>CM019822.1:17456403-18656403 GCA_009763385.1 Coix lacryma-jobi var. lacryma-jobi | reverse complement strand
ATGGAACAGAAATGCCTTGTTTTCAAATGTTCATGCTTCTAAGGATAGTCTAATGCTCTTGTCCTTGCGTAGCTAGTTAAGAATAGAGGAAGGAAAATCTGAACTACTACTGAATAATATGAAAGAAAAAATTGCATGCAGACTAGTAACACAATGGATTATTACAGTAATTCTTCTATTTGTATGAATTTTCTAATTTTCTCCTTCATAGAGCTCATTATCTAAAAGTTACAAATACAAACAAGCTGAGATATTGGCCTATGTATCTATAAATTTAAAAATTAAGCTTAGCTGACAGCTACAACATGCAACTGAAACTGAACTGCAGAGGGGTCAAATAAGGCTACCATTTGTGAACAAGCAACATACATCATAGAACAGACATCGAGAAAGAGATAGCGAGTGCTCTATCACAAGTCATAAGAACAGTAAACTTACCTTAGGGGCAATCTCACCCTTAATCCACAATAGGCGAACTCTTGGGTTTGTGAAGTTGATAAAAGTTTCTCTGTTCACCTCACACTTCATGATGCTGGTTGCTTGCGCCTTCTCTACATCTGAGAGCTCTTCCATGGATTCCAGAAGACCCACACACTTCTTGATAGAATAGTCACCTTCTTGTTTACTTGTGTCATCTAGTGCATCCACGAAAGTTTTGTTTTGCTTCATCTTGAAGTCCACATAGCCTTGTAGAACTCCAGCAATGCTTCTCTTTTTTCCACTTCCATTTCCCTTTTGTCCCGAACAAGCAGAGGAAGTTTGTTCTACTTCAGTGAGGTCTATAGGTTCACTTGATGCCCTATGACCATCCATAGTTGCAGAAAAAGGGTTCATGCTGCTATCTAGACCATCTATGTCACTGGTGTTGACATGTTGAGTGGAAGGTGGTCTTTGTAGTTCAAGTGGCTCTGTTGATGTGAAATTTAGTTCACCTGTTGCAATGCTTCCTGTTTTATGTGGATAAATACACTTAGAAAAAAAATTGAATACTAAACACTACTATAGCAGTGCACATGCAGTAAATCTGGATTTTATTTGAATACTACTGCAGCAGTGCACATGCAGAAAAAATTTGAATACTGAACACTACTGCAGCAGTGCACATGCAGAAACAAAAGACTAAAAAAAAGAAAAAAACAAAGTTTACCTTCATACAATTTCTCACACTCATGATACAAAGGAAATGGTTTGGCTTGGAACTTCTTAAGCCTTGGATGATCCTGGCAAATATAAAATAAAGTTAGCAACATAGTAAAAAGTTTAAAATATCTAGCAAGTAAAAATATCTTACATACACTAATAAGTTTCTTCCATTTGTCTGGTTCAGCATTGATCATGCACAAAGAATCATTCCATCCAACCCCACTTTCCTTAATCCCTGCACGAATGGCCCTATAGTTTCCTTTCATGTCCGTCTCCTTGTCTTGAATTTGTGTCTTTGAAAATCCAGCGGATGGAAACTTCTCATTGAAATGCTTCACGATACTTCTCCATCCTTCAGGTGACCAACCATTTTGGCCCTTAAACCTTTCATGATTATGCTCATGAAGTACATCAAGAAGTCCTTTCTCATAATTAAAGATCCATGATGCTCTCGAGCTTTCTCCTTTAGCCATTGCTAGAGTTCATAAAATTCGTATCAACATTTGTAATAGTTTGTAGACATATAACATAAGTTACATACATAAAAACTCATAAACATAGATGTCTCAAACAATAGCACATTGGCATGTTTAATATTTATTACATCAATAAACTACAAAATAATATCATGCTCTAAGACTTGACTGCTACTTCCTAAGCTCGATTTTGATTGTAGTCTTCCCACATTTGCATGGCAATCTGATCTCTTAGCACATTTGCAGCATTTTGATGATCATCTCCTTGTGGCACAATCTGGTCTTGTATATTCAGTGGTTGCACATCATTTTGATGATTATCATCTCCTTGTGGTAGGTCAACATGATCAGATTGTGGTATATAAGTAGGTTGGTGATCTAGACAATTTCCATCACCATTTAGACCTCTAATTATGTTATGAAATACAACAGCAGCTGCTGGAATTTTTATTTGAGATTCGATGGGATGATGTGTTCCCACTTTCAGAATTTGAAACCTTTTCTTAAGAACCCCAATAGCCCTCTCAATATGGTTTCTAAGAATCGCATGGCGATGGTTGAATAGCTCCTTGTAATTAGCATATTCTCTTCTTCGAGATGAGCGCCGCCGAAACTCAGCAATGTGATATCTAACTCCTCGATAAGGCGCAAGAAATTGTGGTGCATTTGCATATCCACCATCCACAAGATAAAACTTTCCCTCGGGAACTTGAAAACCCTTGGCAATAGCTGATCGAAGAACTCCAGCATCTGAAGCAGACCCTTCCCACCCACAAGAGATAAATGTGAAGTTTAAGTTGAAGTCACATGCTACCATGACATTCTGTGATAGTGTGCCTTTTCTATTCCTATATGGGGGAGCTTTCTGTTCTGCAATTGTGATAGGCACATGTGTGCCATCAATAGCACCAATGCAATTCTGTAAAAAAAGAAACTTAAAATAGAGCAAAATGTTGGTGAAAACAGTAAGGTCTAGTGTTATGGCTCACCTGGAAAAAAGGCCAAAATCTAGGATCTGTAGCGATCTTGGGGTGAGTTTGGTTGGAAGTAGGAACCTTCACGAACCTATGGGTGAGAATGGGAATGATATTGAAAACTGCCCTTATGTGTCTGTGGACAGTTTCACCACTATGTTGAAATGCTTTCTTCAGTCTATCATTGCTAGCATTGTGTGAAATCATATACATAAACATTCCTAGCTGCTCCTCAACGGTAACACCTCGTGTGTCACGCAATAGGCCCTCACACCTAAGATAGTTACATGTCGCCTTAAAAATTCGTGTCTCCATACGGAACTCGGATTTACACCAATTCTCATGTCCCTCCAGAACTTCCTTCACCTTCTTAGCACCAGTATATTCAGAAGTATGCTCTGGCCTCTTCTCTTCATTCAAATATTCAAGTATGGCAGGAACAATGACAAGAAACAATTCATCATCGTCTTCTTCTTCCATCTGTATGAATTTCCTAATTTTCTCCTTCCTAGAGTCCATTATCTAAAAGTTGCAAATAGAAACAAGCTGAGATATTGACCTACTCAAGTATTTATAATTCTAAAAATTAAGCTAGCTGAAATAACTAGCTACAACTTGCAACACAAAACTAAACTACAGAGGGGCTAATAAGTTGAACTGCAGCCAGATAGTTGGGTGCATAAGTTGAACTGCAGAGGGGCTAACAAGTTGAACTGAATCACTACTCTTCTGCATTTGTTGGGTGCTTCTTCTTTTTCTCTTCAAATTATGCCTAATATCGCTGGATGCCAGATAGTAGTGTTCAGATAGTAGTGTTCCTATTATGCCTAATAGAGCACACACGGCCTAATCGAAAGAAACTTGCTAACACTACTGGATGCCAGATAGTAGTGTTCCTATTACCCAAAGCCAAAGCCCAAACAATTAACAACCAAAACTACTGAACAACTGACTTGCGGCAGCAAGTTTACTAATCCCTCACAACTAATTCAAAACTACAGAACATGGACAAGAATGAGCATATGAGCAATGGTATATACTACACAGTATTAAAGCTTATATGTTTACTCTCAAATAGCAGCTCGAAATAGTGAATACTAATTTCTTGATCTCATGCAGCAGTACTAAATCAGAAACTGTTTCTTGTGGGGAATAAAACGTGATTATCATTATTTTTCCTTTGATCATAGGTAATAGTATTAAACAAGTACTAATCCAAATTAATTTCTTGTGAAGCCTGCTTGAGGAAAAAAATCTTGTGATCTCTGCCTCACGAGATCACAGGTTCTCTCTGAACTGAAAACTAGAATAGATCACAGCTAGCAGTATTAATTTATCGAGCTCGTGAGGCAGAAAAGGCTAGAACACGATTCAATTGAAAGTAGCATCCAAGAACCACACGATTCTGATTCAATTGAAATCAGAAAAGGCAAGAAGCCAAGAACCACGACCTAGGTCATACATCCATCCATTCGATTGAAGTGAAGACTAAAAATGAGTAGATCTGAGAAGAAACACACAACAAGATAACCAGGACGAGGCGCCCAACCTGTGCCTAGGAGGCCACGCACGACGCGGTTGGCCGGGACGTAGCAGGCCGGCGCAGACGGAGATGGTAGCAACGGAGGCAGGACGAGATCCGCAACGATCCAGAAAGTTCGCCTGAATCGAAGTCGGTTGTCGGAGCAGGATCTAGGAGCGGCGGCGGCGGCAGCTTGACGAGGGCCTGGGGCGACAGCAGCTGGCTCAAGGGATGGAGACGGTCGTGCTCAAACCCTAGCCGCCATCTTGCGGGACGGAGCAGCGCGCGAGCGCGACAGGGAAGGAACAACACGACTTCAGACAAGTTTATTCTGAGACGCGTGTTTTGACCGAGTTGGGGTGGAAAAGGCACGGGCTTATTTTGGCCCGCGAGGTTTCCAAATGGTGTCGTGGATCACGATGGTGAGCAGCGCCACGAGCCTCTTGCTACCCGCGGATCAGGCCAGGATCCCTGCGGGGATGCCCCTATCCAAAGGAGCCCTGAAGGTCGCTAAGAGGGGGCAGGAGGATGACGACGAGGACGAGGACGAGTTGGGAGGGAGACGAGTGGCGGAGATCCTGCAGAGGAAGCAGCTCGAGGAGAGCGGCAGGAAGCGGAGGGAGATTGCTGCGAGGTCAGAAACAAATTCCCCTCTATTTATCTCCAGAATGGTAGTTTGTCAGATGTATCTGTTTATGTTTACCTGCTCCCCTACCACTGAGTAACTCATTGGGGTTTGCATGTAACCACAGTTTGTAATTTCACAAATGGAGGAAAAGAATCTCTTTTGATTTAGGGTAGTGATTGGAGTGGAGACTGCTCTTTAGCTACTGGTCAATTCCCCTTGCAACCATGCCCATTGGGGTTGGGAGAGGGGGCTGCAAATCAGTCCTAAGAATAGGAACACCATTTGTTGGCCCAAGGATTAATACGAAAATGCTGGTCGCTAGTTTGAGGTTGTATATGCTGTATTAAACATAAAGTGGCACTTCTGTATTGATTTACACAACTCCTATACATCAGGCGCCTGAGATCTGTGAAATTTCAGGTGATGGCACAGCAACGTGGAGCTGTGGTTGGAAGGGGTTACGGTTTTGGGTTTACTGGTACTGGGTGCAATGTTATTAAGGTGTCGCTTTGTCGTTGCCTAAGTGCCAAGGCACTCCATGCGGAACGCCACGGCAGACGACTGGCCTTAGATTCGTATGTCCACCTTACGACCATGGCGTTCAGAAATCATCTTTGTGGCGTCCGATTCGCACCAAATCGTGCGTGGCGGGCGCCATACGGGGATGATGCCTCTGTTCTAGGCGGCGGGAAAACGTGGGAGCGCGGGAGAAAGGGCGGGGAAAACAGCAGGTGCGCGTAGAGAGAGAGGAGCGCGGGAAACGGGCCTACCGGCGAGTGGGAAGCGGGTTAAGAACCAGAAACCACAGCTGGCCCAAGCGAACGCATTCACCCCCGCTGCCGGGGGAAATTTCCGCCTGCCGCGGAGCCGTGCGGCTGCGTCCGGCCACCTGTGAGCCACGGCAAGGAGCGTCTGCATGCGTCCCATCAAAGAGGAGACACCTCCTTCGAGCAGCATTCAAAGCCCTTCTAGAAGAGCAGCGCATCCGGACGAGGAAGGGAGGGAAGATACAGAGAGAGTTGCGGCGGCGGCGCAGCGCAGGAGAAGAACGGGAGATGAAGACATGCTAGGGCTAGGAGGGTAGGGGTGGTAATGGATCATAGCCCTTATGTTTCCTTCACAATCCAACTTGGCCCTATCCAATTTTAGCTCAAAATCATATATAGTATTATGGCCCGATCCTTAAATTTGCTAGGCTGAATTAGAGAGTCCTTTACCACCCCTAAATGAGGGTGAGGGGCACATGTGCTGCTTGGTGCACATGGGCTGGGCCAGACCACTTCTTCTTTATTTTTTCTTTTTCCCTTTCCTTTTTTCTTTATCATCTACTACTCTAGCCTGCTGTTTTAAATTTTGCTTTACTTATTAGGGCGTCGCCTCACCTTACTCGCGGGGTGCCGCCAGCCAGAAAGGGGGGTGGGGGACTGAGCGAAGCTGGATAACGTTTCGGTTTCATGTTTGATTCAAATCAGATCAGACAGTTCCTACGCATCCCCTGAGAAGTGAAAAACTAGGTGCCTGTATTATACCAGCTCCCTGCTGATTTATAGAATAAGGGATAACTTCAGTACTTTGAGGATTGCTGCAATATACCAGGAAACCATAGAGTAATAACCTCATTTCCCACCGCTAATGTTTTTGCAGGATGTGTTTGTTTTTAATGCTTGAAAGTGCCCTCAAACATAAGTTTTTGTCGTATTATTTACAAGATGAGTAATTTAGTTTGGATGAATCTGTTTGCATAATGAGGACTAAGGTTCATTTCCACCCCTCTCTTTGGTGCTGTTGGTTGCATTGAGTCATATTTTAGTCCAGGTGTGATCTGTTTTCCTAGTACATAACTCTGTTGAAACTTGAAACATGGCTGAAAGGATACTACATTTTGACTGCTTGGAGGCAGTATGATTCATATATTGAAGTGGAAGGTGCTGAAGCTGTCAGTATTGAATCAATTATCTGAGATGGAATATGGTCATCATCTCTAGTATCATAACAATGATGGCCTTATTAAAAGAATGCTATGTCATAAGAATTGAATCCTTTACGCATTCTATAAGCTTTTACTAAACAGCGCTATTAAAAGAATGCCATGTCTATTTAAGTTCAACATTGAAATTCTTTGTGTACAGCTGACTATAGAAACATTGTGTCTGGACTCTGGACTCTTGCTAATTACTAAACTTTGTGAAATTGTTGCAGGGTATTACTACCGGGCCCTCAGGATGGCTTTAAGGTTCTCGTGAAGCATCGGCAACCTGTTACTGCTGTTGCTTTATCCAAGGATAGTGACAAGGGATTTTCAGCATCAAAAGATGGAATCATTATGCATTGGGATGTTGAAACTGGGAAATGTGAGAAGTATATACTGCCAAGTGAAAATGTGTTGGTTTCACATCATGCTAAACCACCAGTATCAGCTAAAAGAAGCAAGCAAGTGCTGGCTTTAGCTGCCAGTTCTGATGGTCGTTACTTGGAGAGTGGTGGCTTGGACCGTCATATCCACTTATGGGATGTTAGGTCACGGGAGCACATACAAGTATGATACCGATTTCGGAGTTGTAATTTGCAATTTTGAGATATATTTGGAAGGCAGTTTGGTTGGATCAAATCTATCCATAACTTTGAGCATCATTCATCAATGTTCATAAATGTCTTGCTAGATATAGTACATGCTGAACATTTCGTATGAAAAATGCAGTTGACTCTCGGCTATCCACAATATTGTTTAAAAATTAAGTAATACATAATCCAGTACTAATCATAAATTAAATATGGTGAAGCGAAACCAGATCCAATCTTCCAGGTTAGAATATAATCAGTGTAATATGACAAATAAAAACATACCTAGCAAGCCACAATTATCATGTAATATACTTATATACGCTGAAGAAATCATAATAAGAGGAATTTTGGAATATTAAAAGAAACTGTAGGTATAGTTAAGGTGAGATGCGTTTTGAGCAAATATTTATGCTGAACTACTTCTGGAGCCAGTCTACCTAACTCCGTTCAATGATGCAATTATTTGTTTTTGCAGGCATTTAGCGGCCATCGAGGACCAATATCATGTCTTGCTTTTGCGCCGGACTCTTCAGAGCTATTCTCTGTCTCCCTGCTCACTACTGGAGGTGCCTCTGATGGGCTTCCATAGCTGTTGGTCATGTTGGTCGTTCTTTTTATTCTGTAACCGGTGATCTTGTACTCATGGCATAGTGGGGGTGGGTGGGTCTATGTGTGTGTGTGTTTGAGTTGGGTCGAAGTGTAGTTGCTTGAGTCTATGTTGGACTTTTTCTTCTTCTATTAATATAATGATACGCAGCTCTCCTGCGTGTTCGAGAAAAATAATGCAGTCGAATGCAGAGGATAGAACATACATGAACTGTTTATATGGGCATCAGAATGAAATCCTGACAATGGATGCACTTAGTAAAGACAGGATTCTAACTGTAGCACGGGACCGTACGATGCACCTTTGGAAGGTAATGTTGTACTAAGTACATATGTGATTCGTGTTTGTCACTCAGCTGTCATAGAACGCAGAAGATTTTCTTCTGGTGAACTGGATGAAGTTATCTAATAAAGGATCACTAGGCTTTATATGGAAAATCTGTTTCCATACCACTATGGTATCCATTGTTGAAAGACCACTTAGCCCTCTAGTTCACAGCAGCAACAGTGGTGCCATCCTGTATGACCTGCCTCTTCCATTTTCCTTCGTTATCGTTTCAGAGACTACATGCTTTCAGTTAGACCAATCACTACTGAATGCTGGCATAAACACTACAGTTTTGCTGAGTTTTTTTTTTAATAAATTATGATTATTTGCAAGTTTTGCTGAGGATTCACCTAAGCAATGCCACATGCACTATTCTTATCAAAGCAATGACCAAAATAGTTTATGAGAAGTGATGTATATCCTCTACTATTAACTATATGACATTGCTTTCATACCCATAGAGTAATTTCAAGCTGTGCTCGTGTTTGTTTTTTTTAAAAAAAAAATCTAGGATTTAAGTGACCTCTAGGTTAACAACTATATGCCAGACTGTGGTTTGTAGGAGCATCCTTCAGTTATTTATCATTTAATAAGGGTATGTGATGGATTCATGTTGTAGATACTGCAGTTTACTCTGTCAATTGAAGTCTCCTTGTTCTTGGACAGATTCCAGAAGAGTCGCAGTTAGTGTTCCGTGCTCCTGCTGCCGCATCTTTAGAGTGCTGCTGCTTTATTGATGACAAGGAATTTTTGTCTGAATCTGATGATGGAAGCTGTCAAGGGCGCGGTGATCCAAGGTAGCTGGCCCTCGACTACGGAGCTCGTAGTCTCCGGCCGAGTCTTTCAGGGCGGAGGTTATACCCCTCACGGCCGCCTGGGCTTAAGCACGAGAGGGAGAGAAGGAGATTGGTAAATTGATCTTGCTTAATTCTCCATAATCTGAGTACAAGGCATATAAAGGCCAACCGGCCAACTAATTTGGAAACAAATGGGCCTAATCTCCTCCTAGCCACTAGGATCAGCCCTGCCCTCTGCGTTCGCGGTATTCGCGGCCGCGCGCTCCTCGCGTTCCGCGGCCCGCTCCGCTGCTCTGCGGACGTCGCGCGCCCTGCGACGTCTCGTGTACGCCGTGCCCCACATGACATCTCTCCCCTCCTCGCGAAGCAGCTCGTCCTCGAGCGGGAAGAGAGCTGGAAGAGAGGGAACTGCTCGCGGAAGGCATCGAGGTCCTCCCAAGTTGCAGACTCCGGTGGTTCGCCACGCCAATGGACGAGCAGCTGGCGTATTCCGCGCGCCAGTCGAGCTCGCTCCACCCAAACAGGCTCTGGGGTCACCACGCCATGGTGGATGGGCGGCAAGGCTGGTGTGGTCGACGGAGGCGTGCCGACGAACTTCTTCAGGACGCTGACATGGAAGACGTCGTGGATGCGCGCCTGTGGAGGAAGAGCCAGGCAAACCGCAACGTCATTGATCAGCTCCTCAACGCGATACGACCCAATGTAGCGTGGCTTCCGCTTGCCCGTGGTCGCTTGGGCCAGAGAAGACATGGTGCGCTGACGGAAGCAGCGCCCAGTCGCCCACTTGGTAGGACACTTGGCGATGGCGACGGTCGTAGTAGCGCTTATGCACCTGCTGCGCCTGCTCCAGGCGGTAGTGGACGTCGGCGAGGAAGGCGGCGCGCTCCTCCATGTCACGAGCCAGAGCGGCCACGCAAGTCTCCCCAGGCTCGTATGAGCGGAGGGTGGGCGGGTCATGGCCGTAGACCACGCGGAACGACGTCTCCCGGAGTAAGGTATGGTAGGCCATGTTGTACACGTACTCTGCCCAGGGCAGCCACCGCAGCCACTGTCGGGGTCGATCTCCTGTGAAACACCTGAGGTACATTACGATGACGCGGTTGGCGGACTCCGTCTGTCCGTCAGACTGAGGGTGGAAGGCGGACGACATGTGCTGCTTGGTGCCCATAAGCCGCATCAGCTCGCGCCAAAAAAGCGAAGTAAACACCGGGTCGCGGTCGGAGACGATGGACTGCGGCATGCCGTGCAGGCGCACGATGTCGGTGAAGAACACCTGGGCCACGGTCTCGGCGGTGTACGGGTGCGCCATGGGGATGAAGTGACAATATTTGCTGAAGCAGTCGACGACGGAGAGGATCACCGACTTGACGTTCACCCGCGGCAAGGCTTCCACGAAATCGAGGCCGATGTCGGCCCAAACCACGGTGGGAACTGGCAGCGGTAGGAGGAGGCCGGCGGGGTGGAGTTGCTCCGTCTTGTACCGCTGGCAAGTGAGGCATTGCCGCACAAAATCCTGCACACACCGACGCATTTTGGGAAAGTGAAAGTCACGGCGAAGGCGATGCAGCGTGCGCTGGACCCCCTCATGTCCATCATCGTGGATGGCGGCCACGATCTCCTGCAGCAGTGGTGACGACGGTGGTATGTACAGCTGGCCATCGAGGGTGATGATGTCGTTGGTGATCGCCCACGGCGCCGTCCTGGTGCCCGCAGCGAGCTCGTCATGCACGGCCACCAGTGCCGGGTTCGTGGCTTGCGCGTGGCGGAGGCGGCTGATGAAGTCGAACCGCGGGCCAGAGACTGCCAGGAGTGCGCCCACCGAGGGTTCGTCGGTGTCCCGACGGGAGAGAGCATCAGCCACCGTGTTCGTCGCGCCGGGCTTGTACTCCACGGTGAAGTCGAAGCCCAGCAGCTTGCCGACCCAGTGATGTTGCGGGATCGTGGCAAGGCGCTAGTCGAGGAGGTACTTGAGGCTGTAGTGGTCCGTCTTTACGACGAAGCGGCGCCCCCAGAGGTACGGTCGCCAGTGGCGTACGGCGAGGACGAGGCCGATCAGCTCCCGCTCGTAAGCCGCCAACGAGCGATGGCGGGGAGCCATCGGCCGACTGAAGAACGCGATCGGGTGTCCCTCCTGGATGAGTACCGCCCCGAAGCCGTACGTGGATGCATCACACTCCACGGTGAAGGGCTTGGTGAAATCCGGGAGCGCCAACACCGGCGCCGACGTCACGGCCCCTTTGAGGGCGAGGAAAGCCGCGGCGACGTCATCGTTCCAGGAGAAGCCTTCTTTCTTCAGGAGTGCGGTCAGGGGGCAGCGATGGAGCCGAAGTTGTGGACAAACTTCCTGTAGTAGCCTGCGAGGCCCAGGAAACCGCGCGCCGAGCGGGGCTGCAGCCATTCATGGATGGCTTGGACCTTGGCGAGGTCCATGGCCACGCCGGCCGCCGAGATGATGTGGCCGAGGTAGCCGACAGAGTCGACGCCGAACGAACACTTGGATAGCTTGACAAAGAGGCGGTGTTGGCGTAGGAGGGACAGGACGACGCGGAGGTGTCGCAGGTGGTCGGCCCAGCTCCGGCTGTAAATCAGAATGTCGTCGAAGAAAACAAGGATGAACCGGCGGAGGTGGGCGCGCAACACGTCATTCATGAGCATCTGGAAAGTGGCCGGGGCGTTGCACAGCCCGAACGGCATCACTAGGAACTCATACATGCCGTCATGGGTGCGGAACGCCGTCTTGTGGATGTCCTCCGGCCGCATTCACACCTGATGGTACCCCGACCGCAGGTCGAGCTTCGTGAAGAAGCACGCCCCGCGAAGCTCATCCAAGAGCTCGTCGACGACGGGGATGTGGAACGCATCTTTGACGGTGAGGGCGTTCAAGGCGCGGTAGTCGACGCAGAAGCGCCAGGAGCCATCCGCCTTCTTGACGAGGAGGACCGGCGAGGAGAATGCCGAGTAACTGCGGCGGACGATGCCCTGCTGGATCATGGCGGAGCATTGGCGCTCCAGCTCGTCCTTGTGCGCCGCCTGGTACCGGTACGGGCGGACGACCACCGACGCGGCGTCCGGCTTGAAGGTGATGTTGTGGTCGTGGCTACGAGGTGGTGGCAGTCCCGTGGGGTCGGTGAAGACGTCCTCGAACGTGGCCAGCAGCTCAGCGAGGAGCGGCGCGCTGGTCAGGGTGGAGTGGAGCTGCGGCGCGGTGGCGATCGGCACGCCGGTCCAGTGCACCGGGCGCCCTTGAAGCTGGAGCGCCATGGAGGGCGCGGCGAAGTCCCAGATCACCGGCCCGAGGGTGGCCAGCCACTGAGTACCGTGCACCACGTCGAAACCTGCAAGTGGCATGACAAACAGGTCGATGTTGAAGTTGGCGCCGGCGATGGCGACTGGAGCCGCGCGGATGACCCCGGGGCACGAGACCCGCTCGCCGTTGGCCACGACGGCGGTGAGTCGAGGACGGGGCTCCACTGTCAGCCCTGTGCGTTCTGGTGCCCCGGCGGAGATGAAGTTGTGGATCGAGCCGCTGTCGAGGAGGGCGACGAGGGAGGCGGCACCCACTGTGACGACGAGCTGCATCGTGCCGCCGCAGGGCACGCCAGCGACCGCGTGCAGGGAGAAAACGGGGGCTGCCGGGTCCCCGGCCTCGGTCGCCGCGTCCGCCCTGTCGTCGTCGATCTCCATGCCCTCGAGGAAGAAGATGCGCTTGCAGAATCTGTTATGGCCACGAGAATACTTTTCATTACAGTTAAAGCAAAGCCCTTGGCGACGCCATTCCGCCATCTCCTCCGGAGAGAGGCGTCGCTGATTACCCTCGCCACAGCCCTGCTGGGCAGCCGCTGGAGGGGGAGGGAGCGTCAGCAGTGGTGGCGGCGCTGGGAGCGCGGGCCGCGCCGCGGGCGCGGAGGCGATGCCCCGCTGGGGTGCCCGAGCCGGGGGAGGCGGCGGCCGTTCGGCCTCCATCAGCTCCACCTGTCGGGCCAAACTCATGGCCGTCGCGAGGGATTCCGGGTTGTGAATGCAGACGGCGTGGCTGAGCGGCGGCAGTAGTCCACCGTTGAAGAGCTGGACGCGCTGCCCCTTGTCCAGCCGTCCCGCTCTAGGCAGGAGGGCCTGGAAGCGGTTGGCGTACTCCTCCACGGTCCCTGTGCGCCGGCATTCCGCGAGCTCGAACAACGGTGCAGATCGAAGGGGAGGCCCGAACCGAAGGTTCCGGAGTTCCTTGAATCGCCCCCAAGTCGACGTGTCGTCGTCCTCCTGGAGCTGCGTGTACCAGAGCTGCGCGACGTCATCCATGTGGTAGGATGCCATCCACATGCGCTCTTCCGCCATGGTGCGATGCTGGCGGAAGTACGACTCGCACTTGTTGAGGAAAAGCATCGGATCAGTCGTGCCATCGAAGCGGGGAAAATCCCACTTCTTATGCTTGGGCGGGTGGTCCGGGAGCGGACCCTCCGGGCGGTGCTCGCCGCCGCCGCCGGACGACGACGCGGACTTCTCCGTCTTCATCAGCGCCATGTCGGCCTTCAGGGTGGCCATATCGGCGGTTAGGGTCTTCATAGCGTCCAGGACATCGGCAAGGGTTGGCTCGGGCATGGTCTGTGCGTGGGAAGCAGAGGCGGCAGAAGCAGGGGATGGCGGCGCGGCAGGATCGGGGTGGGTGGCGGCAGAGGAGGATTGGGTGGAGCGGGTGGGAGAGGATCGTCGAGACCTTGATACCAGGTTGTCAAGGGCGTGGTGATCCAAGGCAGCTGGCCCTCGACTACGGAGCTCGTAGTCTCCGGCCGAGTCTTCCATGGCGGAGGTTATACCCCTCACGACCGCCTGGGCTTAAGCACGAGAGGGAGAGAAGGAGATTGGTAAATTGATCTTGCTTAATTCTCCATAATCTGAGTACAAGGCATATAAAGGCCAACCTGCCAACTAATTTGGAAACAAATCTCCTAATTTTGGGCCTAATCTCCTCCTAGCCACTAGCATCAGCACTGCCCTCTGCGTTCGCGGTATTCGCGGTCGCGCGCTCCTCGCGTTCCGCGGCCCGCTCTGCTGCTCTGCGGACGTCGCGCGCCCTGCGGCGTCTCGTGTACGTCGTGCCCCACATGACAGAAGCATTGAGCTTTGGAGCATAATGAGGAAAAAGCCTATCCTCATAATAAAAAATGCTCATCCAGTGTCGTGCACTAACCTTAATTCAATTGACAATGATGATGAGTCTCCTAAAGGTAAGATGATATCCCCTTTATGGGTGCTAAGTTTTCCTATTCACTAGTCTGTTTTGTTTTCATCATCTCTTCAATTATAGTTAAGATGGCCTTCAGTTTTAATACCTTTGCATCATGGTTTTACTACTGTACTTATACTTTATGTTTGTGGAATCCTTAATATTTAATGCTTTATATCTCATGTTTCATTGCAGAAAATGGAATACATAAACCCGAAAATGTGCCATCTGCAGCCCAATCATGGGTTGGTACTGTAAGTACAATCAAGCCCTAATTGTGGGTTTTGGTGATAATGACCACACAATTGAAAAACTAATGAGATTTATGAAGATGACAAGCAGGTTAATGTTAAGAAAGGATGGTGCATATGTGTTGGTGGACCCCTCATACTATATTTCATCGGATCTGGACTCAAAGTGCTATAACAAGCTTTTTCATTTGTTTTTGAGTTATAGGAATGCCGTACTATCAAGGGGGAATGCAAATACATTGCTATGGCTGAATGACATGTGCTCAAATCAACCCAAGCCATCCTCATTTCTAACCAAAGACAGCTGCACTGAATTCAGATCTGTTTCTGTCTGTCTGGTAGGCGCGGTAGTGCCGCCCAGGGCGCGACAGTGCCGGGCCGCGGCACTGCCGGGCGAAGGCCGGCACTGCCGCGACTTATTGTAATCGTTGGAAGGCAGGGGATATTTACTCCATCTCCCTGCCACCCCAACGGTCACCCACGACCATAACTCTTCTCCTACCTCCAGACAAGGCTTCCTCTCCCCATTGAAGGCCCCCAAGCTCTCTCTCACCTAATCTTTGATTCCTATTGATTCCAAGTGACTTAGAGCCTCAAACCTTCACCAAAGAGAAGCCCTAGCTGAGATCTACTTCCTAGAGCACTTGATTTGAGCCATAGCCGGTGGATTTGCTTCTATTACTCTTGGGTTCTTGGAACCCTAGCCGGCTAGGCGTCGCCCTAGAGCTTTGCCAACTTGTGTGGCGGCCTAGGGAGGTTTGTAATCGCTTGTGCAGCTAGTATTATTACCCCTCACCTCAAGGATTTGGTTCCTTGACTTGAGAACGAGGTAGAGTTGCAAAGCTCGTGACCTAAGTGGTCAACCTCAACAACGTGGAGGTAGGCAAGCCTTGGTGGCGAGCTGAACCATGGGATAAATCACTTGTCTCTTGTGCTTACATGTTTTTCATACTTCATACTTGTGAGCTTGTGATAGATTCTAGGGTTTGGCCCGATCTACTCTCTACTTCATATTTGGCTTGTTAGAGTTGGTTCTGCTGGTTCAGGAAACTTGTTGTAGCATTTCCATTCATATAGAATCAGTTTGCTGTGGCTGGATTTCGAATTGCAGTCTCAGGTTCTACTCTGCGCGGCAGTACCGGGCTGAGGCCGGCAGTGCCGGGGAGCGGCAGTGCCGGGCACAGAGTGATAGTGCCGGGCTTATCTAATTAAGTTTTGAGCTGTGATTTTTGACAGGCCTATTCACCCCCCCTCTAGGCCACACAGGTCCTTACAAGTGGTATCAAAGCCTGGTCTCTCAGCAGCACTTCACCGTGTGAGAGAATGGCCACCGACGGAGGAACGGGTAACGTTAGCGTTGTGCAACCCACACCCGAAGTGGAAATGCACACCGCTAGCAGCAATGAAAGCCTCTCCACAGCAAGTGAGAAGGCACCTCCTCAAAAGGGATTGTCGGCCAGAGAGCTCGCAAGAAGAAAGGAGGAAAGAAGGTTGAGAAGAGAAGCAAGAGCCAAAGCAAGAGAAGATAAGGCTCAAAGAAAAGAAGAGAGAAGAATTAGAAGAGAAGAAAGAGCCAAGAGAAGAGAAGAAAAGAGGAAGGAGGAAGAGCTCCAAGCAAAGAAGAGTGTGAACTTGAGTGATGACTCAAGTAGCACCGAAGATGGAGACGATCACTTCTCCTACACGCACAATGACAACAAGAAGAAGAAGGAGGAGATGAAGAAGTCATATAGAGAAGTATCCTTTAACTATTCCTCTATGACTAACCATGACTCTAGGCCTCTCATCAATGTGCCCGCGGGCAAGTTACCTCGTTTCGACGGGACTAACTTTGCCAAGTGGAAGCACATTATGAAGACCTATCTTATTGGTCTCCATCCAGGTATTTGGGAGATAGTGCACAATGGACTTGAAGCACCGATTGATCCAAAGAGCCCCACTCAAGATGAATTCCGCAACATTCATCTCAATGCCCAAGCCACTAGTGTGTTACTTAGTGCCTTGGATGGTGATGAGTACAACAAGGTCATGGGAGTTGAGGTTGCAAAAGAGATTTGGGACACTTTGCACATTGCTCATGAGGGAGTGGACAAAGTAAGACAATCCAAGATTGATTTGTTGATGGCTAAGCTCAACCGGTTTGTGATTTGTGATGGTGAAGGCCCACAAGAGATGTTTGATAGATTGATGGCGATTGTTGGCAAGATTAGAGGGCTAGGTGGAAATGAAATCAATGATCACAAGGTTGTGAAGATCATGTTAGAGGCATACTCACCTAGGAATGAGACCATAGTGACATTGATTAGGGCCAAGAAGAAGTTTGGGCAATTCACACCTAGTGATGTGCTTGGAAGGATTATCACCTTTGACATGCAAAGAGAAGAGGCAAATGAGAGAAGGAAGCTTGGAGAGTTGCAAGCTAGGCTAGATGGGATGAAGATCAAGGATGTGACACTTAAGGCTAGCAAGCCATCAAGGCAAGCAACATCAAGCAAGGCAAAATCAAGCAAGCAAGCCTCTACAAGCAAGCCCAAGCAACAAAAGAAGAAAATTGAAGTTGAGGACAACACATCATCATCTTGTGGAAGTGAAAGTGATGGTGAAGAATTTGAAGAAATTGGTGATATAGCTCTTTTGATGAGAAGATACCGCAAGGGGCTCAAGAAGGAAGGTTACAAGTTTGTGAAGAGAAGGTTTCCAAACAAGAAGAAAAGAACTTGCTACAATTGTGGAAGCACCGATCATTTCATAGCACATTGTCCACATGAGAAGAAGGACAACAACTTCAACAAGGGTAAGAAAGATGACAAAGGCACTTACAAGAAACACAACAAGAGATACATGGGAGAAGCTCACATTGGACATGAATGGGATTCAACCGCACAAACCTCAAGTGAAGAAGATGAGAAGATAGCAACAATAGCATTTCAAAAGTCATCTCCTTCACCAAGACTATTCAACAACTTGTCCGATGATGATGATTGCAACTCCCACACTTGTCTCATGGCCAAGAAAGAGAAGGTGAAAAAGGCTCACACTTCTAAAACTTCTCTTCCACCTAGTGACATCTCTAGTAGTGAACTTAGTGATTCCTCTAGTGATGATGATTCTAGTGATGAAGAGATAAATATGATAACTAAAAGGTTGGACAAGAAAACCAAACTCTTTATCACTAAGCTAATGGAGGAACTAGAAAGTGTACAAACTGAGCTAGCAATAAGTGAGGATGCTCTCATCAAACAAGAGGACCTCTACATTGCTTGCAAGGAAGCTCTTGCATTAGAGAGAAGTGAGTTGGACGTCTTGCACGAGGCCTTGGCCAAAGAGCAAGATGAACATGCTTCCCTAAAGAAGACTCATATTGCACTCAAGGAAAAGTATTGTGGCTTGGATCAAAAGCACAAAGAACTTGAGCTGCAATATAATCTTCTTTGGGAAAGCAACTCAACTCTCCCTAAAGCAAATGTCACTTCTATTCCCTCCACTAGTGAAGGTTGTGGAAAATGCTATAATGTTGATTTGAATGTCTATTCCACTAACCTTGTGAACATGGAGGCCATGAGAAAGGAGATAGCAAGATTGACAAACATCATTGCAAATGGTTGTGTCAAGCCTATCACAAGTGCAAATGAGAAGACTCAAGAGAAGAGCAAGCCCAAGTTCAAGAATGGACGGCGTCCTTCCATAAAAGATGGGTTGGGGCACGAAAAAGGAGCCAAGACTAATGGAAGAAGGACAGTGAATGGCTATGAGTGTGTGAGGTTTGAGAAGAAGGGTCAGATTGGTACAGTTCAGCCTGCACAGACCGCGGCGGTGCCGCGCCAGAAGGCGGCAGTGCCGGGCCCCGGCAGTGCCGCCCCCAGGCCAGCAGTGCCGCGCCCCAAGAAAGGGAAGGCTACCAGTTTACCTTCTGCTCAGTCTCACACACAGCACAAGCAGGTGCCCAACCCGAAGCAAGGATCTCAGAAACCAAAAGAATCAATTTGGATAACCAAGAACAAGTTTGCACATCAACCCAAGATAGAAGCCCCAAGGAAGAGCATGTCATCTTGTTACATATTGGAACACAACAACAGTGGTAAAGTTGTTGCGAAATATGTTGGTAATAACAAGAGGACAGCCGACAAGTGTATTTGGGTTCCTAAGATACTTGTGACTAACTTGCAAGGCCCCAATATCAATTGGGGACCTAAACCTAGGAACTAAACTTGTCTTGCAGGCATACTCCTCCGGTGGATCAAGTTGGGTGCTTGATAGTGGATGTACAAATCATATGACCGGAGAAAGGAGTATGTTCTCATCATATTCCTCAACTTCAAATGCAAATGAAAACATCATTTTCGGTGATAACTCCAAGGGGGATGTGTTAGGTCTTGGTAAAGTTGCTATTACACTTGAGCATTCAATTACTAATGTCTTACATGTTGATTCATTGAGTTACAACTTGTTATCCGTTTCACAATTGTGTGGGATGGGTTTCAATTGTCTCTTTACGGATGAGGGTGTGGAAGTCTTTAGAAGGGAGGATTCCTCTATTGTCTTTATGGGTCGTTTGAAAGGGAAGCTTTACTTAGTTGATTTCAACAAAAGTGAAGCCAAACTTGAGACTTGTTTAGTGGCAAAATCTAGCATGGGTTGGTTATGGCATCGCCGACTAGGTCATGTTGGGATGAGGAACTTGGCCAAACTTCAAAAGGACAACCACATCCTAGGACTAACCAATGTTGATTTTGAGAAAGACAGAGTATGTGGAGCTTGCCAAGCCGGAAAACAAGTAGGCGTACCTCACCCACCAAAGAGCTATGACACTACTACTCATCCATTGGAGTTGATTCACATGGACCTCTTTGGACCGGTTGCCTACCTTAGCATCAGCGGTAACAAACACGGTCTTGTTATTGTTGATGACTTTTCTCGTTTCACTTGGGTATTCTTTTTGCATGATAAGAGTGTAGTGAAGAGAAGGTCAAGATGTTCATACAAAGAGCTCAAAGGGAATTCGGTTTCAACATCAAGAAGGTTCGTAGTGACAATGGAACCGAATTCCGAAACACCCAAGTGGAAGAGTTTCTTGATGAGGAGGGCATCAAGCATGAATTTTCAGTTCCTTACACCCCTCAACAAAATGGTGTGGTAGAGAGGAAGAATAGAACACTCATTGACATGGCAAGGACAATGCTAGATGAGTACAAGACGCCGGACATCTTTTGGGCCGAAGCCGTCAATACCGCTTGCCATGCAATCAACTGTCTCTACCTCCACAAGAGAAGAAAGAAGACCTCCTATGAGCTGCTCACCAGTAACAAGCCAAAGGTGTCTTACTTTAGAGTCTTTGGGTGCAAATGCTTCATATATTGAACAAAAAGCCCAAAACCTCTAAGTTCGCATCTAAGGTTGATGAAGGTTTTCTTCTCGGTTATGGATCAAACGAGCATGCCTATCGTGTTTTCAACAAAGCCTCCGGCAAGGTTGAAATAGCGATAGACGTGACGTTTGATGAAACTAACGGCTCTCAAGTAGAGCAAGTTGATGAAGTTGTTGTAGGTAATGAGGAACCACCTTGTGAAGCAATCAAGCAATTAGCCATTGGTGATATTAGACCACAAGAACAGCAGGCTACAGATCAGGATGGTCCTCAAGCTGAAGCTCCTGCTGGGACTGGTAACTTACAGTCCCCGGCAGTGCCGGCCACAACCCCGGCAGTGCCGGGACCCGGTAGTGCCGGGCCGAGCCCAGCAGTGCCGGGCACTTCCAGGGCAGCTGAAGCCACTCCACTTCGTGGAGTGAACCTACAACCCATCTTCGAGCAATATGAAGAAGATGCAGAAGATGAAACAGAACCCATTGATCATCCAAGGCTCAAGCAAACTATTCAACGGGATCATCCTGTTGACAACATTCTTGGGAGTCTTCAAAAGAGGGTAACGACACGCTCTCATTTGGCAAATTTCTGTCAATATTACTCGTTTGTTTCCTCTTTGGAACCTCTCAAGGTAGAAGAAGCCCTGGAAGATCCAGATTGGGTAATGGCCATGCAAGAAGAGCTTAACAACTTCGAGCGTAATCAAGTATGGTCACTTGTGGAGACTGGAGAGACCAAATACCAATGTGATTGGTACCAAATGGGTCTTCCGCAACAAGCAAGATGAAGAAGGTGTGGTGACAAGGAACAAGGCAAGATTGGTAGCTCAAGGCTTCACTCAAGTAGAGGGTTTGGACTTTGAAGAAACATATGCACCGGTTGCTAGGCTTGAAGCCATTCAGATTCTTCTAGCCTATGCAGCCCGTCACAACTTCAAGCTATATCAAATGGATGTGAAGAGTGCATTTCTCAATGGCCCCATACAAGAGTTGGTGTATGTTGAGCAACCACTGGGTTTTGAAGATCCCAAGTTCCCCAACCACGTCTTCAAACTCCATAAGGCGCTCTATGGGCTTAAACAAGCACCTAGAGCATGGTATGAATGCCTTAAGGAATTCTTGCTTAAACAAGGCTTTGAAATAGGCAAAGCCGATCTTACTCTCTTCACTCATAAAGTCAATGGAGATATTTTTATGTGCCAAATATATGTCGATGACATAATATTTGGTAGTACTAACAAATCCTTTTGTGATGAGTTTAGTAGGATCATGACTAAGAGATTTGAGATGTCTATGATGGGTGAGCTCAATTTCTTCCTTGGTTTTCAAATCAAGCAATTGAAGGAAGGGACTTTTCTTTGCCAAACCAAGTACACCCATGATATGTTGAAAAAGTTTGACATGGTGAACGCCAAGCCTATCAAGACTCCCATGCCAACTAATGGACATCTTGATCTCAATGTGGAAGGGAAAGCCATGGACATCAAGGTATATCGCTCCATGATCGGCTCTCTCCTTTACTTATGCGCATCTAGGCCCGATATTATGCTTAGTGTGTGCATGTGTGCTAGATTTCAAGCTAACCCGAAAGAGTGTCACCTAGTGGCCGTTAAGAGAATCTTGAGATATCTAGTTCACACACCAAACCTTGGCTTGTGGTATCCTAAGGGCTCCAAGTTTGAACTACTTGGCTATTCGGATTCCGATTATGCCGGTTGTAAAGTAGATCGAAAAAGCACTTCGGGAACATGTCAATTCCTTGGATGCTCCTTAGTGTCTTGGGGTTCTAAAAAGCAAAATTGTGTAGCCCTATCCACAGTCGAGGCCGAATATGTTGCAGCAGGTGCATGTTGTGTGCAACTACTTTGGATGAGGCAAACTCTACGTGACTTCGGATGTCATTTCACCCATATCCCACTCAGGTGTGACAATGAAAGTTCCATAAAACTTGCAAACAACCCAGTGAGTCACTCAAGAACCAAACATATAGACATCCGACATCACTTCTTGAGAGATCATGAAATCAAAGGAGATATCGCAATCCGTCATGTGAGCACCGATAAACAACTAGCCGATATCTTCACTAAGCCTCTAGATGAGTCAAGGTTTTGTGCCTTGAAGAGTGAACTAAATATACTTGACTCTCGTAACGTAGTTTGAAACCTAGCATGCTTGATTGATCAACTAGTATGACCTAGGCAAAACCGATTTCTAAACTTTTATATATTGTGTTTTAAAACCTTTAAGAAAGAAACTTGCTTGATATGACCATCGTTCTGTATTGATTGATTGTCACTGGTCATAACATGCAAGCAGTACGTGTCCACTCCAAGAATGAGATGTAGTAGCTTAGAGAATAAATCTTTCTGTTGGTAACTATCTGGCAGTGCCGGGCCAGGCGCGGAGGTGCCTGTAACACCCTGATTTAATTTTCCCCAATTTAATTAAAGAATTTAGAAACTAAATAGGTTGGCTAGTTTATTAGAGGAGGAAAATAAAATTTATTTATCGTTTTCATGTTGCATTCATGCCATTGCATATTTTTATTGTGTGGTAAATGATTTATTAAAACCCGTATAGGGCGAATCGAATTTATTCTATTTATAAAACAAATAAAAGGTTTATGAAAATTTTACCAAAACAAACTCAAGTTTTATTTGCAAAACCCAGAGTAAAATATTTCCAAAATCTTTAAGATTGTTTTGATTTCAAACAGATTTGGATTTGGATTTGAAATGAATTTGCAAAAAGGTTTGAAAAGAAAAGAAAAAGAAAAAGAAAAAGGCAAGGGCCTCTCCTCTCCTCCCCTCTCCTCATTTCGGCCCAGCCGACCTCCCCTCCCTCCACTCTCCCCTTCCGCGCGGCCCGGACCACACCAGGTCCACTCCCACCTCCCCTCTCTCCCTCCGCGGGCCGCACGCAAACGCGCCGGCCCAGCGCCTCCCCCCGCCTCGGCCCGTCTCCCACCCCGGGCCCCAAGCGCGCCGAGCTGGCCCGCCAGCCCCCTCCTTCGCACACGCGCGTCGGCCCGCAACGCCGCCCTCCCCGCTCCCCTTTCCACCGACAGGTGGGACCCAGCTGTCGGACACATCTCCAACCTCCTCCCCGCCCTTCACGCCGCATCACCGCACCCGTCGATCCCGTGATCGCCCAACCGCCACCTCTCTCCCTCTGTTCTCTCTGCCTACATGTAGATGACCCCCGCCGCCACCTACAAGAAGCACCCAGCCCCCGCGTCTTGGCCCTCCTTTTCCCACTCCAGCGCCACCCCGATACACCTCCGCCGCCATTGACGAGCTCTCGCTCGAGCTCTGACTCCCCACTCCACCCGCCTCCAATCCTTGCCACCACCTGCATCGACACCGCAGGACCCCTGCGAGGCCTCGGCGCCACTCCGCGGCATCGATTCGTGGCCGTGTTGTTTCCCCGTCGCCGACACCAAAGCTCCGGTCCGCCCCAGCGCGTCTCCCTCCACTCTGAACCATCTCCGGCGTCGGGATCTCGCCAACGAACTCACGGTGAGAAGCCCCTTCGAATCCTCCCTCTCGCTCCCTCTCCCATGCCATGTAGATCGAAGCCGAGCGCTCGGGATGTTTCCGGCCATGGCGCCATCGCGCGAGCTCGGAGCGCCGCCGCCTGCTGAGCCACCGGCGGGCAGCTACCCTCCTCAGCACCGTCCGATCTCCCTGGACGGTCACGATTAGAACCTGATGCGAACCGGTATAGACCGGGCGCGTAGATCTGTGGGCTCAGTCCACCGAGTCCACGCCAGCCGGTCCATAGCCCGCGTGGTGGACCCAGCCACTCACACGGCGCCACGCGGCGAGCTCAGCGCCACGCGGTGACCACGCGGCCGCGCCCGGCCTGTTTTGCAAAGTAACCCCTTAACTTTTTATTAATCAACCCGCCGTTCACCCGGCACTATTCACTGAGTCTTGAAAAACTTGCGTATAAGCCCCTCACCTTTCCCGAATTGAGGCCCGGTTCCCCCGCTGTTTTATTTCAGATTTGATTTATTTAAAATGCAAAATGAACTTCCATCTATTCATAGATTTGCCATCCAACTTCAAAAGCTCATAACTTGCTCATTTTAACTCTGTTTTGACCCGTTCAACTTGCGTTAGTTTCATAATTTCGTTCTCTACGCAGTAGATCTATTAGTTTACTATTTTCATACTTTTTGTTGTACTGTTATTCATTTCGCTTTGTATGTGTCATGTATGTTGATTGGGCCAGAGAGTGCGGAGTTCGAGGATGCTCCAGATTTTCCTTGTGATCCAGTTGATTCGACCCAGCCCGCAGGCAAGTGTCCTTGAACATCTTGCACCTACTTTATTTTACTTTTGGTACTAGAGTAGTTAGATCTTGTAGATGCATGCTTGTCATTAATTTGAATCCCATGTTAGGGTTTACTAGAATTTATTTATATTATCCTTGTCGCCTGTTTTGGGATGTTCGGGTAGGTGTCTTGCTTAGCCCTGCAGTCATGGTTGGGATGGGAGTTAAAATGTTTATAATCTTGATTAATGAACTATGAAATGAACGTGGTCATGGTAATTTTGTATAAACATGGTGATTAGGTAAATCCGGCAGGATGGACCCGTACTGGTGGTTTTGTGCCGTGGGACTCGGCAGCTGCTTTTGGTTTTTGGTTCGGGGCTCGTGCTAGACATATCCTGCCTGGATCCCTAGGACCCGGTTCTCAGAGCATGTAACCCGACTTGACAGCGCAACCATGAGATCTGGATGGGCTGGACCTGGCTAATTAATTAGTTACCTCTAAGTTGAGGGTCCACACGGGGTTTGTTTTAGTGGCTCACGAGGGGGCCCTGGGGGTCGTAGACCTTTGTACGGGGTGAAACCTTAGAGGTACGTGTGGAACGGACTTGGAGGGGGCTTTGTAAAGGCCTTGCAGTGCAACCCGCTATGCACCTCGGCAGTGTTTAGCGTGACGGAATCTGCACGACTCATGGGTAACGATGTGCAACCTCTGCAGAGTGTAAAACTGATATATCAGCCGTGCTCACGGTCACGAGCGGCTTGGACTTCTTTGAGATTAGTTGGTTACTGGTTGGTTTTGGGTTCGGGTCATCTGATGGACTTCAGGTGCGGTTGCCTGATGGACTTCAGGTGTTGGTTGCTCGGTGCGACTCCGAGTGTTGTTACTTTACTACAGAGTCTGTCTATAACCTAGTAAATAGGTGCATAGGATTAATAGGATTAATAGGGTGTGTCGCTTTAGGCGCTTGAGTCAAACAAAGTCAGCCTACCTTTGTTATAAGCCTCATAAGCATATATTTCCTACACTTGCGGAGTACATTTCGATGTACTCACCCTTCCTCTTTGTCCCCCTGCTACCCCACCCAGACGCTGGAGACTACACGTACGAGGAGCACGAGTATCTAGAAGACGGAGGCTACGACCCTGACGACCTGTACTAGGATGGCGCTACCCCCGGTCGACCTTCCTGTGGAGATGGAGTCCAGATTTCCGCATCTACATCAGAGTCTTCATTAGAGTTCGTTATCATGAGAGTCTGTACTTTTTATTTCAGATCCGAGGGTCATTTATGTAACAAAGTTCGATATTATTAATAAAGCATTGTTTTGATATTTACTATGATGTGTATATATGTATGAAAATTGATCCTGGCATACATATATTGTGCTCCAATTTTGTTCTTAAAATTGGGGTGTCATAGAGTGGTATCAAAGCTGTGTTGACCGTAGGACGCTACCCTAGTCAGTCGTCGAGTTTACAAAACTATTTTTTAAAAGCCTAACCCTTTTTCCCACTTCTGTAGTCTTTCTCTGCTAAAAAATTCAAACTCAGTTTAAAAGTAGGTCCTCCAATAGTAGGTTGTCCACCATAAATGTTTGATCACGTAGCACGTTGTTTGGCATGTACTTGTGCATATGTAATGTTTTGGTTCTTTGTAATGATTGTTGGTGTGTTGCGACCATCAGGTTGCAGCGACATCATTTGTTAAAATGTTTTACTAATCGAATTAATTAACCAAATCAGGGTTGTTATATATCTATCTATCACATCTCACTCTTACTCCTGGAAAATGTAACAGATGGTTGACACCAGGAGCAGCGCGGGTAACGCCGGTAACGCTGGCGGAAGCGGGGCAGGTGGCAACCAGCCGCCTCGTCCTCATCCACCTCCACCTCCGCCTCCGTACGACCCGCTCCAGATGGCCCAGGTACAGAACCAGATGATGCAGAACATGGCCCAGATGATGCAGCACATGCAGCAGATGGCGCAGGCTGCTCAGGGTGCTCAGGGTGCAGGAGCTGCACAGCCACCCCGACCGGATGACACTCTCAGGAGCTTCATGACGACGCGCCCTCCAGTGTTCCACCACGCCATAGAGCCAATGGATGCAGATGATTGGCTCGAGACGATTACAGGCAAGTTGCAGCTTGCCCATGTCGGGGACCTTGATAAGGCCCTCTACGCCGCGCACCAGCTTCAGGGCCCGGCGAAGAACTGGTGGACTGCCTACACCGCAGCTCATGCGGACGCCAACTCGATCACTTGGGAGGATTTTCGTAAGGCATTCCGCGACCAGTACGTCCCTTTCGGCGAGATCAGGGTGAAGCGCCGGGAGTTTCAGGACCTCAGGCAGGGCGCGATGACAGTGCGTGAGTATCTCACGCAGTTCAGCCAGCTGTCCCGTTACGCCCCAGACGACGTGGACACGGACGACAAGAAGCAGGAGTGCTTCAGGCAAGATCTCTGTCATTCTTTAATATTAATAAATTCTTCATACACCCTTGTTCATTCCTTTTGCTACCTGATAAATAATAAAATTGTTATCTGCTTCAGGCATGGGCTTAACCCAGGACTCCGCTATGCCCTAGCTTCAAATGAGTATTCCTCATTTCAGAAGCTGGTTGACCGTGCCTTCGCGGTGGAGAAGGAACGGAAGGACCTCGATGCAGATCGCAAGAGGAAGATGACGTTCCAGGGACAGTCCTCCGGCAGCTCTACCCGTCCCCGCTACGCTCCACCTGCTCCAGCTTCCAGGCAGATTCCCCAGCAGCAGCAGTACCGGCCGCCCCAGCACAGGCAGCCCGCTCCTCAGTACAGGCACCCAGCTCCACAGTACCAGGCTCCACCCCAGCAGCAGCAGCAGCCGCCTCGCCAGGCTCAGGCACCTCGCCAGGGTCTTCCAGCTCCGCAGCAGCCCCGTTCAGCACAGGGGGCAGGGCAGGTTGGCCCGTGCTACAAGTGCAACCAGATGGGACACTTCGCCAACAAGTGTCCGTTGAGGCAGCCAGCTCCACCGCAGTCCCGTCCCGCAGGACAGCCCCAGGCGTTCGCACGTGGCCGTGTGAACCATGTCGCAGCAGAGTCAGCTCAGACGGCTCCAGATGTGGTATTGGGTATGTTCACTGTTAATTCCCATCCAGCTACAGTACTCTTTGATTCTGGTGCATCACACTCTTTCATAACCGCAAGGTTCGCATCAGCATGTAGTCTGTCAGTTTTACCTATGCTTAGAGGCTTGATAGTTACATCTCCTGGAGGAGAGATGGTTTCCAGACAGGTGTGTCGGGAGCTGAGTATAAACATAAGGGGGGTAGAGTTTCCTTCTGATCTTATCGTTCTGGATTCTGAGGGGATAGATGTCATTCTGGGAATGAACTGGCTGAGCAAGTATCGAGGGGTTATTGATTGTGCTCAGAGGATCATCACAGTGAAGCATCCAGATGGCACGGAGATTGTATATCAGGCACCGACGAAGATGATAGAAGAAGCCAGAGCATATGAGGTTGTCGTGGTACCGGATATCCAAGTGGTCAAAGAGTTCCCTGATGTCTTCCAGAAAGTGCCAGGTATGCCACCTGATCGTAAGATTGAGTTCTCTATTGATTTAGTTCCTGGCACTGCACCTATATACAGGCGACCATATAGAATGGATGCCGAAAAGCTAGCCGAGCTGAAGACGCAGATCCAAGAGCAGTTAGAGAAGGGGCATATTCGTCCGAGTACATCCCCGTGGGGAGCCCCTGTGATCTTTGTTCCAAAGAAGGATGGAGGCCTGCGGATGTGCGTTGATTACCGCGCATTGAATGAAGCTACCATCAAGAACAAGTACCCGATTCCTCGCATTGATGATCTGTTTGATCAGTTGAAGGGTGCTCATGTGTTCTCGAAGATTGACCTGCAAACAGGTTATAACCAGCTGAAGATTCGTGAAGCTGATATCCCGAAGACGGCCTTCGTAACTCGATATGGGCTATATGAGTACACAGTGATGTCCTTTGGCTTGACTAATGCCCCAGCTTTCTTCATGTATCTGATGAACAAGGTCTTCATGGAGTTTTTAGATCTGTTCGTCGTGGTGTTCCTTGATGATATCCTGATATTCTCGAAGGATGAAGAAGAACATGAGAAGCATCTGAGGTTAGTGTTGCAGAAGCTCAGAGAGCATCAGTTGTATGCAAAACTGAGCAAATGCGAGTTCTGGTTGAAGAAGGTTGCTTACTTGGGGCATATCATCTCAGAAGGTGGAGTATCTGTTGATCCAGGTAAGGTCCAGGATATATTGGACTGGAAGGTACCTAAGAGCGTCACTGAGATTCGGAGTTTCCTCGGTATGGCTGGATACTATCGCAGATTCATTGAGGGATTCTCCAAGATCGTGAAGCCGATGACGAGACTGACTGAGAAGGGTGCCAAGTTTGTTTGGTCCCCTGAATGCCAGACTGGTTTCGAGGAGCTGAAAGCGAGATTGACCTCTGCTCCTATTCTTGTCATGTCAGATGTCCAGAAGAACTTCACGGTGTATTGTGATGCTTTGCGACAGGGTCTAGGATGTGTGCTTATGCAGGAAGGTCATGTGATTGCTTATGCCTCGAGACAGCTCAGGAAGCATGAGCTGAATTACCCTACTCATGATCTAGAGTTGGCAGCTGTTGTTCATGCTCTGAAGATCTGGAGGCACTATCTGATGGGCAAGAAGACGGAGATATACACTGATCATAAGAGCTTGAAGTACATTTTCACCCAACCAGATCTGAATCTTCGCCAACGGAGATGGCTTGAGTTGATCAAAGACTATGATCTGAGTATCAACTATCATCCAGGCAAGGCGAATGTTGTTGCAGATGCCTTGAGCAGGAAGGTCTACTGTAATGTGCTTGAGATCAAGGAGCAGCAGCCCGAGTTGCATGAGGATTTTGTGAAGCTCAACTTGGGTATTCTTGGCCACACTGATGCAGTAGCCTTAGAGGTTGATTCGACACTTGAGCGTGATATCCGGGTAGGGCAGCTCACTGATGAGTATCTTCTGGAGATCAGACAGTTGATCAAGGAGGACAAAGCCCCAGGCTTCGAAGAGGATGATCAGGGTGTCTTATGGTTCAGAGGCAGGATCTGTGTTCCAGATGTGAAGGCTATCAAGGAGTTGATCTTGAGAGAAGCTCATGATTCAGCCTACTCTCTTCACCCAGACAGTACCAAGATGTACCAGGATCTGAAGCAGTATTACTGGTGGTATGGGATGAAGAGGGAAGTAGCAGAGTATGTGGCTTTGTGTGACACATGTCAGAGGGTTAAGGCCCAACATCAGAGACCTGCTGGTTTGTTACAGCCTCTGCAGATTCCCGAGTGGAAATGGGAAGAGATCAGCATGGATTTCATCACTGGTTTGCCCAGGACACAGTCTGGATATGACTCCATCTGGGTCATAGTTGATCGGTTTGACCAAGGTGGCTCACTTCATTCCGGTCAAGGAGACATATCAGGGTCCGAAGCTGGCAGAGCTGTACATGTCCCGCATTGTATGTTTGCATGGAGTACCTAAGATCATAGTATCCGACAGAGGTACACAGTTCACATCTAGATTCTGGAAGCGGTTGCATGAGTCTATGGACACTCGCCTCAGTTTCAGTTCGGCTTATCACCCTCAGACTGATGGTCAGACAGAGAGGGTGAATCAGATTCTTGAGGATATGTTGAGAGCCAGTGCGCTTCAGAACAGCCAGAGTTGGGATGTGAGTCTACCATATGCAGAGTTCTCATATAACAACAGCTATCAGGCCAGTCTGAAGATGTCACCTTTCGAGGCACTGTATGGCAGGAAGTGCAGAACTCCCCTGTTCTGGAATCAGGTTGGAGAAAGGAAGGTCTTTGGCCCTGAGTCTATAGAAGAAGCTGAAGAACAGGTCAGACAGATTAGAAGCAACCTGAAGACAGCTCAGACTAGACAGAAGAGCTATGCCGATGTCAGACGACGAGAGCTGGAGTTCCAGATTGGGGACTATGTCTATCTGAAGGTGTCACCTTTCAGAGGTCTTCGGAGGTTTAATGTCAAAGGGAAGCTATCCCCGAGATTCATTGGCCCTTTCAAGGTGATTGACAAGAAAGGTGCAGTTGCTTATCAGCTGGAGTTGCCTGCACGGCTGGCAGGTATTCATGATGTGTTCCATGTATCCCAGCTGAAGAGATGCCTAAGAGTTCCAGAGGAGCAGTTGCCACTTGAGGAGCTTGATCTCAGGGATGATTGACTTTCTCTGAGCCGATCAAGATTCTGGACACGATGGAACGAGGTACTCGCAACAAGAGGATTAAAATCTGCAAGGTGCAATGGAAGCATTACTCCGAAGAAGAAGCCACATGGGAGAAAGAAGATGATCTTCGGGCAGATTTTCCTCATCTCTTCACCGACTCTTCCTAATCTCGAGGACGAGATTCTTCTAAGGGGGGTAGGTTTGTAACACCCTGATTTAATTTTTCCCAATTTAATTAAAGAATTTAGAAACTAAATAGGTTGGCTAGTTTATTAGAGGAGGAAAATAAAATTTATTTATCATTTTCATGTTGCATTCATGCCATTGCATATTTTTATTGTGTGGTAAATGATTTATTAAAACCCGTATAGGGCGAATCAAATTTATTCTATTTATAAAACAAATAAAAGGTTTATGAAAATTTTACCAAAACAAACTCAAGTTTTATTTGCAAAACCCAGAGTAAAATATTTCCAAAATCTTTAAGATTGTTTTGATTTCAAACAGATTTGGATTTGGATTTGAAATGAATTTGCAAAAAGGTTTGAAAAGAAAAGAAAAAGAAAAAGAAAAAGGCAAGGGCCTCTCCTCTCCTCCCCTCTCCTCATTTCGGCCCAGCCGACCTCCCCTCCCTCCACTCTCCCCTTCCGCGCGGCCCGGACCACACCAGGTCCACTCCCACCTCCCCTCTCTCCCTCCGCGGGCCGCACGCAAACGCGCCGGCCAGCGCCTCCCCCCGCCTCGGCCCGTCTCCCACCCCGGGCCCCAAGCGCGCCGAGCTGGCCCGCCAGCCCCCTCCTTCGCACACGCGCGTCGGCCCGCAACGCCGCCCTCCCCGCTCCCCTTTCCACCGACAGGTGGGACCCAGCTGTCGGACACATCTCCAACCTCCTCCCCGCCCTTCACGCCGCATCATCACCGCACCCGTCGATCCCGTGATCGCCCAACCGCCACCTCTCTCCCTCTGTTCTCTCTGCCTACATGTAGATGACCCCCGCCGCCACCTACAAGAAGCACCCAGCCCCCGCGTCTTGGCCCTCCTTTTCCCACTCCAGCGCCACCCCGATACACCTCCGCCGCCATTGACGAGCTCTCGCTCGAGCTCTGACTCCCCACTCCACCCGCCTCCAATCCTTGCCACCACCTGCATCGACACCGCAGGACCCCTGCGAGGCCTCGGCGCCACTCCGCGGCATCGATTCGTGGCCGTGTTGTTTCCCCGTCGCCGACACCAAAGCTCCGGTCCGCCCCAGCGCGTCTCCCTCCACTCTGAACCATCTCCGGCGTCGGGATCTCGCCAACGAACTCACGGTGAGAAGCCCCTTCGAATCCTCCCTCTCGCTCCCTCTCCCATGCCATGTAGATCGAAGCCGAGCGCTCGGGATGTTTCCGGCCATGGCGCCATCGCGCGAGCTCAGAGCGCCGCCGCCTGCTGAGCCACCGGCGGGCAGCTACCCTCCTCAGCACCGTCCGATCTCCCTGGACGGTCACGATTAGAACCTGATGCGAACCGGTATAGACCGGGCGCGTAGATCTGTGGGCTCAGTCCACCGAGTCCACGCCAGCCGGTCCATAGCCCGCGTGGTGGACCCAGCCACTCACACGGCGCCACGCGGCGAGCTCAGCGCCACGGGTGACCACGCGGCCGCGCCCGGCCTGTTTTGCAAAGTAACCCCTTAACTTTTTATTAATCAACCCGCCGTTCACCCGGCACTATTCACTGAGTCTTGAAAAACTTGCGTATAAGCCCCTCACCTTTCCCGAATTGTTACACGGTTCCGCCGTTTTATTTCCGATTTGATTATTTAAAATGCAAAATGAACGTCCATCTATTCATAGATTTGCCATCCAACTTCAAAGCTCATAACTTGCTCATTTAACTCTGTTTTGACCCGTTCAACTTGCGTTAGTTTATAATTTCGTCTCTACGCAGTAGATCTATTAGTTTACTATTTTCATACTGTTGTTGTACTGTTATTCATTTCGCTTTGTATGTGTCATGTATGTTGATTGGGCCAGAGAGTGCGGAGTTCGAGGATGCTCAGATTTTCCTGTGATCCAGTGATTCGACCCAGCCCGCAGGCAAGTGTCCTTGAACATCTTGCACCTACTTTATTTTACTTTGGTACTAGAGTAGTTAGATCTGTAGATGCATGATTGTCATTAATTTGAATCCCATGTTAGGGTTTACTAGAATTTATTTATATTATCCTTGTCGCCTGTTTTGGATGTTCGGGTAGGTGTCTTGCTTAGCCCTGCAGTCATGTTGGGATGGGAGTTAAAATGTTTATAATCTGATTAATGAACTATGAATGAACGTGGTCATGATAATTTTGTAGAAACATGGTGATTAGGTAAATCGGCAGGATGGACCCGTACTGGTGGTTTTGTCAGTGGGGACTCGGCAGCTGCTTTTGGTTTTTGGTTCGGGGCTCATGCTAGACATATCCTGCCTGGATCCTAGGACCGGTCTCAGAGCATGTAACCCGGCTTGACAGCGCAACCATGAGATCTGGATGGGCTGGACCTGGTGTAACGTAACGGCCCTAATCCCATGGCCCACTGACCACCGTCAACCACTGACAGTCGATCCGATAGCCAAGTGATTAAGACCTGTTCCGCTACTGGGCTACATCAGTGCCCGTGTCGCAGGATCATCTCACAATTCAGTTACAATCTCTTTAATTTTGACAAATAACATCGGGAGTAAATAGCGGAAGGAGATTAGATAACATAGTTTACAAAACCAGGGTCAACATAAAAATTAAAGTGAAGGTATTACAGACCATAGTTCCAAATAGATAGAGTTGGCAGAGTAGCATATGACAACAACTAAAGGGTAAAGATACATCACCCAGCCCAAGGGTGAATAATCACTCATCGCCTCATCGGCCTCCTCCTGAACAACAGTCACACAGCAGGGTCCAAGGCATACTGAGGGATCTGCCATACCTGCAACATGGGTAATAGAACCCTGAGTACAAAGGTACTCAACAAGACTTACCCGACTAAAGAAAAAGGGGAGAAGACTCAGGTATGAGAGGCTTAGGGTAGTCAAGGTAAGGCTTTAAGCAAGTTCAAGTATTTTGCAGAAAAAACATTTTTCTATCCTTGTTCCTTATTTTGAAAAGACTCAAATATCCTTGTTTCATCATAATCCTTGATTCATTTTACTTTCCAAAAACAGACCTAGTTGAGAACCACTCCTGTTGACAGTCAGTGACTAAGTCTCCATAACCGAGGAGCAGCGTTAATCCGGATAAATAATACTCAGCTGAGGGTCCCTATCCACACTGCATATGTAGCACCAAAGCTTGCATATCAACTCGTCTCCACGATTCCTCCAAGATTGGGCCCGGTCCTACGCCACCCGAAAGTACAGTACACCACTCCAACCGGGACTTTAACCCACGTGGGTACATGCTACTTCCGCCATCTCTCCACTCCCAGTGCGCGTTGTCGGTCCAATAAAGGATTCCTCGGAGCCGAAGCTTTCCGTAGTATGTGAATAGTTGCAAGTCTTAGTCAGCAGGCCCCATACAGGTGGTCCTAATTTTCCAGCCAGCGACAAGCACTCGGGCCTCGGGACTCTAACCCAGAGTACAGGTCCTGTCAGTTTTTCAACCCTGTCCGGTCGGTGTCAACTGTCGAGTCCCGGACTACAAACATGACGCCACCGTACGCAAGGACAACCTCTCCTTCCCATTGACTAAGTACGGATCAGATACTTAGCCAATAGTGGGAGTAAACCAGAAATTCCCATAAATATTCGTAAAGTGATCACACCTTTGAAATTGGCACTTTTATTGCAAATCTATTGTATAGCATTGCTAAGCATTTTTGCAAGTAGTTTTTGAAAGCAGGTATCGGGGTGTATCAGTGGTCAAGGTGGATAATGCATCAGATAGGATATCACGCAACTCCTAAAAACCTAATGCAATAATTTACCTCAAAAGCATTTAAGTAAAACATTTTATAAATTCAAGGAAAGGGTTTAATGCACGGGGCTTGCCTTGAATGGCAAAAAGGACGGACTCGGGGTTGGCGGTGTAGGTGTCGGAGCTCGGGGTTGCCTCGGGGACAGATCCTTCGGTGGCTACCTCGACTTCAGGTCCTTCTTCCTCGGTCACTATACGTATGCAATGATGCATGCACATGAGTATGCTAGTATGAACAAAGTGCATAGGATAAAAAACTAGAGTATAGCTTTACAAAGTATAAGTGGTTGTTAATGTGGACAATAGATTACTTATCTCTTTTAGCAATATTAACCAACTTTATTAAGCAACTTCTATACGACTTAAGCATAACATCACAAGGCATCACAAACACCATAGGCCAGAGGGGTATGGGTCTATGAACAGCAAACAATCCAAAAGTCACATCACAGAGCATTCAACACTAACTCTAATCACTTTTTTCTATTTTCTTAATTATTTAAAAGGTCATTTTATGAAGGTGCTCCAAAAATTACCAAATTAATCTCACAAGTCATTATGGTACAAGTATATGGCAAAAACAAATTTCATAATTTTTGGACGTCATTAAGGTGCTCAATTAAATCTAGGCATAATTAACAAAAGCACTATTTAGGAATTAAAATAAATACCCAAAAATCAACTTGTTTCAAATGACTTCAAATTGTACCAGAGACTAAGAATGGCATAAGAAGCTCACAAAAATTTATCTCATGATTTTCGGAGTTATAATCATTTTCTAAAAATCCAAAACCATCATTATTAATTAAAGGGAGATTTTTCATTTTCAAATTTTGCAGAAAAGTCAAGTTTTATATTTTTATAAAATACTTCAAGGTGTAAAGAATCTATCATCAAAATTTCAGAATTTTGGATTACACAGAAAATACCACAAAAAAGAGAAATCAGAGCACTATTCACATGTTTGAAGAAATAGAAAATGGCACTGTTCTTCTCCCTCGCTCACCGGCGGCCGACCGACGGCGGCGGCGCTGCTGCGCCGCCTCTGCGGGCACTCCGCGGCGAAACGAGGGCATGGAGAGGTTCAGGAGCTCACCGGCGGTCGATTAGAGGACTCAGCGCGGTGAAGGGATGAACGGAGGGAGGTGGCGATGGTGACGGCGGAAAGCTCACGGCGGCGATCGTCGACTCGGCGATTCCTGCGCGACACAAGCGACCGCAAGGGGTCGGTCAGAGGCGCAAAGGAGTAAGGAAGGTGATGCGGGGGTCAGTGGAGGATGATCAAGGCCGGAGAGGGAGTATTCACGATCCCGACCTCGACGGGATTCTCGCCGGAGATGACAACGGCGAGCTATGCCGGGCGAATGGAGGCGGGTAGCGACCAAATTGAGAAGTGGGGAAGCTTCACGAGCTCAAGGCGGAGCTTCTGGGCTGGTTGGTTGAGCGGCGGAAGGTCTGGAATGGGCTGGCCACGGTGGCGGAGGTGAGGTTACTCCGGCGACATCGTCGGGCCTTTTATAGCCGCGGCGAGAGGCTGGCGGAGCGACTGTTCTGGCGCGGATAAGATCGCTCGAGGCATGCGCAATCGATTGCGAGGCCGAGGGTCAGCGGTTTGGCACGCAGGGCCCGGGCGTTGTGTTCGCCGGCGGCGAACACGCGGCGGCGAGGAGCTGCGGGGTGGGGGACGGGTGCGCCGGGTCAACTTGTGCACAGACGCGTGCGGAATGATGAACTGAGCATCGGCGTGGGGTTGGTTTGGGCGAAGAAGCTTTGGACACGCGGCGGCATGCGAATCCGGCGAGGGCGCGCGGCCGGCCCCCCCCCTAGCTCGCCGGGAAGATGAACAGGCTATGGCCTAGGGTTTGACTTTTGGCTGGTATCTGTATTTTGTGAATTACTTTCAAAATTTGAACTGGGCAACAAAAACTCAAAATACCAAAGTTGCTCAGAAAAAAGAGATCTACAACTTTGTCCATATGAACATTTTCAAAATCCAAATAGTTTTTGAACCACATTTGAAATCAGAAAAGGAACACTTTTGGGATTTGAATAAATTCAAAATTACTTTGATTTTACACTGAAAGTTGGAAATCTACAAATATGAAAGTTGTTTATTTTGTCAAAACCTACAACTTTGCTAATACATACTTTTCTGAAACTCATTAGTTTTTGAAATAATTTTGAAAACTCAAAAAGGGACAAAAAGTTGGAGTTTGAATGAATTTGAAATAACTCAACATTTTGTGCTGAAACTTGAAAATTTGTAAATACCAAAGTTGTTTATCTTGGCCAGATCTACAACTTTGCTTTTTGGACCAACCTCAAATTTTGAATAATTTTTGAATTACAAAAAGAGGGATAAAATCCAGGGTTTGGAAATCAGGGTTTTGCAAAGGGATTTGAAATCCGATTTTGATTTTTGAACTTTGGCCAACACAACAAAACTTCAAGACACCAAAGGAACAAGAATTACACAAAGCTAGTCACAGAGATGAAATTACCATTTTGCCCTTGTAGAGAGGTGGGCTAATTAGGGTTTTTGCAATAGAGGTACTTCACATAAAATGATACACTTAGCAAAATGCTTACACATGAAATCATGATCAAGATGCTTAAAGATGATAATGATGATATGTCAAGTTAATTACATGTTAAACACCAGAGGTGTTACACCTGGCTAATTAATTAGTTACCTCTAAGTTGAGGGTCCACACGGGGTTTGTTTTAGTGGCTCACGAGGGGGCCCTGGGGGTCGTAGACCTTTGTACGGGGTGAAACCTTAGAGGTACGTGTGGAACGGACTTGAGGGGGGCTTTGTAAAGGCCTTGCAGTGCAAACCGCTATGCACCTCGGCAGTGTTTAGCGTGACGGGATCTGCACGACTCATGGGTAACGATGTGCAACCTCTGCAGAGTGTAAAACTGATATATCAGCCGTGCTCACGGTCACGAGCGGCTTGGACTTCTTTGAGATTAGTTGGTTACTGGTTGGTTTTGGGTTCGGGTCATCTGATGGACTTCAGGTGCGGTTGCCTGATGGACTTCAGGTGTTGGTTGCTCGGTGCGACTCCGAGTGTTGTTACTTTACTACAGAGTCTGTCTATAACCTAGTAAATAGGTGCATAGGATTAATAGGATTAATAGGGGTGTCGCTTTAGGCGCTTGAGTCAAACAAAGTCAGCCTACTTTGTTATAAGCCTCATAAGCATATATTTCCTACACTTGCGGAGTACATTTCGATGTACTCACCCTTCCTCTTTGTCCCCCTGCTACCCCACCCAGACGCTGGAGACTACACGTACGAGGAGCACGAGTATCTAGAAGACGGAGGCTACGACCCTGACGACCTGTACTAGGATGGCGCTACCCCGGTCGACCTTCCTGTGGAGATGGAGTCCAGATTTCCGCATCTACATCAGAGTCTTCATTAGAGTTCGTTATCATGAGAGTCTGTACTTTTTATTTCAGATCCGAGGGTCATTTATGTAACAAAGTTCGATATTATTAATAAAGCATTGTTTTGATATTTACTATGATGTGTATATGTATGAAAATTGATCCTGGCATACATATATTGTGCTCCAATTTGTTCTTAAAATTGGGGTGTCATAGAGTGGTATCAAAGCTGTGTTGACCGTAGGACGCTACCCTAGTCAGTCGTCGAGTTTACAAAACTATTTTTTAAAAGCCTAACCCTTTTTCCCACTTCTGTAGTCTTTCTCTGCTAAAAAATTCAAACTCAGTTTAAAAGTAGGTCCTCCAATAGTAGGTTGTCCACATAAATGTTTGATCACGTAGCACGTTGTTTGGCATGTACTTGTGCATATGTAATGTTTTGGTTCTTTGTAATGATTGTTGTTGTTGCGACCATCAGGTTGCAGCGACATCATTTGTTAAAATGTTTTACTAATCGAATTAATTAACCAAATCAGGGTTGTTATATATCTATCTATCACATCTCACTCTTACTCCTGGAAAATGTAACAGATGGTTGACACCAGGAGCAGCGCGGGTAACGCCGGTAACGCTGGCGGAAGCGGGGCAGGTGGCAACCAGCCGCCTCGTCCTCATCCACCTCCACCTCCGCCTCCGTACGACCCGCTCCAGATGGCCCAGGTACAGAACCAGATGATGCAGAACATGGCCCAGATGATGCAGCACATGCAGCAGATGGCGCAGGCTGCTCAGGGTGCTCAGGGTGCAGGAGCTGCACAGCCACCCCGACCGGATGACACTCTCAGGAGCTTCATGACGACGCGCCCTCCAGTGTTCCACCACGCCATAGAGCCAATGGATGCAGATGATTGGCTCGAGACGATTACAGGCAAGTGCAGCTTGCCCATGTCGGGGACCTTGATAAGGCCCTCTACGCCGCGCACCAGCTTCAGGGCCCGGCGAAGAACTGGTGGACTGCCTACACCGCAGCTCATGCGGACGCCAACTCGATCACTGGGAGGATTTTCGTAAGGCATTCCGCGACCAGTACGTCCCTTCGGCGAGATCAGGGTGAAGCGCCGGGAGTTTCAGGACCTCAGGCAGGGCGCGATGACAGTGCGTGAGTATCTCACGCAGTTCAGCCAGCTGTCCCGTTACGCCCCAGACGACGTGGACACGGACGACAAGAAGCAGGAGTGCTTCAGGCAAGATCTCTGTCATTCTTTAATATTAATAAATTCTTCATACACCCTTGTTCATTCCTTTTGCTACCTGATAAATAATAAAATTGTTATCTGCTTCAGGCATGGGCTTAACCCAGGACTCCGCTATGCCCTAGCTTCAAATGAGTATTCCTCATTTCAGAAGCTGGTTGACCGTGCCTTCGCGGTGGAGAAGGAACGGAAGGACCTCGATGCAGATCGCAAGAGGAAGATGACGTTCCAGGGACAGTCCTCCGGCAGCTCTACCCGTCCCCGCTACGCTCCACCTGCTCCAGCTTCCAGGCAGTCCCCAGCAGCAGCAGTACCGGCCGCCCCAGCACAGGCAGCCCGCTCCTCAGTACAGGCACCCAGCTCCACAGTACCAGGCTCCACCCAGCAGCAGCAGCAGCCGCCTCGCCAGGCTCAGGCACCTCGCCAGGGTCTTCCAGCTCCGCAGCAGCCCCGTTCAGCACAGGGGGCAGGGCAGGTTGGCCCGTGCTACAAGTGCAACCAGATGGGACACTTCGCCAACAAGTGTCCGTTGAGGCAGCCAGCTCCACCGCAGTCCCGTCCCGCAGGACAGCCCCAGGCGTTCGCACGTGGCGTGTGAACCATGTCGCAGCAGAGTCAGCTCAGACGGCTCCAGATGTGGTATTGGGTATGTTCACTGTTAATTCCCATCCAGCTACAGTACTCTTTGATTCTGGTGCATCACACTCTTTCATAACCGCAAGTTCGCATCAGCATGTAGTCTGTCAGTTTTACCTATGCTTAGAGGCTTGATAGTTACATCTCCTGGAGGAGAGATGGTTTCCAGACAGGTGTGTCGGGAGCTGAGTATAAACATAAGGGGGGTAGAGTTTCCTTCTGATCTTATCGTTCTGGATTCTGAGGGGATAGATGTCATTCTGGGAATGAACTGGCTGAGCAAGTATCGAGGGGTTATTGATTGTGCTCAGAGGATCATCACAGTGAAGCATCAGATGGCACGGAGATTGTATATCAGGCACCGACGAAGATGATAGAAGAAGCCAGAGCATATGAGGTTGTCGTGGTACGGATATCCAAGTGGTCAAAGAGTTCCCTGATGTCTTCCAGAAAGTGCCAGGTATGCCACCTGATCGTAAGATTGAGTTCTCTTGATTAGTTCCTGGCACTGCACCTATATACAGGCGACCATATAGAATGGATGCCGAAAAGCTAGCCGAGCTGAAGACGCAGATCCAAGAGCAGTTAGAGAAGGGGCATATTCGTCCGAGTACATCCCCGTGGGGAGCCCCTGTGATCTTTGTTCCAAAGAAGGATGGAGGCCTGCGGATGTGCGTTGATTACCGCGCATTGAATGAAGCTACCATCAAGAACAAGTACCCGATTCCTCGCATTGATGATCTGTTTGATCAGTTGAAGGGTGCTCATGTGTTCTCGAAGATTGACCTGCAAACAGGTTATAACCAGCTGAAGATTCGTGAAGCTGATATCCCGAAGACGGCCTTCGTAACTCGATATGGGCTATATGAGTACACAGTGATGTCCTTTGGCTTGACTAATGCCCCAGCTTTCTTCATGTATCTGATGAACAAGGTCTTCATGGAGTTTTTAGATCTGTTCGTCGTGGTGTTCCTTGATGATATCCTGATATTCTCGAAGGATGAAGAAGAACATGAGAAGCATCTGAGGTTAGTGTTGCAGAAGCTCAGAGAGCATCAGTTGTATGCAAAACTGAGCAAATGCGAGTTCTGGTTGAAGAAGGTTGCTTACTTGGGGCATATCATCTCAGAAGGTGGAGTATCTGTTGATCCAGGTAAGGTCCAGGATATATGGACTGGAAGGTACCTAAGAGCGTCACTGAGATTCGGAGTTTCCTCGGTATGGCTGGATACTATCGCAGATTCATTGAGGATTCTCCAAGATCGTGAAGCCGATGACGAGACTGACTGAGAAGGGTGCCAAGTTTGTTTGGTCCCCTGAATGCCAGACTGGTTTCGAGGAGCTGAAAGCGAGATTGACCTCTGCTCCTATTCTTGTCATGTCAGATGTCCAGAAGAACTTCACGGTGTATTGTGATGCTTTGCGACAGGGTCTAGGATGTGTGCTTATGCAGGAAGGTCATGTGATTGCTTATGCCTCGAGACAGCTCAGGAAGCATGAGCTGAATTACCCTACTCATGATCTAGAGTTGGCAGCTGTTGTTCATGCTCTGAAGATCTGGAGGCACTATCTGATGGGCAAGAAGACGGAGATATACACTGATCATAAGAGCTTGAAGTACATTTTCACCCAACCAGATCTGAATCTTCGCCAACGGAGATGGCTGAGTTGATCAAAGACTATGATCTGAGTATCAACTATCATCCAGGCAAGGCGAATGTTGTTGCAGATGCCTTGAGCAGGAAGGTCTACTGTAATGTGCTTGAGATCAAGGAGCAGCAGCCCGAGTTGCATGAGGATTTTGTGAAGCTCAACTTGGGTATTCTTGGCCACACTGATGCAGTAGCCTTAGAGGTTGATTCGACACTTGAGCGTGATATCGGGTAGGGCAGCTCACTGATGAGTATCTTCTGGAGATCAGACAGTTGATCAAGGAAGACAAAGCCCCAGGCTTCGAAGAGGATGATCAGGGTGTCTTATGGTTCAGAGGCAGGATCTGTGTTCCAGATGTGAAGGCTATCAAGGAGTTGATCTTGAGAGAAGCTCATGATTCAGCCTACTCTCTTCACCCAGCAGTACCAAGATGTACCAGGATCTGAAGCAGTATTACTGGTGGTATGGGATGAAGAGGGAAGTAGCAGAGTATGTGGCTTTGTGTGACACATGTCAGAGGGTTAAGGCCCAACATCAGAGACCTGTGGTTTGTTACAGCCTCTGCAGATTCCCGAGTGGAAATGGGAAGAGATCAGCATGGATTTCATCACTGGTTTGCCCAGGACACAGTCTGGATATGACTCCATCTGGGTCATAGTTGATCGGTTGACCAAGGTGGCTCACTTCATTCCGGTCAAGGAGACATATCAGGGTCCGAAGCTGGCAGAGCTGTACATGTCCCGCATTGTATGTTTGCATGGAGTACCTAAGATCATAGTATCCGACAGAGGTACACAGTTCACATCTAGATTCTGGAAGCGGTTGCATGAGTCTATGGACACTCGCCTCAGTTTCAGTTCGGCTTATCACCCTCAGACTGATGGTCAGACAGAGAGGGTGAATCAGATTCTTGAGGATATGTTGAGAGCCAGTGCGCTTCAGAACAGCCAGAGTTGGGATGTGAGTCTACCATATGCAGAGTTCTCATAAACAACAGCTATCAGGCCAGTCTGAAGATGTCACCTTTCGAGGCACTGTATGGCAGGAAGTGCAGAACTCCCCTGTTCTGGAATCAGGTTGGAGAAAGGAAGGTCTTTGGCCCTGAGTCTATAGAAGAAGCTGAAGAACAGGTCAGACAGATTAGAAGCAACCTGAAGACAGCTCAGACTAGACAGAAGAGCTATGCCGATGTCAGACGACGAGAGCTGGAGTTCCAGATTGGGGACTATGTCTATCTGAAGGTGTCACCTTTCAGAGGTCTTCGGAGGTTTAATGTCAAAGGGAAGCTATCCCCGAGATTCATTGCCCTTTCAAGGTGATTGACAAGAAAGGTGCAGTTGCTTATCAGCTGGAGTTGCCTGCACGGCTGGCAGGTATTCATGATGTGTTCCATGTATCCCAGCTGAAGAGATGCCTAAGAGTTCCAGAGGAGCAGTTGCCACTTGAGGAGCTTGATCTCAGGGATGATTGACTTTCTCTGAGCCGATCAAGATTCTGGACACGATGGAACGAGGTACTCGCAACAAGAGGATTAAAATCTGCAAGGTGCAATGGAAGCATTACTCCGAAGAAGAAGCCACATGGGAGAAAGAAGATGATCTTCGGGCAGATTTTCCTCATCTCTTCACCGACTCTTCCTAATCTCGAGGACGAGATTCTTCTAAGGGGGGTAGGTTTGTAACACCCTGATTTAATTTTTCCCATTTAATTAAAGAATTTAGAAACTAAATAGGTTGGCTAGTTTATTAGAGGAGGAAAATAAAATTTATTTATCATTTTCATGTTGCATTCATGCCATTGCATATTTTATTGTGTGGTAAATGATTTATTAAAACCCGTATAGGGCGAATCAAATTTATTCTATTTATAAAACAAATAAAAGGTTTATGAAAATTTTACCAAAACAAACTCAAGTTTTATTTGCAAAACCCAGAGTAAAATATTTCAAAATCTTTAAGATTGTTTTGATTTCAAACAGATTTGGATTTGGATTTGAAATGAATTTGCAAAAAGGTTTGAAAAGAAAAGAAAAAGAAAAAGAAAAAGGCAAGGGCCTCTCCTCTCCTCCCCTCTCCTCATTTCGGCCCAGCCGACCTCCCCTCCCTCCACTCTCCCCTTCCGCGCGGCCCGGACCACACCAGGTCCACTCCCACCTCCCCTCTCTCCCTCCGCGGGCCGCACGCAAACGCGCCGGCCCAGCGCCTCCCCCCGCCTCGGCCCGTCTCCCACCCCGGGCCCCAAGCGCGCCGAGGGCCCGCCAGCCCCCTCCTTCGCACACGCGCGTCGGCCCGCAACGCCGCCCTCCCCTCCCCTTTCACCGACAGGTGGACCCAGCTGTCGGACACATCTCCAACCTCCTCCCCCCCTTCACGCCGCATCACCGCACCCGTCGATCCCGTGATCGCCCAACCGCCACCTCTCTCCCTCTGTTCTCTCTGCCTACATGTAGATGACCCCCGCCGCCACCTACAAGAAGCACCCAGCCCCCGCGTCTTGGCCCTCCTTTTCCCACTCCAGCGCCACCCCGATACACCTCCGCCGCCATTGACGAGCTCTCGCTCGAGCTCTGACTCCCCACTCCACCCGCCTCCAACCTTGCCACCACCTGCATCGACACCGCAGGACCCCTGCGAGGCCTCGGCGCCACTCCGCGGCATCGATTCGTGGCCGTGTTGTTTCCCCGTCGCCGACACCAAAGCTCCGGTCCGCCCCAGCGCGTCTCCCTCCACTCTGAACCATCTCCGGCGTCGGGATCTCGCCAACGAACTCACGGTGAGAAGCCCCTTCGAATCCTCCCTCTCGCTCCTCTCCCATGCCATGTAGATCGAAGCCGAGCGCTCGGGATGTTCCGGCCATGGCGCCATCGCGCGAGCTCAGAGCGCCGCCGCCTGCTGAGCCACCGGCGGGCAGCTACCCTCCTCAGCACCGTCCGATCTCCCTGGACGGTCACGATTAGAACCTGATGCGAACCGGTATAGACCGGGCGCGTAGATCTGTGGGCTCAGTCCACCGAGTCCACGCCAGCCGGTCCATAGCCCGCGTGGTGGACCCAGCCACTCACACGGCGCCACGCGGCGAGCTCAGCGCCACGCGGTGACCACGCGGCCGCGCCCGGCCTGTTTTGCAAAGTAACCCCTTAACTTTTTATTAATCAACCCCCGTTCACCCGGCACTATTCACTGAGTCTTGAAAAACTTGCGTATAAGCCCTCACCTTTCCCGAATTGAGACCCGTTCCCCCGCCGTTTTATTTCAGATTTGATTATTTAAAATGCAAAAATGAACGTCCATCTATTCATAGATTTGCCATCCAACTTCAAAAGCTCATAACTTGCTCATTTTAACTCTGTTTTGACCCGTTCAACTTGCGTTAGTTTTATAATTTCGTTCTCTACGCAGTAGATCTATTAGTTTACTATTTCATACTGTTGTTGTACTGTATTCATTTCGCTTTGTATGTGTCATGTATGTTGAGGGCCAGAGAGTGCGGAGTTCGAGGATGCTCCAGATTTTCCTTGTGATCCAGTTGATTCGACCCAGCCCGCAGGCAAGTGTCCTTGAACATCTTGCACCTACTTTATTTTACTTTTGGTACTAGAGTAGTTAGATCTTGTAGATGCATGCTTGTCATTAATTGAATCCCATGTTAGGGTTTACTAGAATTTATTTATATTATCCTTGTCGCCTGTTTGGGATGTTCGGGTAGGTGTCTTGCTTAGCCCTGCAGTCATGGTTGGGATGGGGAGTTAAAATGTTTATAATCTTGATTAATGAACTATGAAATGAACGTGGTCATGATAATTTGTAGAGAAACATGGTGATTAGGTAAATCCGGCAGGATGGACCCGTACTGGTGGTTGTGTGCCGTGGGACTCGGCAGCTGCTTTTGGTTTTGGTTCGGGGCTCATGCTAGACATATCCTGCCTGGATCCCTAGGACCCGGTTCTCAGAGCATGTAAACGGCTTGACAACCTTGACAGCGCAACCATGAGATCTGGATGGGCTGGACCTGGTGTAACGTAACGGCCCTAATCCCATGCCCACTGACCACCGTCAACCACTGACAGTCGATCCGTACAGCCAAGTGATTAAGACCTGTTCCGCTACTGGGCTACATCAGTGCCCGTTGTCCGCAGGATCATCTCACAATTCAGTTACAATCTCTTTAACATTTTGACAAATAACATCGAGTAAGTAAATAGCGGAAGACTTAGATAACAATAGTTTACAAACCAGGGTTCAACATAAAAATTAAAGTGAAGGTATTACAGACCATAGTTCCAAATAGATAGAGTTGGCAGAGTAGCATATGACAACAACTAAAGGGTAAAGATACATCACCCAGCCCAGGGTGAATAATCACTCATCGGCCTCATCGGCCTCCTCCTGAACAACAGTCACACAGCAGGGTCCAAGGCATACTGAGGGATCTGCCATACCTGCAACATGGGTAATAGAACCCTGAGTACAAAGGTACTCAACAAGACTTACCCGACTAAAGAAAAAGGAGAAGACTCAGGTATGAGAGGCTTAGGGTAGTCAAGGTAAGGCTTTAAGCAAGTTCAAGTATTTTGCAGAGAAAAAACATTTTCTATCCTTGTTCCTTATTTTGAAAAGACTCAAATATTCCTTGTTTCATCATAATCCTTGATTCATTTTACTTCCAAAACAGACCTATTGAGAACCACTCCTGTTGACAGTCAGTGACTAAGTCTCCATAACCGAGGAGCAGCGTTAATCCGGATAAATAATACTCAGCTGAGGGTCCCTATCCACACTGCATATGTAGCACCAAAGCTTGCATATGCCAACTCGTCTCCCACGATTCCTCCAAGATTGGGCCCGGTCCTACGCCACCCGAAAGTACAGTACACCACTCCAATCCGGGACTTTAACCCACGTGGGTACATGCTACTTCCGCCATCTCTCCACTCCCAGTGCGCGGTTGTCGGTCCAATAAAGGATTCCTCGGAGCCGAAGCTTTCCGTAGTAGGTGAATAGTTGCAAGTCTAGTCAGCAGGCCCCATAAGGTGGTCCCTAATTTTCCAGCCAGCGACAAGCACCTCGGGACTCTAACCCAAGAGTACAGGTCCTGTCAGTTTTTTCAAACCTGTCCCGGTCGGTGTCAACTGTCGAGTCCCGGACTACAACATGACGGCACCGTACGCAAGGACAACCTCTCCTTCCCATTGACTAAGTACGGATCAGATACTTAGCCAATAGTGGGAGTAAACCAGAAATTCCCATAAATATTCGTAAAGTGATCACACCTTTGAAATTGGCACTTTTATTGCAAATCTATTGTATAGCATTGCTAAGCATTTTTGCAAGTAGTTTTTGAAAGCAGGTATCGGGTGTATCAGTGGTCAAGGTGGATAATGCATCAGATAGGATATCACGCAACTCTAAAAACCTAATGCAATAATTTACCTCAAAAGCATTTAAGTAAAACATTTATAAATTCAAGGAAGGTTAAATGCACCGGGGCTTGCCTTGAATGGCAAAAAGGACGGACTCGGGGTTGGCGGTGTAGGTGTCGGAGCTCGGGGTTGCCTCGGGGACAGATCCTTCGGTGGCTACCTCGACTTCAGGTCCTTCTTCCTCGGTCACTATACGTATGCAATGATGCATGCACATGAGTATGCTAGTATGAACAAAGTGCATAGGATAAAACTAGAGTATAGCTTACAAAGTATAAGTGGTTGTTAATGTGGACAATAGATTACTTATCTCTTTTTAGCAATATTAACCAACTTTATTAAGCAACTTATACGACTTAAGCATAACATCACAAGGCATCACAAACACCATAGGCCAGAGGGGTATGGGTTCGGTATCAGAGTCTTCATTAGAGTTCGTATCATGAGAGTCTGTACTTTTTATTTCAGACCCGAGGGTCATTTATGTAACAAAGTTCGATATTATTAATAAAGCATTGTTTTGATATTTACTATGATGGGATATATGTAAAAAATTGATCCTGGCATACATATATTATGCTCCAATTTTGTTCTTAAAATTGGGGTGTCACAGTGCCGAGCCCGGCAGTGCCGCGACAGGCGCGGTAGTGCCGCGACTTATCGATTTAGCTTGAAATCGATTTGTTACCGTGTGGGACCGAAGGGAAAACGTTTTCTACTCTTACCCTACGGTTTCACCCTCTCTCTCTTTCTCACCCAGCCCATGAACTCTATCTCTTTCCTCTCTCTCTCGGCATCTCCAAGGGTGACCGGCGGTCGGTCCCTCCGGGCTTCTCCCCGGCGATTCCGACTACCTGTGGTGCTGCTCCGTGATTCCCTTCGGCGCAGCCCGGTTTCCCTTTCCAAAGGTTTTCCTTCCTTTCCTCAAGGTGATATTTCAAATCCCTAACCCTAGTTTTTCCCGATTTGTAAAATACGCCATGGTTATTGTATTTAGAGGTTGTAGAAGGGTTTGTAGATGATAGGGAGGTAGTAGAGATGATGGATGTGGTGTTCCCTGGCTCAGGTTCGATCTGCCCGCGCGGCAGTGCCGCGCTCTGCGCGGTAGTGCCGGGCCCCGGCAGTGCCGCTCTCCAAGCGGTAGTGCCGGCCCATGAGCAGAGAAACTTGATCCAAGTAACCCTTATCCATCAAAATCTATTGCCTCACTATACTCTCCAGTCCTTATGCAGTCTTCTAATTCGCAGTTTCCATGTTTTAGATGTCAGGCGGAAGAGGAGATGAGAGAAGGGTGAAGCAGAGGATGGATCCGCTCAAGGGGAGGAGCAAGCAGCCATCTCGCCGAGGTGGCTCTAGCTCCCAAGGAGACATTTCAGCACGGCAGCAGATCCGTGAGGAGGCTCCCTGTAGATGCAAGGGCGACAGATTTGGGATGACCTTTATCCCAACACTCCAGAGCATCTTGTAGAGGTCAGCCGAGCCCACCTGCAGCCATACCCAGAGGATGTGCAGGAGAGGCCTCCACAGGACACCAAGGACAGGCAGCCCGTGTCTTACTACCAGCACATCTCGGTGAAGACACAACGCCAGATCAACCCATACAACCTTCAGAAAGATATGGGCATTGACTACAGGTTTTGGAATGAGTTTCATTCTGATTTCTATCGCTCAGTCCTGTACAATGCAAGAAGCATAAGATACTTAATATGAAGTATGTTGATTAGGAGCACTTGGAAGCCAAGACTGATTGTGATATCACAGAGTGGTGGCTGTATGCAAGGAGAGAAACATGTATGACTTGATGGTTTCAGTTACAACTGGAATACCGAGATCATCCATCAATTTCATGCAACACTCTATGTTGATAATGTGGTTGAGGAGATGCACTGGATGACCGAGGGACGTCACTACAAGGTCTCTTATGAGACCTTGCTAGGATTCTCGGTTTTGGGCAGCGGGGATAGAGAGCTTGATAGTCTGCACCAGGAGAGGACATTGATTGATAGTGAGATTTCTTTCTTGTATGAGGATCCTCAGAAGGCAGATAGGTTGGTCAAGGGCTGAAAGGCTACTATTACATGTTGAACAACTTATTCAGGCAGACTCTTAACTCCAAGAGTGGTTCTCATTCTAACCTCTATGGATATGGGAGGAACATGTTGGCTAGGATGGCCCCAAGGGCGAACCACTTCTCCATCTCCAGCTTCATTTGGACTGAGCTTCAGGTAGCAGCCGAGGATGCTAGGAAGGCAGTGCTCTATGCCCCTACATCATGTTCATGATAGAGATGGTTTCGGCTATACTTTGCTAAGGATGGGTTGCATGAGCCTTATAGGGCGGAGAAGAAGAGGCGCAGCAGCAGTAGGGTCCTCAGCAGCAGCAGTTGACAGGCTAGAGAGCTCCCGCCCTTCTATCAGAGGAAGAAGAAGAGCAAGCTGGCCAAATGGATCAAGGCATCTTCTCTACCTGCACCTATGCAGCCCAGACAGCTCACAGGCACTTGTGAGCAGCGAGCAGAGCGAGAGCGGGCGGGTCGTTCGCCGTTACCTCCACCCCGCTCTCCACCTCACTACGACCTCTCCAGTCTTGATTCAGATGATTTAGACTCAGATGATGACGAGGAGCAGGAGGAGATAGTGCCTGAGCCGTCTCGCCGATCTACACGTGCCTCGACCCGCTACACCAGTTTACCCATCGCCTTGGGAAGGTCGTGGTAGAGTCCAACGACGACGACGATGACGATGATGATGATGAGGAGGAGGAGGAAGTTCAGTGGGACAAGATCGCTTCGGATGACAAGTGAGTGTTTGGACACTCTTCTCTTCTCTACTTCTCTCTTTGGTGACTTGTTGCCAAAGGGGGAGAATTAGGCGAAGAGAAGGGGGTACAACACTTTCTTTTCATGTCCCCATCTTTTAGTAGTTGTGAGTTGTGAGGGAGTTTGTTTCGATCAAAACTCTATTTTGTAATATTACTCTATGATGCTACTTCTAGGCTTGGATGTGGACATGTACTTTTACCTGCTTATCTAGCTTGTATTATTCTGTTTAGTCTTGTTGAGTATTTTGCTTGTGGTGTTTTCAAATTCCGCTGCATTTGCTGTCTGTAGCCTGAGCGGCAGTGCCGCTCCAGGGCCGGCAGTGCCGAGCTCGGCAGTGCCATGCCAGATCTGCAGTGCCGCTCTGGCAGACAGGAAGCAAACCTCTCTGATGTGCGCAAACTGTCATTCGCATCACGTTTATTCCTGACACAGTTTAGTTGCACCCCACAAAGCTATTAGATGTGAAACTGAACCTATTTCTCACTTATGAATATGTGAATGTTGGCCTCTAATGCCATTTGAGATTTCAACTCTCATTCACACATTTAGGGAGGTTTCACACCTAAGCTTCTAAATCTCAAGTATTGTACCCTTATTTAAGCTTCAATTGTTTGTCATCAATCACCAAAAAGGGGGAGATGTAAGTACAATCAAACCCTAATTGTGGATTTTGGTGATAATGACCACACGATTGAAGAAACTAATGAGATTTATGAAGATGACAAGCAGGTTAATGTTAAGAAAGGATGGTGCATATGTGTTGGTGGACCCCTCATACTATATTTCATCGGATCTGGACTCAAAGTGCTATGACAAGCTTTTCATTTGTTTTGAGTTATAGGAATGCCGTACTATCAAGGGGGAATGCAAATACATTGCATGGTGAATGACATGTGCTCAAATCAACCCAAGCCATCCTCATTTCTAACCAAAGACAGCTGCACTGAATTCAGATCTGTTTCTGTTGTCTGGTAGGCGCGGGTAGTGCCGCCCAGGGCGCGACAGTGCCGGGCCGCGGCACTGCCGGGCGAAGGCCGGCACTGGCCGCGACTTATTGTAACCGTTGGAAGGCAGGGGATATTTACTCCATCTCCCTGCCACCCCAACGGTCACCCACGACCATAACTCTTCTCCTACCTCCAGACAAGGCTTCTCTCCCCATTGAAGGCCCCAAAGCTCTCTCTCACCTAATCTTTGATTCCTGTTGATTCCAAGTGACTTAGAGCCTCAAACCTTCACCAAAGAGAAGCCCTAGCTGAGATCTACTTCCTAGAGCACTTGATTTGAGCCATAGCCGGTGGATTGCTTCTATTACTCTTGGGTTCTTGGAACCCTAGCCGGCTAGGCGTCGCCCTAGAGCCTTGCCAACTTGTGTGGCGGCCTAGGGAGGTTTGTAATCGCTTGTGCAGCTAGCATTATTACCCCTCACCTCAAGGATTTGGTTCCTTGACTTGAGAACGAGGTAGAGGTGCAAAGCTCGTGACCTAAGTGGTCAACCTCAACAACGTGGAGGTAGGCAAGCCTCTGGTGGCGTGCTGAACCACGGGATAAATCACTTGTCTCTTGTGCTTACATGTTTTTCATACTTCATACTTGTGAGCTTGTGATAGATTCTAGGGTTTGGCCCGATCTACTCTCTACTTCATATTGGGCTTGTTAGAGTTGGTTCTGCTGTTTAGGAAATTGTTGTAGCATTTCCATTCATATAGAATCAGTTTGCTGTGGCTGGATTTCGAATTGCAGTCTCAGGTTCTACTCTGCGCGGCAGTACGGGCTGAGGCCGGCAGTGCCGGGGAGCGGCAGTGCCGGGGCACAGAGCGAGGATGGTAGTGCCGGGCTTATCAAATTAAGTTTTGAGCTGTGATTTTGACAGGCCTATTCCCCCCTCTAGGCCACACAGTCCTTACAGGTACTGTTGCTGCAAGAAGAGTTCGACCTTGCTGCGTCACAGGGCAGGAAATGGTTTAATTGGTCTCTGGGCTATCAAACCTGATTCAAAGGGAGTTGAGCCATTATTGATTTGAAACCGGTATGATACTTCTTGTTACTTGATTCATTTTGTGAATGTAGTCCTGAACATTAATCCTGGACAATTGGCTCTCCACATATTCTCCATCTGCACGCCACGCCTACTGCTCTGTGTCTGACTTCTCTGCGTGCTCGAAGCTGAGTGTGATTTGCAATTGCATACATGGTCTTCATAATCCTAGATTAACTCGCTTAGCTGTTCTTCTGATTCATGGGAGGCCAAGATCGATGTTCCCTGGGAGTTTCGCTGATAGCGCCTTCTTCGTCGGGGAGGCACTTTACCAGTAACTGTTGGAGTATGAGAGTATTAGGCCCTGAGGCCCTGTATGACTATATTGCTACCCTCTAGGGTTAGCCAATCTATCCAATCACTCTTTCCAATATGGTATCGAGCTAGGGTTTCTCTACCTTCTCTTTCTCCTCCCACCCTCTCCGGCCACCAGCCACCGCCGCCACCATGGCCGGCGGCCATCCTCTCCTCCTCCACCCTCCTCCTCCTTCCTAAGCCCAGCAGGCGCCAAGCCGCTGCCGCGGGGCACGGGCACGGGCGCGTCGCTGCCGCGGGCGCGAGCGTGGGCACGGGCGCGCCGCTGCCGCGGGCGCTGCTGCTCCCCTCCTTCCCTGCCGATGCGGCCACAACGGGCAGCGGGCCTGCCGCCGCCCGACCACCATGGCCGGCGAGCGCCTTCCCCCTCTCCCCTCTACTTCCGCACGGATGCGGGCGTCGCCGCCGCCACCGCCACTGCTGCCGCTGCCGGCGCGGGCGCGCGTGGCCAGCACGACTAGCATCCTGCCCAACCCTCCCTCCGCCGGCCAGGGCTGCTCCATGGGCGCCGCCTCCCTCCCTAGCGCCGGCGTAGGCTTCCTGCAGGGCACGCCAACCAGCGACGGGGCCCCTGCTGGCGCGCACCTGTTGCTGCGACGGCGCACCGCCTCAACACATGCACAACCCCTTCCTAGCCGCAGCAGGGGGTTTCTCGCCTGGCTGGTGGGCTCCAACACCTCCTCCGCTCGACCCGGACCCCTCCCTACTACAGCCACTGAGGCCAGCAAGGGCGGGGGCGTGCAGCGGCTGTCGTTTGGGCCAGGGAGCGCGATGCGGCTGACGCTCTTGCTTGCCGCATCGCCGCGGCCGGATCAGGTCCTCACCTACCCCGCCACCGGCGCCTCCTCTGGTTCCTCACGTCCCCGACTGTCGCCTCCACCTCCGTCGTCTCTCCTTTGCCCCCTCCCGGGCCGAGCGGGAGTGGGGGGGGCGTGGGAGTGCACTGGTACATCCGCCGACAGCTGGCGGAGGGTCCCGCCCCATGCACACGCCGACAACCATGTTCGCTGGGGCTGTACCGGGCGCTCCCCCGTTCTATCGTCGTGGGACTCCACCCCCCGGGACCCTGCCGGGGCCTGCGGTTGGGATCCGACGGCCTTGGCCCGCTCTTTCAACACCCTCAGCCTGACACCTCCAATCAGTTCGACTGGATCGTTGACTCAGGCGCCACCTACCACACCACTCCAACTCTGGTCTCCTTTCTTCCGTTCACCCTCCCTCTTCGACTCATCCTTCGTCCATCATGGTCGCAAATGGCTATTGCCTTCCGGTCCGTCGGTCTGTGGGGGTGCCTAACACTCATGCTCCTTCTTTCCCGATGTCCTGGTGCTCCCAATATGTTCATAACCTTCTTTCTATTCGTCGTTTCACAGCTGACAACTCTTGTTCGGTTGAATTCGACCTTCTGGTCTCACTGTAAAGGATTTGTCTTCCTGGCGTCCTCTTCTCCGCTGTGACAGATGGGCCCCTTTACACTCTTCGGTTTCCTGCTTCCGCTCCATGGTCTTCACCTTGCCCTCCGTCAGCTGCTTTCGCCACCACCACCTCCTCTACTACTTGGCACGTTGCCTTGGTCACCCTGGCCGCGATGCCTTGACACAGCTTCGTCGTAGCTCTGCCATACCATGCACTCGAGCTCGCGATGAGCATTTGTGTCATGCGTGCCAACTGGGTCGGCATGTTCGTCTTCCTTTCCTGTTTCTTCTTCCCATGTGGCCCATATCTTTGACCTTGCCATTGCGATCTGTGGACATCTCCTGTCCCTAGCATCTCTGGCTATAAATACTATCTTGTGTTGGTGGATGATTTTCTCACTATTCCTGGACTTTTCCCTCCTTCGTGCCAAGTCTGACACTTCTCCACGCTCCTCCACTTCTTTGCCTGCGTGTTCAACTAGTTCGGCCTCACCATCAAGGGCCGTTCAGTGTGACAACGGGCGTGGAGTTCGATAACTTCACGTCTCGTGCCTTCTTCCTCTCTCACGGCATGCAGTTGCGCATGTCGTGCCCATACACCTCCTCCCAGAATGGCAATGGCCGAGCGCGCTGATTCGCACCACATCCGCACCTCCTCTTGCAGGCCTCTCTTCCTGCCCGCTTCTAGGCCGAGGGTCTTCACACTCTCCACCTATCTCCTCAACCGTTTACCTTCCGCTGCCTATCCCGCTCCCACTCCTCACCATGCCCTCTTCGGTACCCCTCCTCGCTACGACCACCTCCATGTCTTCGGGTGTGCGTGTTACCCTAACACCACTGCCACTGCTCTTCACAAGCTGGCTCCCCGGTCGACTCGGTGTGTCTTCCTCGGGTACTCCCCGGATCACAAGGGGTACCGTTGCTATGACCTCTCCTCTCGTCGCGTCCTCATTTCTCGACACATTGTGTTCGACGAGGCCGACTTCCCCTTCTCTACCACCACCTCTCCTCCCACCTCCACACCTCCTCCCACCTCCGACCTTGACCTCTCCGCCTTGTTTCCCACTGACGCGGTGGCCCAGCCACCTTTACTGTTTTACCCTGCAGGTCCTCCACCACGCGCTCTATCGGGCTCGTGCCCCGGCTCTCCTGCTCTCCCACGCCCTCCGTCGGGCCAGTGCCCCGGCTCGCCGTACTCCGGGGCCCCTCCACCGCGCCCTCCGGTGGGCTCCTGACTCGACTTCCCGCCCTCTGGACCTACGCCGGACCCTTCACCCTGCGCCGGTCCGGCAGCCACTTTCCCCGGGGTTGTGCCTGACCCTGCGTCTTGCGCCGGTCCGGCGGTGACGTTCCCCGGGGCTGTGCCCGACCCTGCGCCCGCCGCGTGTTCGGTTCCTGCGGCACCTCCCGCGCGCTTCGCTCAGCCGGTGCGTGTCTACCAGCGTCTTCGCCGTCGTCGTCGCCACCTCAGTCTCCTCCTATGGCCGCCTCTTCGCCGAGGACGCCTACGCCGCTGCCTCCACTGCCGTCGGCTGCTCGGGTCGAGCCGCCCGTGTACCACCCCCTATTCTTCACCGCCACCCGCGTCATGTTCACCCCATGGTGACGCGGCATGCAACGGGGGTGTTGCGGCCTCAGGCTCTTGCCGCGACGCCCGGCGAGACGCGGGTCTCTCCGGTACCCTCTTCCGTGCGCGACGCCCTGGCCGACCCTCACTGGCATCGTGCGATGGAGGAGTACGCGGCTCTTCTCGCCAACCAGACATGAGATCTGGTGCCCCGTCCACCTGGCTCCAATGTCGTCACCGGCAAGTGGATATGGACACACAAGCGCCGGGCTGATGGCACTCTTGAGCGGTACAAGGCTCGCTGGGTACTCCAGGGTTTCACTCAGCGGCCTGGAGTTGACTAATACGAGACATTCAGTCCCGTGGTGAAGCCAGCTACAGTCCGCACGGTTCTCTCACTGGCTCTCTCGCTCCTGGCCCGTGCATCAGCTGGACGTCAAGAATGTTTTTCTCCACGGGACACTGGCTGAGACAGTCTACTGCAGTCAGCCGGCGGGTTTTGCTGACTCTACTCGCCCTAATCTGGTCTGCCGCCTCAACAAGTCACTCTACGGCTTCAAGCAGGCCTCTCGGGCGTGATACTCTCGTTTTGCTGCATTCCTGCTCACTCTGGGGTTTGTGGAGGCCAAGTCAGACACTTCGCTGTTCATATACCACCACGGTGGGGAGACTGCCTATCTGTTGCTCTATGTTGATGACATTTTGCTCACCGCTTCCAGCCCGACACTACTGCGGCGGATCATCACCTCTCTTCAGCAGGAGTTCGCGATGAAGGACCTCGGTGTGCTCCATCACTTCCTCGGGGTCACCGTTGAGCCTCGTCCCGGGGGTCTCTTTCTTCACCAGCGGCAGTATACTCTTGATATCCTGGAGCGAGCTGGGATGACTGACTGTAAGCCCTGCTCCACCCCTGTTGACACTCAGGCCAAGCTGTCAGAGACCGAGGGCGCCACGGTCACTGACCCTACCGCGTACAGGAGTCTTGCGGGGGCGCTTCAGTACCTCACCTTCACCCGCCCGGACATCACATATGCAGTTCAGCAGGTTTGCCTTCATATGCATGATCCGCGCGAGCCTCACCTCACGGCCCTCAAGCGCCTTCTCCGCTACCTCCGCGGCACCGTCGACTACGACCTGCTTCTCCACCGGTCTGCCTCCACCGAGCTCGTCGTCTACACCGACGCTGACTGGGCCGGGTGTCCGGACACTCGCCGGTCTACCTCCGGCTATGCTGTCTTTCTCGGCGGCAACCTGGTGTCCTGGTCGTCCAAGCGCCAGCCGGTGGTCTCCCGCTCCAGTGCCGAGGCGGAGTACCGCGCTGTTGCTAACGGCGTGGCTGAGGCCTCCTGGCTCCGGCAGCTCCTTGGTGAGCTCCACAGTCCCCTGACCCGGAGCACGTTGGTCTACTGCGACAACATCAGTGCGGTGTACCTCTCCACCAACCCCGTTCAGCACCAGCGGACCAAGCATGTGGAGATCGACCTCCACTTTGTCCGCGATCGGGTGGCCATCGGTGATGTTCGGGTTCTCCACGTCCCGACCACCTCCCAGTTCGCTGACATCTTGACCAAGGGCCTCCCGTCATCGACGTTCTCCGAGTTTTGCTCTAGCCTCAACATCACTAGTGGCTAGTTGAGTCTGTGGGGGGCTCGTGTGTTGTGTTGTGCCTCTTTTCGTGCTCAGTCTTACAACTCCGCTGCGCCGGTAGTTCAGACTGCGGGGGGTGTTGGAGTATGAGAGTATTAGGCCCATGAGGCCCATCGCCCATGTATGACTATATTGCTACCGTCCTAGGGTTAGCCAATCTATCCAATCACTCTTTCCAACAGTAACTCACCACACAAACACTGCATTGTTCATATGTTTTTGGCGGGTGATGTTTTTATTCCTCTATCTGCAATTTTTCAGTCAAACAATTTTTTTTTTTTGCTGCTCACCGTATTGCCCACAAGTGCTTTAAACTGAAGATCAAGGAAACATGCATCTGATGATGTTACTAATCAATGATGGCAAAACAACGAACTAAAGAACTTGCAAAAAGAAACACCATACCAAATGGATAGATTGTACTTTATCAAGCTTTGGAGTCCCCTTAGACAGGTTTCACTAAGTACATTTTTTATCCATCCTTCATCAGTTGTGTTCACTAGTACCTTTTGCACTTCCTACTTTATGGAATAGATATGCTTGCTCGCTGCAGTGATACAGTCCACAGTGACTATCATATTTTATAAGTAAAAGAGCACTACTGAAAATAATCATCTGCTGCTCACTAAGCACTTGCTAAAAATATCTGAACCTTTTTCAGTCTGTACAACCTAGCTGCTTTAGAAATGAGCCCCTACCTAGTGAAAGAAATTCATAAAGGGTGTGTTTGGTTGGTCCGTTCCACCCATCCTGCATGAGCGGAGCTATATAAATCTGAGCGAGAAGACTGTTTGGTTGGCTGCATTCCTGCACGAGCGGATGCAATTGCATGAGTGGATACAGGCTGGTGGGATACGCCCAAATTGAGATTCACTGCCGGGCCAGGCTGAGCAGATGCAGGATGAGTGTGATGGACCCACGTGTCAGTCTCCCAAGTTAGACAGATTGCATCTGCTCATGCAGCCAACCAAACAGCATCTCATTTTTTCTGCATCTGCTCATGCAACCTCACCAAACACCTTTTTTTTCTGAAATACGGTTCCACTCAGCCTGCATCCACTCAACTAGGATAATACGATACAACCCTCATCCGTCAACCAAACACACAGAAATGCTCTCCACTATCACCTCTGTAGTCTTCTTTCTCGTCTGCTTTTTCATGACAATGTTGAGTATGTCTTCTTTCTCCCCTGCTTTTCCATGACAAAGTGAGTATTTGAGTATGTATTCTCCAACATGGTATCTTGCATCCTGTATTAGGCTTAGGCCTAGGGATGCAAGTGTACCCAATGGTGTTTTTTGGGTCAGCCAACTAATTACGATTGGATGTCATTCTAGTTCATTTTTTCACTTTCCTCAAACTACAAAAATGTCACTCTAGTTCATTTGATCAATTTTTTGGTCGACCCAATGACCCAAAACATTTTATACTTGCATCCCGGCTTAGGCCCTGTTTAGCACAGCTTTATGGTGGTGCGGAATCTGCTTGTTGGGGCTGTTGGGTAGGATGTTAAAGCTGTTTGTTGCTTCAGCTATTGGAATCAGGCTCGGGTAAATCTGCAAGCTGTCAGATGTGTTTTCCAACATATACTGGCTTTGTTGTCATAATCTTTCATCCTGTTTATTCCTCGAAGTCTATGGAATCACTCATTTAGTAGAAGATAAAAAAAATGCACTGTCACAGGCTCACAGCCATTAAATCGTTTCAGGTCAAATTGCAGGTCACAATGTAATTTCTGAGCCATGTGCTGATATATGAATCCTTGCCTGTGGTTTCAGGCCGGATACCATGTTTTTTTTGTTTGATTTGTGATAAGTTTTCCCAAGGAGAGGTCAGACATTTCGTCTGGAATTACTCAAGACAGTTACTGCACCTGCTGCATGTTCTGCTTATTAGCTTTGCCAAACCCATACCATGCATTCCTTTGCTCAATTTGTCATTCTAACAATGTTAAAGAATGTTGAGCATTGTACTTTTCCTTGCTATTTGTCGCTGATATATGTTTTTTTTGTCACACCAGGATGGATTTGTTAATTCTCTTGCAATAGCAAAATCAGGACGTTTTATTGTTGCTGGTGTTGGCCAGGTCAGTATATCATGCTCCCTTTGTTACTATTGCTCAGATACTTTATAGATTTCATTGAAACCTTCTCATGGTATGGAGAGAGGGAGGGAGGGATCCTTTATGTGAATTTGTTTCATAACTAGGTATCCTTTGCATTTAAACTCTCTGTTCTGCTAAGCTCTACAACCTGAACCATGTGGAAGGATACGATTTCTTTTCATCCCTTTGCACCACAACACTGTGATCTTAGTGAATGTTGGAATCTCAAGCTCAGTGCTGAATTTGTGTTCCATCAGGAGCCTCGCCTTGGAAGATGGGGACGAGTTCGATCGCCCAAAATGGAGTTGCAATTCACCCAATCCGACTAAAAGATGAGAAAGAGGACTTGTAGAAAAGGTGATTGATGTCTTGCCCCTTACCGTGTGTTTGGATGGAGGGTCGGAGCCAACCCGGATGGGTTGGACCTGTTTTTTGGCTGTTTGGATGGGGTTTGGAAAGGGTTGGGGCGAACCCAGAGGGTATATTCCTCCAATATGCGGGTTCGTTCCATTCGTCAAAAACCGGCGGACGGAGCCGCTCCGCTCGGGTTGGAAATATCTCGTGCGCTGCAGTCACCGCTCCCATCCGTTATCCACTCGAGCCCAAGTCCCCATCCCCTGGATCCCCGACCGCCGCCCCTCATCCACTCGAGCCGAACGCCGCCGGAGTGTCGTCGCCGGTTCTTCCTCGCGCCGGCCCCGCCTGCTCCCTGCGGCGCCCTCGCCAGTCGCCGGATCCGCCGTCGCGCCGGCCCCGGAGGGACGCGCCCGCCCCGGAAGTTCCGGTCCCCGTCGGCACCGCCAGTTCGTGCCAGTTCCGCCGGCGCCGCGAGGTCCACCGGCCTGCCCTGCTGCCTCGAGACGGCCAAGTCGCCCCGGCCCCGCCCAGGTCCGCCACTGCGTCGCCCCGCCCAGGTCCGCCACCACGCCCGCAGGTACTGGTGTCCCTCCACTCTGCATCCCCCTCCCGTCTTAACCTCCCTTCTAGTTGTTCTATTGTACCTTTTTCATAGCGATTTCATAGCGACTTTGTCGATTCAATTGATGAAATGCCGAGAGGTTTCAGGGCGCTGCCCTAAAACCCGCGAGGGGCCGCCGTTTGCGTACAACGCCTAGATGGTTAGGAGCACCCTTTTACTATGAAGAATAACACGCTTGCTTGTGCTGCTGTATGTAGATGAATAACAGGCTGAAGGCATTTGTTTTTGTTGTTGCTGCACATTGGTTGTTGTATGTCATGGCAATTGTTGCTCGGTCCAGGAAAAGAAAACGAGTTGCAAGGAGGGAAGGGATTACCTATGCACCAATATTTGAAAGGGATAGGAAGAGAATAGAATACCTCAATGACAAAATTTGGAGGGATGACACAACTTGTGTAAACATGCTGAGAATGAACAAATCACGTTTCTTTAGGTTTTTCAAGTTGTTTAGAGATCGTGGTTTACTTGAAGATACCGTTCATATGTGTGTTGAGGAGCAAGTGGCAATGTTTCTGCATACTGTGGGGCACAATGTTAGGAATAGGGTAATTGCAACCAATTTTGGTAGATCCGGAGAAACAGTCAGTCGTTATTTTAACAAAGTACTTCATGCTATTGGTGAGCTACGAGATGATTATATTAGGCCCCCTTCATTGGACACCCCAGCTAAAATTGAAGCAGACACAAGGTGGTATCCATACTTTAAGGTGTGAAGCTCAACCTTATGTCATATTCTAAATTTATTTTTTTTGCCAAACCTAATTGACCTAATCTTGACTTCTTTGAACATCACGTAGGATTGTATAGGAGCACTTGATGGTACACATATAAGAGCCACCATTCCAAAGGAAATGCAGCATGCTTTCGTGGTAGATACAAGCATTGTACTCAAAATGTATTGGCAGCCGTAGATTTTGACCAGAAGTTCACCTATGTGTTGGCCGGATGGGAGGGGACAGCACATGATGCACTAGTTTTACGTGATGCTTTAACACGTGAGGGTGGCCTTCATGTGCCACAAGGTAATAGATTAACCTATGTCTTGTCCATAAATTTCTTCATCAACAATTAATGTAACCTAACTATGCATCATATGTTAGCTAAATATTTCCTAGTTGATGCTGGATATGGAGCCAAACCAGGATTTTTACCACCTTTTCGGGGCATAAGATACCACTTAAATGAATGGGGGAGCAATCCAGTACAAAATGAGAAGGAATTGTTCAACCGTAGGCACTGCTCATTGAGAATCATAGTAGAGCAAGCATTTGGAGCACTAAAAAGGAGATTCAAAGTGCTTGATGATGCCTCTCCTTTTTTCCCTTATGAAACTCAAGTTGATATTGTTGTTGCTTGCTGCATCATTCATAACTGGGTGATTGAAGATGGGAGTGATGAATTCAATGTACCTAGTGATAACGACGAGTCCACCCAGCACACCACCTATTCTGGGACAGCAAGTGAGAATGCCATTATGCTAGCTTTTAGGGAAGGGTTGGCTGCCCAAATGTGGGCAGATCGTCAAAGCCATGGAAACTAGTAATGGTCAATGTAATCTTTGTTGTATTTTGTTTGATTGGACAATGTAATCATTGTATTGGATTGCTGAAATTGTATTTGAGGACATATTTCTACATATATTTGATTGCCATATTGTTTGCTACTTGGTTGGCACTATTATTTGCGGACATGTATTGCATTGTTTATTTTGTAGGGGAATGGAACCAGAGGGAGGTGCAGGGGCTGCTGGACATGCTACATGGACTTCAACTTGGTCAGCCTACATGCTCGAATACCTTGCCAATTTAGTGGTTAATGGCACCAAGACTTCATCCACCTTCAAGATGGTTCACTACAATGGGTGTGCAAAGGCTTTCCAAGAGAAATTTGGCATTGTGCGCAGTGGTGAGCAGGTTAAGAATCACCTTAAGACATGGCAAAAAAAGTTTCGTAAAGTATGTGACCTTCGTGGTTTGAGTGCTGCTGGTTGGGATGAAGAGACCTTCACTATAACTCTTGATGATGAGCACTACAACAATCATATTAAGGTATTTGCTGAATTTTTAGTTCTCACATATAATTATTGTACTTGGCTGATTTTACATATATTGTCACATAATAGTACTTGGCTGATTTTACATATATTGCAGGATCACAAATCTGATGCTGACTTTTTAAACAAGCCTATTCAGCACTATGAGGAGATGAACACAATATTTGGAAGTACCATGGCTACAGGTAGGTTTGCAAAGGACTCAAGTGTATCTCTAGGTACACAGGAAGAAAGTACAGATCACTGGGACAATGAGGTGCAGAAGATGGAGGTAGAGAGTGATAGGGGTGCAACTCGAGACGACAATGCGGCAACTTCATCGGCTACCAAGGCCACTAATCCTAAGAAGAGGGACAAGGGTAAGAAGAGGGCCATGAGTGACCAAGATCCATTGGTGACTGCAATTAAATGGGGAAGTACCAAGTTAGCCAAGGCGATCAAGGAAGTGGGGAAATCTGATAATGATGTGCCAGCTGATTTGTTTGACAACTTGATGGCTATGACTGGTAGTTTCAATCCGACTCACTTATCCTTCTACCATTCATACTTGGTCCAACATCCTCACATAGCTAGAGCTTTCAACTCCTTGCCTTTTGAACATAAATTCAATTGGGTTGCAAAGCACATTGCTGACAACTATCCTGGGCAGTAAAGGTAAGTTGTAGTTATGGGATGGATCTTTTGTTAGTACCACATAAAACTTTATATTTGTGGTCTAAGTAAGCTTGTATCTTGCTATGTGGAAGCCTTGAACTTGCAGCATGTTGTGTAAGGCTTGAACTTGATGCATTGTGTAAGCATCAGACTTGACATTATTAGTGTGTAATATGCCTATGGATAAGGCCTAAGACTTTTATTTCTAATATGGCCAAGACTTATATGTGCCTGTTATATTATTTTGTGTGTTGTTCCTTGATGTATGGTGCAAGCATATGAAATATTGCTATGTGTTCATCACAAATTATATGTTGGCTGCACAAAATATTAAAGTTGGGCTGATAAAATTATCATGTGTCATCACTTGATATTTGTGTTGTTTATATTGGTCACAATTAACATAAATTGAGGAGGGTGACCTCACCATTTCATTGCAAAGGTGACCATACCCAGGTTCTGTTGGAATCCATCCAAGCGAACAGAAAATGGGATGGATCCGACCCCTTCTCACTCCTCCAACCAAACAAAAAACGGAGCCAACCCATTCTCGTAACCAAACAAAACGTGGGTTGGAGCCGTCCCCAAAACGTGGGTTGGAGCCACTCCAACCCACTGATCCCACAACCAAACACACGGTTAGATGTTGTAGAAGATCACCCAAGCATTACAGTGGAACGTCCATCCAGCCAGCCTGCACTCTTGCAGCCAAGCTACAGAAGAATCGTTTCGAGAAGCTAAATGGGGATACCTGCAAGCAATGCAAATTTGGAAGGTGCCACAGATTATTTCGAGCTCCGGAGGTGTGTTATGTGTGGCAAGGAGAATTTGTGAGGCAATTTTGTAACTTTACTGCCTTCTGAAGCGACAAAAAAAATTAAATTATGAAACAAGGAGGATCCATATTTTTTGTTCCCCATGTGGTTAACTGCATTCTTTTTCCTATTATTAGTGAGTTCCCGCCATCCGATTCTGTAGGCGATTTCTCTTGAGCGTATAAAGAGTTTCATTTGGTTGCATGACGTTTATTTATATAAGCAATAAAATGCAGTGCGGCAAGAGGCAAGGAAGTTGCATTCTGAGTTTCTGTTTGGCTGGCTCTGGAACGGCGGAGATTAGACCACCTTACTCTGGTGGATCCTAAATGGGCTGTGATTATTTCGGCATCAAAGAGAAGGATTAGGCCCAGAAAAGTCAATAGGGCTTGGTCTGAACGGCATTATCCCTGAGGCCCGTATAGAGCCATTTTTGTATAATAATAATAATTAATAAAGTGGTACGTACATATTTGAGCATCGGAATGCAGCAAGATAATAATGTTTTTTTTTAAAAAAAAATAGAAAACGGAAGAGGTTTAGGGCGAAACAGCTTGATGATTATAGGAATATATATTGTCAGAACGGAAGCCTCTGACTGACTGACGGGGCCAAACAGCAAAACGGAAGTGGTTTATTAGGGCCACACACAGCTTCAGCTGAAAATTAAAGTCCTGTCGTGTCCCACTCCCACTGCACAAAAATTGGGTAGCCGGTAGCTGGTCTATTCGGAGGTCGTGCCACGGCGGCGCGGCTGCTCCGCTTTGCTCGAAAGCAAGCATCGCCAGGCGACGCCAGCTTGCTGGTGTGAGATGAGCAACGAAAGCAGCGAGGCGAGGCGCGCACACGACGCGCGTGCGTGCATCATGGCGTCGGAGCAGCGGTTCAATCGAGCGCCACCAGATCGAGGCCTGACCTGATGGCCTTGGGTCAGCAGAGCACCCGACGATGCCGATGGGCGATGGATTAGCAAGCACACACCAGCAGCGTCTCGCCCCCCTGCTTTCTCGGGAAACTCAAGGTCGCGCGAGCTGAGGAGCATATTCTCTCTCCGGTGTTCAGTCCAGGTCCAGTCCCTTCCTTCCTTTACTGGGGTGATTGGAGCGGCACGACTCAAATCACGTCTGGTGGCGCGTGGCGTGGCGTGGCGTGGGTTGCGACGCAGTGCAATGCAATGCAAGAGCCTGATCTAATCGAAGCCCCTGGCCGTCAGTGACTGATTACGGCATTCGTCAGGAGGACGAGCGAGGATGTCTTAATTAGGTCTCTCATATCATATATCATCATACCACATCATCAAATCGCAAGCAGGCAGCAAGGACGAGAGAGAACCTCACGGAGTCACGGCCAGAGCCCGTCAGCATAGGATTCCCAGCGAGCCAATGCGGCAAGAAGCGGCCATCAACACATCGGAGCAGTAGTACAACGCAACAGCGACCCGGAGTTCGTTGCTGAATAATGCTGACGGATCGGAGGTGAGGACGTGTGGAGAGGGTTATTACTTATCCCGCCAGCCGGGGCCGGGGTTCCGTTCCGTTCCGTTGGATAATGAGCAACGCTGACGGCTGACGAGTCATGGTCTCGTTAATCCACCTGCAGACTGCGACCGGCGATGATAATGTCGCGTGTTTACCAAAGGCCGGCGAGACACATGTGATGACGTACACCTTGCCGGCCCTGTCGCTAGCTTCTACCCGCCCGCTTTCTTTTAATCTAATCTAACCTCCCTTAGCTCACAAGCAAGTTACTGCCATGCATGTTCCTACGGAAAAAAAAAAAGCAAACCCAAACAAAGCATGCAGATGCAGATGCATGCGTGATTATCTATCTCATCTGTCCTTCTTCCATGATCCATCCATCTGCTGACTGGTACGTCTGCCGTACCAGAGAACAAGCCTCTAGCCCCGGGCCATTTTGGCCTTTAGCCCCGGACATGGAGCCGGGGCTAAGGAATCGGGACTAAAGGCCCGACCTTTAGCCCCGGTTCCCTCGCCCGCTCCGGTTGGTAATACCAACCGGGACTAAAGAGGCCTCCAGCCGGGCCACGGTGGCTGACTTCTTTAGTTCTGGTTGGTATTACCAACCGGGGCTAAAGAGGCCGCTGTTTTTTTTCTTTTTTTCTTTTTCTTTTTTTTTCAATTGGTTATTGTTTTTGGTTGTCTTTTCTTTTCAATTGGTTATTGTTTTTGGTTGTACAATTACATTAGGTTTTCTAATACGTATTCTTCGCTGCTAATATATTTCATTAGGCCGGTTTCAAATACGTATTCTTCGCTGCTAATATATATATATATATATATAAACACATAAAATTTACAATTACACACAAATGAAATATGAAACTATATACATATATATTATAGAGCTATCTATACATATGTACATAAAATATACAACATTATCCATCATGCATCCTTAACTTGATATTTACAACACACTGTTCCTGACTTAGAGGTCATACAAGTGTTCGTCTCGGTTTGGCTTCATTGGTTCGTCTTTGTTAAACCAATACTCGGTGCCAGACTTAAGGACATGGTCATTAAGGAAGCCCGCGATGGTCTCTTGAATTGCTTTGAGCCGGACCTTATCCATCACCTGGTTCTTCAACCATGTCTCCTTCAATTTGGATTAAAAGAAAAAGAAAGTATTAACATACATAATATTTATGTAAAAGTAACAAAAAAATAAAATAAATTTATTTACATGTTACGTACTTGCTGACTCTGTAGAGGAGTTCTTTTTTCATACACCGTCAGGAACTCACAAACATAGTACGCACATAAATTGTTTTCCGGTGACTACCGTAGAACCCACTTTACAAGATATAAAAAGATTACTCTCCGCTTAGCGTGCGTCTGCTGAGTGATGCTAATTAAGATAAAGAGACGAGGAGGTAGTACAACTTACATTTAGTAGTAGAGGATCAAGAAGTTGCTCTTTCAGATCCGGACGGTGTTTCTCAACAAACCAAGCCCAAACCCTGCACAATATATATAATTGGATCGTTAATTAACTATTGCAGAGTTAAAGAGCAGGAATCAATATTTAAAGATCACATTTACGCTCGGATAATATCTATCATATCTTGGTAGTCTTCTTGTGGTTTTCTCAGAGAGTCATAGATTAGCAAACGACTCTTGGGGAGATCGATCACAATTAGTATCCAGTGAAAACTGCATTTATATTTATATAGTCAACACATATATCTTTATGTCAACCTATAATAAAATGTGCATATGATAACAAAACTCACCTAAAGTTGTAGGGGAATAGTATATATCTTTTGTCCCTTTGGTTTACGAAGAACCTCCGCAAATTCCTCTCTGTTTGAGTTTTTCATGCATCCGAGAGAGTACTTGGGTGCTTGAATACGATATATGGATCGATGAAACCAATGTCCTTATCATTTTTACGCCTTAGTTGTCTCATCATGTTTCTGCATATGTTTACAAACGCTTGCTAGTGTGAGGATAATTACTTATACATATACATAAGCTAAAGTGAGATTATTAAAAGAAACAATCACTTACAAGCAAAAGCAACTGACGAGAGATTTGTCGAGAGCGTCCATGTGGCAGAGCTGATGTAACTCATTAAACTGAACATATGTGATGTCATCACCACGAAAGTAATCATGGTCTCTAATTCTGACGCAAATATAGTCATCAGCTTTTCTGCCACACGCCGTGAGGTACCACTGATTTAGCAAGTGCATTTGTGTACCAAGATCCCTCAGGGCCGCTGGGTTGTATAGACTTTGACCATATACATATGCCCTCTGCCATTTATCAACAACTGCAACACTTTTGATGCCTGCTTCTCCGAGTATGTTTTCCACATTTAAACCAGTTTCCTCCAAAAATTTGAGCAGATGCTCAGGATCAACGTCTCCATATGCTCGTTGTATGACGTCCATGTTTGTACCGTATTCATTCCCAACAACTAGATCCGGCACTGATTGTTGCTTTTGTTCCCCGAGCTGTGGGACACCCTTTCCTGCTCTCTTCTTTGTCTTCTTCGCCTCCTCAAGTGATTTGCTGAGCGTGCGATCATAGTCTGATTTTGGCGAAGCCTTACGGGCAGCACGTACCTTTTTCTGGTGAGCGTCCACAGTTTGCCTTAGTTTTTCAGGACAAACAAAAAGGTACGGCTTCTCCGGGTTTCGCTTTGCTCGACCACTAGCAATGGCAGCGTCGAAGAACTTGTTCAAGTCTTTTTGCACTGCAGCTTCAGTCTCCTCCTCGGTCATGTCATATGCAAGTTTTGTCATCTTGGGAGCTGGTTTTCTCACAGAGGCTGTCTTCTTCGGAGGTGGTGGGGCTGACGCCTTTGTTTGTGTGACAGGCCTCTTCTTTGTTGGCGGTGGCGGTGTTGGAACCCGCCGTGGAGATGAGGCAGGTGGCGGTGTCGGAGCCCCTTTAGAGGAGATGGTGGGGCCGGTGGCGGTGTTGGATCACGCCATGGGGGAGATGGGGCCGGTGGCGGTGTTGGATCCCGTCGTGGAGGAGATGGGGCCGGTGGCGGTGTTGGATCACGCCGTGGGGGACATGGGGCCGGTGGCGGTGTTGGATCCCGTCGTGGAGGAGATGGGGCCAGTGGCGGTGATGGATCCCGTCGTGTTTGATCTTGATCATCATCGCCCACAACACTGTGATCATGTGGTGAATGCATAATTGGACTTAGGTTGGGGGATGTCCTGCTGCGAAAACAACATGGTATGAGTATCCATTTATACTATTAGCTCACCAATACTATTAACTTTCATTCACTAATTTCATACACACCTAGGGTTAGGTTTTTGAGGAGGAGGAGGTAATGCGCCAGGAATTATGATATAGCGCTTGCGCCAACATATGAATGTCTTCTCCGCTCCTCCTAATGTCTTCTCGCCATCACCTCCTTTCATGTCAAGTTCGACATTGTTGTAACCTTTCACCACCCTATCCACCGAGACGCTAGCATATCCAGGAGGTATTATTGCCCCATGACATCTTGGTGTCTTCGTAGGATCGATAGGAGATACAACACCTATAGCCACCATGACTGTGGCATTCCCCTGTGGAATATGCAGTTCACATGTCGTGAGAGGCTCGGTGATGTCGTCCACGGGAAAGCGCAGTGTTGCGTCTGGGACCTCTGTGGAAGCGCAACTGCTTTTCATTTGATCAGGGGGGCTGATGTTGACTCCCGGCTCTGATGTAGATTGCCTTTGCATCAAACTTACTGCCAACTGCACTTGCCTTTTTATTTCCTCGTTCATTTTGCCTTCAAGTGCTTTTTCTCGCTCAACTGCTTCAAGAGCCGCGGCCTGTGACTGAAGAACCATTTCCTCTAACCTTTGCATCCGCTGTGCCTCCTCCTCCTTCTTTCTCGCGCGGCTTCTATAGGTCCCTATGTCCCGAGGGAAGGCGTGCTCCCACGACACCTCCCCATAGCCTCTGGTTCTCCCACCGTGTTCAAGATTCTCCAGGGCGTATGTCAGCTCGTCCTTGTCTCTGATCGGCTGCCACCTGCCACTGTCAGCCATTTCTCTAGCATAAGCAAATCTTTCTACTGCTCTATGGAGTTTTTCGCCATACTGTATCCTTCCTGTCTGTAGGTCCAGGCTTCCTCCATGACAAAAAAACCAATACTTGGCGCGCTCAGGCCAGTTTATTGATTCTGGTTCAATGCCCTTGGCTAGCAACTCTCGTTCCATTCTTTCTCATTTAGGAATGACACTCTTGTAGCCACCTGATCCCAAGTGATGGTGGTATTGTTTTTTGTCGGGCATTCTGTTGGTTCCTTCTGACCCGTGCCTCACCCTCTTCTGATTTCTTGAATTCTACAAACTCATCCCAAAATGGCCTCAACTTGACGTAGGCCTTAGTGTTGAAATCCGGAGTTAGGTCCTTCTTGATAAATGTGTTGTATAATTTCTTCTTCCAGCCCTGGAATAGTGTTGCTATTTTCTTCATAGCCCAGTCCCGAACTCTTGCCTTCAAATTTATATCTTCTGTTTCAAGCGTGAAATGTGCAAGGACCTCTTGCCAAACCAGTTCCTTATCAAGATCAGAGACAAAACTTATATGAGGAGCACTTGTCTTTTTCTTCCATTCACGAGCACTGATCGGGATCTTATCCCTTACAAGGTACCCACAATGGTTAACAAATTTATGTGCATGTTCTCCAAGTACTTGGCCTGTTTCCTCGTTGAATTCTGAGATAATGTACCGGCCATCCAACGGTTTCTTCGGACCTCGTACGGTCCTACTCTTCCCGGTAGTCGTTGTCGATCCGGAGGGCTACGTATGTAGGAATAGTAGATTATAAATACATTTATAAATTGTTTAGAATTTCATGTGCACATAGAGATTATTGTAGGTATACCTCGCCAGTATTTTCTTGCATGATTTCTTCATAATCGGCAAAGTATTGACTGCCGTCATCTACTTCTTGATTATTATTATCGTCACCTGCTAAATCTTGATTAGCGTCGTTGTTGATTAATTGGTACATTTCCTCCTCCATGTTGTCAACTGGGTCGGCCATTTCTGCGAATAACATGGAGGATAATAAACACCATATTTCTGCAAATAACGTATATATATATATATATTCATAAAGACCATATTCATTTTTATTCAACACTTTGTAAAGGTAAAACTTTGTTTAGGGTTTAGGGTTTAGAGTTAAGGTTTAGGGTTTAGGGTTTGGGTTTCGAGTTTCGGGTTTAGGGTTCAGGGTTTCGTGTTTCGGGTTCAGGGTTTCGTGTTTAGGGTTTAGGGTTTAGGGTTTAATGTTTCGGGTTCGGGTTTGGGTTTCGAGTTTTGGGTTTAGGGTTCAGGGTTTTGGGTTTCGGGTTCAGGGTTTCAGGTTTAGGGTTTCGAGTTTCGGGTTTAGGATTTAGGGTTTAGGGTTTAGGGTTAGGGTTTAGGGTTTCGGGTTTCGGGTTTCGGGTTTAAGGTTTCGGGTTTGGGTTTGGGTTTCGAGTTTTGGGTTTAGGGTTCAGGGTTTCGGGTTTCGGGTTTAGGGTTTCGGGTTTAGGGTTTCGAGTTTAATTAGGGTTTAGGGTTTCGGGTTTCGGGTTTAGGGTTTAGGGTTTAGGGTTAGGGTTTAGGGTTTCGGGTTTGGGTTTCGGGTTCAGGGTTCAGGGTTTAGGGTTTCGGGTCTAGGTTTTGACAACATTAAAAATAACGTATATTCATAAAGACCATATTCGTAAAAATAACACTATCGACATAAACATATCTAAGTGATTATTCCATAAACATATACACGACCATATTCGTAAAAATAACAGTACCGACATGATCTAAAAGTCATCATATCTAAGTGATTATTCCATAGACATATCTAAGTGATTATTCCATAAACATATACACGACCGATATAAATAAATGTTTACATATCATATCTAAGTGAACCAAAATATATATATCTAAGTGATTTTTGCATAAACATATATTTGTAAATATATCTAAGTGAACCAAAATATATCTAAGTGATTATTCCTCCTCCATCTATCACAAATGACACACCGTTGACGAGAGGACAACGTCGGATGGCGGCGAGGATGACGTCGCGGTGAGGACAACGACGGACGGCGATGAGGATGACGTCGCGGTGAGGATGACAGCGGAAGGCGGCGAGGTCAACGCGACCAATCTCTTTTTATCTACAGGTGCAAACATAATATTTTGTTAGGGTAAAAAACGTTTTCTATAAACATTTTCAACAAACATATATTTACAGTGTATTCATTTTCTATATATTCATTTTTCTATAAACATTTTCTATATATTCATTTTTCTATAAACATATATATACACTGCAGTGCATATATTCTATTTTTCTATAAATATATATCTATGTATATTCATTTTCTATATATATCATTTTCTATTTCTTTTTCTATATATATCATTCACATTTCTTTTTCTTTTTCTATTTACAGTATTAGTACACACGCACTGCACAATACTTCTTCACACGCACACACAACACACGCACACACACCGGCAGCGACACGCACGTCGGCGAGGACCACGGGGAGGACGACGGCGACAACCACGCACGGCGCCGAGGACCACGACGCGCGGCGAACGGCGAGCACCACAGCGAGGACGTACGGCGAGGACCACGACGAGGACCACGGCGAGCACCACGGCGAACGACGAGCACCACGGCGAAGGACGAGTCGAACGGTGAGCACCACGGGGAGCACCACGGCGAAGGACGAGGCACGCGCGGGCGCGCGAGAGGAGACGCGGCGAGGGCCGAGAGGGCACGGAGGCGGACGTCAAAGAGAGAGCTTGAGGACGACGGCGGCGCGGTACTAGATCGAAGACGGCGTGGGAGGCGGCGGCGCGGGCGGTCTGACGTCGATCTGAGGAAGGAGGAGGCCGTGGTACCACCCGGGACTAAAACACCTTTAGTCCCGGGGCGTAAGCCCACCCGGGACTAAAGGTTTGGACCTTTAGTCCCGGGTGGTTCTACGGCCCGGGACTAAAGGTGTTTTAGTCCCGGGTGGTGCCACGGCCCAGGACTAAAGGTGTTTCTCCCGCCTTTGTTTTCGGTTTTCTGTATTTTGGGTTTTGAATTAAGTTTTGGCTATATTAATATGTTGTAATACTTGTTAAATGTATAGTAAATTCAATATTAGGCATAAAATTACTTAAAAATAACATTTGTGTTTCCTTTACCTTATTGTATAGTAGAAAATTTTGTAACATAAATTATTTTCTTTTTTATAATAACAAATATAAATGTAAATAACAATTTATATTTTGTTAATGCAAAAATATAATGTTAAATTTAAATATCTGAAACAACTGGTTCTCGATAGGAAAATATTTTTTGCATTATATGAACGTTAAATTTTGGGTTGTTTAGCTTTTATTGTCCAAATGCACGGTAGAGAAATTCACTGTTAAATTACAATTTAATTTTAAAAGATAAATTTGTGTAGTTCATATACGTTTCTGTGTCGTATTGGTCTCAAACTTTTTCTTAGGTTGTCACGTGGCACGGGTGAGGCAACCAACAATTTGTGTTTTTTCGGAGATGGTTTGCTACTTTTTCCGGTTTAATTGAATTACCGCACACTGTCACCCAATAATTATAGGGTCAATTGGGCCTACCAACAAAATAATCCAGAATGGAGCCAAACTTTTACACAGGGTCTTGTATGCCCTAGGAAGAAGAATGTTGTGGAGGTTGATGAAAAACCGCAGAGGGCCGGAGGTGTAATTCACTAGCTTTTATCTCATTCGGCACAGAGAAAATATAATAAAAATAATGATAAAAAAATCAAGTCATTTCGACACCGACATCAACGAACCATGACTATCCATAATCATTATTAATTACACAAAAACTGTAATACATAATATTAGTTAAAACATCACTATATTTCAAGCGGGTACACTGGTGATCTTCTTCTTGACGTATGTCCCTTGGTTATGATCATGTCGTAACCATGGAGTCTCCTCAGCATTTAGCAGGATGCTTGGGTCTTTGGTCACACTGAAGGGCGGTATTCGGTCATCCCTTTCATAATCTTCTGACATGTCTGACTTGTCCTCAATTCCCACGATGTTTCTTCTTCCTGAAAGAACTATGTGGCGTTTTGGCTCTTTGGTTGATTTTTCATCATTTTTCCCTCTCTTGGGTTTTGTAGACATGTCTTTCACGTAGAACACCTGATTCACATCAGCAGCAAGGACGAATGGTTCACCTTTGTATCCAATATTGTTGAGATCCACTGTTGTCATTCCATACTCCTTGTCAACTGTTACTCCCGCCTCCGGTCGTCTTGACCCATTGGCATCGAAACAAAGGGACTGTAAAATTAGGTCCGTAGTCTAGTTCCCAAATCTCCTCTATGCGGCCGTAATATGTTTGCCTCTTCCCATTTGGGTCTGTGGCATCTACGCGAACACCACTGTTTTGGTTTGTGCTCCTTTTATCTTGGGCAATGGTGTAAAATGTGTTTCCATTTATCTCATATCCTTTGTACGTGAGGATGTGCCATGATGGTTGCCTAGCCAACAAATATAGTTGCTCATCAATATTGTTATCACCCAGACATTCTTTTCGCAACCAAGTGCTAAAAGTATTCATGTGCTCACGTGTAATCCAAACTTCATTCTTCCCAGGAAATTGGGATCGTAGGAACTCCTTGTGTACCTCGATATATGGATCCACCACTGATGAGTTTTGAAGAACTGTGTAGTGCGCTTTATTGAAATAATCGTTCCCCCCGATATATGTTTTCTTCCCTAGTGTCCCCTTTCCACACAGCCTCCCCTCGTGTCGTGATTCAGGAACACCAATCGGGTCAAGGTCAGGAATAAAGTCAACACAGAACTCTATGACCTCCTCTGTCCCATAGCCCTTGGCGATGCTTCCTTCTGGCCGAGCACGTTGGTGAACATATTTTTTCAGTACTCCCATGAACCTCTCGAAGGGGAACATGTTGTGTAGGAACACAGGACCGAGAATATGAATCTCCTTGACCAGGTGAACTAGGAGGTGTGTCATGATATTAAAGAAGGATGGAGGGAACACCAACTCAAAGCTCACAAGACATTGAACCACATCATTCTGTAGAGTAGCTAGTTCTAGTGGATTAATTGCCTTCTGAGAAATTGCATTGAGGAATGCACATAGCTTCACAGTGGCCAGACGTACATGTGGAGGTAGAATTCCTCTTAAAGCAACCGGAAGCAATTGCGTCATAAGCACGTGGCAGTCATGCGACTTTAAGTTTAGGATTTCTTCTCTTGCATATTTATTATTCCCTTTATATTGGAGGAGAAGCCGATGAGACCTTGATGTTGTTTAGGCATTCAAACATGATTCCTTCTCTTCATTGCTAGAAGTATAGCTAGCAAGTCTTAAGTAATGGCGTCCATCATCTGTCTTCTCTGGATGTAGGTTGTCTCATTCTTTCATGCGCTGCAAGTCTTGTCGTGCTTCAAGTGTATCCTTAGACTTTTCATACACACCCATGAATCCTAGAAGGTTGACACAAAGATTCTTTGTCAGGTGCATCACGTCGATCGCGTGGCGGACCTCTAGTACATGCCAATAGGGTAGCTCCCAAAATATTGATTTCTTCTTCACATGGGTGCGTGTCCCGAAGCGTCTTTCGGAACAGGTTCACTGCCCGTCCCCTTTCCAAAGACTACTTTCACATCCTTGATCATCTCAAGTATATCTTCCCCAGATCTGTTGCGAGGCTTGCTCCGGTGGTCTGTCTCACCTTTAAAATGTTTGCCTTTCTTTCTAACCTGGTGATTCACGGAAAGAAATTGACGATGGCCAAGTACACTACATTTCTACATTTTTCAAATATATACTATCCATGTCATCAAAACAATGTGGTGCATGCATTATATTCCTTGTTTGTCTGTCCTGAAAGATTACTTAGAGCAGGCCAATCATTGATTGTTACGAACAACAATGCTCGCAGGTCAAAGTGTTCTTGTTTGTAATCATCCCACACACGTACACCTGATTTACTCCATAAAAGTAGGAGTTCCTCAACTAATGGCCTCAGGTAGACATCGATGTCGTTGCCAGGTTGTCTCGGGCCTTGGATGAGCATTGGCATCATAAGTGAACTTCCGCTTCATGCATAACCATGGAGGAAGGTTGTAGATACATAGAGTAACAGGTCACGTGCTATGACTACTGCTCTATTCCCCGTAAGGATTCATCCCGTCCGTACTTAAAGCAAACCTTAAGTTTCTAGTGTCTTTTGCAAATTCCGGGAATTCTCTGTCTATTGCTCTCCACTGGGACCCATCAGCAGGGTGTCTCAACATGTTGTCTACCTTACGGTCTTCTTTGTGCCATCGCACCAACTTTGCATGGTCCTTGTTTCTGAACAGACGTTTCGGGCGTGGTATTATAAGAGCGTACCACATAACCTTGGCAGGGATTTTCTTCCGGGGACGTTCTTCACCCTCAACATCGCCAGGGTCATCTCGCCTGATCTTATATCGTGACGCGTTACATCCAAATTCTCGTATTCCTTGCCACGGTACAAGATGCAGTGATTAGGACATGCATGTATCTTCTGGATTTCTAAACCCAAAGGACAGGCGACTTGTTTTGCTTCGTACGTAGTGGCGGGCAATTCGTTAGGTTTCGGAAGCATCTTTTGTTTTATAATCTTCAATAATTGTCCAAATGCCTTGTCAGATACACCATTCTGTGTCTTCCATTGTAGCAACTCAAGTGTTGTACCCAACTTTTTTTGTCCATCTGCAGCAGACGGGTATAGTAATTTCCTGTGGTCCTCTAGCATACAGTCAAACTTAGTCTCTCCTTTTCACTTTCGCAATCTCTTTGTGCATCACGAATGACATCACCAAGACCATCATCTCTTCAGCGAGTGTGTCTTCTGCACTGGCCTCTTCTCACCTTCTCCATTGCAGTATCACCAAAGTCACCGTATTGAGCAATAATGTCATCGTCAGGGTCCAATTGTTCTTCTTACCTTCTTCCATCATAACCCCAGTTTCTCCATGCTTCGTTCAACAACTATAGTTTGGCATGAAACTCGACTTGAACAAGTGTGAGTGAAGACTCCTGAGCTAGAATATTCCGTTGAATTATTACAAAGGGCACATGGGCAGCACATAAACCATTCCGCTTGTTTGCCTCGGCCACTCTTAAAAAATAATGCACGCCATCAATGAACTCTTTGAGCGATGATCGGCATTGTACATCCAGTGACGTGTCATCGTCTGCATTATATGACATATCAACAGAATTATATCTCTCATTCTTATAAACAAATGAATTTATAAATAACATATAACATGATTATATCTCTCATTCTTATCAGCAAATTTAATTTTCTAGCTCAAATTTATAAACAAGTTCATTACACTCAAATTTAGTAAGAATCACTGGTGGCATAAAAGTAATAGCAGTTGAACTTGTCTAATTAGTTATTACATCAAGATACAGTGCATCTAATCCACTTGGCCACAACCAAAGCAACTAACAACACCTGCACATTTTTTCCACATCACAGTCCAACAAGATGGACTGTCTGCCACTCCAACCTGATAGGAAGGTAAGGTAGGGGTAGGTGTAGTAGGAATTGAGTTGATTCTTGAGTTGAAAGCCTCTAGAGCTGCAGAAGCTTCCTCAAAAAGACTAGTACTTTTTATGCACAGCTCCCTTAACTTTGAGGACATACTGACTGCACTCGGCCCAGCTAGTGTAAATACCTGGCTTGGTGCCCTCGAAAACAACATACCAAGCAGACATCCTTCTGCATTTTGTAAACTAAAGTATTTATATTTCTAATTTCTGTAAACAAATGATTTAACTGATCTCTATTTCTCCAAAATAATAAAATAACTAATTAAACCGGTCATATTTTGTAAACTAAAGTATTATATTTCTAATTTCTATAAACAAATGATTTAACTGATCTCTATTTCTCTAAAATAATAAAATAAACTAATTAACCGGTCACATTTTGTAAACTAAAGTATTATATATTTTTAATTTCTGTAAACCAATGATTTAACTGATCTCTATTTCTCCAAATAATAAAATAAACTAATTAAACCGGTCACATTTTGTAAACTAAAGTATTATATATTTCTAATTTCTGTAACAAATGATTTAACTGATCTCTATTTCTCCAAAATAATAAAATAAACTAATTAAACCGGTCACATTTGTAAACTAAAGTATTATATATTTCTAATTTCTGTAAATAAATGATTTAACTGATCTCTATTTCTCAAAAAAAAAGCTAATTAAACCGGTCACATTTGTAAACTAAAGTATTATATATTTCTATTTTTGTCAACAAATGATTTAAATGATCTCTATTTCTCTAAAAGATTAAAATGAACTAATTAAACAGTCATATTTGTTTTTAGAGTAATAATTTGAACTATCAAGTCAATGAACTCAAAATAGCTACAAAAATGAAAAACTTAAGCTAGTAACCTTTCAAGGAGTCGATGACGGTGTAGAATGTAATGAAATAAATCAATCGCCGGAGATGTGTTTAACACAAACAAAAATCACCGGAGAAGAGAGCAAACAAGCAAGCAAGTGACTGAATGAAGAAAAAAATGAAGACAGGAGCTCGGGCATGGCTTGAGGTGGAAGAACAGTTCAATATAGGAGAGACATTTAGCCCCGGTCCTTATTCCCAGCCGGGGCCGGCTGGGTACACCAACCGGGGCTAAAGATGCCAACATTTAGCCCCGGCTAGATACACCAACCGGGGCAAAAACCTTTAGTCCGGGGCTCAAGACCGGCCTTTAGCCCCGGTTTGTAACACCAACCGGGACTAAAGGCCCCTCTGACAATTTGAGCCGTTGGGCTGGGGAACCAGCCGGGGCTAAAGACCTTTCTAATCCCGGGCGTAAATTTTTCCGTGACTAATGCTGATTTTGCAAATCGTCCAAAGGTCTGTTCTCTAGTAGTGTGTCTAGCTAACACGCATGCTGATACATATATCGTCATAGATTAATCCTCTCTCACAAGTCCACAACCGGTCTTATGTCGCCTCATATATACTAGTTTTCTACGATTACGATATGGATTGGGAAATGTTGGAAGGCCAAGTTGATGATGACGATCACATTCACATAGATGGATGCATAACTATATAAGTATAGAGTATGGATGGATGCATACTCGTGTTTCGTTAATTAAGAGAGAGAAATTAAGAATTCATCCACAATAAATCAGGGTGTTTTCAGATTGTAACTTTTTGCATTTGCATTGTTAAAGACTATTGGGTGCACACTTGCCCTTCCTCCGCACACGTGTAGGGGAGCGGCGAAGGTGGCCAATAGTCTGAACTGGACTGAAAGTACGATAGGGATCAACCAGTGCAAAGTTTAAGGTGGCAGGAACAAAGTTTAAGGAAGCGAGGACAGTGCTACTGTGGCTCTATTCCCCAATCATCTCCCTGATACACTGTTCACCCCCCAGTATTTATAGGGGATACCAAGGGGTGCTGATCAATTACAAAAGGGTACAGAAAAGATTCCTGCGTCGTACACACAAGAGGCAGAATCGTACAAACACAACTAGGCCGAAACCCTAGCCTGCTCTGCGCGCGCCCGCCGCCGCTTGGTTCGTGATCACCTTCGCCGAAGTGCGGGGCTGACCTCCGCCCTGCGAGGATATCCAAACTGCTGCGAAGCCCGGGTACCTTCGCCTCCCGCTGAGGTCTGGGCCTCTTGGCGAAGGTACGCGGCCTCGCGAAGATTGCTCCCAGCGCCCTTCGCGTCCTCTGCTGTAAAACTCACAAAGCCAGTCCGAAGGTTGGGTCAGCACTCGAGGGCCAGAATAGCGATTTGAGGGACTTAGCAGATAAAGAGGCGGGTTTTTCCGAAGGTACGCGAGACGTGCGGGGGTCATCTTGTTGAGTCAGCGCGTGTGGCACCACTGCCGAGGGTCTCTTCCCCAACAGTAGCCCCTCGATGCCTTGGATCTAAAGAACAGCATTTAGGCCCAAGCAGCGCCCTTTGATGGGAAACGTAACGAGACCCTTGGCAGACGCCCGCGGCTGCTTTGGGCCGGGCCGTTACACTGTTGCTTGTACTGTTTAGGTCCGTCTCGTTTTTTGCGCCGATCTTTTCGGTTGTAGTGCCGCTTTCATAGGGTGAGGGGACTTGTTTCCCGGCCTATAAATAGAAGGGGTGGGTGATGAGCTTGGATTGTGCCCTCCTCTGCTATAGCATCTCCTGCTGTTTCAATTTGCTTGTAAGCGAAGGTTTGTTTTAGGTTTCATGCGAGGGTTGAGAACAGGCGTTCATTGTTCGATAGCGTTAGCAGTTGAAGAGATGGCCAGGTTGAAGCAGACTGCTCGCGCTGTTTCTCCCACTGCCGCGGATGAGGAGGTTACCTTCGAGTTCGGACTCAGCCGAGTTTGCAACCATGGAGATTGCGTCTTATGTCAGGTGGGGTTGGATTGAGGAAGGTAAAAGAGAGGACCAGTGCTGGGGAAACGGTGCCAAAGCCGGACGCAGATGAGGTTGTTGTATTGAGGAGTTTTTTTTCAGCCGGTCTGCGCTTCCCTGTTGACTCTTTTGTGACCTTGGTTTGCGAAAGGTTCAACTTGCGCTTCCACCAGCTCACACCCTCGTGTTTTTACGAAGATGTCAGTTTATATCTGGGCGTGCCCGTTCTCAGGTAATTGTTCCCCATGTCGAGGGGTTTGTTCGGACCCATCGTGTGCACATGCAACCTCGCAAGATCTCGGATCGCGGAGGTAACACCAGTCTTGGACAGTTTGCGGCATACACTTTTTGTCATCGCGCTGGGTCGGAGTACCGGTTCAAGCCCAGAAAAATAAGTGGACCAGTGGGTGGCAGGAGTCCTGGTTTTACTATAAAACTTAGTGGGAATGCAAAGCTCTGCGGTGAGCTTTCGCCACTGGTGATGTTAGCGCCGAAGCTATGATGAGTCCCGAGGCTCACGCTTCTGTTGATTGTTTGAGGGTTGTGGCGCGGTCTCAGTGTGCTCGCGATTTGGTCGAGGAGTACTGTTGTTGTTAAGATTTGGCCCCTCGGCCGGAGACAAGCGTGGTTTGCAGTCGAGGAAGACTCGAAGTACGAGGGTAGGGGCTTGAAGAAGCCGAAGGTTGACCTTGATAAGGTTTGGGATAAACTTCTCAAGAAATTTCCCAGGCGAGAAGATGGGGTCGAAGCAATCTACAAGCGTGTTCAGGGGTGGGCGGTAGAACTTGTTGGAAAGCTTTCCACGTTGGAGACTAAAGCAATCCACAGCTCGGTAGGTAGCGGAGGCCGGGTTTAACAGGATGTTTGACAGTCTTGGAGTTCAGTATGTGGACTGGCCTGCTCCATCGAGCAAAGATGCGCCAAAGAAAAGGAAACGTGCTTCTGCAGAGGAGAAAGTTGTTTCTCGCGTCGAAGAGGGGTCGCGGTCGTGGCCGCGTTAGCGCCGGCGGCCGAGTGAAGACGCTGGCGACGAAGGTCTCGGTAGGTTCGGAGGCTGCCGGCACTTCGTCTTCCTTGGCCGTTGTTTCAGGCGGCCGAGGTGTTGGTAGGGTTGGAGGATGGGTGCCCCGAGATGGCGGAATTAATGCATTGATCCAGGTCTCGGACCACGAAGGTGTCTCCGATGAAGAAGGGAAAGAGGGAGAGGGTGAGGATGAGAAGGAGGGGTGCACTGAGGAGGACTCGTCTGATGAAGACAGTGATACTTCAAGCAGCGAGGGTGGTTCTGATGAGGATGTGAGCATTGAGGATGACCGTGGGAAAAAGATTGTCTCGTCCAGCGGTGGTGCTCCGGCTGTCCGGAGTATCGACGACATTATTCGGGACTCCGAGCCGAGGAGTCCTCCGCGAGGGTCAATTCCCTCGTTTGCTGGATCGCATCTGTGGGTCAATGGTTTTGAGTTTTCCGGTGAACTTGAATCTGAGCAAACCCCCCGGGAAGAGACCGTATGGCGAGGCTAGCTGATCGAGTCTTCCTTACTTGCTAAGAAGCTTGGTGTCTGCGATCTGACGACTGAGCTATTCACGAGCCCGGACCTTCGCGATTGTCACCTTCAGTGCGGCCCGGAGGAAAAACGTTTTTTAGGACGTATCTTCGGTCGTATATGTGTGCCGGAGGCTGAGGTTCGTCTCGCCGACCAACCTATTGGGGATACTTTTGAATGATGTGGACGTCAAGTTGGCGGAACTGATGCTCTTGAATCGTGCGGCTAGGCGTAAAGTTGGTTCTGATATGGAATTTATGAGTGGTCATATCTCTGAGCTTGAGAGAGAGAATGCTAGGCTCTGCCGAAGCTTCGATAACAGGAAATTGAATTAAAGAGTGCTTCGGAGAGAGCCATCAAGGCCCGAGAAGAGGCGGTTGAGCTGGCGAAGCGTAATGCAGATCTAATTGCGGCGGGCAAAGAGAAGGATAAGGCTTTGGCGGCTACCGAGGGTCGGCTTGATGATTTGAGTAAATCGTGCGGACGAGCATGGAGAAGATTAAACATAAGCTCGATTGTTGCTTGACCGAGGCTGGCGGCTCTGCCGGGGAGCCTTTGCCTGTAGCTAATGCTGAAGCGTTCGAGGGGTGGCTTGGAAATGAGCTTGACGTGTTCAGCTCTTTGGTTGAGAATGCAGCCGACTTTGGTTGTTATGCCGGAGCTCTGGCTATGGCCGGGACCCTTCAGCAGGCTGACTGCGATCACCTTCGGAAGATCAGAAGGCCGAATCACGTCTTCTAAAGTGTTGATGTGGTTCGTCGGATGAAGGTTGATGATGCGGAGGTTCGAAACTGCGCGGTGTGTTTGCTCCGTAAGTTTTGGATCGACGGTGGCGGTCGTGTGCTTGCTTTTGAAGAAGCGACAGAAGCTACGCGTCAGGTACTGACTTGTATGGATTGCTATTTATATGTTACCGTGCCCCCGGATGGTCATGTTGTTATTCTAATTTGGTGATCTGTTTTGGCAGGCTCAGAGAGATGCGCAGCCTTCGCCAAGCGCAGCTGAAGACGTTGCCAGAAGCTCCAAGTCTGCTCCTGAGCCGGTGCCGCAGAGGTCGCTCCAGCAGAGGAGGTGCGTTCGGCTGAGGATGCTTTGATGGCTGGGGAGGCTAGCGTAGAAGATGTGGTAGCTGCGAAGTCGCCAGAGATCCTGGGAGCTGCCGCCGGCGAAGGTGTAGATGCTGCCGCCGGTGGAGGTCTAAATGCTGCCGCCTCCGACGTTGGTGCGGATCAACAGGGGCAGGGTGTGCAGGTTTGATAACTTAGGTTTTCGCGGGTGCGAAGGTTGTTTGGTAAAGGTGTGGTTGTTGTAATAACTTGATGATGCTGAGACACTTCTCCTATTTTGTGTAAAATGTAGGTTCCTGACGGAACCGTGCTAGAAGTATTTGATGTGACGCCCTTGACGTTAAATTATCAAGACACCTTTATAACTGGTGAATCGTGGGCTCGGGCTAGGCTTAAATATCCTTCGCTATCTTTTGAGTGTTTTTGGTGGTCGAAGGTCCGCAGATATGATTTGAAGAATAGCAGGTCGAGTCATTTTTGGCGCGAAGCGGATTATACTGATCGGCAAGCTACACGTTTTTTGTTCGGTACTTCTTCGTCCGCGCCGACTGCTGTTGATGATGATATTGATGATAGGGCGGCTTTGGATTTTTTGTTTGGTCGAAGTGAACTACAGGTTTGGGTCTGATGGTGCGATTGTTATTCCGAAGGAGGAGCCTTCGGAGGTTAGTGATGCGGATCGGAAATATATGTATAGAGCGAGGGTTTTGCCCGGAGAGTTGTCGATTGTTTCCAGTGGCTCCATTGTTGTGGGGACCCATAGTTCCCGTGGAAACGGGGTTGGAGGAGGGTGTCGAGGGTTTGGATGATTTGATAATGATTGAGGATGGTGGTGAATGCTTGTAATTTGAATTTTTTCTATTGATTGTATATGACACTATTGTCTGAGCAAACAACTAATGATGTTGTTCTGTTCATGTTTTGTGATTTGGTTGAAATAATTATGAGGCTCGCGTGAAAAATGTCGAGGCTTGCGCAGTGTTTTCTTAGATGACTTTTGAAAAATCGGCGACAACCCCTTTTTTCTTTTAGCGAGGCTCGCGTGGCGCTCTCGTAAGCTGATTTGTGAAAACAGTGACGCCCTCTTTTTTCTTTTAGCGAGGCTCGCGTGGCGCTCTCGTAAGCTGATTTGTGAAAACAGCGATGCCCCCCTTTTTTCTTTTAGCGAGGCTCGCGTGGCGCTCTCGTAAGTTGATTTGTGAAAACAGCGACGCCCCCTTTTTTCTTTTAGCGAGGCTCGCGTGGCGCTCTCGTAAGCTGATTTGTGAAAACAGCGACGCCCCCTTTTTTCTTTTAGCGAGACTCACGTGGCGCTCTCGTAAGCTGTTTTGTGAAAATAGCGACGCCCCCTTTTTTCTTTTAGCGAGGCTCGCGTGGCGCTCTCGTAAGCTGATTTGTGAAAACAGCGACGCCCCCCTTTTTTCTTTTAGCAAGGCTCGCGTGGCGCTCTCGTAAGCTGATTTGTGAAAACAGCGAAGCCCCCCTTTTCTTTTAGCGAGGCTCGCGTGGCACTCTCATAAGCTGTTTTGTGAAAACAGCGACGCCCCCTTTTTTCTTTTAGCGAGGCTCGCGTGGCGCTCTCGTAAGCTGTTTTGTGAAAGCAGCGACGCCCCCCTTTTTCTTTTAGCGAGGCTCGCGTGGCGCTCTCGTAAGCCGTTTTGTGAAAACAACGACGCCCCTTTTTTCTTTTAGCGAGGCTCGCGTGGCGCTCTCGTAAGCTGTTTTGTGAAAACAGCGACGCCCCCCTTTTTCTTTTAGCGAGGCTCGCGTGGCGCTCTCGTAAGCTGTTTGGTGAAAACAGCGACGCCCCCTTTTTTCTTTTAGCGAGGCTCGCGTGGCGCTCTCGTAAGCTGATTTGTGAAAACAGCGACGCCCCCCTTTTTTCTTTTAGCGAGGCTCGCGTGGCGCTCACGTAAGCTGATTTGTGAAAACAGTGACGCCCCTTTTTTCTTTTAGCAAGGCTCGCGTGGCGCTCTCGTAAGCTGATTTGTGAAAACGGCGACGCCCCTGTCGTTTTTGCCAGGGTGCTCGACTTTTTTGGACTTCGCATCTCCCCTTGTCTTAGGTGGAGGTGAAGTTTGCTTTTGCGAGCCCCTGTCGTTTTTGCCAGGGTGCTCGACTTGTTCGGACTTCACGCCTCCCCTTATCTTAGGTGGAGGTGAAGTTTGCTTCTTGCAAGCCCCTGGCTTGTTTTGCGAGAGTGCTCGATTTTTTCGGACTTCGCGCCTCTCCTTAGGTGAAGGTAAAGTTTGTTTCCTGCGAGCCCCTAGCGTGTTTTGCGAGGGTGCTCGATTTTTTCGGACTTCGCGCCTCTCCTTAGGTGGAGGTGAAGTTTGTTTCCTGCGAGCTCCTGGCGTGTTTTGCGAGGGTGCTCGACTTTTTTGGACTTCGCGCCTCCCCTTATCTTAGGTGGAGGTGAAGTTTGCTTCCTGCGAGCCCCTGGCGTGTTTTGCGAGGGTGCTCGATTTTTTCGGACTTCGCGCCTCTCCTTAGGTGGAGGTGAAGTTTGTTTCCTGCGAGCCCCTGGCGTGTTTTGCGAGGGTGCTCGATTTTTTCAGACTTCGCGCCTCTCCTTAGGTGGAGGTGAAGTTTGTTTCCTGTGAGCCCCTGGCGTGTTTTGCGAGGGTGCTCGATTTTTTCAGACTTCGCGCCTCTCCTTAGGTGGAGGTGAAGTTTGTTTCCTGCGAGCCCCTGGCGTGTTTTGCGAGGGTGCTCGATTTTTTAGACTTCGCGCCTCTCCTTAGGTGGAGGTGAAGTTTGTTTCCTGCGAGCCCCTGGCGTGTTTTGCGAGGGTGCTCGACTTTTTTGGACTTCGCGCCTCCCCTTATCTTAGGTGGAGGTGAAGTTTGCTTCCTGCGAGCCCCTGGCGTGTTTTGCGAGGGTGCTCAACTTTTTTGGACTTCGCGCCTCCCCTTATCTTAGGTGGAGGTGAAATTTGCTTTGAAAAGAAAAAAGGTTATTTTTCGAAGCAATCTTAGCGGGCTTCCATCGATTGTAGCGCTCTTTGAAGAAGAGCTGCTTTTTTCGATGTTTGCGAGTAAAAACTTGGAGATTTTACTTTTGGGGGGTTCTAGCCTGTATTAATGTTTTGGATACTGCCTCGTTAAAAAACCTTATGCCCCTTCGTAAGGAAAAAGAGTGCAGCTCCTTTTGTTTTTGTTACATTCATAGAAATGGAAGAAAACATGAATGAGATAATAAATTACATATTGCGAGGGCTCGCTAAGGCTCCGCTATGGGTAGTATTTGCGAAGGTCGTCGATGTTCCAGGTGTGAGGCAGGATGTTTCCCTCGCTGTCAGAGAGGTGGAAGGAGCCAGGACGATTGCACTCTGCTACCAGGTATGGACCTATCCACTTTGGCTGAAACTTTTCCGCCATGCTGGCGTTTTGTTTTCGGATGAGGACGAGGTCACCCTTCTGCAAGTTTTTGATTCTGACTTTTTTGTCTCTCCATTTTTTGGTTTCTTCTTGATACTTGCGAAGGTTGTGCACTGCGTTGCATCTTGTTTCTTCGAGCAAATCTTTGTCGAGCAGCTGGTTTTTTTCATTTGGTTCGAGGGTTGTTCTCAGTGATTCGTGCTTCAATTCTTCTGGTAGCACAACCTCTTCCCCAAACAAGAGCTTGAAAGGTGTGAATTTGGTTGCTCTGCATTCCGAGGTGTTATGAGACCAGGTGACCGAGGTTAACTCTTCCGCCCACTTTCCCTTGGGCCTGCCTTGCAATTTCTTGGATATGGCTTGGAAAATCGTTGCATTGGCTCTTTCAACTAAACCGTTGGATTGAGGGTGCCGAACTGAGGCGAAGCATAAGATTGTTCCGATTTGTGCGCAGAATTCTTTGAAGACTTCGCAGTCAAACTGTGTGCCATTGTCGACAGTTAGATGTTTGGGGACGCCGAATCGGCAAACTATCTATTGCCAGAAAAACTTTTTTACTGCGAGGGAGGTAATGGAGGACAGTGGTCTTGTTTCAATCCACTTTGTGAAATATTCCACGGCTACCACCGCGTAACGAAGGTTTCCTGGAGCTGTTGGTAGTGAGCCCACGAGGTCCATTGCCCACCTTTGTAGAGGCCATGTTGGGCATATGGGAGTTGTAGGAGCCCCTGGGCGTTTTGGTTTTTTGCCGTTAGTTGGCAACCCTCGCAATGTTTGACGATGTTTTTCTGCATCTCTCAGCGCTGTTGGCCAGTAGAAGCCTTGCCGGAAAGCTTTCCCAACTAATGCCCTTGGGCCATTGTGTGAACCACAGATGCCTTCGTGGATAAGTTTGAGAATGTCATTTCCTTCAGAGTGTGGGACGCATTTGAGCCATAGCGAGGTTACTGACGCTTTGTATAGAATGTTGTCCACAATCTTATACCATCGCGCTCTTTGTTTTAGCCTGTTCTCTTCTTCTTTGGAGTCGGGTTCGTGGAGTCCTTTGATATAGGCAATGATAGGTGCCCTCCAGTCCTCGTTCTGGATTACACTGATCAACTTGGCGCTCTTTTCGAATGTTTCGAAAGCTGATTGTGTTGCAACTTCATGGAATACATCGGGCGGTAGCTGTAACCGTTGTGCTGCTGCTTTAGCTAGGCAGTCTGCTTCGCTGTTTTCTGTCCTTGGTATTGCTTTTACTGATATGCCGAGGAAGAAGGATTCTAACCTTCGGACATGTTGAAAGTATTTTTGCAGCTCTGGTTCTTTTGCCTTGTAATTTTTCTCAATGTGCCCCGCGATGACTTGTGAGTCTGTTTTGATGACTGCCCTTCAGATTGACAATGACCGAAGCCTAGAGAGGGCTAGAATCACAGCTTCGTATTCTGCTGAGTTGTTCGTACATTTGAAGTCAAGTCTTCTTGCATATCTTAGCTTGGAACCGGATGGCGAGACCAGAATAGCTGAAGCCCCTGCGCCCGTTGCACCCCAAGCTCCGTCGACAAATGCAATCCAAAATGGGTCTTGCTGAGGTTCATCACAGCGAGGGTCTGGGGTCCACTCAGCTATGAAATCTGCTAGCGCCTGAGATTTGATTGTTGTTCGACCGATGAAGGTTAGGGCGTAACTGTTGAGTTCGACTGCCCATTTAGCTATTCTTCCGACTTTCTCATTGTTCTTGAAAATGTTCTCGAGGGGGTATGCCGAAGGTACATGGATCTCATATGCCTGGAAATAATGCTTGAGCTTTCTGGATGCCATAACCACGGCGTAAGCTATCTTCTCGAGTTCTGAGTAATTCTGCTTGGGACCCTCGAGGGTTTCTAACACATAGTAGATTGGGGCTTGCCTGGTCCTATTGTTCTCGTGTAGCTCTTTGATCAGGACTGCGCTTGCTGTGTGAGGCGAAGCTGCGACATACAGCAGTAATAGGTCTCCTTTACTTGGACTGGTTAGAACAGTCAGGTTGGTGAGATACTTTTTCAAGTCCTCGAAGGCTTTCTGCTGCCGAGGTCCCTAATTGAATGGTGCAGTGCTTCTCAATGTTTCAAAGAAAGGTAACCCTCGCTCGGTGGATCTGGAGATGAATCTGCTGAGTGCTGTTAGGCGGCCTGACAGACGCTGAGCTGCTTTTTTTGATGTTGGAGGTTCCATATTGATGATAGCATCAATCTTCTCGGGGTTAGCTTCGATCCCCCTTGCTGCAACGATGCAACCCAGCAGTTTTCCTTCGCTTACCCCGAAAATGCATTTTTTGGAATTTAATTTTAATCCGGCAGACCGGAGGTTGCTGAACACTTTTGATAAGTCTGAAATATGATTTCTTTCAGCCCACTTTGGACAACCAGATCATCAACGTAGGCAGAGACGGCGTGTTCATCTTTGAAGACTTCAGATGTCATGCGTGCGAAGGTTGACCCTGCATTTTTTAGGCCTTCTGCCATCCTTCGAAAGCAAAAGGTGCCTGAGGGTGTAATGAAGCTTGTTTTCTCCTCGTCTTCTTCATTCATCCAAATTTGGTGGTATCCTGAGAAGCAATCGAGGAGTGGCCGCATTTGGCAACCAGCTGCTCTGTCGACTAAGGTGCTTATGTTAGGGAGGGGAAAATCATCCTTCGGGCAAGCTTTGTTCAGACACGTGAAGTCTACGCACATTCGCCATTTCTTGTTCTTTTTCTGTACTAAGACCACGTTTGAGAGCCAAGTTGGATATTTGACTTGGCGGATGACACCTGCGTCCAGAAGCCTTTTCACCTCAGCCTTTGCTGCCTCTTTCCTTTCTTCTGACATTTTGCGAAGCTTCTGCTTAACAGGGCGATAGCCTGGCTTGATGTTTAGGCTGTGCTCTATCAGCGTTTTGTTTACCCCCTTTAGGTCCTCTGCAGATCAAGCGAAGGTGTCGGAGTTTTCTTTGAGGAAAAGGACGAGGTTGTGTTCTGATTGGTGATCTAGGTTGGCTGAAATGAACACCTTTCTTTCGGTGTTGCCTTCAAAGAGTTGGACTTGTTTGGTCTCTTCCTTGGGTGATACCCTTATTTTGTCAGTGCAAACCTCACCTTCGTTGTTGAGGTTTGTAGCTTGAGGTTTCGACAAGTTGTGGACATTGCGTTGCCCTGGTGCTACAGTTCCCTCAGCTGCTCTTGCGACGTCTTGGTCTCCATATACTGCAACTACCCCCTTCGGGGAGGGAAGTTTCATGCAGAGGTAAGCGGGGTGGATGACTGCGTTGAATGCATTGATGACCCCTCGGCCAAATATCGCATTGTACGGATAAAACATGTTGACCACGTCGAAGGTTATGTGCTTGGTTCTGCAGTTGAACTGGTCTCCGAAGGTTACAGGCAAAGAAATTTTCCCGAGGGCTCTCACTTGTTGACCACCGAAGCCGTATAGAGGGTTGTCAGCAGGTTGTAGGAGGTTGCTATCAAGCTTCATGCCGTCGAAGGTTGAGGCGAACAGTATGTCTGCGGAGCTTCCTGTATCGACCAGAATTTTAGTGACAGTCCACCCTGCTAGATTGGTCTCGATCACCATAGCGTCGGTATGAGGGTAATCTCTCAGTTTCATATCACAGGAGTCGAAGGTTATAGGAATGTGGGACCAACGATCGAATTTGTGGGGTCCTTCGACGGCTACATGGTGTACCCGTCTAGCATGTTCTTTCCTTTGCCGCTTGTTGCCATGGTCCTCATTTGAACCTCCGGTGATAGCCAGTATTACACCGAAGGTTGATGTTGGATTGTTGATGGTCGTTTGGTTCTGGGTTTCGGATTTGACAGGTTGAGGCGCTGGTAAAGCGGGTATTGGTGGTGGTGGTGGTAGAGCATTGTTGACTTGTTGGGTGTTTGGGGTTTGGCTTTGGGGGGTTGTTGGGTATGTAACTGTGTATGGTGGATTTTGGCGTTGTGGAAAAGAGGTTGGCTGATAGGAAGTTAGGTTGTAGAGTGGGTGGTGTGTGTAGATGGGTTGTTGCGAGGGTAGGCCGTAGTTTATGGGTGTATAGTGGTATGGAGGATTTGGTGGGTGGAAATTTGGTTTCCTGGTGTGGTTGATGGTTCGGTTGTCTGCCGAAGCAGCTCTTTTGGATTCCTGGAACTCCTTTCCCTTGGCGAAGCATTCGCATTGTTTGGTAGTGTGCCCTTTTCCAAGACCGCAAAAATGACAATACATTTTCGCGGGGTCTTTCTGCTAGTTCCGTTGATCCGGCGGAGGTGGTAAACCTTGAGGGTTTTGGTTGTTTGGAGGTTGGGTGCCCCGTCTTTGGTCTTCATAATGTACTGCTTTGTTAATAGCCCCAATGTTGCTTTGTTCTTGGCGAAGGTTGTTTTCCCTCGGTTGAGGCCTCGGCTGTGGCTTTTGTTGTGACCTTCGAGCATCGGACATTGCCCTGAAGTCCATGTCTGCTCTGCAGTACCTTTCCATTGTCTCATGTAATTCCTCGATCGTATTTGCCGGTTTCCTGGCAAATTTTGAAGAGCATGGGCCTGGACGCAAGCCATTGACTGCACCGAGGATGACGGCTTCGTCGGATATCCCTGGAGTTCTTGCTCTGATTTGGATAAACCTTCGCCAGTAGTCTTGAAGTGGTTCACGCTCTTCTTGCTTGCAATTGAAAAGCTCGATGGGGTTCGAAGGGGCTGTTGTAATGCCTTTAAAGTTTGTGCAGAGCCTATCTCTAAGGTTGACCCAGGAATCCATGGTTCCGGGGCGAAGGTTGTTGTACCAGGTTTGCGCGATATCACGCAGGATGATGACGAAAGATTTTGCCATTGTTGATTCGTCGCCCTCTGCCGCGGCGACAGCTGCCTCGTAGCTCATTATGAACTGGCGATGGTCAGTGAGTCCATCGTAACGAGGGAGGTTTTGTGGATTGTAGCATTGTGGCCATGGTTGGGTTTGTAGTATCTGGGAGAGTGGTGACTTTGGGTCATAGGGCATTTGGTGTTGTTGGGCTCTGCGTTGGTTGCGAAGGTTTGGCTCTATCTCATCTGGGTAAAGTTGGCGAAAGTTTGGTTGTCTCATGGGGTATGGTTCTGGGTGTCTTGGTGGTGGTGGGGGGGTGGATGGCGGCAGAGGTTACCATGATCCTGCTCATTTCCCTCCTGTAGCGGTGGCATTTCCCCATCGTTCCATCCCTTGGCTTCGGCTTCAGCTGCCGCGAGGGACTCCTCCATTCGGCGAAGCTGCTCTCTTACTTCATCCGCCTTTTGCCTGATAAGGCGCAGCCGGTTGTGCCTTTCAAGCTGGCTCAGGCGCCTCTTTTTTTCCTGTAACTCAGCTTGAAGTCTTTCTAAAGCTTCGAGGCCCAACTCCTCTTCTCCTTCCCCATCTCCTCCGGAGGTATGCGGGTGCGGCTGTGATCCCGGCCGAGTGTGAGGGCCCGGGACCTCCGTCCCTGGGGCAACTTCTTCTGTTTCCGAGGGTACTACATTCTCTTCCATAGGCTGGATTATCGTCGTGGCCTCTCTGGTTACACGAGGGTCCCTGGTAGCGGGCGCTCTTCTGTTTCCTGCCATTTCGAACTTCGCCCCCCACGGACGGCGCCAAACTGTTGGGTGCACACTTGCCCTTCCTCCGCACACGTGCAGGGGAGCGGCGAAGGTGGCCAATAGTCTGAACTGGACTGAAAGTACGATAGGGATCAAACCAGTACAAAAGTTTAAGGTGGCAGGAACAAAGTTTAAGGAAGCGAGGACAGTGCTACTGTGGCTCTATTCCCCAATCATCGTCCCTGATACACTGTTCACCCCCCGGTATTTATAGGGGATACCAAGGGGTGCTGATTAAATTACAAAAGGGTACAGAAAAGATTCCTCTGCGTCGTACACACAAGAGGGCAGAATCGTACAAACACAACTAGGCCGAAACACTAGCCTGCTCTGCGCGCGCCCGCCGCCGCTTGGTTTGTGATCACCTTCGCCGAGGTGCGGGGCTGACCTCCGCTCTGTGAGGATATCCAAACTGCTGCGAAGCCCGGGTACCTTCGCCTCCCGCTGAGGTCTGGGCCTCTTGGCGAAGGTACGCGGCCTCGCGAAGATTGCTCCCAGCGCCCTTCGCGTCCTCTGCCTGTAAGAACTCACGAAGCCAGTCCGAAGGTTGGGTCAGCACTTGAGGGCCAAAATAGCGAATTGAGGGACTTAGCAGATAAAGAGACGGGTTTTTCCGAAGGTACGCGAGACGTGCGGGGTCATCTTGTTGAGTCAGCGCGCGTGGCACCACTGCCGAGGGTCTCTTCCCCCAACAAAGACAAATAAAATTAAACTTCTCTACGTATATAAACTTCAGCTGTTTGGTGATACGTAAGTGTCGAAAGGGACGGCAGTTCAATCTCCAGATTGACTCTGAATGATATCGTTGATTTCACATACTAGGCTTCACCCCTCTTCTCCAGAGTCAAAATGGGCTTAATCATGTCCTTCCTTTTGGTATTCAAATTAAATGGAACTTTTAGGTGCCACATGAGACATTTGGGCACAAAGCGCGCGTGCGTGTGTGTCTATAGGTATACTCCCTCCGTCCATGAAAGAATCCATTTTTGGAGTTGTCTTAAGTCAAACTTTTTAAATTTTGACCGAATTTCTAGAAAAAAACTATCAAGATTGATGGTATCAAATTCATATCATTAGATATATCATAGAATATATTTTCATAATATGTCTATTTTATATCATAGATGTTATTATTTTTTCTATAAAGTTAGTCAAAGTTTAAAAAGTTTGACCGGCACGGATTCTAGGAATTGCTTCTTTCAGGGACAGAGAGAGTATATATATAGCCAATCAATCATCGGTTTAATTTAACCGGAGTTAATCTAGTTACATCTGAATTTGTTACACAAAATTGGCTAAACTGACTTTATATTTCGTCTAATGCATGCATGTTTGTCGCTTTATTTTGCTAGCTACCATGTTAGATGTAATATGATACAAAAGTTAATGGCTAAAGTATTAGTCTCTGGGAGGCCCTGATGACTTGCATTTTCAATAGCGAGGTTAGGCGCCTTTATTTATATATGCTCATTTGGCAATTAACTATATGCCAACGGCTGTATTAGTCCTTACTAAACCTCATCAGTAGGCTTGTTTTAAACTAAGCCTTTGTGCTCACATGTTTAGAATCTTATGAGGCACAAGTACGTACTAGAAATCCTTGAATAAATTTAATTAGGGGTTACCTACTTATCTTATTTGGAATATCTTTTCTAATGATATATGCGGGTAATTTGGATGCATATTTACCGATCAGAGTTACTTTATGTTCTTTTTTCATGATGGTAAATGTTGGCACGTACTACACGTACTTACAAATAAACCAAATAGATTTGTCTATTACTGCAAATGGTGATTAGAGTCTTTGGAGAATTGGATAGCTAGATATTTTGATTCTTTTTTAAAAGAGTTTGCTGTTTTTTCCTAAAATGTATGGAGACTAATGTGAACATTTTTTTGAAGTCTTCAGTTAGTAATATAGGAAAAAGGGATACCATATATACAATGCCATTTGCTACATGCATATTTATGCATAACAAGAAATTTTGCTACCCATTCACAAAAGTGTCGTTTCAGGTATGATGCAACCACCATGTTAAAACTTAACCATCAAACGTCTTTTAAAATGTTTCGGTTGAACTCTTGAAATTCATATAGCTAAATTTGTCACCCAAATGTGTAGTGCACACTAGTGTATTGGTAACTGATGCTTCGATGTCCAAAACCGATCGACACTCTTTTGCATCTAGCTACGCGCGGCAGCAGAAGCAACTAGCTAGAATGGCATGATCAAGGGATATGATAAGCTCACCATTTTATAGCACAATTAAACAATTGACATCACAAGAAATCAATTTACAGTTGAAATAACTTTTAATGCTTCAGATCAAATTGAGATGGCCAGCATTTCTTGTTGTTACAAATCAGAATCAGTCGACTCCTCATCCATGAGCCAGACATAGTTATGCCGGGGGGCGTCGCGGGGGCGCGTGGGTTCAGGGAGAGGCGGCTTACGCTTGCGCCGTTGGCCAGGCGGCGGCTTGCCACTCCCGGGGCCGGTCCCTCGGCGGCAGGTGAGCCCGATGCGCAAGAGGAGGGTCGGAGGGCGAGAGCAGGAAGGGATGAGCTGTCCGAGATGGTGGCCATGGTGGCGGAAGTCTGCTCGAGGCCCAAGCCGGTTCACGACGTGGTTCCGGCGCCGCCAATCCAACTTGCGTCTAAGTTCTGGGCCACCGCCGGGGACTCGGACGTTGAGGCGGATGGTGCGGACCTCTTGGCGTCGCCCGGCGGCGTGGTGGCCTCGGCTCTTCGGACCTTGTCGCCAGGTGTTCAATCGGCGGCCAGCGTCGCCTGCTGCGTGCAGTCTTCGCCGGAATCGAGCCCGTCGACGGCGGAGTTCGTCGCGGATGCTCTAGCGGCGGGCTTCACAATCGAGGATCTCGTTGAAGCGGAGCGAGCGTTAGTTTCTGGTAAGTCTTCGGGTGTCAAGCGTGCTACGGCCATGGCCGAGTCTCTAGCACGCACGAAGCTGGTGGGATTGCCATGGCGCGGTCCGCTTCCAGAACGTCGTATCTCCCCTCCGCGCACGCTCGGAGACTGCATCGCCACGGCGTCCCATTCCAGGGATAGCTGGCGTCGGTGCGCAGCTTACCGCCGGCGGCCTTCGCCACCGCGGTTGTTGTTCCCGAAATCACCGGCGCGCACGGATGAGATGGCCCCTGATTCAAACTCAATTTTTTTGAATTCCCCGAACTCCCTGCTGGACGATCCGATTTTTCCGGCGCTTCCATCCGCTCCGTCGCGCCCGTCGCGCGGAGCCGTGATTTCGCCGGATCGGTCGCGCGAAAGGTGCCGGGTGGACCCAGACCGGGTGCAACTCGGGTCCGGGCATTGGTTTCGGCCCAACAAGGGCCTCGCAGCGTTCTTTGCGAAGACCGGACTGAAGCCGCGTCCCAGGGTGAAGCCGCCGCCGCCTCTCAATTCTTTCTCGCGCTCGTTCGTCGAAGTGGTGCGAGCAAGCGGGATGGCAGCGCATGGTGCTCGGGATGTGGGCGGCTTTGGAGGAAACGACGTTGGCCAAGGCAGGGGCTTCAACCCTGGGTTCCAACCTGGGTTCGATCCGGGTTTCGATGGCCGGGGGCGGAGCCGTGGTAACCCGCGTTGGGATCGCCACGGTTTTGGCCAGGCTCCTGGTCGCGGCGGTCGTCAGCACGGCGGACATGGGCAAGGTGGGTGGAACGCGGGTCGTAGACCGTTTCACCAGCCCCATGGCTTTGGCTTCTTCCCGCATGGTCCGGTTGCTGCTGGCGGGCAGTTCTCTGGAGGCGGTGCTGGCCGGCATCGTGGCTCGCCGGCTAGCCAGGGTCCGCCTGGCTTTGGCGCAGCTGGCGGCCAGGCCATGGCCGGGGCCGGCGCTCTGGCTGCTGGAGGCCAACCCGTGGTGGGGGGCCAGCCTGTGGCCGCCGGTGCCGTGGCCGGCTCCGGACAGCCTAGTCTCGGCTCGGCCATCGGCGGTGCTTCTGTTGCCGGCAGTGGTCAGCCCGCGGTCTGCGACGCCCAGGCCGAGGCGTCCATTGGCTAGGCGGTCGACGGCAATGGCCCGTTCGTGCCCTCGGCAGCCACTGCAGGGGAGACTGTTTCTTCGTTCGTGCCGGCGACTGCGTCTCATCAGTTCAAGCAGGTGGCGTCATCAGTTGAAGGGGCTGAGTCGGCTGTTCCACCTCGCACAAGTCTTGATGCTCCTGAATCATCTCACCATGGCAAGCATAAAAATAAGGGTAAACCCTATTGCTATCGCTGTTACACGAAAGGGCATACTATGCAAGAATGTACAACAGTTTTAACTTGTGAATTGTGCTTTGAGGATCATGTCCTTAAGAACTGTCCAAACTCGAAAAAAATGCATGTTACTGCTGCCCCTTGTGGTTATGCAGTGGAAGGCCTGGGCTTTTATTTTATACCGGTCACTGATGCTCCTAAGGTCAATGTTGACGAAAAGTTTGCGGTGGTACGTGTTTTAGAGGGTTCTTTTACTGTTGATTCGTTGACAGTGGAACTCGATAAACTAATACCTGACAAGTATAATTGGGAGGTTGAAGTGAAGGGTGCTGATACATTTACTACTAGTTTCCCATCTACTGACCTTTTGGAGTGGGTGGTGAATTGGGGCCCTATGAGTACCAAGACACTGAAGGGCTTGATCTGTTTTGAGAAAGGGGTGGAAGATGAGGTTTTTAAATATGAGATTGACAAGGTGTGGGTACAATTCAGAGGGTTGTCGAAAGAGTTCAGAGAATTCCCAATTATCTGGGCCATTGGGTCGATTTTGGGTGTAACTCGTGCTATCGATATGAAATTCACCAAAAAGTTTGGTAGACCCAGAATGCAGGTAGCAGTGCTAAATCCCAATCTTATCCCAGACTTAGTGGATGTGGTGATTGAGGATTTTGTGTACGAGCTACAATTTCGTGTGGAAAATGGGTTGTCTGTGGGGGAACCTAGGTTGATTGACATGGATCCTCCCACAGACGAAGATAAGGATAAGGATGCTGGTAAGAAGGGTGATGATCCCATGGATGAGGATGGTGGTAAAAATGGGGCGCCTCCTAATCCTCAGGGGAAGGACCAGTCATCTACTCTTGAGAGGCGTTCTGATCCTGGTAAGCATCAGCCCAAGCAAGCTGGAGTGGAACATACTCTTACAGGTGCTAATAAACCTGTGGTAATTCTTTCTCCAGAAGCAAATGGCAAGGTACTTGTGCACAGTGGTGGGACAGTCTCTTCCCCTTTGAGGTCTAGCAAGAGAAGCGTTGGTTCAGCTGATCAAGACTCCTTGGAGAAGGCGTCTAAGCTGAAGGCGCGCAACAATTTGGATCCACCTGCGGTCAAAGGTAAAAACTCTTCCCCAAGCTCTTTCCACTCTCTAGATGATTCTTTCTTACTAGATACCGTTGTTGGGATTTCTCTGGGGGATACAGTTCAGTCTGCCTCTGCTACTATTAACCTTTTAAAAACCAGGGAAGCTGAGAGTTTTTCTGTTGAGGAGTGTAAGAGTCTAGCTGACCTGCAAGCGGCTGCTGATGTCTCCTCTGTTTGTTCCTCAGAGGACGATCTAGATTTAGAGGCGTTAAACTTTATTTGTGCAGAGGTTTCGAAGTGCCTAGCTGATGGGGGATGTGACCCTGTGGGTTTACAATCCCCTTTATCCCAGCCTAAAAAGGTATACTCCAGAAGGAACAGAGGACCTAAACAAACTGTTCATCCATGAAAGGAATTTTCTGGAATTGTAACGGGTTTGCGGACCCAAAGAAGTATAGATTTCTCTCAGATCTTTTTAGGGAACAAAATTTAGATTTTATTGCTTTATCAGAGACGGGTCGTGATTCCTTCCCGCAAGCAACCTTGAATAAGATCTGCGCGAGTAGAGATTTTCTTTGGCATTGCTTGGCTCCCAAGGGGCGCTCTGGTGGCATGCTGCTGGGGGGTGAATTTAATGGTTTTTGACATTGGAGAAATTGAAGAGGGGGATTTTTATATTCGGTTTAAGGTACGTCTAAAACAAGAGGACTTTAAATTTAATTTAATTTCGGTCTACGGCCCTGCTCAAGCTGGCCTCAAAGCTTCCTTCTTATCTGAACTCGTACGGGTGTGTTCAAAAGACACTTTACCCATCTACATGGGTGGTGACTTTAATATTATCCGTAGTCTGGATGAGAAAAACAATGATAATTACAATGATAGGTGGCCTTTCTTATTTAATGCAGTAATCGACTCGCTTAATCTTAGGGAGTTGAATCTGTCAGGTAGGAAGTTCACTTGGGCTAATCACATGCCAAATCAGACTTTTGAGAAGTTGGATAGAATTTTGGTGAGTACGGAGTTTGAGTCCAAATTCCCACTTACTGTTGTAACTGCCCTAACTTGAGAACTCTCGGATCATACGCCTTTACTTTGTTGTACAAGCAATGTCTCCTCCTCTTACCAATCCCAGTTCAAGTTTGAGTTGGGATGGTTGACCAGAGAAGGTTTTTGCGATACTGTCGCAAAGGTGTGGCAGAGCGTTCAACCGGTTGGTTCACCTTTAGAGGTTTGGCAAGCAAAGATAAGGAGGCTTCGCCAATATCTCAGAGGTTGGGCTAAGAATATAAGCGGAGCGTACAAGAAAGAAAAAAAAGGAAATATTAGACAAGCTCGACAAGTTGGACAAGAAGGCGGAAAGGACGCTTCTTAGTGAGGCGGAGTTAAATCTTAAACACGTACTTCATGAGAGGCTTGCGGAGTTGCTGAGGGAGGAGGAGCTAAAATGGTACCAAAGAGCTAAGGCCAAACATTTACTCGAAGGTGATGCAAACACTAAATACTTTCATTTGCTGGCGAATGGTCGGCATAGAAAATCCCATATCTTTCAGCTGGAAGATGGGAATGAGGTGATTAGTGGTGATGCTCAATTGAAAAAACACATAACAAAGTACTATAAGTCTCTATTTGGTCCTCCGGAAGCTTCCTCTGTTACTCTGAATGAGTCCCATATTGGGGATATCCCTCAAGTCACTTAGGAGGAAAATGAGATTTTAACAGCCGACTTTTCTGTAGACGAGGTTAGGACTGCGATTTTCCAAATGGATCAGAATAAGGCCCCTGGTCCAGATGGTTTCCCTCCAGAGTTTTATCAGGTATTTTGGGATGTGATCAAAGATGACCTGATGGCTCTTTTTAGAGATTTCCATCAGGGACTGTTACCTTTAAACAGTCTCAATTTTGGTACTATAATCCTGTTACCCAAGCAGAACGAGGCCAAGTCAATTCAACAATACAGACCAATCTGTTTGTTGAATGTCTCCTTCAAGATCTTCACTAAGGTCGTGACAAATAGGCTTACTTTGGTGGCACATAGAGTAATTAGGCCTTCGCAATCAGCTTTTTTACCAGGGAGAAATATTATGGAGGGGGCGGTGATCTTGCATGAAACGATTCATGAACTGCACTCTAAAAATCAAGACGGAGTGATGTTTAAGATTGATTACGAAAAGTCATATGATAAGGTCAAATGGAGTTTTTTACAACAATCACTTAGAATGAAAGGTTTTTCTCCATTATGGTGTAGCTGGGTTGACAAGTTCACGCAAGGGGGTAATGTAAACATTAAGGTTAATGATCAGTTGGGATCCTATTTCCAAACTAAAAAAGGCTTGCGGCAAGGTGATCCGATGTCGCCTTTACTATTCAATATAGTGGTGGACATGTTGGCTATACTAATTGCCAGAGCCAAGGCTGATGACTGTGTGCAAGGGGTTATTCCTCATCTTATCCAAAACGGTCTGTCTATTCTGCAGTACGCGGACGACACGGTCATCTTTTTGAGTCATGATGCGGAGAAGGCCATTAATATGAAATTCATTTTAGCAACCTTCGAACAACTATCCGGGCTCAAAATTAACTATCACAAGAGTGAAATTTTCTGTTTTGGCGAAGCCAAAATTCACGAGGATTTTTATTCGCAACTGTTTGGCTGTGAGGTGGGGAAGTTCCCATTCAAGTATCTAGGACTACCGATGAATGTTAGGAAGTTAAGTAATAGCGATTGGAAAAACATTGAAAATAGGATTGAAAAGAAGTTGAGTGGGTGGAAAGGTAAGATGCTATCGGTTGGAGGGCGTCTGGTTTTAATTAACTCGGTGCTATCAAGTTTACCGATGTTTATGCTGTCCTTTTTTGAAGTTCCAAAAGGTGTATTACAGAAGTTAGATTTCTTTCGTTCGAGGTTTTAGTGGCAGAATGATCAACATAAAAAGAAATATAGGCTAGCTAAGTGGGAGATTTTGTGCCAACCCAAGAGTCAGGGGGGGCTGGGCATACAAAATCTTGAATTACAAAACAAGTGCTTGTTAAGTAAGTGGCTCTTTAAGTTGCTAAACGAAGATGGAATTTGGCAGGAGCTTATCAAAAATAAATATCTAAAAGGTAAGCCTCTCGGATGCTGTGTTAAGAGGGCCTTAGATTCGCATTTCTGGAAGGGCCTGATGAATGTGAAGGACACCTTCATGGACCTAGGTTCTTTCTCTATTAGGGATGGGTCTCAGACTCGTTTCTGGTTTGACACTTGGCTGGGACATAAACCACTAAAAGACAAATTTTCTTCCTTATTTAACATTGCTAGGAGAAAGCAGGATTCTGTGGACAGTGTCCTGAGTTCTGCTCCACTAAATATTTTGTTTCGTCGAAATTTAACTGGAACTAATCTTAGAAATTGGCTCAGAATTCTGGCTTCCCTACAGGATATTGTCTTGCAGGAAGGAAAAGACTCCTTTGGCTGGTCCCTACATTCATCTGGCAAATTCTCAGTAAAATCGATGTATGCAGCTTTGATTAACAATGGTATCCGGGTTTCGCAAGACATCTGGTTGATTAAGATACCTTCGAGAATTAAAATATTTTTGTGGTACCTCAAAAAGAATGTGATTCTAACTAAAGACAATTTAGCTAGGCGCAACTGGAGTGAGGATAAGACGTGTTGTTTCTGCCATCTTCCAGAGACAATTCAACACCTTTTTTTTGAATGTTTCTATGCTAAGTCTCTTTGGAGAGCGGTACATTTTTTGTTTGGTCTGTCTCCTCCGAAGTCCATGGATGACTTGTTTTATACATGGTCTAAGAGGGGCAGTAAGCAACAAAATAATATACAATTGATTGCGGCGTCGGCTCTTTGTTCGAGTGTTTGGCTAACAAGGAATGAAGTAGTTTTTGACAAATGCAGACCAAAATCCTTTTTGCAGGTTCTGTTCAGGGGAACCCACTGGTTGCGACAGTGGGCAAAGTTGCAGCAGCGTGAAGCAACTCGGGACGCGTTGGTTTTCACTACCCAACACTTGGAGATTTCGGCTTTGCAGTTCTTTAGATCCAATGGATGGTTATCCTCTAGATGGATTAATCTGTAATTGTCAGAACTTATTTCTATTCGCTTGTCGGTACTTCTAAGACGTTTGTAATAAGTGGCGAGCGTCTATCTTTTGATAGACAAAGCCGGACATTAACTGTCCTTTATCTAAAAAAGGACCTTACGCGTGCAGAAAGGAGGTAGGAATGGAATGGGCAAGGTCAGAACGTTGAACGCATATGCATGCAAGAATAGCTAGTCAGTCACAGTCACATCTATGTCCTCATCGACATATCATACAAACTTTTTTGTGCTAAATAAATGTATCATGTATGAGAGCATTGCCTTCATTAGAGCAATCCATGTGTTTGTTTATGCATGCAATTAGACAAAAGCTAATATCGTGTATAATTGGGCCCTCTCCCTGAATTATGAGTGAAGCATGCCTCCCAAGCTAGTCTCCTACGTAGCACACAAGCTATATATGCTCTCTCTCTCTCTCCCCCTCTCTCTCTCTCTCTCTCTCAGCTAATCTTTTCTTTTCTATCAACGGGTTTCCATACTTTTCTATGAACACCTGGATCGCCAGATCGATCACACACATCATATCGATTGCAAGAGGCGCCCTTCGCGTACCGGCACTGCCTAATCATTCACGCATACGATAGGATCGACCATGCAAGCATATGTTTACATATGGCTGTCTCGAATTATCAAATTATTATTAAGGGGAGTTGCCGTTCGTGTCAATTATGTCTGCAGCATTCAACGACAGTTGTTGTCGATGCATGCAGATCTGACGGGATCCGTTGATCGACCATATCAGCAAAGACAAAATGAAACGGGGCGCTGTTTATATATTGCCTAGGATTAGATGTTATTGCTCCCTCCATCGTCCACAAAAGAATGCAATTATGAAATCAGTGTAAGTCAAACTTTTTGTTGATCATGTTTATAGTGAATAGTAGTACTCTCTTTGTCTATAAAAACATGTAATTATGGGATCCGTGTCAGTCAAATTGACTCAAGTTTGACCAAGATTATAATAAAAAGTATTAGTATTTATGTCATTAAATAAAATTATTATGAGAATATATTTTATTACTAATCTAATGGTATATTTTTTGTATCAAGAACGTTAGTACTTTTTTATATAATTTTGGTCAAAGTTCGAAATGTTTGACTCCTCAATAAACGAGAATTGTATATTTTGTTGGACGGAGGGAGTATTAATCTATTAATGTCTCCAAATAATTAGATTTACTGCAAAAACAAATTTCGTAATTAATAAGGTACTTATTTTGTATCATAAATATTAGTACCTTTTTAAATAATTTTGGATAAACTTTAAATCATTTGATTGCTCGAAATGTGATAATTGCATCTTTTGTAGACTTAGATGGAGGGAATAAGTAAATTAAAGTTTAGGGCCCTAACTAAAAGCTCCATAGACAACTTTTCTTAAAAAAATAGTCCGATTGGCTAGGTTTACGTATCCAATTAATTATTCGTTACTCCCTCTGGCCCAATTATCTATAGGTAGTTTATAGTAGAAATTGTGTAGCTAGAAAAGCCAAACAGACATATAATTTGGAACGGAACGAGTAGTTGGTGCATGAACTAAAATTTTCTCACAAAATAAATTATGTTTAATGCAGCACTGCCATCTATGATTTTTTTGGTCGCAAGGTGATCTGAAGCTTAAATAAAATGAAACAAATGGTCATTATTTCCATTTGCTGCTTTGCTGAAAAGGAGCATTGATGGAAGTCAAAAATATGAAATTGATGGAAAACTTCCATCTCTATTATCATTTTAGTTTCCCTTTTAATTTTGGAGGTTAAATTTAGTGTTCTAGGAGCAACAAAATATAAATTTAAGTAATCACAGAGCTGAACCCATTGAATTTGAAAATCATGCCAGTTTCTATTGCACTGATTACATGGCACCTCTAAGCTTGCACTCCAATTGTGTTGTGTGGCTGGTAGTGATGATGTGTGCAAACTGCAATTGCATTGGGTATCTTTTGTTTCAAACTTTTGAGAAATTGAGAGGAAATGATAGCTGTGAGTGAGTATATATATATGAGCTACATAATGCTAGTGGGGGTAAGGATAAATGACGTGCTGTCGTTTTCTACACACATAATACTATAATAGAGTTCTTTTGGTAACTTTACTCAATTTGATGTATACCATTGTTGAAATCCATGTAATTTACATTTGAAATACATATGTAAGGGCAGCCGCAATGGCTAGCTCATAAGCTAGCTCTTAATTTTTTTTATTATATTTTAATGCAAGGAAGAGAAGAGTTAGTTCTTTGCTCAAGAGCTAGGCTAATACACACATTCCAAGATCATGTGTCAATGTAATGTGGGTCTAATCATACTATAAACTATTGCTAAAAGTTAGTACTATTGGAGAGGTCGACTTAGAGCTAGCAACTAGCTCTTACCACTACGGCTGCCCTTAGCTAGCTACAAGTCCTTGATTAAAGCAAATGACAACCCTATGTTATTTACATTAGGGCAGCAAATAATTATTCATGAAAATGGTTTATTTTGTTTCTATATTTCCAGTTCATGTGTGACTGCTTCATGCATCTAAAACATATGGTTAAAATATATGGTGCTCCAGAAACTCCATATGTGTGACTATATGTAGTATAATAAAATTTCTATGTTTAATATCTTGACATTATTATTAATTACCATATCTAATTATGAGGTGTATGTTAAGTGTAAACTAGTTTTGGCTCTGAGTCAATGCGACCGGGTGTGACGAAGGGTGTTGGCTCTTCACTCCATATTTTTCAGCCAAACAAATGTAGCTCTATAAACTCTGCTCGAGGGAGGAAGGAGTTTAGAGAGCATATAAAGAAAAAGAGGAGGTGCTCTAAAAACTCTATGTTTTTTGTGGAACTGCTTCATGATCGATAGAGAGTTGGTAGAGTAGTCGTAAACAAGGCCACGTAGATATAGATACTCTCTCTATATAGGAAATATATGATGTTTTGGACATGGTTTCGGTCAAACATTAGGAATATAAATCATAAATAACTTTTAAATTGTTGAGTTTGAAAAATATGAAAACCATATGAATAGATTTCTCTTGAAAAATACTTTTGTATATGTATATACCACTTTTTAATATTTTTTTGTTATAAAGAGAATCAAAGTTGTACTTTGAGACAATGTCGACAAAACGTTATATATTTTTTATATGGAGGGAGTATATAGCAGTAAAAAGGTGCACAGTTGAGACGAATGGAATTTCTTGGATGCTTTAGAGCTAAGGCTTGAGAGGGGGCCATGTGCGTGTGACGACGATCGAGCAAGAGACGGCTTGGGCGCTTGGCCCATGCATGCATGCAAGAACAAGACGTGTGCGACAGGTCGTATAGTAGAGTGAGTACTCCCTCGGTCCCTAATTGTCTGTCGTCGTTGGTGTGTGTACCATAAGTTTGACTCAATTTGTAGCAAATGTGTGCAACATTTATATCTTCAAATAATTTTGTTAAAAAACTAGATTCAAATATTTATCCAACGATACTAATTATGTATCATACATATTAATATTTTTTAATATATATTTAGTCAAAGTTGTTTCTTGGAAAGCGCAAACGACAGACATTCAGGGACGGAGGGAGTAGGCGGGATCGAGCAATAACTACCTCCAATCTACGAGTACGTACCTAGCTAGGTCGGCGCGCGGTTGGTTGGCTAGTCCCGTCCACAGGCCACAGGCCACAATGCATGCCCGGCGCCTGGCGGGTGGTGATGCGTGGTGTGCATGGTGGTGGCAGCGGCAGCGCGGCCCGCGGCGTCACGCGCGCCGCTCGCGTGCGCGCATGGTCCCGCGAGGTGTCACGCGCGCCGCGCCGCGCCGCTTAATTCAGCAAAGACGAGTAGACGACTCAAAGAGCGGCCGCGCGATGCAGGCCGTACGTCTGCTTCGATCAGATCAATTCGGGCCTACTCGCCCGGCCGGCGCCGGCGCCTCCGCGGCTCCGCCTCTCTGCGCCTGCACGTACTGCATGGAGATAACATGCATGCGCGCCTTCCTTCTGCATGTAGTTGCATTTGCTTAACTTATTATTTTTGCTGCGATGGAGAGAAATAAAGAGAGAGATCGACACACTTTATAGTTGAGTTCTTGCATTTTCTTCTGTGGCCTGCTGGCTGCTGCATCCGTAATTCAGGCCCGTTTGATAGGATTTTGTTGCGGCTGGTTCTACGGCCGCCGATGTTATTTTATTGTGACAGAAAACAAATTCCAACTAATAAGCTCATGTAAATGGGGCTAGTACTACGGACACCACGCACCGAATTCGCTCGCTCGCTACTGAGAGTACTCCGTCCCTGCTGGTTAGAGCTAAGGGTGGTAAACAGTCCTCTAATTTAGCCTAACAAGTTTAAGAATCGGGTTCAATAAGAATCAAGTATGATCTTAAATTAAAATTAGATAAAATAAAGCTAGATTGTCAAGAAATATAAGAGTGATTCATTGCCACCTCTAGCGAAAGCCGGGCAAGCTAAACCCACAGCCAGCCAGCATAGCTAGGATGCGGTGTGACGGCATGCAAGCATGGACCGGCCGGACGCCGCGGCGCCTACAAAATGGGCAGCATGCTTTGCTTGTACTACATCGGCAGGGCCCGCACACGCCACACACACACACAGCAAGCCATAGCTAGTGTAGGAGGAGTATTTTCTTTTGATCGAGGGTCGAGGGACAAGGGTGTGACAAGGCATGGGAAAAGTGACATGCGCCCTCATCATGCCATTGCCACGCCATGCAGGACCGCCGGCGACAAACGGTAGGCCAGCCACACACTCCCACACACTCTCTGCTGCATTGCACTGGCTCCGGCATGGCCATATACACTACTGTGCATATGGACACGGGCCCTTTTATGCATGCACGAGACGAACCCTAGCTAGCTAGCAGCAGCAATCCAGCATTGACCTCTCGCTATCCTGTCAAGGCCCGCGCAGAGATGAGAGAGAGACGATGGATCCATCATGCGCCACTAATTGTGCTTATTGGTGGTTGGTACTTGGTGCTCCCGGCCCCCAGTCCCAGTGGTTGTCACCCTTGTTCTTTTCTTGTTGCATCCCTCTGCACGAGTTAAAAGAGTCTTGCAGAGAGCCCTGCCCTCCTGCTGCAGCTACCTACTCCCTCCGTCTCTAAATGTCTGTCGTTTGCGCTTCCCAAGAAACAACTTTGACTAAATATATATTAAAAAATATTAATATGTATGATACATAATTAAATCGTTGGATAGATATTTGAATCTAGTTTTTTAACAAAATTATTTGGAGATACAAATGTTGCACATATTTGCTACAAATTGAGTCAAACTTGTGGCACGCACACCAACGGCGACGGTCAATTAGGGACGGAGGGAGTAGTTGCTACTGCGTGCATGCTTTCTCCCTTGTGCTTGCCACGTTCTTGTACAGTTTGCATGCAATTGCACCGGTGGCCTACTCGCTCCCTCCCTATGGGAAAGAACATACTACAATTTAAAGTTTGACTAATTTCATATAAAAATATTGATATTTGTAATACCAAATAAACATTATTATATTTGTCATAAAATATTATTTTCATGGTATACAATTTTATGTTGTGAATTTTGATATTTTTTTCTAGAAAATTTGATTACAAGATTATATTCTTTTATAATTAGACCATGTTTAATAGACTAAATTAGTGTCGCAACATCCGATGTGACACGAACTAATAAACTTTAGCCTTCGGATCCAAACACCCCCTTAACAGCCTCTCTACATGACCATAATGATGTTTTTGACACTCCATGCATGCTTGAATACTTAATTAGTTATAAAGAAATTCGATCCCGCTATTCTTAAAGTCAAACAAGCATGCATGATTCAGTTCAGAGGCGGAACCAGGGGGGGCTAACATGGGCTGTGTGGCCCCCATGAACAGTAAACAATTTTTATTATGTATAAAAAGTTCAACTATATATATAAAACAAATAAACTTACTATTTTTTGATGATAATATTGTGTTTTTTCTTAAGAATATTATATATATATATATAAATATTGAAAAACTGTTGAGATATTTATATTTATCATATTTACGAGGTATAATCATATTGTTCGGCCTCCCTTAATCAAAAGTTCTGGTTCCGTCTGTGATTCAGTTGCATACATAAAAAAAAAGACCGAAACACGCATTGTGTGTACCGACCGGCAACACATAGGGGTATATGCATGCAGCGCAGCTAGGACAGATATTACTGTAGTACGTACGGCATTGAGGATCGTCGCAAGTCTTATCACCTGGACTCCCTTTAATTACGAGACACGCCATATATTCTCCAGCGTTGTTGTGGCTAGCTTTTGTTCCCTTGTTGCATGCAAACACCATTGCGTGCGTAAAGGTGACATGACATACGAGTGTGTCTCGTAGGAGTACATGCATCGATCTATCAAAGGAGAAGGCAGCCAAGCCAGCACGTATGATTGTTCTTCCCAATGCAAAAACTTTCAAAAGGAGAAGGCACATACACAATTACACATGCATATACTCTATACGATCGAGTAGCTAGAGTAGTACGTACTCCGTAGATCAGAAAGATGAGAAAAACGAAGACGTCGCAATATATGCAAGCAAGTAGTATATATAGCTTGCTAGCACACATATATGAAAAGCACAAAATGAAATTAAAAGTCATGGATGGATGGATGCATGCATGACATATTTGCTTGCTTGTCAAACCTTGGAAATACTAAAAAGCTAGTGTGCTGCTTTTGATCTACTACCATCGTCTGTCGTCTCTCCCTCCCCTCTCCCTAGCTTTTGAGTGCATAAAGACAGTGATCGACAAGCTTGGGAGCCAAGGGAGATGAGATGAGTGACAGAGAGTGAGTGAGAGGGGGTGGCCAGCAGGCCAACACTCACATTTGTCACCCATGCAACAAGAGAGAAAAAAAGATAGAGGGCCGGGGAACAAAAGGGTTTTTATTGGGAAGTGATGGTTGGTGCCTCCTCAGTCCTCATGCCAAGAAAGCTGTTTTTTAGGGCAAAAGGAACGGGGAGGGTCCTGCTCGTGCATGCTAGGGTTTATAGGGCTTAACGTTGGGACACGACTGCTACCAACTACAGTACTACATACTGCTGCTATACATCTCTCTCTCTCTGGTAGTATTTATGTGTGTGTGAAGTGTGAACTGTGAAAGAAGAAATAGCACTGACTGAGCCTGACTGCCTGAGCACACCGAAATGTGTGGCCATTTGGCTACACGATCTTGACAAATCTCTTTTGGGGTCGATTTGAAAGGCTATGTTTGTAAGGATGCATGCAAAAGGGCAGGAGTGCCTTTTGCTTCTCTTACTTTGAGGCCACTACTCCATCAGCTCAGCTTGCTGTGTGCCTCCCTCTCCTTTTTGTTAGCTAGCCTAAAAAAAAGCTGCCCGCCAAAAAGCAATATCAATAACGAGAGCCATGGTTTCTAACCGTGGACTCTCCTACGTGACGTACCTAGGGTCGTTATCTTAACTCGATTGAGTAATAACTACGTACGAAGGATCCATCAACAATCATAGTTCATAGAAATCCTTATGTATAGCGCAGGAGTTGAAACAAACATACCCCCATAAATCCATATGCATGATTCTCACTGAATTGGCAATGTGTTTTACTTTTAACAAGCAACAACACATGTCAGCTACCAATAAAGAAGAAGAAGATACCCCCTCCTTTCTAAATTATAAGATGTTTCGGTTTTTCTAAATATATTTCATCTACTATACTATGTATCTAAATATAGTGTATATCGAAATACAGAGCAAAAGTTATGTATTTAAGCTTCAATTAATAAGAACAAAAAGTTGAAGGGTCAAAATGATGATTCATAATAGCATATGAAGGGATGCATCAAGAGTTTATATAACCAAAGTTTAGGTTCATTGAACTAAATATATATATTAAAGACTCAAACAGGTGCAATTGAAAGAATGACAAACACATATTTTAATACTGCTAACCAGAGACCCCCAACAAGTACTCTAAATAATTGATCCTAGAGGCACACTAGAAAAAATCCAAATCAACTTAAAATTTAGAAATACCTGACGATCAAATTGGAAGATTCTAATCACTATAATAATTCCAATCTCTACCATTATGAAAATCAATATAAATTAACTTCCAAATATGTACCTAAATTACCCACCTATGTCATTATGAAACATAATCTAAAGTACCTAAATATGTATCTAATTACCCACACATTGGTATGATAAGTAATCTAATCAACCCCTTAACTTTTCATTTAAATTATCACTTTGTCGTTATTAAAAAAATAAAATATACCCTTTAATCTACAACTAAATTACCAACATATGCTATAAGAAAAAATATTTACATAACCGTAAATTATAAGAAAAAATATTTACATAAGCATAAATTATGTGTGTGTTTAAATTACCCACTTCCATTAATAATAAGCATAAGAGAGTTTCACTTTAATTTGAGGATAAAAAGTTTGTAGCAACTAATAAGATCACTCCCTCCGTCCCTATTTAATTGTCATTGTTGGTGTTCGTGCCAAAAATTTGACTTGATTTGTAGAAAATACATACAACATTTATATCTCCAAATATTTTTGTTAAAAAACTATATTTAAATATCTTTCCAATGATACTAATTATGTACGATGAATATTAATATTTTTTAATATATATTTAGTCAAAGATATTTATCGGGAAAGCGAAAATGATAATTATTTAGGGACGGAGGGACTAAGTTTTAAAAATCAAAATCTAGATCATGATGTCTTGAGACGCAACCTGTTCGTTTGAGCTTATCCGCCAGAATCACCCTACTTTTCAGACATAGAACAATGTTTTTCTCTCACACAAATCAGTTGATGCTAGTAGTTTCTATGGCTGATAAGCTAGCTCATATTGTTTTGTTGTGAGAAAAAATATTGTACCATGGCTGATAAATTAAAGCGAACAGGCCTACCGCAGAAACCATCACCGAACAGGAGGTGCATATTGAAGATACAAGGAGGTGTCATGCAATTGAAACTTTTTGTTAGAAAATGAGCAAAGAGCAAAAGCGTGCAAATTGATATAAGCATTCTCATTAGGTGTAGTTATTAAACATGAGCATCTGAAGTTTATTTATCCTAAGATTCTAGCTTGTGCCACAAAAGTGATTGAACGACTAGTGTATACTACCCCCGTCTAAAAAAAATACAACTATGGTATGCATGGCCGGTAAAGTAGTTCATGTTTGCTGTAAAAAAAATCGTAGTTCAACTTTGATTAAGTATAGAGCGAACATGATTCACATTTACGTCTCCAAATCATTTTCTTACGAAAATATATTACACAATTAATCTAATAATACTTATTTTGTACCATAGTACTAATATATTTTTGTGAATTTTGATCAAACTTGAAAGCATTAGATTCCTCCAAAAGCGAGAATTACTTTTTTTTTGGTGGAGGGAGTATAGTAGTGCACCACATGTTTTTCATTGATCATATAGCCAGTCAGTGGTATTGACTACCTCATACACTAATGTTGTAAGTACACCTAAATTCTTAAGTAGTAGTATTCCATTATTAGGCTATATATAGTACATTTGATCGCCTTTTGGCTAGCAATTAGTGGGCAAGCATGCAATGAATGAAATTGAAGTCTACTCCCTCCATCTCTAAATGTTTATCGTTCTCGCTTTTCGAGAAACAATTTACATTAAATATATATTAAAAATATTGATATTTATAATATATAATTTGTATCATTAGCAAGATCTTTGAATCTAGTTTTTAATAAATTTATTTATAGATACAAATGTTACATGTATTTTCTATGAATTGAGTTAAACGTATCGATGCGAAAATCGAAAACGACATATATTTAGGGACAGAGGGAGCAGTGGAGTACTTAACAACAGACATGTACATGCTAGTGTCGTCTTGAATTACTGAAACCGAAACTTTTTGGGTTCTCAGGGAGTCAGGACCATCAACTTAACTTTGGTGCATCAGACTGATTAACTGCTAATTGCAGTACCCCGTCATTAAAATAATGCCTCGGCAGTCAGCAGCAATCAGCAATGAGAAGCAACAAGGTCTCCGGGCGCGTCCCCAACAACTACTCCGTAGCTATTTAGCTGTGGCAAGCAAAAAGCAGGGGAGAGAGTACTCACTAGCTACAAACAAATAGTTTATCTATTTCACGTGGCTCAAGAATACGTGAGAGGAGGTAAACCGAGTAATATAAAATAGTCTCTTTTATTGTCTCTCACCTTCAAATCAGCTGAATATGTAGGTATGGGCTATTAACCAACGCCCTCACCTGCAGTGCAACTGAGGGGGTGTTCGTTTCCGTGGCAAATTTTTTTTTGCCAGTCACATCAGACGGTGCGGCACTAGTTTTGCCTATTAAAAATAAACTAATTATAAAACTAATTACAGGGTCATATGCTAATTACTGAGACGAATCTATTAAGGTAAATTAATCCATCATTAGCAAATATTTATTGTAGCACCACATTATCATATCATGGACTAATTAAGTTTAATAGATTTGTCTCGTAAATTAGTCTCTGGCTGACAAATTAGTTTTTTAATTACTATATTTTTAATAGGCTAAACTAGTGCCGCAACGTCCGGTGTGACTGGCAAAAAAAAATACCAAGGAAAGGAACACCCCCTTGAATAAGGTCACGTTCATATTCTAAAATCTCCCCAAATATTTTGCGCAGTACATATTTTAGACGCATGCATAGAGTATTAAATATAGTTAAAAAAAATAACTAATTGTACTTTTGGTCTACTCATGTCGAAACGAATCTTTTGAGTCTAGTTAGGTCATGTTTGGACAAAGTTTGTCAAATAACGCGAACTGAACAAGGCCTAAACGCATATATAGCCCTGCCTGCAACTGGTCAGATCTCGTCCACTACTACTACTAGATAGCAGCAGGCAGCAGCAGCTAGATAGCTATTGCTCCAACGAGCGCCATTGCCATTCCATGACCCGGCACAAGCACTCAATTGCATTACTACACTGCCTGCAAGCATTCATTCGTTCCCCAGTTGCTAATCCAGTGCAAGATCTCCAGCCTCCAGTCAGCTTTCGCGCCCATGGCGAGCGCTGCTGCTGCCTGCCGTTCTGAAGCAACAGGACACGGCGGGCATGAATGCAACGATGCGCTTTCCCTTCAATTATTATACCGCCTTGATATGATGTACCCGCCTGTTTCCGTTCCCAGAAACCTTCTCCGATCCCTGCTCGCTGCTGCTTGTGTTGTGTGCGTGCATCTGCATCTACTGTGTCTGGGTGATAGTGATGCAAGAACTGATGATCGTTTGCATATATATAGAAAAATGCTTGCTTGCCAACGTTTCGTAGGAGCTCCTGATGAGCCCTGATGATCGATGCCAACAACTTTTGAAGACGTCGAAAGTTGAACGAATGATGCGCTGCGAGTCTTTCTTTATTTGTCAATAAATCTGCTGGTTGAGAAACACATGGCAGTTTTTAGCCTTTCAATAATTTGCTTTCTTGCATCACTTCAGCTGGTGCAATTATAGAGCTGCTAGTACTATAGCAGTAGTATAAAAAATATTCAAATAATTAACCACCAGGAGAAAGAGGTATCCTGTTATTAACCGACACTACGGGAAAATCAATCTTTGTCGGGTGCCCGGGGCTTTGCCGAGTGCCAAATTTCGGGCACTGGGCAAAGAACCTCTGCTTTGCTGAGTGCCACGTGGCCGACACTCGGCAAAGCATGTGGCCCGAACTGTGCCACGTGGGCGGTTCTTTGCCGAGTGCCAGCCGCCAAGTGCCACGTGGCTGGCACTCGGCAAAGAGGCCACGTGGCACTCGGCAAAGAATGTGGTCCCGAACTGTGCCACGTGGTCGGGTCTGTGGCTGGCACTCGGCACTCGGCAAAGAGCTCTTTGCCTAGTGTTTTTTTTTTACACTCGGCAAAGCCAGTTTTTAAATTATATTTTGAAGCAGTAAATTAATCCAAATAAAAAAGTTTTTAACTACAAAGTTGGTTAACTTATCGAGATGAACAATTTTTGTTTTGGTGATTTCTTCATTTGACAAACTTAAAATAAATTCGTTCACAAATCTTATATATCTCTTCGGTCGTTTATAAAACTACAAGAGTGATATATAATGTTTGTGAATAATATTAGAACCACAATGTCGGATGCACAAATAGTCAAACAACCAAAATAAACTTTGTACATCTTGACAAGTTATGAAAGTTTGTAGTTGATAACTTTTTAATTTGAAGTCATCTAGTTATGCAAAACTGCGTCGAATTTGAAAATTTTAAAATTCAAATTTTTCAAAATACCTCAGATGGAGAAATGACCAAAATGAAAGTTGTAGATCTCAAAAAGTTATGAAACTTTGGTGTTGATAACCTTTTGATTTGAAATCATCTTGTCAACGAAAACTACGTTTCAAATTGTAAAATTTGAAATTCAAATTTTTATAAACGACCTCGGATGGAAAAACTACCAAAATAAAAGTTGTAGATCTTGAAAAGTTAGAAAACTTTGTAGTTTACAACTTTTTGATTTGAATTCGTTTAGGGCCTCAAATAAGCAAGTTACACACGATTTAGTATAATATATGGGTAATCGAAACGGAGATGGAACATATATGAGTGTGTAGTGTAGTGGTAGAGGAGACTTTGCGCGAATGAGAGGTCGTGAGTTCGAATTCTACTGACTGCGTGAGAGAAAATTGCGTGAAAAATAGTAGAACTTGCGATTTCGAGGGCGACAAGTGAGCGCTGCCCAGTGGGCCCCTCCTCCAATTAAATAAAAAAATTTCCCAATTTTTCAAGTTTTTTTTTATTTTTTTCTTAGCACTCGGCAAAGCCTTCGCCGAGTGCCCGATATTTGGCACTCGAGAAAGAACCCTTTGCCGATATTTTCTTCGCCGAGTGCCCTTCGCCGAGTGCAAAAGACTCTTTGCCGAGTGCTGCCAGCACTCGGCAAAGAATGATTTTGCTGTAGTGCGAAACACAAAACCACCACCAGGAAGAAAAAAAAACCTTTTGACAATAAACCCTAAATGACCACCTCCCCATACCCATCCTCATTGTTCCCTATGATCCAACAAAATAAAGTTTTTTGAGGAATAAGATCGAGGTACCAAGTTAGTTGCCTAATAAGCATCAACTTAACTTTGGTGCATCAGACACATATTTAGGGACAGAGGAAGTACTTAATAACGGGCATGTACATGCCAGTGTCATCATGAATTACTGAGACCGAAACCTTTTGGGTTCTCAGTGGGTCAGGACCATCAACTTAACTTTGGTGCATCAGACTGATTAACTGCTAATTGCAGTACCCCGTCATTAAAATAACTTAATGTTAATTGAAAATAAAATATAGGAGGAAGCAAATAGGCAGTATATATATATATTCAAGGATCAAAAGTGAAATGTGGTGTAGGCAATTGATCGAGAAGTGGTCGTCCATAATCATACTGTGAATAAGCTGGTAACTGCTAGGAACTACTAAATATGTCAGCACTCGGCAAAGCCTTCGCCGAGTGCCCGATATTTGGCACTCGGCAAAGAACCCTTTGCCGATATTTTCTTCGCCGAGTGCCCTTCGCCGAGTGCAAAAGACTCTTTGTCGAGTGCTGCCAGCACTCGACAAAGAATGATTTTGCTGTAGTGCGAAACACAAAACCACCACCAGGAAGAAAAAAAACCTTTTGACAATAAACCCTAAATGACCACCTCCCCATACCCATCTCATTGTTCCCTATGATCCAACAAAATAAAGTTTTTTGAGGAATAAGATCGAGGTACCAAGTTAGTTGCCTAATAAGCATCAACTTAACTTTGGTGCATCAGACACATATTTAGGGACAGAGGGAGTACTTAATAACGGGCATGTACATGCCAGTGTCATCATGAATTACTGAGACCGAAACCTTTTGGGTTCTCAGTGGGTCAAGACCATCAACTTAACTTTGGTGCATCAGACTGATTAACTGCTAATTGCAGTACCCCGTCATTAAAATAACTTAATGTTAATTGAAAATAAAATATAGGAGGAAGCAAATAGGCAGTATATATATATTCAAGGATCAAAAGTGAAATGTGGTGTAGGCAATTGATCGAGAAGTGGTCGTCCATAATCATACTGTGAATAAGCTGGTAACTGCTAGGAACTACTAAATACTGTTGTGTTATCATCATGGTATCAATATCGTATTACATAATACCAAAACAGTTGAACATATTCACAATGGAACGATTTATATATGTGCATATCATAAAAAGGAAACACAAGGTCAGCCAAAGGTTGATTTAAGCAATCTTCGATATTAACAATTGATAGCGAACTGTCAGTCAGTTTTAGTTGACGGGAGAAAAAAAAAGGTAAATCAAGCTGCTTGTTCCAGAAAGACAAATAATGGAAAAAAACGGGCAGCTAGCTAGCCATGAACACTCATCTTGGACTGGATTAACCGGTGTTTCCTTAACACGCCGCCTATCCTCATTGTCGTCCGCACAAATTTCCCGCCGGAAACTTTTGGTCCTCTCTTTTCCACGGCACAATATGTGATCATGAGCTAAAGCCTGCATTTGTGGGGCTTAGTGGAATTGGCATCCCTTTGGACACAAGGCACATCACCAAAGCCCAAGAAAAAGGCACAAGCTTTTCTTCTCTCTCTCTCCTTGGCTCATGCAGTCATGCTTTGCCCCCTAACACTAGGGCTAAGTAGTGCATGCTCCAAACGCAATGTGCTCATAAAACTAACATATCACTCTCCAACCAATTAAGTACTCTCTCTGAAACCTCTGAAACCACTTGAGGCGCCCTAAGTTTATCTGTAGGGGTATGAGCTAGGTGTTAGTTCTAAATCAACCTCTCCAATAGTGCTAAATCTTAGCAATAGTTTATAGTATAATTAGGTCCACATTATATTCATACATAATTTTGGAATGTGTGTATGAGCCTAACTCCTAAGTACTCCCTCCGTCCCAAAATATTTGTCTCTGGAAATCCGTGTTTCCCTCACAGACACGCTTTCCGGACGACCAACATCTTGGGACGGAGGGAGTAAGAGCTAATTCTTCTCTATTGTATTAAAATATGACAAAAATTCTAAGAGCTGGCTTACGAGCTAATCATTGCGGCTGCCCTAAAAGGCTCTTTTGTTGTTTATATTTGTTCTTGGAAATTTGTCGGTCCAAATGGCGCACTTTAGTTAGCTGTCACGCACATATATTATGTGTTCTAATTAAGTGATAAAGACCTTTCGCACGCGCCTTGTTTCTTCTGTGTCCAAGTTGAGTGAGTCACATTGGATTCGGATTGTGGTTTATTTTTCTTTAATTCTCTCCATGTAAGTACAAAAAAAATCTTTTTGGAGGCCCTATAGCATGTGTATATTATACCCTTGGATTATTGATGCTTCTTTTCTAGCTGTGGGCGGTGTATAGCTAGAAACAAGTGTAGCTTCTAAGCAACATGTACTACAGACCGACCAGGAGCCTTTTCTTTGAGAATTTTTGGATGTAAAGACCAAATGTCACCAACTCACAACGGTTTCTGCAAATGAAAAGATAGGGGGCTTTTCTTTTGAAGAAAAAAAAAAAGTAGCTTTAGTGTTCTTCGTTCCTTTTACTGTCTGCCACGCGTGGCTCTTCGATCTCTCCCCTTTTTCTTGGTGGTCTCCTTGTTTCAGCTGTGGCTTCCATTTACTCCTGAAACCCATGTTAGTGTCTTAGTGATACCAGTAATTTTATTTTCTTTTTTACATTCCACTGAAATGAATTGATGGAAACAGCATGCATGTTTAATATGTATAAATAATGAAGACGCAGCAAAAACCAAACACAAACGAACAATTCAGGCTGCAGAAAAGGGGCCATGATGTGCCAAGTCTCTGAATATTCCCCGGTCTCTTAGTGGGAGGCCTAGCTTCTTCGTTCCTTGCTGGCGCCTGCATACACACACACACGACACGAGCTGGAGCTGCATAATATATCAGCAAATTTGCATGCATCTAGATGGATGGATGCGCTAGCCGCTAGCTAGTTAACAAAAACAATGGAATTAAGGACGAGCTAGCGACAGTAAGATTACACTGAGCAGTGGGACCGGCCGCGGCGCATGCATCAGCTAGCGTGCAGAGACATTCCCCTTGGGCGGGGCGGCGGGCACCGGCAGATGAGCAGGGAGCAGCAGGGTATATTCACCGCACGGCCGGGCCGCCGGCAGTCGCACAGGCACAGCTCGCGCTGCCATGGCATGGCGAGCCGAGAACACAGTAAAAGAGAGGCCGCGTGTGAAATGGTGTGGTGCGGCATGGGGCCGGCCGTGGCCGGCGGCCGGGCGGGGCGTGGCGGGGCTCGGCGTGCGCTGCGCGCGCCGGGGCGGTGTCGGCCGGGGGCGGGGCAAAAGCCTGGGCGGGCACGCGCACCGCGGCTGCCGCCTTTGGCTGGACCACCCGCGCGCTCGCGCACCGTCTCCGTCCGTCCGTCCGTCCGTCCGCGCGCGCGCGCCCATGCGGTGCACACGCAATCGCATGCATGCCACGGCGCGCACCATGCCATATTGCCATGCGTGTGTCCAAAGTGCCCAGCGCTAGCGAACGATGCAGCGAGCGGGCACCGGCAGCACAGGCTAGCTAACAAAAGTAGCAGCAATGCAGGAGCGCCGGCATCGCCGGCTTTGGCGAGTGACACGTCCCTTTTGCATCGGCGCTGGCAGTGCAACGCGCGGCGCACGGGTACAAAATCAAGCAAGCCTCGCTTTCAGACTTCAAAGTGCGTGCATATGCATGTCATGCCACATGCCAGCATCTGGATCTGTCTGGACCTCCTGTCCTGATGATATATGGTGGTATGCCAAATAAATGAGCATACATGTAAATTAAACTAAATTAAATAATATGTGGTCGGTATATTATTTATCTCTGCTGAGTTCATGTCTTCATGACCCCTTAAACTCTCTGGTGAGTACTACGTTTTTCAAGTTTTAAACTGATGTATACAATAAAAAAGAAAGAAATTTAAACTGATGTATACTCTCACCAAATCCGATTTTCAAGTTTTAATTTACTTGATTGAAAGTCCTGGGCTTCTAGCTCAGTGCCATCCTTGTCAATCGTCGTTCATCGGCAGAGATAATGCTTGCCACGGTTTTGATGTTTGACAAGATTGACAGGCAGAGACGATATACTAGTTCAACTCAATCAAGGTGCCCAAAAGTTCAAGTTATATAAGAGAACTATAATAAGAGGCTGCCAAAAAAAAGTGTGGGCTGATGTGGAAGAAAAAAAAGGAAAAAAGAGAAGAGAGGTTAAAGCTTACAACTAGCTAAAGGCACAAGGTCCAAGAAAATTTATGAGAAGATGATGTGGGTTGTAATAAAGCTAACTAATATATGAGTTGGCTAAGAGGTTGTAAGCTTATGCTCGCGGGCGGATCGGGGTGAAACCCTAGCCGCCGCCACCACCTCCCCACCTCCCTTTCTCTCCACCTCGCCGCTGCCGGAGCGCGCCACCGGGAGGCCCGGGCGGCAAACGATGATGGTGGCGGCGGGGTCTTGCCTCGGCGAAGCCCTGTTTCTGGCACGACGGAGGAGGGGCGAAGCTGGGCGGACGAAGATGGCGCTTGCCTGCATAGGCAGTGGATCCGTTTGCGGCTCGTCCGATTTGGCCCTTTGCGGCCCGATCTAGTGAATCCGCAAAAATCGTATGAGCCACCGCGCGACTCAGTCGGCGTCTCGGAAAACATGTCTGTGAGGAAAACACGATTTTTCTAGAGACAGTTATTTAGGGACGGAGGGAGTAACAAGTATGAAATACTATCCTTTATATAAAAAAAAATGAGTTTGCATCCCAATTGCAGCAAAGCACATCTACAGATGCACTATGGGTGTGCAACGTGTACAGGAACACTAGCTGGGCTCTCCCGGTTCATCTATAGAGTAGCGCTGGAAGGACAACAGTGTCCTACAAATATATGATCCTCGTCGGTAGCCGTTGAATTCATGAGGTACGTAGTTGTTGCAGTGCAGGGGACGCCACCCATTGAATGGCAACAGGCCAAGGCCAACGCGACGGATGGATCATGGATGGATATGGAAGACGCGAAAACAGGCGACGAATCGATGATGGATGCGCAGTCGTCGTCCCCTGGCCCCTGGTCTCCCGCCGGCGAAAAATTTATTTTTATGCCTCCTCCACCTCCAAGGCCGCTCCCGGCGCCAAAAAAAATATTCCGCTGTTTCGTTGGCTCAAACAGGCCTCCGAAGCGCAGGACTCTGCTGCGGACGCAATGAAGAGCCTTCTGGTAGGACGTACAGTACTCCGTAGGAGTAATCTCTTTTGATCCATCTTCTCTTCAGCCTCGACTCACTCACGTTCAATTGTTCAAACTAGACGCCAGTTATCCGCAAAATTATGTGAAAATAAAATCGTTGCTTGATCAGATCAGGGGAACCAGTTGTCCCTTTTGAGTTGAGACAATAACGAGTTTACCTCCCACCGAATCAACGATACAGAGAATCGCATGGGCGCTGTCTGGTACGGCGGTGGGAGAGAATAAGTCATAGTACGACTGATAAACCGACTGATATGTTGAAGACGAATAGAACCAACTGTTGACTTTTAAACCCTCTGAATCTCCGATTTGTGTTACTGCAGTACAGGAGTACGTTTCCACCGAGGATCATCCGTTTGGAAAAGCTCAAGCACATTGCTATCGGCTACGGTGACGTCACGGCCCCGCTTGTGCAAGCAAATAGATGCAGCTAGGCAGATAGCCGAGGGCATCAGATACATACAGTTGTTATTCCACGGGGATCTGGTCAGTATACAGTATATATGAACAGTAGATACATACAGTTGTCTAAAGCCTGCTCATTCTCGTGCTCCGACCACTGTAGTGTAGTGTAGTGTAGGCTCTGCTGCTGTCTTGTGTTCTTGGCCGTCTTCTCTCCTTTTGCTTTTATTTCAGTTACCGGTTCTCACGCTCACGGTCACGGGATGCGTCGCCGAGCAGCAGCCCACGCCTCACCTTCCTCCATCACACATCCATCTCTGCACGTACCGCCCCTTAATTTCCTCGTCGGAGTCCTTCATTTGCTCATTGTTAACCAGCTTTACGGTTTGGGGATGATTAACGAGAGCAATGGTATAGAAGAGATTATAGTTTAACACTGCTAGCATATGTATGAGAATCGTGTTTTTAAGGTGCCTGCATCTTTCCTCTCTGGTTTGTAGCCGGCATCTATGCGTTCGGTAGCAAAGTTCTCTCTGGTGGCGTCTTCCATCCATCTGTACGTTTGGCTTTCTTCTTCGGAGCTCGTTGATAGTTTGTAGTCAAGGTCATGATGGATAAAGCACTCTCATATGTGGTTGGATTGGGAACAAATTTTCTTTGTTCCCACCATATATACCAGCTGCCTGTTAATAAGATAATTTGACCAATCCCAAGTTGTTCAAATGCCCCAGTGATCTCGATCTATTAATTATCTCCGCCATCACTACTGATCCCGATCGATCCACTTCTATGTATTTCTGAATTTCCTGCCAAACTCCAATCTTCTGCCATGTACCTTGTGCACGTTTGCATAAAAACAGCAAGTGTTTGATGTCCTCGCACCTCGCTTCCTTCGTTATTGCAAGCTGGGCAACCTGGTCTGCAAGTATGCCTCTACACGGTACTCCTTCGTCCACAAACGAATACAGTTATAGAAAGTGTGTCGGTCAAACTATTTTAACTTTAACCAAATTTATAATAAATAGTATTAGCATTTAGAAAGCGTATTATGTGCAACCATCATTCATGTGCAACCTTTGCAATATCCAACCACAGTCGCAAGATCTGCATCATCCGATGACCAGATTGAGAGATGAGTAATTTAACACTTAACCCCCCCCCCCCACCCCACCATGTAACAAGGTTTTGTTAGCAAATGTAATGGTGTGTGTGGTGGTGGTGGGGGGGGGGGGTTAAGTGCACCTCTCAATCTTGCCATCGGATGCAGATCTTGCGACTGTGGTTGGATGTTGTCAAGGTTGCACATGATACGCTCCCTAGCATTTATATCTTAAAATAAATTTATTATAAAAATATATTTTATAACTAATCTAATGGTGCTTATTTCTCTCATAAGTGCTAGTATTTTTTCATATTATTTTAGTCAAAGTTTATGATGTTTGACTTCTCAAGATGTTTTCATATGAGCATCTCCAACAATTTGGTAAAAATTACCTGGTATAGCAAGTTGCTATTTTATTTGGCAAGTGAAAAAAAGATGTGTCTCCAACAAGTTGATATTCTCACTTGGTAAAAATAGAGGATGACAGATGAGACCCGCCTTTCATTCTATTTCTTCTTCCCCTTCCTCCGCGCGAGCGCCGCTGGGAAGAGGGCAAGCTCACCTCCGGAAGCCAACGCCGCCGCCGGCACGGAGGACCGGCTCGGCGCGCTCGACGACGCCACCCTCCACGACATCCTCGTCCGTTTGCCGCTCCGCGACGCGATGAGGACAAAGCAACCGGCTCCGCTCGCCGATTTCTCGCCATTGGAGGCGAGCGTGACCGCCGGCGAGCGCCGCGGAGGCGTGGGCGAGGGAGCGGTGGCCGCCGGCGAGCGCCGCAGGGGCGTGGTGGAGGCGCGCGCGGCGAGCAGGGGGGCGGAGGCGCGATAGAGGCGCGGGCGGCGAGCAGAGATGGTCGGCCTCGCAAGCGGCGACCTCACCTCAGGCGGCCTCTCCTCCTCGGCCTCGCGAGCGCCAGGCGGCACTCCTCCTCTGCCTCGCGAGCGGCGAGCGCGCGGATAGGAAGTCCGTCCGCGCGCGTAGATTTCTGCGTGAGGCACCGGTGTTTACCAAGTTCGGGAAAATAGCAAGGAGATTTACCAAGTTGTTGGAGATGGTTTTTTGTGATTTTGCCAATTTTATAAGGATAGCAAGTTGAAATACCAAGTTGTTGGAGATGCTCAATGGTGTTTTTCATATAATTTTTATGGATGGAGGGAGTATTCGCCATGCAACACCCGCCAACCAAAGAACCCTAAACCCTGTATGTAGACCGTTAACCCTTAAGTATCACATTAATGCCTTGTTTAGATATTGCCGGACTGATATTAATCTACGTACATGTGTTGGATAAAGTAGAGTTAAATTAAATTTCACCTCTACATACCCAACACACGTAGACTGAGGAGAAACCGGCAACGTTCAAATAAGACCTAGCTCTAGACCGGCTAGGATGGTGACGACTGACGAATGCCAAGATGATTAGGCTAGGATGGTGACAAATGGCAAGCAGGGGTCAGGGGTGCACATAGGACGGATGACTCTTTGATCTCATCCGATCTGGAACTGGTTTTTGATATCCGTAAAAGTACAAATAATCTGCCACATTAACTGTACGTACATCGTAACCCTCAAGGCCATCTGCAATGGTTGTCAAATACTCCCTTCGTCTCAGGATATAATACGCGATTTGATTTGGTGCGGTCTTCAAGATTATACTTTGACCATTAATTTATATTATTTTATATAACTAATGGAAACAACAAAAATATCATTAGAAAGTATTTGTAAAGATAAATCTAATGATACCATTATTGTACTATACATTTTTTATTTTATTAGACTTATTATTGGTCAAAGTTAATAAAGTTTGAATTTTGAAATACGTGCATGCCTTATATCCTGAGACGGAGGGAGTAGCTAGCTAGAAGAAATTCTATTGGCTCTCAATAACACTTTATAAATAGCTAGCGAGATGATATATAAAAATAAGAAAAAAAAATATCACTCTTATTGACTATCGAGGAGAGAGATCAAATAGCTAGCGATTTCCCAATAGCCAGCTATTTGAACTCTCTTCTCGATAGCCAATAAGAGTGTTACTTTTGTAAGTTGTCTCATCAAAATAATATTTATTTATATATCTCATCTAGCTAGCTACTCCCTCCGTCCACAAATGATGTTCGTATTAGACTAGTCAAAAAGTCAAACTTTATAGATTTTGATCAACAATTAATCAAATTATATAAAAGTTTAGAGTATAAAACTTACATCAATAGATTCGTGTTAAAAGTGTCTCTAAGATGCTATTGAGTTTTTAGCCACCAACTTTATATTATAAGAGAAATTAATGGTCAAAGTATATTTTGTATGACTTTTTGACTAGTCTAATACGAATATCATTTGTAGACGGAGGGAGTATTTGTAAGCTGCCATTGAGAGACAATAACATTCTTCCTAAAGACCAAATAGCTAGCGATTTGAACACCATTGCGGACGTCCTAAGTATCACATTAATGCCTTGTTTAGATATTGCCGGATTGATATTAATCTACGTAAATGTGTTGGATAAAGTAGAGTTAAATTAAATTTCACCTCAACGCACCCAACACATGTACATTGAGGAGAAACCGGCAACGTTCAAATAAGACCTGGCTCTAGACCGTTGACAGTTAAGGCTCTTTTTGGAACGTGGAAATTTTGTCAATCTCCGTTTTTGTCTGTAAAAAATAAATTGATTTAAGTGGAACTTCTATATACAATTTCTGTAAAATTGCGATTTTTCAAAAGGCCCTGAAAGCATGCAGTTCTGTTTCAATTTTAAGAGATCAAAGACTGTAATTTTATTGGCTGTCACGTGGTCGTAGACAAATGCGTGCGTGTGTCTGTTGCCGTTCACGCTTGGCACGGTTCACCTCCAAAAGGCCGGCACTGTGGGGTCGTGCTCCGCGTCCTTGGCCACCATATTTACCCGCCGCACCATGACCACGAGCGAGCATGCTCCTGCCCTCCTGCCACGAGCATGTGCCTGCCATCAAAAGCACAGCAGCAGCGCCACCAACGACACGCCTCCCCAAGCCAAAAACAAAACAAATTGGACATCCTCCAAAGGAGAGAATATTTGTCCGTCCAATTTCGCGACCACACACACGACGCGTCAGACTTGGCCCTGGGCCCTGGATTTGGGTCCACGATGTTTAGATTTTTATTTTTATTTTAAACTGGCTACAGAACATGCACAGATTTTGAGTAAATGCCGCAAGTACTGTAGCTAAGAATTTATTTTTCATGAACCAACCTTTCCTGCCGGTGGCGCGGTGGGCATGGATGCTTCCTCAATTTAATTGTAATCACGAAAGTACTCCACCCGTCGAGTAACAAGTAAACTTTAATCTTCCTAGCTAAAGAATCACTTATTTACGAACGAAAAAAGTATCCAAATCTCGTGCGTCAGATTTTGTGGCATGGTAATAAAAGAGCCTTATATGAGCCAAGAGAACACACACCTCCCGCTTGCAAATTGCAACACATAGTAAAGGTCATATTTTTTAAATGTTTATAGAAAAAGGGTCCGTGGATAATTTATCTATCTTCATGCACTCATTGTCTTTATTGGGAATTTTTTCAACTTAAACTTTGCTCTTCTTAGTATCTATCTTCAACGAAGAAAGTTTAACTTGATAGAGACATGGGGAGCTTCTCCCTGTGTAAGCTCCCTATATGGCCGTTATTCGCATCGACATGCCTATATGTTAAGCCATTTGGCACGTCCAATGGATCTTGCCACTAACCCTGGGCAAATTTTACCGAGAACCGAACCGAACTAACTGAGAACCAAAATTTTGGTTACTTGTTCGGTTCTCAGTTCTTAGGAACCGAACTTTATTTGGTTAAATTGGTTTTAGGCCTCGGTTACCCGAAGTAACCGAGTACCAAAATTCTAGTAGTCTTATGATTTTCTTTTAGAATATGTGATGTAACAATAGTTTTCATTATGTCATTTTGTGACTTAGATTATATAAATTATATTTGTGACTGTTAACACCAGATTTTCGCATGCGTAAGAATATGACAGGTGGGTTCGGCCAGCGGAGGAGACAGATTCGGCAAACGATCGACAGCTGTTTGGTCCTCAGAGTTTCGGTAACTGTCTACGCGGTCGGCTATTTCGCGAGACCATGATTCCATTCGGAAAACGCGTATTGTGAGTAAAGCTGGCTTGTACGGGAAGACACGGGGTGATGGAAGACACCAAATAATGTAGGGTTTATATCTTTCTGTATTTTATTGTAAAGTCGTAATCGTCTAGGACTCGTGTTTTCGTCGAGGGTATAAATATAAGCCCTCGACCATTGTAAAATTGTTCACAACCACATCAATACAACCGGCCCCGTGCCACCTTCGAGTCCTTATAGTCGTGTCGTCGAGTTCTTCGAGAGGAATCATCGATCCGTCGACCTCCGTAAGTACCGGCAACCTTGCTATCATGTCTAGTATCATGCGGTGGATTTAGATATGATGCAAGTAGTCTCGTATGTTAAGCTTAGTATCGTGCGGCGGATTTAAGCTTATGACGGGAAGTTTTTACCTATGACTTGTATCGTGCGGCGGATTGAGTCATGAGTAAAAATAGTTATCGGCTCTGTTAGATTTGGCAGATCTAATAGATTCATCAAGTTATCACGTGTTATATGTTTTATTTATTTAATTCGTACAACACTTTTTGCCCAATCTAGATTGATCTTTGTTCGGCCTCGTTGCACGAGTTTGCTTGTGCTTTTACTAATTATAAGATCATGATGGCCGAATCGACTTTCAATCTAGGTTGTTACATGTTGCGGGTTCATACATGCCGATCATGTTTAGGCTTTGATAGAGCTGGGTGCCGTGCGGCAGGTGCAGGTTTTAGATTAGTTTAACCATGCTTGGTTTGTATGTTTCTTCTTCATGGACCCCAGTTCGGCTAGTTTGCCGATTCTGGTTAAGCTTACATGAGTAATGAGTATATATAGATCTGTTCAAATGTATGTGTGCTTTTAGCTTCTTATAATTAGATCGTATCATGCGGTGGATTAATCTAATTATAAGGAGTGGTGTAGACTTATAGCAAGTGGTATCATGCGGTGGATTAGCTTTGCTTGAGTTTATGCCTAACGGGTTCATGAAGGCTGGACGTGCGGCAGACTAGCTGGATTGGCCTTTGCATATGTTATCTGAATAGATCTGTATTTACAAGTTACCTCTTTTATCCTTTGGTCACGTATGTATTCGGCATTCGACATATTTACATGCTTTCTCTTTATACTTGCCGAATGACATCTTAAACCCGTTTCGACAAACAGCTTCTATAGCTGTGTGTCGTCGTAATTGGCTTCCAAAGCCGTACATATGGAACTGTCTGGTTTTTACCCAACATGTTCCAAGGTATTCTCACATTTTATTCCTTGTTGGTTTTCAGGTCAAACCGACTGACACGTCTCCGGGTTCGATACACCCCGGGCTCCCGATTGAAGCTAGCCTCGTTCGGCTTGCTGTGTGCCCTTGACGCGAGACTATAAATATATGAAAAATCCTGCTAAAATATTATCAAAATTTGCTATTAATATGATTTTTATTGTGTTTCTATGTACTGTTCGGTATTTCGGTTCTAACCGGAACCGAACCGAAAGAATCGGAATCGAATTTACTCGGTTCTCAATTCTAAAAAGAACCAAACGGTCTATGTTTTCTCGAAACTGAACTTCTGCAGGAACCGAGGAACCGAACCGATCGGTTCGGTTAGAACCGAATGCCCAGGGTGACTTGCCACATTATAGATTCCTCGAATGCATGATTTTATATTATCTAATCATTTTTCATACCCACATTATAGATTCCTCGAATGCATGATTTTATATTATCTAATCATTTTTCTGAAGGCAGAGCCATGAAAACATATAACATGTGTAGGTCTGTTTTTGTGCTTGTGTTTTGATAGAATGGGTGTTCACAGTGCTTAATATATATATGGGTTTACATGAGACACACAAACTAAGACGCTCTTTGGTGGAGCTCCTTACCACTATGGTTTCAATTGCATGTTTTATTGCTGCATGGGGACAAATAAAGCTAACAGAGTTTTCTTTTACTTCACCGGTTCTGCGGTTACAACAGTTTTTTCTTCACATCTCACAAACCAACCAAACAAGACCATAGTAGGTGAAGTTGAAGCGTCCATAAGGGCATGGTCAATAATAGAGCCAAGCATTTGACTATAAGCCAAGCTCTAAAAGCCAAACTATACAATAGTTAGTTTTTTATTTGGTTACAAACTATTTCTTTTTCCTATTCCTCCTCACATACTCTTCCCTTGGGATCCACTGTTACGTAGGCTTTCGTGTCTAGCTTGGTGCTTGCATGGGAGCCAAGCTCCCCTCTCTCTCCTCTCATCTCCTTCACATCAGCATTTGTTTGGCTATAAACCAATTATTGTAGTTGCTTTAAGCTTCACTGAACCAGCACTAAGGGCGCTATTTTGTCTTATTTGTGAACTTGACATCGAGTACTGCGCTAGGAGTATGTATGTAGATCTAATCCTAATGCTAAATATCTACTAGTATGTTCAAAGGCCACCGATTTTGAGAACACTAGGACTTTATAACAGAAGAGAAAAAAAAAACTAGAGCTACTACATTCGCATCTGTGATGCGTGTCACCTTGTAACCGGACAAAAAGAAAAAGAATCTGATGAATTTCAGAAACAAGACTAATATAAAGAGGAAAAGAAAATACGAGTACATTATTTGAAAAGACCCTTCCGTATGTGTCTTTCTCTATATCTACCCCAGCTGAGCTGAGCGCATTTGGCGCTACTATTAAACCAACCCCCGCTCGTCTTTCCTCACTTCTCTCCCCATCCCCGTCTCGCCGCTAGCTTTCCCTTTCCCTTGCGCTGCGCTCCCCTCTCACCCTTCCGGCGGGCCACGGCTCGGCAAGCAAGCAGCAACCACCCACCAGCACCACCGCCGCCACTCCTCTCTCTCACCACCATGGCGTCGGGCGGCTGCGCTCTCGCCCTGAGGCTATGACTTGGCGCCGCCCGTGGCCGTGGCTCTCCGTCTTCCTCCTCTCCCCGCGACGACAATCCCTCCTCCTCCTCCTCCTCCCTGGGCGGCGGTGCTAGCTGGATGGCGGCAGCGATGGTAGTGGTCGGGGGCGGCAAGGACCGGTCGTCGCCTGGCGGCGGTGGGGCGCCGCAGGTGGACACGGGCAAGTACGTGCGCTACACCCCCGAGCAGGTCGAGGCGCTCGAGCGGGTCTACAGCGAGTGCCCCAAGCCCAGCTCGCTGCGCAGGCAGCAGCTCATCAGGGAGTGCCCCATACTCAGCAACATCGAGCCCAAGCAGATCAAGGTCTGGTTCCAGAACCGCAGGTGCGTCCAAGACCGGAACACCCCGAGCCTCTCGCTCTCTCTCCATCCCTCACCTCATCTGTGTGTTCATGCCTCCGCTTATTTTTGACGAATTATGCGCCCCTGCTGCTGAAATCTCTCTCTCTTTCTCCCTCTTTTTTGTGTTACTGTTGTCTTGGGTTGGGTTAAATTATTATTCATGGAACGAGCTTCCTTGCTAGCCGCATATTCTTAGGATGTTTGCTTTCATGCAACTAAGCCATCGAAATCGTCTTGAGTACATGGAGAGGAGGGGGGAATGGTCTTGGTACTAAAGTTCTGGTTAGTTTTCAAGGATGTACGTTCTGTCTCTTGCATTGGACTCGCTGCCAGCACACAAGGCTCTGCCTTTGGTCTGTTTTTGTTTCGTGTCATCAGTTTCTATGATACATTTTTTTTAGATTTTTTAGTCTTGAGGTCGATCCATATTTGCTCAGGTTTTCAGCAGGAACTTGACATCGAGTACTGCGCTGTAGGACTACAAATTCCGTTTGGTGAGATTTTTTTTTTTCGTTTGTGTCGCGGTTAGGCGTAATGGATGCGTCTTTTGCTGCTCGCATGAGCTACTATTGTTTTCTCCGCATGTAGTAGGCTAGTAGCATCCTTTGCTTAGCATTTGTAAGAAAAAGCTGTTGCCACCATGCTTGGATAAACAAATGGGTCTAATTAGATATCCCGTGCCTATCACAATGTTCACGTTAAGAGCAGATTTTGAAGGGTAGTGGGGAAGCATCATTTTCAGTTGGGCAACCTGTTAACTCGCCTGAGTTAGTTCGAGCAATTGCTTGCTTTACTGCCACACGGGTTTGTATTGTAGCTGGAAAACGATGTTTTGAATGAACAATTAAATTTGAATACCGCGAGCCAGGAATCGTTGTCTTGGATTCTTCATATGCAAGTGACATCTGTAACTCCTGGGCGATGTGACTGCGGTTCTGATAATTCTTGCGATTGATTGGTAGATGCCGCGAGAAGCAGCGGAAGGAGGCCTCGCGCCTGCAGACTGTGAACCGGAAGCTGACTGCGATGAACAAGCTGTTGATGGAGGAGAATGACAGGCTGCAGAAGCAGGTCTCCCGACTCGTCTACGAGAATGGGTACATGCGACAGCAGCTCCATAATGTGAGATCCATCTCCTTTGCTCACTCCCCAGAACATCTTACTTGTATTTTTCTAGATAAATCAGCTGAATGCTACTTAGTATCATGTAGAAGTGAATGCTGTTTTATGTAACTTTTGGTGTGCACCTTGTTGCATGCTTCCACGTCTAATACTGTGTGTTATTATGTTTGCAGCCTTCTGCTGCGACCACAGACACGAGCTGTGAGTCTGTGGTCACAAGTGGTCAGCACCACCAACAGCAAAACCCAGCAGCTCCGCGTCCTCAACGGGACGCGAATAACCCAGCTGGGTAATTTCAGTCCCCAAAATTTCTTAGACCGCTTTTGTGCTTGCATGCATGTAAATTTGATGGAGTTCTTTTTCATTATGGCAGTCTACTAGCTATCGCTGAGGAGACCTTGGCAGAGTTCCTGTCGAAAGCGACAGGAACTGCTGTCGATTGGGTGCAAATGGTTGGGATGAAGGTAATAATACCTGTTGTGACAAAAAGAAAGAATTGTGCCATGTGTTGCCTCTACTTCAATTCTGTTTTGGCTAATTATTGAAAGAATGAATTCCTTTACAGCCTGGTCCGGATTCCATTGGAATCATCGCTGTTTCGCACAATTGTAGTGGCGTAGCAGCCCGAGCTTGCGGCCTAGTGAGCCTTGAGCCCACAAAGGTGTGTTTTTGTTTATTCTTCATCATCATATAGCTTTATGTTTCCATTCAGCAGACATGCCCTAATTGACTAGTCCATAGGTCGCTGAGATCCTCAAGGATCGCCCTTCTTGGTACCGCGACTGCCGGTGCGTGGATATCCTCCATGTTATCCCTACGGGTAACGGTGGAACTATCGAGCTTATCTACATGCAGGTAAGCATCGCCATACAAGTTATAGTGTTTTTTTCATCCTTGAATCAGTGTCCCCGTGTTGACTGTTAACATGACTGTTACTTCTATCACATTCTTTAGACTTACGCACCGACAACTTTGGCGGCACCGCGCGACTTTTGGACTCTCCGATACACTAGTGGTCTTGAGGATGGCAGTCTTGTGGTAATGCTTCTATTTTGTTTGTTGCTATGATGTTGTCATTTATGTTAGTCTTGTCAATTCTGTTTGGATAAAACAACTGTGCTGCAACTTTTTATGTTTATGTTAGGTGCTACTTGATTGCCCTCTCAGGATATCTATTGTGCTTACAGTTGGTAACTGTTGTTTCTTGTCTTGTTCTGTAGATCTGTGAGAGATCATTGACACAATCGACTGGAGGCCCATCAGGACCGAACACTCCAAATTTTGTCAGAGCCGAGGTGCTTCCTAGTGGCTATTTAATTCGTCCTTGTGAGGGAGGTGGCTCCATGATTCACATTGTGGATCATGTTGATTTAGATGTAAGTGGAATCAATATTAACCTGTACAGTTTGGAGGCTTTAACCAGATCTGTAGACTTGAATAAAAATTTTGTGCTTGCATCTTATCAATCTTACCTTCTTGTAGGCTTGGAGTGTGCCTGAGGTCCTTAGACCACTTTATGAATCTCCGAAGATTCTTGCACAGAAAACAACTATTGCTGTATGTTTTGCTATTGCGGTTTCTCGATAATTCATTGGTATCAAGTATTTGTCACCGATGTATGAATGACCAAGTCATGATTTTTTATTTCTATGATGCAGGCACTGCGTCACATTAGGCAAATTGCACATGAATCAAGTGGGGAAATGCCCTATGGAGGGGGCCGCCAGCCAGCAGTGTTGAGAACATTCAGCCAGAGGCTTAGCAGGTTTGTGGCTGTGTTCATGTGTTCTCATTTACCATTTGTGACATTTTAATTTATTGGCATGACCCATACACATGGCACTTCTAACTTCTTTAATGTAATTTACAGGGGTTTCAATGATGCTGTCAATGGGTTTCCAGATGACGGTTGGTCACTGATGAGCAGTGACGGTGCTGAGGATGTCACCATTGCTATCAACTCCTCTCCAAACAAACTTATTGGTTCTCATGTCAACTCCTCCCAGCTGTTTACTACGATTGGAGGTGGCATCCTATGTGCTAAGGCATCAATGTTGCTTCAGGTTTGTACTCTTGTCCATCAAGTTTTAGCTACAGTTATGTACTTATGTTTGATGTTATATGACCTGACTAACAAAGATGTTACGAATTTGTCTCGATGTAGAATGTGCCACCTGCCCTACTAGTACGATTTCTGAGGGAGCATCGCTCTGAATGGGCTGATCCTGGTGTTGATGCTTATTCTGCCGCTGCTCTGAGGGCTAGTCCATATGCTGTTCCTGGCTTGCGCGCTAGTGGGTTTATGGGCAGCCAGGTTATTCTGCCGCTTGCACATACCTTAGAGCATGAAGAGGTAAATTTCTAGCTAATTTGAATTTAATAATTTCCTGACACCATTGATTGATAGACCGATCATTTTCATCAAACTAACTTTTGTTTGCAGTTCTTGGAGGTTATTAGGCTTGAGGGACACAGCCTCTGCCATGATGAAGTTGTTCTGTCACGAGATATGTATCTTCTGCAGGTATACGATCATATAGCATTTTCACTTTGCCTTCTTTTCAATTGTGTTGTTGCATCGGCCTCACATCATTGTATATTCTTTGGCAGTTGTGCAGCGGCGTGGATGAAAATGCAGCTGGTGCATGTGCACAGCTTGTCTTTGCACCCATCGATGAATCTTTTGCTGATGATGCACCACTGCTACCCTCAGGTTTCCGTGTCATTCCACTGGATGCAAAGACGGTTAGTACGACAATTTTTGTGCTTGTAGTATTACTCTTTGTGAATTGTGATGGCCTAAACTAACAATGCGTTGGTAACAATGAACTGGCAGGATCCACCATCAGGCACACGCACACTTGACCTAGCATCTACTCTTGAGGTCGGATCTGGTGGGACTACTCGTGCTTCAAGTGATGCATCCAGCACCTGCAACACAAGATCAGTGCTGACCATTGCTTTCCAGTTCTCGTATGAGAATCACCTGCGGGAAAGCGTCGCAGCAATGGCTAGGCAGTATGTCAGGACGGTGGTGGCATCGGTGCAGAGGGTGGCCATGGCAATATCTCCTTCCCGTCTTGGTGGACAGCTTGAAATGAAGCAAACTCCAGGATCTCCTGAGGCACACACGCTTGCGAGGTGGATCGGCAGGAGCTACAGGTAAAACTCTAATCTTTCCTGAATCTGGTTAGCAATTTAGAGAGGTGGCGCAAGTGTTGAGTATGCATTATTCAGTCTGAATCATATTATGCTCTGTTCAATTGTGCAATGTAAGTTACAGTAGTAATCTCTGCCCATGTTAAAATTTCAGGTTTCACACCGGAGCCGAACTCCTTCGCACAGACACCCAATGCACGGATGCTTCCTTGAAAGCACTGTGGCAACACTCGGACTCGATCATGTGCTGTTCCCTGAAGGTAACCGGTCGTTCTTGCTCATTTGGTCAATTCATAACTCGGCGTTGTGTTGCTGCCTGGCTGATGAAAGTTTTGTGAAACCATGAAATTCAGGCTGCTCCTGTGTTCACCTTTGCCAACCAAGCCGGCCTCGACATGCTGGAGACGACGCTGATTGCTCTCCAGGACATCTCCCTTGAGAAGATCCTTGATGATGATGGCAGGAAGGCGCTCTGCACCGAGTACCCTAAGATTATGCAGCAGGTATGCAATAACCTCTGTTCCTTACAGCCTCCTCCTAATGTTCTACCCAATGCCAGCCGTTTCTGAAAATGCTAATGACACCATGGATCCTGCCTGTGTCGTCCACTCCAGGGCTTCGCGTACCTCCCCGGCGGCGTGTGTGTATCGAGCATGGGGCGGCCGGTGTCGTACGAGCAGGCGGTGGCGTGGAAGGTCCTGAGCGACGACGACACCCCGCACTGCCTCGCCTTCATGTTCGTGAACTGGTCCTTCGTGTGAGATCCAGTGGCCTCCCTAGTAGAGCCAGTCAGTCAGTCGTCTAGCTTCTGCAGCTGTTATCTGAACTCTGTCTGTATCCAATTACCGTCGCTTTTGCCTGTGTCCAGGCAACCTATGAAACGCACCTCCCCCCCCCCCCCCACTTCATCCCGTGGAACAAACCGCTTATTTGTAGTTGTTGGTCTTTGCTTGCTTGCTTTGCTATCTTATGATGATGGATCCTGGATTCCTGGTTTGCTGCATTGCATCTCCTGAAACCATGGTTGGGCCATTGCGATGCGTCTCTGCTGCTGAATTCGTTGCTTGATGATTGGAGATCCTGGGACGCCTGAAATGCGAACGCCGAGCGTGATGTGGCCGCTTGCCGACCTCGGACGCGGACTAACTAGCCGTGGGGGGCGTGGGGTTCGTGGATGGCAGCCGACGGCGGGGGCGGCCGCCGTGGTGGTTAGACTCGCTCGCGACCGAACTGATTTGGTTAGGTCAGGCAGGACGTCAGGTGCGTGGTCTTCTCTTTTGGCAGAGGTCACCTGATGCAGCAGCCTGAGCTGGTGATGATGGACGGGAAGGGAGGAGAGGTGGCGAAAGCTACGGCTGAGGGCACCTGAGGACGGTGACGGGCCGCCTAACGTAAACGTAACCCCCCCGGCCGGACCCGGTCGCCGCCGCGTGCGCGTGCGTCGTGTCGTGTCGCCAAACTCGCCCGCGTCTCGGCAGAGGATTCTCTCCGCTTCTCGCATCCGCGGACCGCGGCGCTGTCGAAGGGTGGGTGGGTGTGTACGGTGGGCGGTGGATGATTTCAGTGACGCGACTTGGATCGAAGGAATTGGATGGATGGGAAGCGTTTGTGGTTGGTTTTGTTCCAGCCATGACACCTGGAATTCGCTACGTGTCGCGGTGAGGGGCAGGTGTGAATGTGTGATGTACTTGATGTGGCAGATAACTGATGAATTTTCTGAAAAATAAAACGCGAATAAAGGTTCGTTTTTTTTTTACACGACAGCTGACGTGCTTGCTTGGCTGACTTTGAGTCGAGGGAAAACATCAGAAATTCCTTTTAAATATAGAGAACTACTCCAATGATATCCTTTTTTATTTTCAAAAGTAAAATTAAACCATATTATAACCAAGTATTTTGATAACAAATGATTTTTTTTCTGCTCTCGCTTTCTTTGTCTTTGTTTATGAGCTTTGATGAGTTTTAGGGTTATAAACTCGCCAAAAATTTAACAAGCCTAGAGAAAGCCCATAAATGACATAATGACATGTCACTCAATGGTTACGAAGTGAGCTAATCAGTCGTAGGATGTAAAGATAGCCCTGGCTAAAGGCGGCGCAAAAGTTAACGAGAGATCAAGCAACAGGCAACAGGCAATAAAAAAACAAAATGAATCAGTATACCTTAGGGGAGCTATTTGGATCCTCCAGTTTTTGCCAGTTTTTAAAATCTGGCTGTTGAAAAATGAATAGGATCCAAACACCTCTAGTTTTTGCTGTCAATCTTTGTCAGATTCTTAAAAAAAAATATGAAGTTGTTGTTACCTAATTTTTGTCAGTTTCTTGTGACCATAGAGTAATAAATGAAGCGAGATCCATGGAAAATAAGGGTTCCAAACACCTTATCAGTTTTTGCTCAGACGAGGTGTTCACTCGGATCCTGGATTTGATCAAATATCTCACCAGTTTTTGCCCATATCTAAATTTCTCGTTTTTTATAAAAAATAAGAATTTAGAAACTAAACAAAAAGGTGATTTTTAAGAATCCAAAACTGATCCAAAGGTCCTACTTACAGTACGTGAATTTAGCCGTGAGTGGTACGAGATACAGCCGCGTGCGAGATACAGCCTACTCCTACGTGTATGGGTAGTACGGAGTATACGGACGTCCCGGGTCCGTTTAGCCGTGGGACCAGTGGTCGGAGCGGTCTGCGGTCATCGGTAGCACGCGCCGCTGCGCCTGCGCGCGCATACTCTAGGCAGTGAAGCATAGCTGAGCGGCTGTCCGGTTTGTACGCGGCAGCTGCAGAGCAGGCAGGGCCGGGGCCGGGGCCTCGGCGTGGCACGCGCGCCGGCGCAGAGCGCAGCCCGCGTCTTGTCGATGGCAGATCCCTCCGTTTTGTCTGGAGCCTGCCGGGGCCAGCTTTCACTGTTGCATCGCATTCAAACTCGGCGAGCACCCCGTGTCCTCTCCTCCTCGTCCTCTCTCCGCAAGTTTACTGCTCCCTGCTCCTCTTGGGTAGCTGGGTGGGCACGCAACGCAAGCGGGGCGACTGCCAACTGGGGATGCATGCGTCGCGAGGTTGGGGGCTGCACGCGTTGCGGTGCCGTGACGTGACAGAGATCGCAGTGGCCGGCGCGCGACGAGATCCGCCGGTCGGGAATAAAAATCCGGGAGCGGCGCCGGCGCTTGGCAGCGTGCGCGCGGGACACGCAGCGGTCGGCGTAGCTCGGCAGCCTGGCAGTCGGTGGCCCTGGCCCGGGGCAGCACACAACAACGCGGGGTTCTGCGGCGCGGGCGCGGGCGTGCAGCGACGGCGATGATAGGGCGGGGTGGCATCACGCGGCGGATTCGACGTGCACACAGACGCGGCTGACGAGGGAGCCTGAGCCTGTCACTGCACGTCTGCGCCTTGCCTAGCCTCTCGCCACAATGACCAAGCTGCCATTGGCCTACCGGGCTACCGCACGGTCTCGTGGCTGCCTGGCTGGAGTAGTACTTACTCCCTCCCTCCCTGACTGTCTCTAGAAATCCGTGTTTTCCTCACAGACACGCTTTTTCGGACGACACTTAAAAAGAGACGGAGAGAGTACGAGTGTAGTAAGACTATCCGCACTCACGTTTCTCTATTTTGATCCTCTATATTGCCTGGTCATTAAGGTTCTCTCCTCTATACTCATTTCTCACGCATCCATCCATCCTCTATATCATTCTCTATCTATTGTGGACCCACTTATCACTTTATCTAAATATATTCATGAGAGATCTAGTTTTGAAGAATTATTTGCAACGAATACAAAGATGCAATCGAAATTTAATTTGAATTTTCGATTGGTAAGATATAGCATTTTTTTAAATGGAATTAGGTGGGGGCCACCGCTACAGTGCCGTGGCAGGCTTTGCTCCTGCTCCGAGCGAGCGCTGCTGCTTCGCTACAGATAGTGGACGGCAGCTTGCTTTTTGCTTTTTCGCCTATCAGATAACGTACCCACTGCCGTATGTAAAAACGGTAGGTGTTCCTTCCGTATCCTGTAACGGATGGCAGTGCAGTTATTCTAACAGGTGCTAATATGATGTGTGTTCCGCCTTACTACTACTCGTACTACCTCAAGCCTCGCTAATTTTTTATTTTTTAGCCTTTTTTCGAAAAATATTCACAAATAGTCATTTTCAGGTTTGATTTCAGTTTATGGACCCTGACCTCGGCGCCATGATTTTTGGCGCCGAGGAAACACGTCTCGGCGCCATGACCATTGGCGCCGAGGTCTTCGGAAAGCGTCAGACGTGGCGGTGACCTGGTGCTGACATGGACAAGGGCTCGGCGCCATAGATCTTGGCGCCGTAGATCTTGGCGCCGAGCTCATTGCCCTAGATCTCGGCGCTGAGCTGTTAAACTTTAGATCTCGGATAGTTAATAGAACAAGTACTGTAGTTCCTTGCTATATGCAACAAACAATGTCTGGAGTAGTTGGTTAGCACATGCATTTGTTATCCAAGGGGTCTTGGGTTCAAGCTCTGAGCCCAACCTTTTTTTTTGCACTTTAAAAAACTTGCATCTATTATAGTTGGGTTTTTTTTGTACTTAAAAAAAACTTGCATCTATTATAGTTAGTCAGGATGCTTTGCTTTAACATAAGACACATATATTCAACCCTTTGTTAATTATTTACGGAGGTCGATATTTCACTCCTTAATTGTTATTTATAATTTACGGAGCTTGATATTTCACTGTAGCAACATATAAGTAAAACAAAAATTAAAGTTATAATATACTCCCACCATCCCTAATAATACTAATTATGTACCATAAATATTAATATATAAAGGTTATATTTAATCTTACAATTTTAATAGAACATTAACCTATATTATTAAATGTGACATGGTCATTATAAAAAAATAAATATTTGAAATTTGCACAAAAGCAGATTTTCAGGTATGCAGAAAAATCAACGTTATTGTTATTATAAAGGTGACCTGAGTTTCAATAATCAATAAAGATTAAAAAATGGACAAAAAAGATTGTTAAACTATAAGTCTGGTTTGAACCCAGGTCTCAAGGATAACAAGCGCATGCGCTAACCGGCTGCACCACGCAACATTTGTAGCATATAGTAAGGAACTACAGTACTTGTTCTATTAACTATCCGAGATCTAAAGTTTAACAGCTCAGCGCCGGGATCTAGGGCAATGAGCTCGGCGCCAAGATCTACGGCGCCAAGCTCGGCGCCAAGATCTATGGCGCCGAGCCCTCGTCCATGTCCGCACCAGGTCACCGCCAAGTCTGACGCTTTCCGAAGACCTCGGCGCCAATGGTCATGGCGCCGAGACGTGTTTCCTCGGCGCCAATGGTCATGGCGCCGAGACGTGTTTCCTCAGCGCCAAAAGTCATGGCGCCGAGATCAGGGTCCATAAACTGAAATCAAACCTGAAAAAGGGCTATTTGTGAATATTTTTCAAAAAAAAAGGGCTAAAAAATAAAAAATTAGGTCAAGCCTCCAACCAATGCAACACTGAGCGCCGCTACGATTCCGATAGTCCTACAACATGCAGGGCCGCACAGGACGTACTGTACAGTACGTACAGTACTAGATGCTCCTACAGTCTGACCATGATGGCACGTTGTTGGCTGCATGCCCTCTGCATGCACTGCAGAGTGCAGACTGCAGGAGCAGGACGTACTCCACCGTACACATGCTCTTTGCTGCAGCAAGCGAGCGAGCACATGCTGGCCTAGCACGACTCCACGAGTCGTAGTAGTACGTGCAGCGCTGCTGTGCCGCTGTCGCACAGCGGCCAGCCGGCCACTGGCTTCAAGGCTTTGCAGTTTGACCTGCGGCTGCGATGCGGTATGATGTGATGTGACCAGCGCGGCGACGACGCCCGTGAATGTGCAGGCGGCTGTGCGTGCAGCGTGCCGGCGACCACGCCGGCACCGCAGCAGCTCCGCTCCTCCTCCTCCTGCGAGTCCAGTACTCCGTCTGTCCACGAATAAATAGATTTCTAGAGTTGTCTTAAGTCAAACTTTTTAAACTTTGACCGAATTTTTAGAAAAAACTATTAAGATTGGTGATCTCAAATTTGTATCATTAGATATATCATAGAGTATATTTTCATAATGTGTTCATTTTATACCATAGATGTTATTACTTTTTTTCTATAAAGTTAGTCAAAGTTTAAAAAATTTGACTGACACGGATTCTAGGAATTGATTTTTTCATGGACGGAGGGAGTATTCCGGTCAAAATAAATGCAATTCCAGGCCTTTCAGAATTAGACACAGCTACCGATACACCGATAAAATTACCAAAATATCTCTATAAAAGTGTAATTATTACTCTTTAAAAAACAAAAAAGTATAAAAAGACCAATAAGATTCCCTTTTCTTATACGTAGAATTGCATTTATTTGGAGACAAATTTTGAACTCTAAAATTGGACTAAGGAGTACGTAGGACATGACTTTGATTCTCTTGGCTGGAGTGCAGCTACCCATGTACTGACACTTGATATATTTTTTTCATATCAAATGGATTTATTCTTCTTCTCGTAATGAAATACTTTTCCTTATGTCTGTCAAGGAAAACATGTAAAAGACGTGTCGATCCACGACAAGATACCTATGACGATGATAAATGCGTGCACATGTATATGCTCGCCTCTGTTGTATTAGACCAATCTCAATCGTGAGTTTTATTTTGGTATTTTCAAGACTGTCATGTCATATGAGAGAAAATGAAACTTGAATGAAACTCCTTATTGAGAGTGAGAGTTTCATTTTAAAGTTTCATAGACATTACATTCCATGACTCATAGAGAGTTGGTATACGTGCCAAGAGAGTTTCATTTAGATGAAACTTATTTCATCTCTCTTCTTAAATACATTGTCATGTCATCAAAATCGCTTATGTGGCACTATATTTAATACAAATGAAACTTCCATTGAGATTGACCTTACAATTCACAAAAAAGGGCATATTTATTTCCATGGGCCGATCAATGGCTGGTTGCCAGATGGGCTGCTGAACTCACAGTCCCATCCAAAGACAGATATCCGTTTTGGCCCAAGGGAAGCGTCACCACGAGGGTCCAACTGACGCTTTGGTCTCCCCAATGACACCCGGAAAAATTTCGATTCTGTTTGCGCCCTATCGCTCGCACGCAAGTCGCAGCGCTTCCACCTCGAGCCGAAGCGGAGGGAAATCTACAGCCGCGGTGAGACTTGAGAGCAACAGGGACGGCGGAGGCGGTGAATCCATGGAGAAGCCGCTAGCGGAGTCCGCCCCCTCGGCAGCCGCGGAGGAGGTGGCGGAGCGGTTCACGTCGCTCGTTGACCCCGACGATGTCGCCTCCATCAGGCAGACGCAGCACCTCGTGTGAGCTCGCCCATTCCCCTTCCTTCCACCACCGATCCCGTCGACCCCTGAATGTTCAGATGTTCTGATTCATTGATACTACTGCTGCGGCTTTCAGTTGCTGTGCCTAGCGTGCGAGTTGAGATATTTTTGGGTATTTTCCTCGCTAGATTTAGACGGTTCTGGGGCTAGGTTCAGTGCTCGTTTGGATTCATAATTCACCAATCTACCTATAGTAGATTAGTAATTTGTTGCTTCCACGCCTGATGATGATTCATCATCTAAAGTGTGTGCTGACATGTGCTGCCCTTATTACTCTTTACCTTTTGTTTCTCTGGGCAATATTTCCTAGGCGCTCAATAAAACTTCGCATGGGTCCATGTATGCTCACAGTTAAACGAGTGTTCATCATGGCGCTTAGGCCTTGTTTTCCATTGCTGCATTTGATCAAAGGGATTTTGAACTTCTCTGCCATTAAACGGACATCTGTGGCTATATTGGGTTCATTCATCCATATTCTTAGTCATGTAAAAGGCATATTTGACAATTTAATGCAGTAAATTGTTTCACGTGGTAACAGTGTGTTACAACTTACAACATAAGTAATTGCTTTGGCAATATTTCTTAGTAGGTTTTTGGTTTACTGAATCATGTAGTTGGTAAAAATGCTGTCAGGAACTCAGGATCGTAGTGAGGATCCCATGGCCCATGGGGCATCGGATAGCTTTTCTTAATAAATAATATTATTGTTTGAATGGAGGGTCTCATATCATCAAATGATAGCAAAAAACTTTGCTGGCATATAAACTTCCATAGTACCTATAGTTAGTGAAGCTTGCATTAGTTTAGTTTGCCTTCTTTCTACTAATTACAAGATGTTCTAAATAGTATTATAGTTCAGACATGGCACCTTCCAGTGGTTATATCATATGAGAATGGAATTGTATTATTAGAAAGTTCAGTTTGATTGAAAGTGGTGTGAACAAATGCACTCAAATTTAGAAATCCAATTAAATATTTCAAAATGTGCATTACAGATATCATAAGAACAGATATTAATATTTGCATGTGATATATGTATTTACCAAATATGGTATCATGATAAATTGTATGATCATGTATCCGAGAAAAAGGTATGATCCCCACATATAAACATTTTGTAGTATTATTACAGTTAAGGTTGCATTAGTTTAGTTTTCCTTTTCTGTATTAATTTCAAGATGGTCTAAATTGTATTGTTGTTTAGACATGTATGTTAATAGCCCTTCTTCACCTGTATGACTATCTTTACTAGAACTAGAAGTAAGATGATCCTATCAAATCCCGAACTAGTATTTGCTTTGACTGTCAAGAGTTTACAGAGTAAAAGCTACGTGCTATTAACGACTAGTGATGATTTATGAAGGTATGCCTTGTCTTGTGCTGGCATATCAGAATCCAACTTAACTATGGATGGAACTTGACTTCCAAACTAGATGTGCATTCTGTGAACAGTTTTGTTGATATCAGATTGTCATAATCTGTTTAGAAATTCTGAAAACTCTATCTAGTATTATAATTAAGAGAGCCATTTGATCTACATGTTCCTGTTATCACGATATGTTTTTTAGGATTTTATTTTTAGATAAGAAAACTTGATTTTTTTCCGATGATTCACTGGGTAGAGTTTCGCCTTTCAGTAATTTCTGTATGTGCACCATTTGTAGTAGTCAACACCTACAAATTTAGCTTCTTGTTTCAAATAGCCTAAGATTCCAACATGTATAGAGTTTGGCTATTTCTAAACCTTATTACTCCCTCTGTTCTAAATTATAAGACATTTTGGCTTTTCTAGATATATATATTGCTTTTACTATGTATCTAGATATAGTGTATATCTAAGTACATAGCAAAAACTATGTATCTAGAAAAGGCAAAACATCTTATAATTTGGAATGGATGGAGTATTAATTACAATCCTCAAATGTACATAACTAAATGGATGTAGCCGTTGTACAAATTTTCCTCAGAGGCACCTACTATCTCAAGAAATAGAGAAGCACTTGATGTACTCACTAATCTTCTATTGCAATGAAATTTGACTGCACAATTTTTATTGCAAGTTTAAGATTTAGGAGGCTTAAATATCTTGTTATTGCTGTTGTCATTGTTGCTGTTAGTGGGTAATTCCATAATTGGTTATAAACAATGTCTTTATGACATATATGCAACGCCACCGGTACGGTGGGCCAGAAGTACTTGGTGAAGGATTTATGCTCCTAATGTTGCTTCATTGTCTTTGCGTAAGAAGAATCTTTTTTGGAGTCACTAGCACCCATTGACTTGAGATCGTGGTATATAAAATATTCATGATTATTACTGCGATATGAAGAATACAGATATCTAGAAAATTGACTACTATGTAATGGATACTACAGATATTCAGACATTCAGTGAAGAACTAAATGGCTAAATGCTACCTGGCAGCTGAACGAAATGCTGCCCATCTTTTGAAAGACATGTTAAAGTGCTGCAGTTTTTCCCACAATGAGATATGCTCATATGCTCTGATTTTAGACTAACTTGTCTACCCCAATTGATGAATTAACATAGGAGGTCGATGCACACCAGATTATCTGCCATCTTATGAATCGATTAAAATTTTGAAATTTATTCAATGCTATACTAGGTCATAGTGGTTAGTCTATGCTGCCATGCAAGTAAAAGGTGCTAATGGTTCGTTATCCGAACCATAACTAGTCCAAACTAATCACGTCTGCACTCAAAACCCACTCCCACCAAAACAAATCAACACCAAACTGCATGCATTATTAAATCCAACCCAACCCAACCCAGGACCTTAAACCACAGTTTCAAACCGGCTTAAGACTAGCAGTGCAAATGGTGCTCTGTTGCCTGCTGGTGTGCTCTGCTCTGCATCTCTCGCTCCAAATTCATTGGGTAAACAAAGAAGAGTGATATGAATGGCAGAGCTAGTTGATATGAATTCATCCAAGTCCATTGCCCCTTGCGAACAGTTATACTGCTGCTGTACCTACTCTATGTGTGATTCTTGGCAGGTGCACATGTCTGTCTCTTCTATAGTCAACAGATTTCCCACACTCAGGTACAAACCAATAGAGCAATCCGATAGGGCTCGGGATTCCCAATCTGCAGAAACTAAAATAAAATGAAGCGCCTGCCACTGGTGCCGGATCTCAATGTCTGTCCTATGGGATTGGGGTAAATTTAAGAATTGAAGTTACCTTGTTGGAGGGCTCATCCTAGACAGCAGCCGTCGATGAATAATTGGCTGCAGGGTAAGGAAAGGGTTTCGGCGCAGCTGAAGATTTCTTGGTTCTTGCTGTTTCTCACACCATCGTGGAAGTTGTCGCCCTTGTTGGCGCAGAGGACTAGTGCTGGGACCAGCCGCAGAGAATGCAGCTTCCAGGCCTAGGGCAGCGGCAAGCTGGGGATGAGGATGCCACGTTGAGCCTCAGGTGGCACCTCAGGAGGAAGGCAAAAGTGGCCGGGGTTGAGACTACAGTCTTTAAACCGGTCATAGGCCACTATTGAAACCAGAAAAGGTCACAGCCAACCAAACCGAACCAATTTACTCTGTGTTAACCTAAACCAAACTAGATTGGCCCAGAATGAAAACTAAACCATGAACTCCGGGTTCAGCCCAAACCGTTAGCAGGGATGCAAGGTCTGCATGTATGTGAGCTCCTGCACCTTATGCAAGTATTCTTCTATTACAGTTTCCCATAGAATTGATACATTGTTCACGTTTATTGTGAAAGAAATTCTTATAAGAGCAAATTAGCTAATGAAGCATGAAGGATGTCATGCACCTTTTTGTAAGAAATATGAGGAACACTAGTTGCTCGAGTGATTTACATCAATTGTTTGGTGATGGAAGTTGCAGTGATTGTTGTCTTCCTTTCCATTTCTAGTTATGTACTTTTGATCATCTGAATTTTGAATGTATTTTTCTTTTACTATGCAGACTGGGGCGATTGCAAGATAGCAATGCAGTTCTGTCACATTTTAATGAGTATTCCGAACAATGCTTTGCAGAAGTGTCTAGTGATTTTGCTAGTAAAACTCGCCTTCTCAAGTCCATGAAGGCTGATCTTGACCATATTTTCACAAAGCTAAGGTACCATCACGTTTCTAAATTTTAATTGATGTCTTTGTCTCTATGAATTTTCCAGTCGTAACATGTCGTTGTGCTCAATTTTTCTTACCCCCGAATTTGCATCTGGTGTCTATTCCCAAGTCTAAGATAGTTTTCCAGCTAATTAGGCTTTGTCTCTCTCCTTTTTTTTATTATGTAGAGGGATGAAATCTAGGCTAGCAGCCACTTATCCAGACGCTTTCCCTGATGGCGCGATGTCAAAGACGATGGACCAGAGACCAGACCTTGAAAGCCCTCTGGAGTAGTGACGAGATATACGTAGACTATGGATGGGGAAGGTGCTCCAAAATGGGTATCCGTGGTTCTCCTCTAACTCAATTTAAAGAACTAATTAGACAATTTCTTTCCTCATTTTTGCATATCTAGTTTATTTACTTGAACTAGGGGAGAACCGCGGTTCGCTCCACCCCAATCCTTAATGTAGACATATCTATGAGTTATTTGATTCCTGTCGAGGCCTGAAGCAACATATACCTGTTGTAGAAAATTCTAGCTTTGAGTGACCTGTGCTTCCGCTTATACAGTTGTAACTGTGTATGAATTGGGCTTAATAGATCAGCATCTTTCTTGTGTTGTAAATACTACTATCTTGGGAAATCTTTTACTACTCCGTCCCATGCTAGTCAAAATTTTTCGACTTTGATTGAGTTTATAAAAAATGTGTGCAATATTTATATTTTTAAATAAGTTTATTATAAAAATATATTCAAAGTTCTATCATTATAATAGGGCCGTGCTGGGCTAGCCCGTCGTGTCGAGGGTAAGGCCTAGGTACGACCCTAAGGACGGGCCAAGCCGGGCTTAGGCCAGGCCACGGGCGGGGCCATCGTGCCTCGTGTCTGGTGCCCATCTATAAACACAGGCTCGGGCACCACGGCTCCTTCCCCGACAAGGCCGGTCGCACGCCACCCCGCGCCTTCTTAGAGCAAGTATTATAATATAACTGACTTGTTGGTTGTAAGAGCCCTTGCATACAGTGATTGAGCCTTCATGGTTCTTGTGCTCAAGTCGACTGTAAGCTTACAATCTGTTTCTCCTCTTTCTCTTCTCCTTTCTCTCCTCCACATCAGCATTTAGTCGGTTCGTAGCCTTCTATCCCGGTTGCCCTACGCCTCGTCCTCCGCAGCAGGGCCTATCTCGCGCCTCCTTTGTGGTAGGGCCACTCTACGCCTCCTCTTTCATAGGCTCGGGTCTGCACGACACCAGATGTAGGTCTGCGTCGTTAGACACGGTCATCAGGGTCGTAGGCCGCTCCGTGCCACTAGACGCGGCCGGTTGGGTTCGCAAATCGCCTCACACCGTCAGTCGCCTCACACTACCAGTGAACACTGGTCTCGCCCTTCTGCACAAGCGCAAAGCCATCGATTTGCACCAGATTTTGGGCTGGACGCGGGAACACGATGATACAGTGGAATTCCCAATTGATGAAATCAACTCGAAGTCGGTATCAGTTGATTTTTGGGAATCGATATTTTTTTATCACTCGGGACAACAAGCTACATGGATAATGTCCAAAAGATCCTTATCAAGATCACGAACCAAAGCGCTCACGCCCCGGTGAAGGGACCTGACACGTCGGGCTTCACCAAAGATGGGAGAGACAGAGTCCAAGTTACCTATAATAGTAGAAGTCTCATTTTCTTTCCGGTTTTGTAACTAGAGTTCGTATTAGAATAGGACTCAAGTCCAGGGTATAAATATCAACTCCGGCTATTGTAATAAGGAACTCCAATCAATCAAATACAACCGGCTTCATGCCAACCCTAGGAGTAAACTTGCAAACGGCGACGGACACGCCACGAGCCCGCCAGGCTGCCTGCGTTGCAGGCCTTCGTTAGCCCGTCCCATAAGCCCACATATCCGACGTGGGTATACGCGGCAGAAACACAAAGCCCAGGGGGCGCCGCCCCAACCCGTCACGGGGATGCGGCAAAGGGCATCGCCGCTGCCGCCACGGGCGATTTAGCTGTCATCGTCGCGATCTCCACGGTCAGCTCGTCCGGCGATGGCAATGCAGCAAAGGGCGGCGCCGCCGCCGCCACAGACTACTCAGCCACCACCGTCGCAACTTCCACGAGCAACTCATCCCCCGCTACTGCCATCACCACGGGCAACTCCGCCACTGCCGCCACAACTTCCTCGGGCTGCTCATCCCCCACCGCGACCATCGCCACGTGCGGCCTCCTACAGCCCAGATCCCATGACCACCCCATCACCGGCCATGGCAGGGCAGTCTTGTCGCTTGCGTCCTCCCGACGACGCTGAAGATCACATCTCTATATCGATTGGCAAAGACTGGGGGTACGCGGGTGCCAGTGTCGATGTCTACGATAAGGGCCACCCGTCCCACCTCGCCATCGACGCCGCTGCCGAGGTGTGTGTTCCCTTCCTGTCCTCCTTGATTTCATAGCGATGGTGGTTTAATTCGATTCAATTTATGTTTCTTGCAGCCATTGGCGGACCCAGAAACGGACCAAGGGGGGGGCTAAATAACATAGGCCAAAAAAATTTTGCTCGCTAGACACAGGATACTAATAAGTGTAACTAAGATTGATAATTTGATATTGATTCAAAGTGCTCAAAGTCAAAGATACATAGAATTATGATAATAAGGATAGAAATGTACCAATTATAAAGAGCATTCCATAATAAAATATCCATGTTTGATGTCTTCAATCTTCAAGAATTCACACCACTTGAACCAATACCGCTTGGACCACCACGCTCAATGCTACATAATTTTTAAAGGTTATATACTTTTTCAATAATCAAGAGAATAAGCAAAAACAAAAGTACTAAAACAATACATACCTCGGGATCTCGCGTGGCAAGTTCATCTTACGGGTTCTTAAGCTTTGAAAGCGCTTCAAAAATTTTTCATCTTCAATGGAAGCAAACAAATCCCGCTCAATATAGCATATCATGCTATTATTCATCCAATCATCATTCATTCTATTCCTTCTGTCGGTCTTGATAATATTCATAGCAGAGAAGGCTCTTTCAACTGTTGCTGTTGCCACAGGCAATATCAATGCAAGCTCGATGAGGCGATACACCAAAGGGAAATATGTATGCCTATCGGTTTCAACCATCTTCTCAGCAAGGCTACCAAGATCAATACAAGTGACAAAATCTTTATCATTTTTTACTTCATCAATGAATACGGGAAGGTCACTTCTTAGCTTTACACAGTCATAATCACTAAAGTCATCATAATAAATCTTAGCAAGCTCAACTAATCTCTCTATCTCAAAGTTGGCAAATTCATTTGTCGGATCAAGACAAGCAACACATCTCAATAGTTGAGTTGATCTTTCTGGAAATCGATTGTTCAACTCACAAATTACTTGATCAAGGACAACATTGAAAATCTCATTATGAAAGTGATGGTAGTAGGTCACTAATTTGGCTCCACGACATTTTGAACGACCTCTGATTGGTACCATATGTTCCATATTAGGAATATCAATCTTCTGTTTGATAGCAAATGCTTTTACCTCCTCAAAAAGATCATCCCAACCATTTTCTCTCATGGCATTTATGTTTCTCATCACAGAACCAATCAATCCTATTGCACGAACAATGTTTTGATTTTTCCTTTGCAAACATTGTGATAGGTCTTGAGTTATCCCCAAAACTCTAATCATAAGATGCAATATCAACACAAATTCAAATGACTCCATTTTTTCTATCAATCCAGATGCTGTAGTTTTCTTTTCCCCATCAGTTGCATCATCACTAACATTCTCTAACACCTCAAGCACAGATTCCCACATGAGCATAAGACGTACTAATGTTTTGTGATGTGTACCCCATCGTGTATCACCAGGCCTAGCAAGACTAGTTTCTTGGTTTTTCCCTCTCCCAGGAGATATTTCACCATTATCTAATTGCTCAACAAGATGATCATGGTGTTTTTGGAGAAGTTGATCTTTTCTCTTGCAAGAAACACTGACAGTATTGACAACTAAAGTGACATAATTGAAGAAATCAGCAGTGGAAGCACAACATTTAGCAACAGCAACTACCACAAGTTGTAATTGATGAGCAAAACAATGGATGTAAAAAGCAAAGGGGTTTTCATTCAATACCAGCCTTTGTAACCCATGAAACTGCCCTCTCATGTTTGAAGCTCCATCATATCCTTGTCCTCTAACCTTGGCTATAGATAACCCGTATCTTGCAAGCATAGAAACCAATGCTTGCTTCAGTGAAGGTGATGTAGTGTCAGAAACATGTTGTAGGCCAAGGAACCTCTCAATCACACTTCCTTTATCATTGACAAACCTATTAAATAAAAGGAAACATAATGTTAATTTGGAACAACAAAATAAAACAATTGAAATACACAAGCAGATGATATATACCTCACAACCACAACCATTTGTTCCTTAATTGATGCATCACGAGCCTCATCAACAAGCACTGCAAACCAACGGTCTCCAATTTCACTCTTAATTAATTCACTTGTCTCCTCTGCACAAGCCCTAACCAAATCTTTTTGAATCTTTGGACAACTCATTTGATTATTCCCTGGAGCATTCTGACCCGTCACAAGTGCAGCTTTAGGATCCTTCTCTCTATACCAATCAAGCATCTCCATAAAGTTCCCTTTATTTTTAGATGTTTTAGACTCATCATGCCCACGAAATGCAAGAGCTTGCAAAAGGAGAAATCTAGCAATGCCTAACATTATAGTTAAACGAGCTTTATATGCCTCCTCTTCTGCTGCAGTTGTTACTGCCCACACATGTTGTACACTTTGCCTTTGATTTTTGAAATCAAGTGCTCGTTTTCTTGCATTACTATGATAGCCATCAATTGATTGAGCATGCTTGAGCAAACCATCCTTTCCCTTTTTCCAATTTCTAAACCCTACTCTGGTAAATGTATCATTGCCAAAACTGCTAGTTTTTTGTGGCTTAAAGAGGTAGCAATAAAAACAATATGCTGCATCCTTGGTAGGACTGTACTCTAACCAATCAAATTGAGTAAACCATGATTTCACAAAACCTCTAGTTTGAGTTTTACCTCCTGTTCTTTCGTACTCACAATTAGGTTGATATGGACCCATCTGTATATATGCTCTCCTAGCATCATCCCTAATATCATGGTGGAATTCATCAATTGGCTTTCTAAGACCTGGATCAACAACTATATCATTCATATCAAGCTCAATGCGGGATCTTTTTTGCTCAATCCGACTCCCATTAGTTGAGACGTTTGAAGCTGAAGCATCTTTCTTAACCAAATATTTTTCCATTCTAATCTTCTTCTAGTTTACTATTGATTCTAATTATTTCCTACAAAATAAAATGATTGGAATCGATCACCAAATATGTAAATAACTCAATCTGAATATTAAAAAAAAATCACTTGGGGACAACTCACCTCACGGACTCACTGTTCCTGCAAATCTGCAATCAAGCAGTGAAGCAGGCAACAGCAGGGGGGCACGCACGCAGCAGTGCAGCACGCTGATGGCCTGCTGCTGGCGGTCGGACGGCGCCTGCTGCCTGCTGGTGCTGGCCTGCTGCAGTCTCGCACGGCACGGGCACGGCGCACTGGCTGCTCGCGAGGAGGGCGGAGGCGGAGCCGCGGAGCGGAGCCGGCGCTCGGCGCACGGCGCACCGGCTGCTCGCGAGAGGGGCGGTGGCGGAGCCGAGCCGAGCTGGCGCTCGGCGCCAGGCGGAGTCGCAGTCGCCGAATCGCCGTTCGTCGTCGTCGAGGCTCGAGGGAGCGGCGCGGAGGCGCGGAGCGGAGGCGTCGCAAGTCGCGCAGTCGCCTGGCGGCGTGGGGAATTTTTTCTCTCAGACTTTCCACTAGGGTTTTTTTTTGGGCTGGGCCAAATAATTGTTCCCTGTGTTTTTGGGCCAAGGGGGGGCTGCAGCCCCACTAGCCCCCCCCCTGAGTCCGCCAATGCTTGCAGCAGCATCAGCAGACGACAACTACTGCAGCATCAGCATCAATGGGTGGGAGCCCTGCAGATGCAACACCTGCTGGCACTACTACCGCCACTATACTAAGAAAGCAGAAGCAGGTTAGGTTTTCTACAAACTAGCTACAAAGAACTCTTACCTGACCTTACATCCACTGTTCTTTAATTTGGCACTAGACAAGAATGTGTGTTTATGAGATGCAATGTGGCATAGGGTAGGAATTTTTCTTGTTGGATGTCATTGCAATTAGAACACTAGCTCATACAATGTTGGCTGAAATTAGCTTGCTCTACTTCTCATTTTTTTTTTGGTTTGGATTACATGTACCCTTCAGATTTCATCGAGCTAGTGCAGTGATTTTTTAAGTGGGTTCGTCAGGCTTTGCAGTGGCTGCAGCTCGGCCATTTTAAGTTGGTTCAGATTACCTAAGCATTATGTGGTGCTAGCAGTGCGCGCAAGACGATATGATGGTGCTAGCCAGCACGAGTACTAGAGGTGCTAGTAAATTTGTAGTAGTTCTTTGAGAGAAAGAAACACAAAGCAGTAGTAGCATGCGTCTAGCAATCAACAATAATGAAATTAGAGGGCCACAGCAATAATGGTCGTTGGGATGAGGCCGAGCATTTTTTTCATTAGCACATATTAGCACATCTTTGATCCACTGACATGAAATTGTTAGTGTTTTCCTCATCAGGATATATAACAAATTGTTCATCATGTGATACAGAAAGTTTCCTCATCAGCAGCAAAGCGGAAGGAATCTGGAGTGAAACAGCGAAAACAACCACCAGAAAAACGGTTCAAGTCACCATTACCAACAGGGCCAATGTCACCACTAATTCCAGCAAGATCAACAGGGACAAGGATGATGCTATCCCCAAGACTGATGTCTCCATCTACGACATCAGCAAACTCTCCACCACAGCCCACAACATCTCCTCTCGAGAGAAAAAGAAGTAATCTTGGTCATGGTAAATGATGATATACTCTTTTGGTATTCCTTTTTATGATTCTAATTAGTGTTTTTATTTCTGACGCATCTATTATAGTTATTGTTATCTAATAATATATTTTTCATGCCAACCATTAGGATCTCCACATCAGATTAAAAGGCGCAAACTTACATCTGAGATATGGGAAGATTTTGAGGCACTATATGATGGTGAAACCCTCGCCCAAGCTCAGTGCTTACACTGCCATAAGTTATTCAAGGTAAACCGTGATGTTGGTACCAGTGCTTGCCTTAGGCATATGCGTAGTTGTGAGGGTAAATCTAGAATGGATCAGATGTTGGATCAAATGAACTCTGCAAACCTGCCTTTGCCTGAAGATTGGAAATTTGATCCAGAAATATCCCAACAAGAATTGGTGAAGTTGGTTGTTGTGCATTCATTGCCTTTTAGCCTTGTTGAATATCCAAAGTTTAGATCCTTTGTGTCTAGTTTGAATCCATGGTTTAAGCATGTTTCTAGAACCACCATCAAGTCACAATGTGTTGCCACATATGAGTATGGGAAGGAACAAATACAAAATGTTTTGAATGGAGTGTCTTCTAGAGTTTCTTTAACTGCAGACCTGTGGACCTCCAAGCAGACATTAGGCTATTTGTGTGTCACTTGCCATTTCATCACTGATAATTGGAGAATCCACAAAAGAATTATCAAGTTTGCCCTTGTAGAGACACCTCATGATGGTAGGAACATTTTTAATGCAATGTTGAAGACTTTGAATGAGTGGAATCTAGAACATAAGGTATTTGCAATCACATTAGACAATGCTTCAAATAATGATTCATTTGTTAAGTGTTTGAGAGAAAACCTAGTAGCCAAGGGTTTGCTTCTAAGTCAAGGAAATTTATTTCATTCCCGGTGTGCTGCCCATGTCTTGAATCTAATTGTACAAGAGGGTTTGAAAGAGATGAGTGATGCTGTATCAAATATCAGAGATAGTGTCAAGTATGTGAAGAGCTCTCAAGCACGTAAACAAAGATTTGAAAAGATGATTAAAGAGGTAGGGATATCTTATAGGAAAAGGCCACCGCTAGATGTTGTCACTCGATGGAATTCAACGTATCACATGCTTAGTTGTGCTTCTGAGTATGAAAGAGCTTTTGAAGCATTGACCCGAGAGGATACTCAATATACACACCAGCCACTAATTGAGGAATGGACTATGGCAAAAAAACTCTGCAATATTCTAGGGACATTCTCTGGTGCTACTGAAGTACTCTCAGGTTACAAGTACCCAACATCAAGTATTTATTTCCATTAGATTTGGGAGATTAAATTGTTGTTGAAAAGGGAGTTATCAAATAAGGATGTTATTATGGTTCGCCTTATGGTGCATGAGATGAGGAAGAAACTCCAAAAATACTTGGATCTCTCATTTTTGCAAATCTGTCTACCAGTTGTTTTGGATCCTAGATTTAAGTTGGTCTTCCTAGAGTTCCGTCTTAGGCAGGGTTTTGGAGATTATTCATCATCAACCTACTTCCTCCAAGTACAACAAACTTTCAAAAATCTGTATGATGAATATGTCTTGCAATGGGGTCACTTAGTTCCTGAGTACGCAAAGCCAGCAGCTGAAGATCAACCAAATTTTGGCAAAAATAACCCATGGGCAGACTGGGGCCAGCATCAGAACTTAAATCAGAGAAAAACAGTGAGTGAACTTGACAAGTATTTGGAAGAGAAAACAGTCCCTATAGATATAGAATTTGACATTCTACAGTATTGGAAAATGTCCTCTGCCACTTATCCCATACTTGCACGTATGACAAGAGATATACTAGCCATTCCTGCATCTACAGTGGCATCAGAATCAACCTTTTCTGGTGGAGAAAAGATAATAAATGAGTATAGAAGCAGGTTGGCTAGTGACACAGTAGAGGCACTTGTATGTCTTCAAGATTGGATTCGAGGTAGATTACATATTCTTGTGTCCTAACATGTTTACTATAATATAGTTGAATAATATTTGTCCTAACATGTTTACTATAATTTGTTTCGATTGTGTTAGACTCTACTATTCATGATGATATAGCTGGATGTATTATGGGAGATGATGAGGATGATGAGATCTAACTCAGGTATAAATTTGCAGATGAATTTGCTTTATGAGATGAACTTGCCTTTTCTCAATAAATGAATTTGCTTTATGAGGGAAAAAAATAAAAGGCTCCAAACTGTTGTACTCATTGCTGCAACATTCATTCATAGTAGTGTAGTTTAGACTGTTGCTGCAACATTCATTCATCATTAGTACTAGACTAAATTGAGTAAACAGAGGCAGACAAGTGGATTTTGTAGAATCTAAGCAAGAGACATTCTCTGTATTACTTGTATAGCTCAGCCCTTTTTCATTACTTGTATAGCTATATGACATTCTCTGTATTCACACTTACATGGTCCTTTGCAAAGAAAGTAGTATAGTTGTAGTGTAAATTAATGTTCTTTCTAACAAATTATGCATCAGGTTAATTTGTACTAAAATGACCATTCCATACAAGATTGAAGGGCTAAAGGTTTCTGAACTGCAGAGTTCTCAATTCATGTTAGCTGATCTCAGCTCTGTCTTTGGAGTTCAAGGACTAACTGATGACTTGTTATCACTGTTGTAATCTTTGTAGGACTGAATGTTTTTGACAATTAATATTTCGTGTTATATCAATAAAATCCGTGTTAAGTTTTGTATGTATGTCATGTAAATTTGTGAAGTAAATAAAAAAATAAACACTGCACACAACCAGAGTCACAGATTCTTCTTTACATGCAAGGCAGCTAGCCCAGAACAAACGTCGCACGCGAGAAACGGGATTGCGGCCGCCGCGAGAAACGTCGTATGCGTACGCGGCTAAAAACGGGCCACCGCAGAAGCCCTGAGACACGATGCGGCGCTTGCGGACGCGGGACGGGCTGCCCGCCGCCGCGCCATTTGCAATTTTACGTAGGAGTAGGAGTAAGGTACGGTTCAGTTCGCGAAATATTCGAAGAAAAGTTACTTTAGCACTTTCATTGTTATTTGACAAACTTTGTCCAAACATGGTATAACTAGACTTAAAAGATTCGTCTTGACATGTACATACTAAAAATATAATTAGTTATTTTTTTACCTACATTTAATGTTCCATGCATGCGTCTAAAGATTCGATAGATTCGATGTGACGGGTACTGTGCAATATTTTTGGGCAAATGTTGGCAACTGAACAAGGCCTAATATAGATTCGACGAGTTCTTCATCAAGTTAGGCTGCAACGGCTTTGTCCGATCTCTAGCTTATTGTGGTTCCGTCATGACTTATGTTTAGCTTTGTAAGGCTGCAACGGCCTCGTCTGATCTCTTATAATGCTCAAACATGAGTTAGTTATCGTTGATCGTGTGTTAAATGATCTTTTTAGTTAACGTATTATCAATAATTATCAAATCTGCATAGAACTTCAAAGCTTGCTTTGCTGTCCTGGGTGGGTTTAGTTATCGATTTTGTTATAATTAATATTGATTAATTATAACATTATCTTCTAGCTAAGTTCGAAATAGATCGGTCTTAAAAACTTTTGTTTGTTCGTTTTCAAGCTTTTAAATGCTATGCTTGTACACGACGATTAAGTCTCATAGATCAACTGTTTTACTTTAAATTTACGCCTTACATGGTACATGTTTAGAGGTACGGTTAGATTTGTGCTTAGAGTCTTTTAGTCTCTTTTGGAGGTCCTATTATGGCTACATCGGTTTAGTCTCATCTCCACTGTTCGGATTATCTAGATTCAGATGTCGTCGGTTGACGGACTTTGACCGTAGACCTAAGCATTTTGTTGGTTGAGCCGAGAAAAAGTCCGGTTATGTCGGGCTAAAAAAATCTCGTCCAGTACCGTCCACTGGGAGAGTCAGGCCTGCTATTTTCAGATTGGGCTCGGGCCGGGCCTGGGCCTGTGCACGATGTTCGCATAATTTATAGTGTAAAACAACAAAAATAAATATTTCGGGTCGGGTTCGGGCCGAATTTTTTTTCTAAGCAGTAAGATCTCTACCCAGGCCCTGTCCAGCAAGGTTCGTGGGCGGGCCAAAACCCGACGGGCTTGGGCTGGGCCCAAGGGCCAGGTCGGGGTCAAAATGCTCAGGTCAATTTGACTGTGAAGATAGACATGCACTTTGTTTGTTTGCCATATCAGCATTGGTTAAATTGTCGATCACTCGTGCTCTGACAAATACAACACGTGTTTCGGATACATTTTAGCTTATTTATGTTTTTTTTTCATGTAACATATGATTTGAAGCATAGATGGACTTGTTAATCTCTTCTGAGGACTTTATTATGGCTGCAACGACCCTGTTCGATCCCCGCTGTTAGAGTTACTCAGATTCTGACGTTATCGGTTAACAGTCTGTTTATTGTAGAGAGTTATGTGTTATCTGTGATTTGCATGAATGACTTAGATGGTTGAATTTACACCGACTATAATCTTTGTCATAAGATCTTGATATATATGTGCTTATTTTCATCCTGATTATGCTCTTAAATCATGATGTCTTTTATACACTCTGATCGGCTATTTTAACTGAACTGACATGCATACTAGAAACTGCTGATTCTTTGAGATTTAATCGATTGTACAAATTATTGACTGTCTAATCGATGCCCTCTAAGATTGGCCGTTCATGCCACATATTTGGAACAGTCTAGAACAACACGGACACGTTACACCTTAAATTACTGATCAACTCTGTCTCTCGTTAATTGCAGGATCAAATTGACTTGCACGTCTAGAACCGAAAGTCAGAACCGACTAGCTGGAGAAGTCACACTGATCCAAAAACCTCTCAGCTTCGCTTTCGACTACAACCTGCCTGCCCACGGTTTTTTTCACCAATACCCATCCCTGGCCGGAAATCCCTGCACGCTCGTTCTCCAAGGCAGGGTCAACCCAAATCTCAACAATATACTGTTTTTTTTAGTGATGAGATGTCTTTGACCTTGCACCGCACACCATCTAGAGGTGGGATATCCCACTCTGGGATGCCCCTGAGGGCCCTGACGCTGAACTGAACCGAGCTCAAGAGAAAAAAAAAAGACACGCTGACATTGATGTTGTGTCATCTTTCACCTGTATTTCTGTATGAAAGGAAAACAAAACAAAAGTTTCAACTTTCAAAAGAAAAATAGTTGCTGCTACAGAAATCTATTCTGCTGTGCAGTTTCTTCTTCAAAGAAGAAGAAGGGGGAAAAAGTAAAAGGTAAAGAAAAAAAATCCTGCATCTCTTCTTCCTACTGTGCTACTACTGTACCGCCGCTGCACGTTTCTATGGATATACGAGCCGTTGAGCCGGGCATCCTTTACACTGCTTTACCCATCACCAATTTGCAACCGTGCCAAAAAAAAAGCAGTGTAATCTCCAAGATCGATCAATACGGAGGCGAGCTGAGCGCAGCTTGTAGTCGCGTCACGAGAGCACCGTCTTGAGCTTGTAGTTTTTGGCGAACGCGCTGTACACGACGAAGTTGAGCGTGCACATGGCGGCCATGGTCCAGAAGAAATAATCGAGGTGCCCCTGGTTGAGGTTGTCGGAGATCCACCCGGGACTGGCGGCCGTCGCCGTGAACGCCGCTACGATGGCGTAGATGAACGAGCTCATGTAGCTGCCCAGCGCGATGGTGAGCAGCGAGAGCGACGTGCACGTGCTCTTCATGGTGTCTGGCGCCTCAGCGTAGAAGAACTCCAGCTGCGCGATGTAGCAGAACACCTCCGCGCCGGCCATGAAGAAGTACTGCGGGAGCTGCCACGCGATGGTGATCTCCTCGCCGCGCGCCGCGCTGTCGAGGCGCTTCATCTCGACGAGCGCCGAGACCGCCATGGAGAGCGCCATGAGTAGCCGCCCGGCGCCCATGCGCTGCAGCTGGGAGGGCTCGCTGTCGCCGCCAGAGGAGAAGCCCCTCAGCACCGGCACGATCACCTTGCCGTAGAGCAGTATCCACGTGAGGAGGAAGACCACCTCGAACGAGCCCATGGACGCCGCCGCCACCGGCACGGACAGGATGGACATGTTCATGGCGCTGCCCTGCTGGATGAAGGTGGTGGTCATCTGCGCGTACGCCGAGGACACGACGACGCTGGTGACCCATATGGGCAGCAGGCGCATCAGGATCTTGAGCTCCTCCACCTGGGTGACGGTGCAGAGCTTCCACGACGAGCCGGCCTCCCCGGACATCTCCTCCATGTCCGATTGGGAGATGGTCGCTGCCTTGTCGAGGAACGAGAACTCGTCGGTGTGCGCGATCTTGGGCTGGGCGTCCACCTTGTCGCTGACCTCGTAGAGCATGTCGGCGTCGGCAGGCACCTTGAGAGCGATCTTCCTGCAGGCGGCGACGACGACCTGGCTGAGGCTCCTGAGCGGCGTGCCGGTGGGCATGCGGCGCTTGTACATGGGCGTGGCGAGCACGAAGGCGGCGAAGGCGAGCGCGAGGCAGGCGGTGGAGATGCCGAAGCCGAGGCCCCAGCTGACGTTGTCCTGGATCCACACGATGAGGAGGCCAGAGACGATCATGCCGAAGTCGACGCAGAGGTAGAACCAGCTGAAGAAAGACGCCTTGCTCTCGCGGTCCGCCGGGTTGTCGTCGTCGAACTGCTCCGCGCCGAACGGCGCCAGCGACGACTGCACCCCGCCGCGCCCGATCGCCACGAGGTACAGCCCGAAGAAGGCGACGGTCTTGGCGCCGAACACCGACGTGCCGCCGAGCACCGCGGCCGTGGGCAGGAACGCCGAGAAGGTGACAAACATCATCCCCTGCATGTCATGGATGATGTCTGTTAGCATCGTGCCGTGTCTCATGCATGCATGTCATGGATGATGAATGAGGTATAGTATAATGCGTACAAGGAGGTAGACGACGAGAGAGACGAGGATGGTGTTGTAGTTGCCCAAGAAGCTGTCTGCGATGATGGCACCGAAGACCGGTGTCAGGAAGCTGGTGCCGAACCACGTCGTGACGTCGGAGGCGCTGCCCAGGCTGCTGCCATGGAGGACGGTCTCCAGGTACACCACCAGGTTCGACGAGATGCCATTGAACGCTGTGCTCTCCAGACACTCGAACCCTGCACGCCGCAGAGGCAATTGATGATGAGCTCCAGTGATTAGTATGCATGCGTTCTAGTAAGACATAATGTTTCAGTTCTTTGTATTCATGCATTCGGGGTTTTTTCTGTCTCTCTCTAAATGATCATAGCAGCGAAACTAGCATTTTGTGCCTGAACGCATTCTGTTTTCAGGAGAAAGAAAAACTGAACATGATGGAGGGAGCTACTAGTATGCCCACCAAGAACAACCGCCGGCGCCTTGCTGCCGGCACGTTTTTTGTCCTTCAACAGTGGCGCTTGCAGGCTGTCGTCCTGAATTTTAAGGCTGTGACTCTGCAGTGAAGAAAGAAAAAATTCACAAGATTGTCAGTTCCAGGAGAATCTGCACGCTGCGTATTTTACTACTATCTGAATGTCGAATGATACAGAAGTGCGATGTATGCTCTGCTCAGCGATTCTTCTCTCTTTCTAACGGCGAAAGAAAAGCAAAAGTATTAAAGCGACAAGCATAGAAGCGTGTGTATGGATACGTTTTACTAGTCTATTATAATCCTGTTCTTGGAACCTTCTGTCTATACAAGCTCGTGTGTAAATATTTTTCCAAGCTTAATTAATGTACACCACAATGCAAGTATCGATCGTTTTATAATAAATTTATATGATTCCTTTTCTCGCTTCTTTATTTAAGACTTGGTCTATACCAACTCCGCCACGTATCCTGATCCCAACTGCCCAGTTCGCTGAGCAACATTGCATCCGACATTCCGACGTCAGTATCATCGCAACGTCACAACGTATATACTTGTTGAGCATATTATATTACCAATGCCCTGTTTAGTTTTTCCCATTTTGCAAAATTTTTCATCACATCAATATTTGGACGTATGCATGAAGCATTAAATATAGGTAAAAAAAATAACTAATTATACTTTTAGTATGTACATGTCGAGACGAATTTTTGGAGTCTATGTAGTCCATATTTGGATAAAGTTTGTCAAATAACAACGAAAATGTTACACAAAAAATTTTGCAAAATTTTCCAACTAAACACACCCCAAAACGAAAAAAAACAGAAAAGCTAAAGTATATTTATATTCCGTATCTCAGAAACGCTTTAATTTGTTTCCCTGTGTCTGCTTTCGATAATTAGTTGAATTCGATCCTAATGCTGATCGCTAACCAAGAAATGCATTGACTGACGCCGAAACAGCTGCGATCCATTCTAAAAAGAAGCTCGCCGGCGGAAGGAATGCAGTCATGCAGAGATTGAGCTCCGGACCGTTACCTCTGGCAGGAGCGGCGCGCGGTCGCCCCTCTCCATGGCGTCCATTGCTGATGGCGCCGGGAGCTGTGGATCTGACTGCGGCCGAGGTGCAAGGCGGTCCTCGAACGGCAAAGGGACCTGCGCTTCTCCTCGCGCTGGCGCTTTGCTCCGTTCGGGCTCCGGCCGCTGCTGGCTGCTCGATCTGGTGTCTATGCGCTGGTGCCCAGCTGCGAGGCTGCCGGCTGCTTTATATAGGATAGGAAGCGCGCGCACTCCCTCGCTCTCGCCGATGTTGGTGGCGTGGCGGAGAGACATGGCGTCCCGGCACGTGAGATGATAGGTTGGTGAGCCGAGAAACGTTTTGTTGCCTTGTTGGTGAGCTCAGGGACCCTGGATGGATTTGTTCGGCGTCGCCGTCGCCGTCACCGTCGCGGGGCGTAAATAAAAATAACGTAACATAAAACGCGCGCGCGAACGCTTCAAATCCGAGCGGGTTTTTCACCCGAACAAGGCAAAGGCAGGCAACACGGATGCGTGTATGCCACCAGCTCTCACCCCCACTCACTGCACGGCAACATGGCAAGAGCTGATGTCGACCTGGGTAGAAGAAAGGTCGCGGGCTCTCAGTTCAGACCCTGAAGAAATTTTGTGTTGTGCGCAGTAGGTGGAGGTGGCTGCAGGCTTGCCGAGCTTGCAGCATGGGGCCAGACGGATACGGCCGGAGACCAAGGTGGGGGCTTCCGTAAAGACAATTGCGGTGCCCGGCGGCCCCCGCGCGCGTGCTCTGCTTGATGCGTCCAAGTCTTCGGTCAGCCAACGCGACGGCAAGAGGGAGGCAGAGTGGGTGCCATGTAAGATGTGTTTTTTGCGCACTTTATTATTGTTCATTCATCAGAACCGCAGCAGACACGTGGTGTTTTACTCAGCGAAGGATTCTGGACGACAAAGACTGAACTTGTGGTTGTTCAATACTCTAATCTGTAGCCGGTACTCCGATCCACCTGTAGCTGCCAAATTGCCGAAGGGAGCGAGCGGATATGGCCAATCCCTTCGTGCTACTCACAGTACGTAATTGTCATGGCGGCAAATCCGGATCCAACTTGTCGTCGGATGTGATGGACACATTTGTATTATTTCGTTTAGTTTCCGGACTGCACACTCTCAGCTGCCAGCCTCCACCCTTCACTTTTTCCAAAAGATTTTGCTTTTCTCTCCCACTGGACAGTGGCTGAGTGGCCAGAAACGCTTCGCCACCGAACACAAGTGGTTCTTGGGGAAAAAAAGAGGCAAAAAACATAGCCGTGAAAGATACACATGCAGTGCAGTGGCGCACTTGTTCAGTCCTGCTGTACTGAGATTGTTCATTCTCTTCTTTTAGGAGTCTTTCTGTCTTTGCCTGTCTTCGGATATGGTTATTCGGTCCAACTTGTCGTCGGATGTGATGGACAGGGCTGATCCATTTGGATTATTTCGTTTGTCATTCGATTTTCTGGACTGCACACTCTCAGTTGTTCGATACGTATAGTCCAGCCTCCACTATTTCCTAAAGCTCAGCTTAGAAGTAGGACTGTAGGAGCTCTACCAAATACACCCTAATTGCTTGCACACTTTGCAATGTTTTTCAGACAACGAGCGTCAAATCCATCAAGATAAACTACCGGTATGATCTTGCCTTTCTTTGTCATATTCACCGCATCTAAATCTCTCTCTATTTTATCTTAGAGTCAGCGTCTTGCTGGTTAGCATACGTAATTGCGTGCTATGCTTAACACGATCTCCTTCAAGCTGGCAAGCGGCAACCATGTTTACCCCCACAATAAAATAACTGGCAACGACCATGCATTGGCTAGAATGATATCTTCGAAGGACACAGATCTCGTTTGATAGCTCACCTTGTCTAGTGAAGTTGTTTTTTTTAGAAAATAGTTTCACGTGCAATTTACCAGATAAAGCTGAGGTGTTTCATAAAAAGTGTTTGGAAAACAACTTCACCAACAACTATACGCATGGTTGAGAGAGAAATGAGAGCGTAAGTTGTAGAAAGCTACTTTTTCAGTCTCATATCAACTTATGGTTTTGTGGGGTGAAGAATAAAACAGTTTCATAAGTAAAACTATTTTACAAAAAGATGTTTTTTTTAAAAATAAGTCACAACAACTCATAAAGCTGTAATGAGCCGTACCAAACAGCCCATAGTTTCTTTCAAGCTCAACTCGTTAAATCTTGTTCAGCAAGTGATCCAGACGATTCTAAAGGCGTCAAATTGTTTTTCAAATTGCAACGCCCTTTAGAAAAAGGCAAATTGATCTCCATCCAGGTTATTTGGGCTGACGATCGAGGAAGTTGGTATATGGAGTAAAAAAAAAAGCAGCCCGGCTCAGTTTATTTTCATCATGATCTCTGGTTATGGCGTCATATATTGACGTACTGGACAAAAAAGGCGATGGAAAGATTGGACAAGCTGCAAAAGTTTGGCCATGTGAACTTTAGTTTCCAGTTCTTGAGTTCGGAATCTTCTGTATGGAAACACGAAACATGTGCCATAACATTCATAATGGATGACTCTACTGTGCTGAATGGTGAAACTGCCACCGTCATCGCGAGACCACTGATCTTCTCTTCTACTCCCTCCATCCCAAATTATAAGTCATTCCAAGAATATTGGAGAGTCAAAGTTTTTTAACTTTGACCAAGATTTTAGAGAGAAACATAAAAATTTAAAACATCAAATATGTATATTATGAAAATATAACTAATGAAGAATCTAATTATACTTAATTGATATCATAAATATTATTATTTTATTATATAAATTTGGTCAATGTTTAAAAACTTTGACTCTCCAAGATTCTTGGAATGACTTACAATTTGGGATGGAGGGAGTAATAAACTTCATTGTACTCCTGATTCAATCCGGTAATTTCACCACATGCAGAATTAGTAGAATCTCCGTGTTTGATCACGGGGTCATTCTTATTTTGTTGTTATTGAGAAATTTCAACATTCGTAATGGAAACAACGGTTATTTCACCACATGCAGAATTAGTAGAACCTCCGCGTTTGATCACAGGACCATTCTTATTTTGTTGTTATTGAGAAATTTCAACATTCGTAATGGAGGCAAAGGCATATAAATGTACTGTATTAGATTACATGCATAAAATTATTCTGCGCACGGATTGAATCAGGAGAAATAAATTTTTTTTTCTGAGTCCTAGATTTCCAGTTTAGTTCAAAGAATCACTTCACACTCCTTAGTTAAAAAAGTTATTTGCAAGAGCTCATGTCCGACCTGGGTAGAAAGGTCGCGGGCTTTCAGACCGAGAAATTTCTGCGCAGTAGGTGGAGGTGGCTGCGAGCTTGCCGACGCTGCGGCATGGGGCCAGACGGCCAGGGACCAGGTGGAGGTTTTCGTAGAGAAAATTTGGGTTGCCCGTCCCCGGCGTGCTCTTGCGTCCAAGTCTCCGGTCAGCTACGGCGACGGCAACAAGCAGAATGGGACATGTAACCATGTAGGGTGTGTTTTTTTTTTTTTGCACATTTTATTGTTCAAAAAAGTGCAGACACTGATGAGACACGTGGGTGTTTTACTAGGGGGTTGGAAGGAAAGGCAAAGAGCCAAAGACTGAACTTGTGGCTGTTCAGCACTCCGCCGGTAGGTGCCAAAGGGAACGGCGAATATGGACAATGCCATCGTGTATTACCCTCGACTTATTTTCTCATAAAACTATTTCTACCTAAACTTATCAGTCATATTTTAACTTATTCTACCTCACAGAACGCTATTAAAACAGTCGAAATCAACCGTACACTCTCAGTTGTTCCGTATAAGTCAAAGTATGGCTGATTTTATAGCGTCATGTGAGAGAGTCCAGCCTCCGGTCTTCACTTCTTTATCCAAAAGATTTTGCCTCTCTCCCACTGGGCCACTGGCTAGAAACGCTTCGCACCAACACAAGTGGTTTCATGAGGGTGGGAGTTTGGGGAGAGGCAAAAAGCATTGCCGTGAAAAGAATGAAAGATACACATGCAGTAAATAACTGTTTGACAAACTCCAGAGAAGGAGCTCCGCCAATCCTGTGAAGATAAACCACCAGGTCAATCCATAACCTAACTGTATGTTCTTGTCTTTCTTCGTCATATTGACTTCACCACGTCCAAACCTCTTTGTGTTTACCTTACATCAGTGTCTTGCCGATTAGCATATGTAGTTTGCACACTATGCTTAACGTGATCTCCTGAAGCTGGCAACCATTTTTAGCATATGTAGTTTGCACACTATGCTTAACGTGATCTCCTGAAGCTGGCAACCATTTTTTTTAGATAAAGGATAAAATATCCGGCCTCTACATCCGAGGATGTACACAACCAATTATTACAAAAGCATTCAACGCACGCAAAATAAAGAACAAGCCAAAGTTTGAAACTAAACCATATGACACTAGAGCAAAAGATAAACATGCTTCCACCCTCTATTTGAAATCTCCAAAGCAATCACTTCTATCTTCTTGCTTATCAACAAGAGGGTGTCCTTGGCTTGCTCATCACGCTGCAGCTGAGCCCAGGAGCGGAGCCAATACGCTCCCCTGAAAATGACCTACGAAATAGAGTTAAATTTCATTTTATTAAAAATAACATCATTCCGGCATCGCCAGATAGCCCAGCACATGGCAGCAACCCCAACCCAAATTAAATCTTTGATATGTTTAGGCTGATTAATAAGCCAATTACCAAACATATGTCCAATAGATCTCGGTTGGGTCAAATTGGTAGCGTAAAAGATAATCCTCCAAATCATTTTGGCACAGGGACAGTCTAGGAACAGATGTTGGATAGTCTCATTCCTATTGCAACAAATACATTGTTGGCTCCCTGTCCAGTTTTTCCTAGCAAGGTTGTCCTTGGTTAGGACAACCCAGGAACTTTTATCTTCCAGATCTTCCTATGAAGGAAAGGAGGTTGAGTATCTATAATATGAAGATACATAGAGCGTACGGAAAATAACCCAGATTTGGTTAAGCCCCATTTAAAGAGATCCAAACCTTCCACCAAATGAACATTGGAGATCCGCGCTACCAAATTAAGCCACTCTAAAAGTTTATTATCCACCAGAGCCCTTCTAAAAGAGATATTAAGAGGACTTGTGGCCATTACTTTCGATACAGTTGCATGTGGATGAAGCTGGCAACCATGCATTGGCTATAATGATATCAGTGAAGGATATAGTTTCTTTCAAGCTCGACTCGTTAAATCTTCTTTTAGCAAGTGATCCAGACGGCTTTAAACGCGTCAAACTGTTTTTCAAATTACATAGCCCTTTAGAAAAAGGCAATGATCACCATCCATGTTAATTGTACTGACGATTGAGGAATAAGTTGGTATATGGGGTCCATCAGTTCATTTTCATCATGATCCGGTGATGGCGTCATATGTTGACAGATTGAAAAAAATAAAATAAAAGCGATGGAAAGATTGGACAAGATGCAAAAGTTTGGTCATGTGAACTTTAGTTTCCAGTTCTCGAGTTCAGAATCTTCTCTATGGAAACAAGGAACATGTGCCGCAACATGCATAATGGATGTCTGTGTTGAATGGTGAAACTGCAACCGTCATCACGAGACCACTAATCTTCTCTTCTAATAAACTGCATTATACTAATGATGAAACAACGGTAGTTTCAGCACATGCAGAACTAGAACAACCTTCGCGTTTGATCATGGGACCATTCTTATTTTAATTTCAACTTAATAAAAATATAAATATATGAAACTGATAAGAGGACTAAAGCTTTCATAAGTAAAATGTAAACCAAACATGGGATTGTTTCTTGGGACATTTCCTTCTTTTATTTAATTCTTCTTCTATCCTGGCCAATCGACATCTTACTTGTTGGAAACCTTCTTTGATATTGAAGCTTGCTTGAAGCAATTAGCGAATTTGCAAACTGAAATAATCGCAATTTTTCGGAATAGTATACTGATAAATTAGTCTGGCCTGGGCCAATGGGTTGGTACAACAAATACCTGAATGTTACTCACGTTCTCTTACCAGAACCCAACTGTACCTAAATCCTCCTTAAATAGCATGACCTGGAGATTTTGACCAAGACATCATGCTTGAAGAAGTCCGTACATAAGTTGGTGAATAGGATTATAAGCCAAAAAACATATGCCTTACCAGAATCATAAGAGAAAGTGCATCTCACACTGTTGTGTGGTTTATTGTTGGCATACAACATTGTCCTATATGTTTTTGAGTTTTGACGTAGTGTTCAACAACTTCAGCTGACAGATGTATGTAGCACAATCACCTACTGCGTGTTTGAACGTAATTCCCAGTTGTACTGCATATATTTCTATAATTTGAACATAACGTATGGAATATTTATATACCGACCATGCCATACTTTTGTATGACTCAGAACTTTAAAAGTTGAATTCAACTCAAGACCAACCAGATCTCCCATACTTTAGAAGCTAAACAGTTTGAATACAGCAATCTCAGTCTGGTTGGTTTCTACTTACAGCAAGCAGTACATACACAACACTACAACAGAACTCATCAGGTAAATGCCTGCAAGAACCAAGTAGTACAGGTTTGGTGCAAGTGCAATCCACTTCCACCAACAGCTTCCCGCCGTAGTATATAAACCCACTGACATTCCCTGCCGTAGTATATAAAATGGCCTCTGTTTGGATTGACTAAAATAAGTTATTATCTGCTAAAAAAAGATCTGGCTGATCTAAATAGCCAGCTTATAGGCCATTTTGAGCTATTCAACCACCCAGCTTATAAAAAGCTACTACCTGGTTCCCTCCTGCTATTGCAGCTTATAAACTTTTTAGCAGATCCAAAACAGGCCCTAACCCTATAGCCCACAGTTTAAAACACTGATGGCAAGTATTAGAAGTGAGATGCTTGTTGTGCTGTACCTTCCCCAGTAAGAGTGGGCTAAAACTGCACCTAACACGAGCGTAAGAAAATTTTATCCAAAGTCAAGTAGTGATAGGTGATATCTGTCGTATTTCAAGCATCGTTGCCATGTAGGACAAGTGGATATAGATAATTAAGTTGGTCTATATGTCAAAGAAAGCAGTTTCTTGTTAGTCAAAGCCTGAAACGTCAAGATCAACAATAATGCGGCTTCCATTTAGGCACAAGTACAATGCCAAAAAAAAATATGGAGAAGCCTTGGATATTAAACTTTCTTTCTAAAAAAAAGAATATCCAACCATTGTATCTCGTACAGTAAAAGTATACAAAGATAACTAGCATCATGTACTTTATCTGTTTCAGGGTGTTAGCTTGTTCAGTACCTACAGCCATGCAGAAGCAAAACACAGCAGTTGCATCACAAAAACCTAAATGCAATTATATGCTCACTCAAATGATTGTGGATGGCCTACAGCGTTTTCATTTTCATTGTTAGTCCTGAATATAAAAAGCATCATTGGCATGTATCATACTGAACTCAAGTAATTTTGTTCAACTTCGTGCTCTAGTTGGAACTAAAAAAAAGACTCCTAAGTAAAATCATTTTTATGATTTTGAAAAAGAGTTAAATTACAAAACTCTAGTAATTTGAACATGGTGAAAGAAAAAAAGGATCGCAGTTCCATTAAGGAGTCAACTAGCGGAGTTAGAAGACCAAATTCACAGAAGCTTACAATAGATAAGTACGCTACGCTTCGGAACATCAAAATTTGTTGCCTACCGGCTACTGCGCTCAGGATCCAACGATATGACCTTTGTCTTACACAATAATGAAAGATCGCATACCTTGGAAGATGAACATACCATAACAACGCAGCAGGTATGAGATATCAGCTCAGAGAATAAATCCCCAGAAAACAACCTTGCTCGGACGTTCCCCGCCTTGCTTTGCTTGTCTATTAGCAGTAGATATCAGCTTCCACAACACAGATCTGCACTTGTGCTGCCGACAAGACTGAAAAGATCAAAGCGCCAAACAACAGTGCGCTCTTCAGCATGAAGCACGAATCTGGGCACCCTGCAGATGAACGGTGGTGAGTGATGGCAGAGAGAACGACCAACTTCAACATCACTGCTGGGGCATGGCAGCCATTCTAGGAAAGCATCGGCGGTTTTGAGGACTGGGCCGCAACGGCGGCCCCTGAGTGGGCGGCGGTGGTTTTGGTTTCTAGGGGAAACGAGAGGGTGTTGCGGTGGGCCGTGGGCGTGGAGGAGGGGGAGCGGCGGTGACTGTGAGGTCGCCTCGCCCGCTGCCGACCTGCCGCTGCGGCGGTACGCGGCGCCACCGGCAGAGGCGTGCGTTGGGCTCGGCGGGCCTGTAATTTCGGTCGTCTGGGACAGCGATGGGGCGGGTACAATTGGGCTGAACCATTTGGACTTTGTTGGGCTCTCTTAAAAGCTTGGAACAAAATGGTTGCGTACTTAAAAAACCTTGGGGCAAATTCATATGAGAAAAGTAGCATTTTAGCTAAATTGATACAGTTAGCTCATCTAAAAAGGGACATGGGAACATTATGCCTTGGTTTTGAAAAATGAAAAGACAGAGATAAAATAATAGAATTAAATGAACAAGGGTAAAATCATGATTAGACTTCAAAATATAGATTGCTGTAAGAGTTCTGTTGCGTATGTATTGCTTGCTGTAAGCTACAGACCAAACAGAGTTAGAATGCTGTATTCAAACTGACTGGCGAGCCGATGACAGAAAGATGTGTACAAGTCCCATGATTATTTTTGCAATTCTCACTAAACAAGATGTGTACAAATACACATTTGTTACTTGGCACCACAGGGCACAGGCTAGCCGATGACAGAAAGTACAGCATGCGCTGACTGGCGAGCTCGACAGTTAACCACATGAACCTCACATGATATTTGCGTTTGTCCTTGGAGCGCAGATTTATCAAAAATTGATGGCTCACGGTGGTGCATAGGCATAGCCCGGTCTCCTACAACTAGAAGTGTTACAAACTTAATGGATCTTGAGCCAGAAAAAACTTGAGGACAGGTAATGTCAGTGGATTTCTATACTACTGCAGGAGACCGGGCTATGTTGGTGATGGATTGCACCAGACTCGGAGTACTTAGTTCTAACAGGCGTTTGCCTGATGAGTTCTGTTGCGTGTGTACTGCTTGCTGTAAGCTATAGACTAAAAAGAGTTAGATTGTTGTATTCAAACTGTTTAGCTTTGCAAAACATGGGAGATCTGGTTGGTCTTGAGTTGGAGTCATACATAGGTTTTCATGCTTGTAATTGCAAGATCGAATGGCATGGACAGTCCACAAATGTTCCATATGTTCTATTCAAATTATAGAAATATATGCAGTACAACTGGAAATTACATTCAAACATGCAGTAGGTTCTTATAAGAAAAAAGTAACTTGCAGTAGGTGATTGTGTTACATACATATGTCAGCTGAAGTTGTTGAACACTAAGTCAAAACATATATTAGGACATTGTTCTATCCTCAAACTGTTTTTTTTTTTTTTTTTGAGGATGTTTTATCCTCAAGCTGTCCACAACAAACAACACAACACGTTAATGATGCATTTTGTCTTCTGATTCTGGTAAGGCCTACTTTTGGCTTGTAATCCTATTCACCAATTTATGTATAGTACCGACCTTTTCAAGCATGATATCTTGGTCAAGTCTGAAGGTCATGCTATTTCAGGAAGTTTTAGGTACAGTTGGGTTCAGGAAAGAGAGCGTGAGTAACATTTTGGTATTTGTTGTACCAACCCATTGGCTCCGATTCAGACTAGTTTAATAAGTCACAGCATACTATTTAGTATTCCGAAAAAATAGATGATTATTTAACATTTCCAAATTCTCTAATTGCTTCGAGCAAACTTCAAACTCAAAGTCCCAAAGAAGCTTTCCAACAAGTAAGATGTGGTTGCACAGGACAGAAGAACTAATTAAAGAAAAGGAGGAAATCGTCACAACAACCAAAAAAAAAAAGTTTGGTTTACACTTTACATATGACAGATTTAGTAATCTTATCAGTCTCATATATTTATATTTTGAAGTTGAAATTTCTCAGCAGCCATCAGATAAGAATGGTCTCATGATCAAACGTGAAGATTCTGCTAATTCTGCATGTGCTGAAATTACCGTCCTTTCATTAGTATAATGCAGTTTAATAGAAGAGAAGATCAGTGGTCTCACGATGACGATAAGCAATTGCACCATTCAACACAAACATCCATTATGCATGTTGTGGCACATGTTCTTTCTGTCCATACTGAAGATTCCTTTTTCCCCTGAAAGAAATATACAGTACACAAGATTCTGAACTCAAGAACTGGAAGCTAAAGTTCACATGACCAAACTTTTGCAACTTATCAAATCAGAGCATGAACTGAAGAGCTGGGCTGTATTTCTTTTACACCGTATACCAACTTCCTCAATCGTCAGCACAATTAACCGATGGGGATCAATTTGCCTTTTTTTTAAAAAAAAGGGGGGGGGGGGGGGTGGGTTGAAATTTGAAACACAGTTCCATGCATTTAAAAACGTCTGGATCGCTTTCTAAAAGGAATATTCAATGAGGTCATGTTCAGTTGGCCAAAAGACCCAAAATATTTTGCGCAGTGTAATCTTTAGACGCATGCATGGAACATTAAATATAGGTAAAAAAATAACTAATTGTACTTTTAGTCTGCTCATGTCGAGACGAATCTTTTGTGTCTAGTTGGGTCATGTTTGGACAAAGTTTGTCAACTAACAACGAAAGTGCTACAGTAACTTTTCGCCAAATGTTTCGCGGCTGAGTTGAGCGACTGAGGCCACATCGAATCGAACAGCTCAAGGTGTGGCGGTGTGCAGTCATTCATCTCGAACGACAAACGAAACAATCCATCATATATTCATATTCATATTCATATCTGACGACAAGATTGGCCCCGGATCTTCCGCCATGACAATTGCGATAGTACGAGAAGGCATTGTCCATATCCCATCGCTCCCTTTGGCACCTACCGGCGGAGTACTGACTAGTACTGAACAGCCACAAGTTCTGAACTTGCGTTCACTTCTTTCCAATCCCTGAGAAAAAACACCACGTGTCTGCGCTTTTGAATGAACAACCTACATGGCGCCCACCCTGCTCCTTGCCGTCGCGGCAGCTGACCGGAGACTTGGGCGCATGAGCAGTTGAGCACGCCACGGGGCCTGCTACCGCAAATTTTGTTTACGAAGACCCCACCCCTGGTCCCTGGCCGTATGGCTCCATGCTGCATTTCTGCAAGCCCCGCATTCCCGCAACCGCAAGCCCTGCACCCACCTCCATGGCTGATGGCTCCACCTACTGCGCAGAGATTTCTGGGTCTGCGAGCCCGCGACCTTTCAACCCAGGTCGACATCAGCTCACCCCTGTTGCCGCTGCATCCCTGTTGCCTCCCTCCCTGCCTTGTTCGGGTGAAAAAAGCCCGCGCATTATTCTGTTTACGCCCCGCGAGGCCGCGCCCCGCGACGGCGACGCGTAACAAATCAACCCAGGCCCCGAGCTCACCAAAGAGGCAAACCTACCTACAGTACCTATCATCTCTCTCCGCCGGCACACTGGCGAGAGCGAGCGAGCGAGCGAGTGCGCGCGCCTCCTATCTATATAAAGCAGCCGGCTGCCTGGCGGTTTCGGCACCAGCACATCAGACACCACACACCAGAGCAGCAGCGGCCGCCGGCAGGAGCCCCCGAACCGAGCAAAGCGCCGAAGCGAGGAGAAGCGCACGTGTCTCTCTGCCGCCGGCCCGCCGCTCGCTCGCTCGCTCGCTCCCATTCCCGTTCGAGGATCACGTCGCGCCTCGGCCGCAGTCGCATCATCGCATCCACAGCTCCCGGCGCCGTCGGCAATAATGGACGCTGGAGACGCCATGGAGAGGGGCGACCGCGCGCCGCTCCTGCCAGAGGTAACGGTCCGGGGCTCTCTGCATTCGCGTTCGCCTTCCGCCGGCGACCTTCTTTTTAGATTTTAGAATGATCAGGGCCGTTTCGGCGTCGATGCTTTCTTGGTTACTGATCAGCATTACTCGTTAATCGAATTCCTTATCGAACACCGAAAAACACACAGTCACACACACATCATTTCATTCATAGATACAGCTGTACTCCCTCGTCCCCGGAGTATATTTGAGCTTTTTTGTTGTTCTTTTTTTGTTATTATATGCTCAGTAAGTATATACACATACGCCGTGACGTTATGGTGATAGTGATGATATTCGGATGCAACACGTTGCTCGTTGCTCAAGGAACTGGGCGCCTGGGCAGTTGGGATGAGGATACGTGGAGTTGGTGGCCGGCTAGCACTAGTAGCACGCCATCATCATACTAGACCAAGTCCTAGATAAAGAACCGAGAAAAGGAATATAAACTTATTAAAACGATAGATATACTTGTTGGATCCATTAATTAAACTTCAAAAATCCTTACACACGAGCTCATATAGACAGAAGGTTCCAAGAATTGGCCTAGACTAGTAAAACGTATCCATCATACACACACTTCTGCTTGTCGGCTTGTCGCATTTCTTTCGGCCTTAAGAAAGAGAGAAGAATCGCTGAGCAAACATTCAGAGAGTAAAAAAAACTTTTTTTCGGTCGCACTTGTATATCATACTCACTACTGTTCAATATTCAGAGAGTAAAATACGCAGATCCGATCTCCTGCCGCTGACAAGTGACAACTTGTGAATTTTTTCTTCACCGCAGAGCCACGGCCCCAAGGTTCAGGACGACAGCCTGCAAGTGCCACTGTTGAAGGATAAAAAACGTGCCGGCAGCAAGGCACCAGCGGTTGTTCTTGGTGAGCATAGCTCCAGCATGTTCAGTCCTGGAAACAGAATGTGTTCAAGCACAATTAAGATGCTAGTTTCGCTATGATCATTTTTAGAGAGAGATAAAGCTGAATGAATATAAAGAACTACTGAAACATGTCTTACTAGAACGCATGCATACTAATCACTGGAGCTCATCATCAATTGCCTCTGCGGCGTGCAGGGTTCGAGTGTCTGGAGAGCACAGCGTTCAATGGCATCTCGTCGAACCTGGTGGTGTACCTGGAGACCGTCCTCCATGGCAGCAGCCTGGGCAGCGCCTCCGACGTCACGACGTGGTTCGGCACCAGCTTCCTGACACCGGTCTTCGGTGCCATCATCGCAGACAGCTTCTTGGGCAACTACAACACCATCCTCGTCTCTCTCGTCGTCTACCTCCTTGTACGCATTATACTATACCTCATTCATCATCCATGACATGCATGCATGAGACACGGCACGATGCTAACAGACATCATCCATGACATGCAGGGGATGATGTTTGTCACCTTCTCGGCGTTCCTGCCCACGGCCGCGGTGCTCGGCGGCACGTCGGTGTTCGGCGCCAAGACCGTCGCCTTCTTCGGGCTGTACCTCGTGGCGATCGGGCGCGGCGGGGTGCAGTCGTCGCTGGCGCCGTTCGGCGCGGAGCAGTTCGACGACGACAACCCGGCGGACCGCGAGAGCAAGGCGTCTTTCTTCAGCTGGTTCTACCTCTGCGTCGACTTCGGCATGATCGTCTCTGGCCTCCTCATCGTGTGGATCCAGGACAACGTCAGCTGGGGCCTCGGCTTCGGCATCTCCACCGCCTGCCTTGCGCTCGCCTTCGCCGCCTTCGTGCTCGCCACGCCCATGTACAAGCGCCGCATGCCCACCGGCACGCCGCTCAGGAGCCTCAGCCAGGTCGTCGTCGCCGCCTGCAGGAAGATCGCTCTCAAGGTGCCTGCCGACGCCGACATGCTCTACGAGGTCAGCGACAAGGTGGACGCCCAGCCCAAGATCGCGCACACCGACGAGTTCTCGTTCCTCGACAAGGCAGCGACCATCTCCCAATCGGACATGGAGGAGATGTCGGGGGAGGCCGGCTCGTCGTGGAAGCTCTGCACCGTCACCCAGGTGGAGGAGCTCAAGATCCTGATGCGCCTGCTGCCCATATGGGTCACCAGCGTCATCGTGTCCTCGGCGTACGCGCAGATGACCACCACCTTCATCCAGCAGGGCAGCGCCATGAACATGTCCATCCTGTCCGTGCCGGTGGCGGCGGCGTCCATGGGCTCGTTCGAGGTGGTCTTCCTCCTCACCTGGATACTGCTCTACGGCAAGGTGATCGTGCCGGTGCTGAGGGCCTTCTCCTCCGGCGGCGACAGCGAGCCCTCCCAGCTGCAGCGCATGGGCGCCGGGCGGCTACTCATGGCGCTCTCCATGGCGGTCTCGGCGCTCGTCGAGATGAAGCGCCTCGACAGCGCGGCGCGCGGCGAGGAGATCACCATCGCGTGGCAGCTCCCGCAGTACTTCTTCATGGCCGGCGCGGAGGTGTTCTGCTACATCGCGCAGCTGGAGTTCTTCTACGCTGAGGCGCCAGACACCATGAAGAGCACGTGCACGTCGCTCTCGCTGCTCACCATCGCGCTGGGCAGCTACATGAGCTCGTTCATCTACGCCATCGTAGCGGCGTTCACGGCGACGGCCGCCAGTCCCGGGTGGATCTCCGACAACCTCAACCAGGGGCACCTCGATTATTTCTTCTGGACCATGGCCGCCATGTGCACGCTCAACTTCGTCGTGTACAGCGCGTTCGCCAAAAACTACAAGCTCAAGACGGTGCTCTCGTGACGCGACTACAAGCTGCGCTCAGCTCGCCTCCGTCTTGATCTTTGAGATTCCACTGCTTTTTTTTTGGCACGGTTGCAAATTGGTGATTGGTAAAGGGTAACTAGGATGCATGTAGCGGCTCAAAAGGCTCGTATATTTATACAAATGTACAGCGGTACAGTAATACAGTAGGAAGAGGAACTTTCAAAAATACGGTCCCAAAAATACAGTACGAAGAAGATGCAGGGTTCCCCCACTTTTTGTTTCTTTGAAGAAGATGGCCCAATCGCGAAAAAAATACAGACAAAAGAGTTGAAAGATGACAGGACATCGTTACATCAATGTCAATGTGTCTTTTTCTCATCAGCTCAGTTCAGCGAAGGTACTGTATTTTCTAGTTTTGAATGATATTTTTTGGAAAAAAAAAATTCATACAGTCTAGCTGCATCGACCAAATGTGCAGACTTCCACTCATCTGTTAACACGTGCCCATCCAAGAAAGTAGTCATTTCATGGTTCGGTGGCTATCAGGCCCATACTCCCTCCGTTCCATAACGATGGTCATTCTAGCGACAGTGGAGCGTTACAATATACTTCCTTCGTTCTAAATTAAATTAAGTGTTATTAGAAATCTGTGTTTACGTCACAGACACGCTTTCCGGACCACACTTATTCTAGAACGGAGGGACCATATGTCGTTCGCTGCTCGTTCGTACTAGGGTCATAGCTGTATCACACAGCACCGCAGACCGCACTACGCGCCCCAACGTTCCAAATGAACTCAAGTCTGAGTTGTTTAATATGTAAAACAAGTTGGTGAACGGAGGGAGTAGTCTGTTCATATAGGGGTGTCAGTGCCTTTTTCCCTCTTCCTTGTTGGCCTACAAAGCGCATAATTACTGGCCGTGTGATTGAACTATGAGGACACGTGACTCTCATTCACGCTGGGCTGCAAAGGCATGGGTGCAGAGAGTCTGCATGCAGTTTTTTTTTGATTTTTTTTGGTACTTATTCACACTGACAAAAAAATTGCGAAAGTATAGAATCAGGAGAAAAAAAAACATACCATGCATGCATTGTGTGCCACTACTGTAGATCGTCTCTTAGGCCCCCTTTGTGTCATGGGGCAAACGCAGGAAAATCGTCAGCCATGTTTTTGCCTCGGCTCTGAAGACCAATTATGATTTTGCCCTAGTTTTTTTTTGTTTTTTTAGCTTTATCCTCTTTTTTTAAATATGAAACCGTCACTTGCTCTAAACCCTAAACCATTTGCCACCATTTTAGACTTTGTTGGTCAAAGGTCGAATAAATGTATTAAAAAGATGATACTAACCCTTGACCTTATCCTCACCCTCTCGACTTCCGTTGATGGTTAATTAAACATGTGTAACTTGTTAATTAAACTTTGTTTAGATTCAAATTTGTGCAAATTTTGCTATATTTTTTTTTAACAAAAAATGGTGTCGAAATATTTGTTATTAAAATAGAGGTTAAAATCATAGAGCACTAAAAAAATCTCAGGGCAAATTCACGTGGAAATACTAGTTTTTTTAGCTAAATTGACACTGTTAACTCCTCTAAATGTGACATGGGTAAACTATGCCTTTCTTTAGAAAAGACCAACAGGAACAAGATTACAAAATTAAATAAATGGGAGTAAAATCATAATTAGACTTCAAAAAACAGGTAAGAATGTAAGAGTCTCAAGATTATTTTTGCAATCCTCACTAAATAAGGTATTCATAAAAAGGTCAAAAACACATCCGTTACAGTTAGCCATAGACATGTCAACGGGGACGGTATGATGGGGACAAGGATGATATGCAGTCCCCCGTCCCTGTTTCCAGCGGGCACCGAAATGCTTAAGATCCATCTAAAAAAGTCTAATTCATACTAGTATGTACTCCCTCCGTATCACAAATAGAGTTCGTTTTGGAAAAGGTTTCAGTCAAACATTGGGAATATAAATCATAAATAACTTTTAAATTATTGAGTTTAGAAATGTAAAAATCATATAAATAAATTTATCTTGAAAAGTACTTTCATAAAAGTATATATATACCACTTTATAACAAATATTTTTAAAGAAATAAGTGGTCAAAGTTATGCTTTGGAGACTGTGTCGCTGTCCAAAACGAACTTTATTTGTGATACGGAGGGAGTACATATATAAGACCATGTCTTATGTGCATGCGGATTATAATAAATTTTTAGATACATATGTCTATTGATTATTTAAAATCATGTATTATTTAATTATGTGTATTGAGATCTATTATCTTAGTTTGCTAAGCACCTATTATCATGCACTATCGATGTGCCCCCCGGAGTCAACCACGTCAGTAATTGCAGTACAGAGGACTCAAAGACTTCTGCTTCCGACCGAAAGGAGAGGAGTACTACGCCGTGCGGATCCGCTGTCGGCATCGGCGTTGCCTTGTTCCGGTGACAAGTGAGAACCCGTGCTGTTTTGAGACGTTCTCTCGCGCGCCATTATTATTTTATCTGCGTCAGCGCCAGCGGCAACGGCAGCCGGTACCCCACTACCCCTTCAACAAATCCCCCCGGCGGCTCCGAGCTCACCAACCTTTCGGCGTGGGCTTCCGCGTGGGATCCGCCATGACCATCTCCGCCGTCTTCGCGAGTTGCCGCGCGCTTCCTTTATAAGCAGGCTGCTGTGGACTGTGGTCGCGCAGCGCGCTTCGCACGGGCGGGAGAGGGCGGAGCAGCAGCAGGCAGGCAGGGCTGGGGGCACCCACCGATCGAGCGGTCTGCGCTCAAGCAGAGAGAAGAAGCGCCAGAGAGGCAGGCACACAGCTCTCTTGGCAGAGACAGCAGAGCTCGGCGTACCCGTCTCCAAGAGCTTCGGCATCGGATCGATCGGCATGGATGCGCATGCGGGGGACGCCATGGAGAGGGGCGACGACGTGCGTGCTACTCTCCGACCTAAGGTAAGAAAGTTCCTGAGCTCTTTCTTCGTTCGCTCCCATGGAGTATGTAGAGATAGGCTTCGATCTCATCCCTCATCAGTGGACGAGAGAAATCGGTCGCCATTTTTTGCCGCTCCAGTTCTAGAACTAGCTAGAATGATAGGCCGTGACGCGTGGGGTGATGCTGGCGTCGGATCGGATGCAACGTTTCTCAACGAACATGCATGTTGGCACTGGCAGCTAGCTAGGAGGACTTGGTCCTGGGAACTGGGATGAGGATTTACTTGGGAGTCGGTAGCTCTTCAGCTGTCTAGCAGTCATGCGCTATTAACTTAGTAGACCAAGACCAAGTCTAGAATAAAAAAGGATCAAGTCCTTGAAATAATTGGTAGTTGCGGTACACGTACACAGTCGTAAACACAAATTAAATGTATAGTTATCTCGCACCGGAGAAGGTTCGATGAACTGACTGAGGGTCTGGAGTCTGGACAAATATGCAGACGCACTGCACTGATCTTGTCGTCCTCACTTAACAATAGCCCTTATTCCCCCCGAGGCAAGCACAAATGCACATGGGACGATACACAGTGGATCATACATGTTGTACAACTTGACAATTTGGTTAGTTTTTTAGTGCTGTATATGATAGTTATTTATAAGATGGTAATTTAGAAGTAAGTACGTTCTAGGTTATATTTAGTTATATTTAATTTCATAATAATAGCAAATGTCGACGATTTAAAAATACTTTAGATTAATGCTATTGTTGTCAAGTAGGAGCGACTATCCATCCTATCGATGATTAGATGTGTTTTGCTGTTTGATGAAAATTCCAGAGACCTTTTTAAATTTTTTCCTATAATGTCAAAATGAGGGTATTTGCAAAAGAAAATGTCAAAACGCGGCTATAGAGTATCTCCACCCAATTCCATTCGAGCGGGCGTTCACTCATTGCTAATCGAGCGAACGATACAGGTGAAGATCCACTATAGTCCATTTGTACATCTCTTTGCCTTAATACACGGAAGCGGAGGCTGCTTTACGTTTCTCCTTGCCTTAATACATAGAAGCGGAGACTGCTGCCTTAATACACGGAAGCGGAGGCTGCTGAGAAAAACCCGCGCACACATATCTCTTCTTATCTTTTTCTCTATTTATTTTTCTTTTCTTTTTCTTTTTTTATTTTACCTTCTTTATTTTTATATAAATTATTTCGTACATAATTTTTGGTTTTCTACTAATATACTATGATATTAATTTATACGCTAAATTCTTGAAAACTTATATGTATAACTTTATATCTAAGTTATTTGTAAGTTATATATCTAAGTTATACAAGCAAATTATACATATATCTTTTTTTTTAAAAAAAAACTAAGTTCTACACAAAATTTTTATGCTACCACAACTTTTAATATAATATTTTGCATAGGTGAACTTATTAGCACAAGTTTTTATCAAAACTTCGTTGGGCAAGTTTATAAGATGTATAAATAACACAAGTTTTATTGATTAAATTATATAAAGTTGTATGAACTAATTTATCTACACAAGTTATGTTTTGATAAACTTTTGTACATAAGTTATGTTTTCATAATTTTTGTGTCTTTAAGTTTTAGTATAAGTTATAACAATTTGTTTCTTTGTGTGTAATAACTTTTATGTTTGCAAGTTTTGGCTAAGTTATAAATTATTATTTTTTGTATTTAATAACTTTTTATAAATAAACTATATTTCATAACTCTTGTGTTTTCATATTTTTCATATAACTTATCGTTATAAGTTGTACATATAAGTTATATATATAACTTTGTAGCTTTAAAAAATATTTTTTTATAAAAATAAAAAACTTTCCAAAAAAAAAGTTGTGGAATTTTTTTTGCCAAAAAAGAAAGTTGCGGAAGGTGTCTGATCGTTCACCAGATTTGTATGTGGTGAACATTTGTTGTTTAGTGGTTGTCAGTATCTCCAATTGGTAATAGCCAGGTAAAGCAGTTTATATGTCTTGTGAAACCTTTCGGTTCATGTGTCCAAACTCAAGCGTGATCAAAACAACCTAGCAAATACTGACTTAGAGTCTGTTTGGTATATCTTATAACAACTTCATAAGTTGTTGTGAGCTGTCTTTTTTATCAAACACTTTTCCAAAAACAGTTTTACCTATAAAGTTGTTTTATTCCCTCTCTCACAAAAGTATAAGCTGAGATAAAGTTGAAAAAAATAGTTTTTCACTGTTTACACACTCATTTCTCTCTCTCAACCATGATTAAAGTTGTTGATAAAGCTGGTTTGTTAAACACTTTTTTCAAACACAACTCAGATTCACTAAAAAGTTGTTCAGACAGCTATTTAAAAAAACAGCTTCACTAGTGAAACTGAAGTGTGTCAAACCAGACCTTACTCTACAATATAACACTATGTTGTTCGAAATGCCGGCGCCACAACGATCGCCCGCCCTTGGTGATCGGCCATCGCACGACGACGACCGACGAAGTGACGACTAACGATTGTATATGCTCTTGTGCTTGTAGCTGCTCGCCCTTCCGTCAAGCCTGAGACGCTCCCCATCCCTGGGCACGCCACGCCTTCCGACACCCTGCACGCCGCGCTCCCCCTTCCTGATCACTCCACACCGGCTGGCATCCTTCCCGCCGGGTCGTCAGCGATCAATTGGAGCGAGGAGCGATGGAGGCATGGCGGAAAAGGTAAAAAAAAATTAGTATTGATGATCGTGTTGAACTAATCAATTTTGTTCTCATCTTGTGGAGGATAATTCTTCCCAGTGACAATTCGTACAATTTAACCCATTGCAGACTGAGGAGCCAGAGACTCAGGACGACAACTTGCAAGTGCCGCTGCTTAATGATAAAAATTGCGCCGGCAGCAAGGCGCCATTGGTAGTTCTCGGTGAGAAGAGCTCACCCATGTCCTGATCTTTCTTTTCGGAGAACAGGTTATGCTTGAGCCTGTAGTCCTGTACTGAGTTACTGACCGCTGTAGTGTGCTGCTGCTGCTGCATTCAGGGTTCGAGTGCTTGGAGAGCACAGCGTTCAATGGCATCTCCACGAACCTGGTGATGTACCTGGAGACCGTCCTCCACGGCAGCAACGTGGCCAGCGCCTCCAACGTCACCATGTGGTTCGGCACTAGCTACCTGACACCAGTCTTCGGCGCCATCATCGCCGACGCCTTCTGGGGCAACTACAACACCATCCTCGTCTCCCTCGCCATCTACCTTCTTGTATGTATTGTACACGCCCTCCTCCTCTGCCTTTTTTTTTTTGAAACAATGGCAGGCGAAGTTTTATGTACATTTCTATCACTAGCCGTTGCATCCGGCGCGCGCTAGCTAGCTTGCTGATTCTGTCTGCGTGCGCGTGCGCCACCTGCAGGGGATGATTCTGGTGACCTTATCGGCGTTCCTGCCGACGACGGCCACGGCGCTCGGCGGCTCCTCGGTGTTCGGCGCGCACACCGTGGCGTTCGTGGGGCTTTACCTCGTCGCGATCGGGAGCGGCGGGGTGCGGTCGTCGCTGCTGCCCTTCGGCGCGGAGCAGTTCGATGACGACAATGCGGTGGACCGCGAGAACAAGACCTACTTCTTCAGCTGGTTCTACCTCTGCGTCGACTTTGGCCCCATCGTCTCCGGCCTGTTCATCGTGTGGATCCAGGAGAACGTCAGCTGGGGCCTCGGCTTCGGCATCGCCACCGCCTGCATCGCGCTGGCCTTCGGCGCCTTCGTGCTCGCCACGCCCATGTACAAGCGCCCGACGCTCACCGCCGCCAAGGTATGCGCCGACTCTAGCCGGCCCGCAGCCCCCAATATCGCGCGACGCGCTGACGAGTTCTCGTTCTCGTTGCTTGGCATTTGGCAAGGCGGCGGCCGTCATCTGCGACTCCGAGACGGGCTTGAAGGATATATCAGAGGAGGAGGCCGGCTCGTCGCAGAAGCTCTGCGCCGCGACGAAGGCAGAGGAGTTCAAGACCCTGCTGGGGCTGCTGCCCATCTGGGCGACCAGCATCATCGTCTCCTCGGCGTACACGCAGATGAACACCACCTTCATCCAGCAGGGCAGCGCCATGAACGTGTCCGTCCTGTCGGTGCAGGTGCCGCCGGCGTCGATGGGCTCGTTCGAGGTGGTCTGCGTCCTCGTGTGGGTGCTGCTCTACGGCCACGTGATCGTGCCGGCGCTGAGGGGTTGTTGCGGGCTCTCGTTCGGCGGCGACGGCGAGCCGTCCCAGCTGCAGCGCATGGGCGCCGGCCGGCTCCTCATGGCCCTGGCCATGGCGGTCGCGGCGCTCGTGGAGATGAAGCGGCTCGGCAGCGCGGCGCGCGGGGAGGAGATCACCATCGCGTGGCAGATCCCGCAGTACTTCTTCCTGGCCGGCGCCGAGGTGTTCTGCTACATCGCGCAGCTGGAGTTCTTCTACGAAGAGGCGCCAGACACCATGAAGAGCACGTGCACGTCGCTCGCGCTGCTCACCATCGCGCTGGGCAGCTACCTCAGCTCCTTCATCTACGTCATCGTCGCAGCATTCACGGCCACGGCGGACAGTCCCGGCGGGTGGATCTCGGACAACCTCAACCAGGGCCATCTCGACTACTTCTTCTGGACCATGGCCGCCATTTGCACGCTCAACTTCGCCGTGTACAGCGTGTTCGCCAGGAACTACAAGCCCAAGAGCCAAGACTATGCTCTCATTACTTGACTGCAAACAGCTCTGCTCCCTTTCTCGTCTGGTATTTGTCGCACCTTTGCCAATTTGTGATTTGTGAGCGTAATTTGCGAGTTCTAGTTCAATGGCCAGTGCGTCTGTCATAATATGAAATTGTACATAACATATGTATTGTATAAAGAAAATGCAGGATTTCTTGCCCCGTTCATGAGAATGAAAAATTGAAAAGTGCACAGCGGTTTTTTTTTCCTAAAATTTTTCTGCGATTCCTTCTGATATAGTTCAAATTACATGGTCCGAAAAGGTAATTAGCCATTATAAATTGGATGTCCTTAAGACACTTTACTACTTTCACCCAAGATTATGCGCAGTGGAGACGGTAAAAGGAACGCCAAAATGATTTAGCGTAGCAAAATGTCCGCAGCGGAGCACGCTATACGGAGTGCAAGCAGCGCGTGTCCGCCAGATTTAACGCGACCGCAGTTGGATAGCGTACGCATGCGGGCCCACCGCGTGAGAGAGGTAAAGCAGCAGTGGCAGGCTCCGCTAATTTCATTTAACTAAAAAATGTTACAACTCACAAACTAAAAACCCAAATTAAATTCCGAATGTACCATTGAATTCGTTGCAATTAATTCTTCAAAACTAGATCTATCAGGAATAAATTTACATAAAGTGACAAGTGGACCCACAGTGGATAGAGGATGAATGAATGCGGGAAAAATAATTATAGATGAGAAAATCTTGATGACCAGACAGTATAGATGATGAAAATAGAGGAACGTGAGTGCGGATAGTCTAATACTGTTGGTGTCGTTATAATTCACCTGAGATTTAAAATATAACAATTTATACACTTATTAGTACACCGTTCGTGTCCACGTACATGCCATTGTGTTGTGTTTTTGTGTAGACCAAAATACCCTAATCACTTTTCTCTACATCCACTCCTTGTCAACCCCTTCCTCCCATTCACGCCATCTTCATCTTTTTGTTGCGCTGACAAGAGTAGAAGGCCTAGAGTGAGGCGACACAACAAGTTGGCTGGTGAGCCCGAGCATAGGAAGAGTGCACGCGACGTCTTGCCCTATGTGCCGCATGGCGTAGTGCCCCTAACGTTGGGGGCGAGGCCGCTCCAACCCGGTTTTTCCGCAATGGGTAGCGACCGCCTCCCCTATCGGACGGTTGGTAGTGCTCCGCGATTCGTGCACATCAATACCTCATCTTTACTCTATTTTTTCCATCCCGAGCACGAATCACAAAGCAAAATGGACGGCAGCAAATAGGAGAGGCGGCCGCTACCCATTGCGGTTTTGCGTTTCTCGAGGCCGCTCACGTGACATCGGCGAGGCCGGGCAGCACAAGATTGTTGTCGGCTCTACTCATACTCCACGTCGTTCCGTGCCAGGCAAGGTGACTCACACCCATGTGCTAGCTGGTTCAATTCTCTCTATGCTGGTAGGAATATGTGGGGATATAGACCCAGGTACCACACGATAGTATATGGCCACACCACTGGGGTCGTTCGGCCCGTAGAATGAAGACGTGCGGCGCACGACATGCATCGCACGACAGTTGTAATATAAATACAATACCAACTCAAATACTCACCATGTAATCATGTCTCTTCAGAATATATAAGGAGGGGCAGAGGTTCTCTGAGAGGACAAGCCAGATCCAATCAATACAACTCGACGCAGGATGTAAACTATTACGCTAACCTAGCGGTCTGAACCTGAATAAACCTCTGTCTTCATCTAGTTTTGCCTTGTGTCAATGTTTGGGTCGTCGTCTTGCGCACATTCTCCTCTAATCTGCCACCTTGGGCAGACCCTTAGGTGGACTATCGACGATATTTCATCGACATAATGACAGTAGAAATGGAGGGGGTGAGTGGAAGGACTGGAAGGGCATAACTAGTGGCTCTATTGAATGGATGAAGAGAGCGTAATATGGATATTTTGGTCCATATGTAAATATAATGATTTACACGTGACCTCAAATAGTTTGAGGAGGGACGAACAAATTAGCATGTTTTAGTTTGCCTTAAAAAAAAGTTTCAAATTTAGAGCAGGTTTAGATGAACCAGGCCCAGTTGAGCTAAAACCGAGCTAGTTCTCGCTACTTTGTAACTAGTTAAAGATTTGGCTAAAAAAATCAGTCCATTTATTTGCATGTATTAGGACTAATTTCAGCCATTATTTTTAGCTAGCCGACTAGCTCTTAGGTAAGTCTTAATGTATATATATTTTCATCACCCGGTTTTAAAACAAATGAAATCATAAATAAAATACATCTATCTCAATATACAGTTCCAACATACAGTTTCATATGTCTTCGTGGTCTCACTCTTTCTTTCTTCTTTTCCTCTCTCTCTTCCCCACCAGTTGCACGGGATGAAACACTTGACACTCTCAATGAATATTTCACTAAAAATTCACTGTTTTAGAAACAATGTACAAACGTTTCGTGAGGATGAAACGTTTCCCTCCTCTCTTCTATCAGTTTGATGAAAAAGCTGGTGTGACACCCTATTTAATTTGTATGAAACCCATGAAGACTGGTCTTGCTCTCTGTAACTAGTACTCCCTCTGTCAAAAAAACATAATTTTAGCATAATAACACATTTTAGTATCTTAACTTTGATCAATTGTAGATTAAAAGTAACAATATTTATAATATCAAATAAATATCAGTAGATTAGTTATGAAATATATTTTCATAATAACATTATTTAAATTTATAAATATAAATAGTATTTATTAGAAACTTGGTTAAACATGACTCACTTTACATAACACTTAATCCATAGTCGTATTCTTTTTGGGACAGATGTACTATTTTCAAACGGGCCCTTGAAGTCAACTTAGGCCTACATTACGCGCGGATCTTTTCTGGCCCGGTAAGGAGAAGGGAGCGCCGCCGTACGCATCGTTTGACGAGACGGAATCGAAGAAGCGCGTGCTCGCTACGCGATGCCATCTCTGCATCCCAACTGTTCGTGTTCGCGCGAATGGCTCAGATGTGTTCTCACCGCACGGGCAAATTGTCGCGAAACTTCTTGCTCCGTCACAAGGCTTTGCACGACTAGTTCTCACCCCATCGGCGAACCATAAACTCCAACCTGCTTTGTCTGCTTTCATCAACTCCGGCGACTTGGAGAAGACGAAGTTCCAGAATCCAATCGGAAGTTCGGTGCTCGCGCGTTGAGGGGGTTGATTTCGGTGCGCCGATGGGGCAGGCGTTCCGCAAGCTGTTCGATGCCTTCTTCGGCACCAGCGAGATGAGGGTCCGCTGATCTTTTCGCCGCGATTTTTCTTTCGCTATTTGGTTGTACTTTCAACGAGCTGCCTGTATCATTTTGTTGATTGTGGTTTTGTGCTTGCTTGTTAGGTTGTGATGCTTGGTCTGGATGCCGCCGGTAAAACCACAATCTTGTACAAGCTGCATATCGGGGAGGTTTTGTCGACTGTTCCCACGATTGGTAGGTGGTTATCTGTTTCAGGAATTCCTTTATTTTTTTGTTAGTTTAATTAATGTTACCAGGGCTCCTGATGTGTTGCTGAGGCAAAGGGAGGTTTCTGCTGTAGGGGTGAGAAATCGATGCTCGTGCTATATGGGGGTTGCGATTTGCCGAATTTGCTACTGCAGATTTACCCGAGCATCTCCAATTATTTGGAAAAATTGCCGGGAAAAATTGTCATTTAGCAACTTGCTAAAACTTTTGGCAAGTAAAATTTTCATGTATCTCCAATAGTTTGGTAAAAATAACATAGAAAATTATTTCAACTTGGTAAAAATAACATATAAACGCCGGATAGCAAGTGAAGCTGACTTGGTAAATATAGCAAGTAGATGACCTCCGATTCCAACTTGAAAAAATTTAGCAAGTCATATACCAATCTGTTGGAGAACGTTTTTTCTTTTTTTCCCAATAAAACAAGGATAGCAAGTCATTTATCCAAACTATTGGAGATGCTCTATGCCTGGCACTCTTTAGATTAATAATAGTATATTTCCTCAAGTTAAACACTTGCTGTTCTGTAAATAGCAGTCTATTAGTAGCCAATAATTCGTCTGGTAAACGTGAATACCATATGAACTAGTATACGTTCTCAAGGGTTTTATGAGGATAATTAAAAAGAACGATGTTTCACTTTGCCTGCAAATTTTTGTGTGCTGATATCTCTCTGATGCTACCACTAGGTTTCAATGTCGAGAAAGTTCAATACAAGAATGTGATGTTTACTGTTTGGGATGTTGGTGGCCAAGAAAAGTTGAGGCCCTTGTGGAGGCACTACTTCAACAACACTGATGGCTTGGTATGTTTTATTGTTCTTTTTAAGACCTTTATAAAATGAATAAATGATATTGGTCTGTACTCTACTTTGTAATTGTTCTGCTTAATGTGTTGGGTTACTTATGCTTGACTTGGTGAGTTTATGGGGATACTCGTGAAATGAATTTGTAATGTCAATCTCATCCCCCAGTAATCTTCAGGACAGTTACCATTTCTCTTCAGTGAAACATTATTCTACATCAATTGCTGCTTTTCTTCCTCAGACAAGATACTGTTTTTAAATTCCAGAGTTTTCTTGAGTTTATGATTATCACCAGTTATACATGTTGACTCTTTATGCATGTTCGGAGTTGCAGATCTATGTAGTTGATTCGTTGGATCGGGAGAGAATTGGAAAAGCCAAAGCTGAATTTCAGGTCTGTAAATTGTCAGTCAGAGCTGCTTATAGCTGAATTCAATTTCTTCAACCAAGTTAATATTGAGCAATTCTGTTGCAGACAATAATCAATGATCCTTTGATGCTCAACAGTGTCATATTGGTATTTGCCAATAAGCAAGATATGGTGAGGCAACCACACTTGACCCTTTCTTTTAACACGAATATTCTTGAAAATGAATAGTTACTGAACCGTGCAAACACTGCTTTGATATATTATATCTGGCTTCTTGTGAAAAATTTCCTTGTCTTCAGATATGATTGTAGATTTCAGAACATTATTTTTATGCTGAAATTGATGCCAAACCTTTTGAACATTAATTCATCATATACAAAGAGGCGCCTTATTTCAGTTTTTAATGAAGAATACTATGAAGATAAATCCGCATCTCAGTGCATTGCAATCAGACTCTGTTCTCTTAAAGAATGGTTCTGTCAGACCTTAACATATTATCTTGTAATGTATTGATTTAACTCCCGGTGTTTAGTTTAATTTATGTGTACATGTGATTGCGCTTCTCTGGCATCCCCAATTTAGGCTGAGTCCTGCATGAGAAAGGTATACTCTGCCATGAAACATATCATTACTGGCTGCAAGCTGCACTTCATTTGTTGGTCTATTACTGGCTGCAAGCTGCGTTTCATTTGTTGGTCTGTTGTTAAGGACATTATGTGAAGAATATGTCTGTGCCTTGATCAGATATATTCTTGTGCATCTGCTAAATAATGCACCCTCTGCACTTAGTGAAGTACACCTATGTTAACCGCTTCCCCCCTGATGTAATTTCCCTTGTTTTTTAGAAAGGGGCAATGACACCAATGGAGGTGTGTGAGGGTCTTGGCCTCTACGATTTGAAGAATCGCATCTGGCACATCCAAGGCTCTTGTGCGCTCAAAGGTGATGGCCTTTATGAGGGCTTGGACTGGCTGGCAAGCACACTGAAGGAATTGCAAGCTTCAGGTCGCCTACCCTCTGGAGGGACATCGTTGTTCTAAGAAGCAAGTCTGCCTGTAAGATCCTTAGGCTGATACTAGTAATAATGGATCAAGAGCTTTTTTCTTTGCCATGGATTTGTACTAATCCCTGGGATTTCTTGTCAGTGATCTAACCTGTGATATAGACCTTGTAAATTTCGTTGCTGAGTTCATATAAAGCTAACCGGCGGATGCATTTGTCACATATGAGAATTGAGGAGTCAACTTTCATACTATTATTGTAAACATTCTGTAAATTGAAGTTGGCAAACACAATTTATCTCAACAAGTTGGTGCCACTATATATATCTGATACCCGATGTTCTCTTCTAAAACACATGTGGTGTGCATTGGTAATTTTATTTGATGCGGTGCCTAATATTTGTATGAATAATCGGATCGAGAACGGCCAACGTAGGCCACTAGTTCTCCTCCAGAACTCATGTGATGTGTGTATTGGGGATTTTTTTTGGTGCAGTGCCTAATATTTCTATGAATAATCCAGGTCGAGAACAGCCAACGTAGGCTGTATCTGTACCATTTCCTTTTCTTAGAAGAATCTCCAATCATGTGTAGCCAATATTATAAAAATAAATGACGATAAAAAATATCTTGGAAAACCAAACCGTGAGGCTAGGAGGACAGGTGGAGGAAGAGGAAAGAACCGTGACAGGTGACACTGACGAACGTCGCAACAGCCAGCAGAGGAGCAAAGCAGCAAGCAAACGCCATTCGCCGTGTGCCCCGTGACCCAGTTCCCAGCCGCAGCCACACAAACCGATCGCCCCTGCCGTGCTCCGGTGCTCTCACCCTCCAGTTCAGTCCTCGTCGCCCACTCGCGCGCCGTGCCGTGCGTGTGAGTGACCCTCGTCGCGAGGATGAGATAGAAGCGGGACCGGCCCCCACCCCCGGCTCGCTCGCATGACGCAATCGCCGGCGTCCACTGCAGTCTCCGACTCTGGGATGCTGGGCCGCCGCCTCGCGCTGCTCCCTGCGGCGACCGTCGCGCGCGGGCGCACGACGACGCGAGCACGGATGACGGTGGGGTGCGTGCTGCTCGACCATGTGGCGCCGCGACTCGCGGTGGCATCGACCGCGCTCTTGGGTGCCCGGGAGGTGGTTGCGGCGGCTGCCGCCGCCGGCGCGGGGGGAAGCGGCGCGGCGCACGGGGCCGTGGCGTCGACGCTCGCGCAGGTCGCGGTCACGGCCGTGGCGATTGCATCGGGGGCGTGCCTCTCAACCAAGGTCGAGTTCCTCTGGCCTCGCATCGAGCAGTTGCCAGGTAACAGACGTGCAATCGTGTAGATTCATAGTGACTTGGCCGTATCGGCTGCATAATTAAGCTATGTAAGAACGTTTCATTAAGCGTTCATTTGTTGAAACAGTTGCCACTGTAAGCAGAGCAGTTATGTTCAGACATAAGCGATTCAGTGACATTGTGCCCACAGTTCTTTTTGGAATGAAGTGAACATACAACTATGCTTTAACGTGGACCAGTAGTGACTCATATGATGCCATTGCCTCTTAGCTGATTTCAATTGTTGTTTTATTTCATCGAAAGGTATTTTGTTCAATATGAGAATGTCAGATGCTTATGCTATCTCACCGGATGTATTTTGTGCTTTGTAGTTTGACGTAGTAAAGAAATAATCTACTTTGGCCCCTACTTTGTAGAGCTTGTTTCTTGGGCGAAACGTTCTTCGTTAGAATTATTGATTTGCAATTAGCCGATAACAATTTTATAACTACAATCTTCACCTCGTCAATGTTTGTGTTCATTCTGATCGTCAATGTTTGTATTCATTCAGATTGCTATCTCATGTTTGTATTATGTGCCTTAGCAGATACTCTTATATTTGAAGGAGTGGAGGTGACAGGATACCAGATATTTGAGGATCCAAAGGTGCAGAAAGCAATAGAATTTGCTAGTGCAGCCCACCTTGGGCAGTTTAGGAGAACAGGAGATCCATATGTTACACACTGCATACATACTGGAAAAATTTTAGCTGCCTTGGTTCCATCAACTGGAGAAAGAGTATTTCCCTCTTCTTCTGTCTTCCGATAATACATCCTTTCTTTTTTCTTTCTTCACAAACTTAATTGATGAGTGTTTTTCTTCTTTCTTCCCTTATAGGCTGTTAACACAGTTGTGGCTGGCATTCTTCACGATGTTGTTTGTGATACATCAGAGAGCTTGAAGAGCATAGAAGAGCAGTTTGGGCATGATGTTGCTAGCTTGGTATCTGGTGTATCAAAATTAAGCTACATAAACCAGGTGATGATACCCTTTTGATTTTGATTGAGACTCGATGCAAATTTCCATTTCTTTTATCCGTTATAGTTGAAGCATGCTAAACTATCCATTATGCACCTCATACATGACAATTCCTTAACATAGCTCTTCTAATATTGATCTGTCCAAAAACTTCATTAGTGCACTGTATTGCAGATATCTTTTTAAAATGCCATTTTAGCAACCAACATATTGAACCAAAGAATCAATCAATTCTTGTACCTATTTCTTCTTTACCCCACCTTGATTGCTCAGACATCTAATGAATGTAATCCAATCTGCTGACCCACCACACTCATTGGATCCAAACTACAGTTTTCAGTAGCCTTTAATATGTGTTTTTAGGAAAACACCGCCTACAATAAAAACAAGACCTATTTCAGACTAAATCCAAGTTTCTTTGTTTGACATTGGAGGAAGCAGTTTACTTCCCTCAGGAACTATTGCTATTGTTCATTACTGTTTTCTGTGTGCTGCAGCTACTTCGCAGGCATCGACAAAAAAATACCGGTGCGAACACTCTTACTTCAGAAGAAGTATGTTCCCTTCCTTGCATGGTGATGAGACTATTGAACAATTTCAGTGCTTTTCTTATGTAGGCTGTCAATCATCAGTTTTTTTGCATGATTTTGCTTGTTAATGTATGAGTTCAAACAATATATCAGCATGCTTCTGACAAAACTGCTGTGAGATGCCAGAAAAGTATATAAAACTTTTCTGAAAGCCCTGGTTTGATTATCCTCTTGTTGTCAGTCAGGCAAATAATCTACGTGTTATGTTATTGGGGATGGTTGATGATCCACGTGTGGCGCTCATCAAGCTGGCAGATCGCTTGCACAATATGCGGACAATGTATGCCACTCTAGGCCTTTCATCATTATTTAGCATGTCCTTCTCGTTACTTGTTTCCTAAATGTAAAATCACCTTCGTGATCTGAAGTATTTTAGGGGTTCAGTTCTTATTGATATTCTCTTTGTTCATCATGTTCCCTTTCCATATTATGTTCTATCGTCAGTTTCTAATATTTTCATCAGAAAATGGCAAGACATACTCAAAGCACTGGGATGGTCACGGAGAATGAACATTAAAATGCAGTAGGGATCTATATTAGATAAACACATTAGGTTTCAAGTAGAAAAGAAGGAAGAGTGAATTTTAATAATTGGATTCCTGTTTTTGTATTATCTGCCTCTCCTGAACATTTTCATTTTATCCGCTGCTATTTAATGCAAAGGAATTGATGCAGAAATTCATTATTCATTTACTCCATAAACATTTCCATCGGCTCCAGTCTAGGCATCAGGTGTACAGACTACCTTATTGTGCTTCATAACCATTGCAAAAGTTTTACTGTGTTCTCCGTATCAAATCCACTGCAGTGCATTTTGAATCATTTCAGCATATCAGCGTCATAATACAGTTAAAATGATTCCAGTGCTCCTACTCTTGGCTTCACTATGCTTTCAAACAGCTGTTGGATTCCATAAATTTTGATCCTTGTGGAAAACTTTATTGCAGTTATGCTCTTCCTGTACCTAAAGCTGAAGCTGTTGCTCAAGAGACATTGGCTATCTGGTGCTCATTTGCTTCTCGATTGGGAGTCTGGGCTTTGAAAGCTGAGCTGGAAGATTTATGCTTTGCTGTCCTTCAGGTATTAATTTTATTCAACATATTACTTAACTGTGAAACGTTTACATGGTTTAACTGGCATCTAGATGCTTTGAAATTTTTTCAATTTTTTTCTTGTCCGAATTTTTTTTACTAACAAATGGGTAAATTCATGTAAAACACACAAACCTATGATGATCTTTAGGGCCATACCTAGAAATTGGAGGCCCTGATGCGAAACAATAAGGGGCCTGAACTTTGAAAATATAGCAAAACACAAGCATACAAAATTTTCTAGTCACTAGTTTGCTATGCAATAGTACACAATCTATTTGCGACATCTGGCTAATTGGGTATGGCTGGATGGGGAGATGTATGCCTACCTTTCCTAGTTGCCATTGTATGCCTACCGAAACGCATGCCTGAAAGTGCAGGCTGGTGGGTGCCTGAGACTTAGCTAGTGGGGTTTGAGCCTTTCATGCTCTAACGTGTGCAACTAATATTTTTTTCTAGAATAACTATTAAACCTTGTTAATTAGTAGTTGATGTACAATGGGGGTTGGGGGGGGGGGGCTTCTAATTTTTTGGAGGCCCTCAACGGTCGCACACACTATTATATGACCCTGATGATCTTCTACATTTTCACTTCTTTGCTTGAGTATTAGACTCAGAAACACAGTTTTGTAGCTGCAGTGATTTGCCAGTTACCCTTTATTTTAAATCAACTTGCTTTTGTAATCCATTTTTTCTGTATCTATTTGTGTAATTGTTGTTATTAAATACTTCTGTGTCTCTGCAGCCTCAAATCTTCAAGAAAATACAATCTGAACTTACTTTAATGTGGAATCGTACTGGAAAATCTAAAAATATGAGAAGATCATCAATTCGAAACGAATTGCTTGCCTCAATGAAAGATAGGCATATGACGTCCATCAATGATTTGTTTAGTTCATGCAACCAAGAAAAACCAAATATGAAGGTGAGTACATTGTAAAATTGCAAATGTGATTCTTGCACTCTTTTGCTCTCATTTAATCAACATTGACATCTTTCAGTGTTCTCACTTGTACTTCCTTATGGCATATTTGTTATTTTCATATTTTTTCCCCATTTGACAGCCATTACCTCATATGAACATAGATTTGAATAGAAATCAATGCATCATTTTTTACGTTTGTTGCCAGGTAGGTTGACCGTATGTGATATCCAATATATTAATATATTAATTGTGCTTTTCTACGTGCAGGACCTATTGCAGGCAGTTTTGCCATTTGACATCTTTTTGGATCGGAAGAGGCGTTCATACTTCCTTAGCAATCTCAATAGTAACTCTGGAGAATCTATGCCAAATCCTAAGATAGTAGACGATGCTGCTGTTGCATTAGCATCTTTAGCATCTTGTGAGGAAGAACTTGAGCGAGAATTACTCATATCAACATCGTAAGCTTGTCTTTCTAATTTCCAGAATGCTTAAATCTGTCCCTTGTCATGTTAATTGTTTTTTCAGGGATCAACAGGAGTTGCCCTCTACTGCTTATATATATTAAAAATAAATAAAAAAAGATAGTAAAGTTCAAAAGCAGAGTTCAATAAGAAATGTAAAAAGAGACAAATAAAATTTTAAAAAGGTCACAGAAGGGCTTGTAGCCATTGTTCAATTAGAGGGAAAAACTTCTTTGCTCTGTGCATAAGCATCACAAAGTTGTTCCAAAAGGGCAGTTTGCAGGTTATTATTGAGGGAGCCACACCATTGAAAATGAAACTATTTCTTGCTGTAATCAATCAACTCATTAAAATGATTCAATGAAGAAGGGAAACCCTAGCTGACTCGTTGTGTTAGTTTTGAAGACTACTAACATTGTGGTGGTTTTAATGCTTGTATTATGTATAATTTCTTGTTCAGGTATATACCTGGGATGGAAGTGACTTTGTCGAGTAGACTCAAGAGCTTGTACAGTATCTACTGCAAGGTACTACTACTTATATACTGCAAAATATATGTATTGCTTGTAAGCACGTCTCATCCATCATGAACTTAAATTTAAAAATCTGCGTCATGGACATACTTTAAATGGCCCTAAACCCAAGCAGTGTGACCGTGCCAATGCATGATGGCCGTACAACAAAGGCAGGGCTAAAAAGGGAGTAGGGACTCCTGATCTCCGGAAATAGATAACAACTCAAACCAATCTAATATATCTCTAACAGAACTAAGCTACTTTGGGCCTGGAACGAAAAGTACTGGAACAGGACTGCGCGTGAACAGTTATGCACAAGCCCTAGGGAGGTTTGGTGCTGCTCCTTGGTCCCTAATGGGCTGGATATGACATTATGCTGGATTTTTTTAGTCTAACCAAATTAATTTTTCTTTTTGTGCAGCATTCATTTTTAATCTTAACACATTCTGTCTCCACAGATGAAAAGAAAAGATGTAGGAATTAGGCAAGTGTATGATGCTCGTGCATTGAGGGTGATTGTCGGAGACAAAAATGGTGCCATGCATGGACCTGCTGTCCGGAGTTGTTACAGCATCCTTGATATAGTACACAGGTGACACAAGGATCTATTGCTGGAATTACTCATATCAATAAGACTACAAATATTAATGTCCTCCTACTCGATAAAAAAAGAAAGAACCTGTTATTTGAAGACATTGTGCATGGGTGAACTTACGTTGTATTAACTATGAAGTAGGTCTTACCATGCACGTATTATGAATGTTCTTTGTGGCTAATTTGAGATCTGTGTTGATGTTTTGAGTCCACAATTCACTACACAACACTTATTTCAGTTTAAAACTTTTTTTTTACTTATTCACTTCCAAACTTTGTAAATTGTCTGCTCTGCAGGCTATGGACTCCAGTTGATGGGGAGTTTGATGACTACATTATCAATCCTAAGGGTAGCGGTTACCAAGTAAGAATAAGAATCATTTAAACATAACCCCCATTGTTAGGCAGTACCTAATGCAGCCAGGAGCCACTAGCCCAGTATTACATTCTAGCCAGGATGAAAATTTCAAAAAGTTAGAATTCTGAATTTTGGAATAGCGACCCAGGCTTAGTACTATACCAGTTCTATTATGAACTGGCAAGAGTTGAATTGATTTTCATATAAATTACTTCCTCCAATTTTAAATATAAGTTCATCTATGTTTGTCTTAACTCCTAAGTCAACCTTTTGAATTTTGATGATCAATACCTAAAACTATGTATAGATTGGCAACACAAGGTTAGCATTAAACATGAAAAATACTTTCAAATATAATTACTTTAATTTAAGATAATGTATTTTTATAGATATTGGTAGTCAAAGTTGCAAGAGCTTTTTACCTATATGGCCTTGTAAAAGATGACTCTTCCTTGTGTGGCCTTTTTTCTTTTGAACTTACTTCTATGGTCCTGAAATAAACTTCTATTCCTTCTATAGCCTTCCGTCCGTTTTTGCCACTTGACTGTTAATTCAAGGATAAAAAGACCGTTTTGCCCCTGACATAAAAATTATAATTTTATTTGTTTGTTGTATATTTAGAATAATATTAAATAAATAAATTTATACATAACAATATTTCTTTTATGTGAAATATTGTCATGTTTGAATTTATTTTTTTAATATTAATTTTAATATACAACAAAAATATAACTCTGCAAATTTTTTTATGCTAGGGGTAAAATTGTCTTTTCACCCTTGACTTAACACCGTTAAGTAGCAAAAACGGACGGAAGGCCATAGAAGGAATAAAAGTTCGTTTCAGGGCCATAGAAGTAAGTTCAAATAAAAAAAGGTCATACAAAAAAGAGCCATTATTTGTAAGGCCATATAGGTAAAAAGCTCAAGTTACAATCATGTGACTTAGATGGACATATTTGTTAGAGGAAATAGTAGACGCTGAGTTCATAGTCTGCTTTCCCTTTGCTTATTAATTTGCTGTCGTTTTTCCCTTATAGTCACTCCACACAGTAGTTCAGGCATCTGATAGCTCACCACTGGAGGTCCAGATTAGAACCCAGGTAAATAATTGTCTGCCTTTGTTTGAATAAATAATAAATTCTGATAGTTCATGTTGATGCTGATGGAGGTCTCTTCACAGAGAATGCACGAGTATGCAGAACATGGACTTGCTGCTCATTGGCTGTATAAGGAGAGCAAATTTGAGTACAGAAGTAGCATGAGTAAGAGAATAAGCCAAAGTACATCATATTCATCTAGTTCTTCAGAAGATGAAAGTATACAGGATGATATCCCATCAAAGTACAGTTCTATTAAAGTGGGGCATCCAGTGCTAAGAATTGAAGGTAGTCACTTACTAGCAGCTGTCATAGTCAGGTATAGCTTCATTCAGAAACAGAAACTGTTATTTCTTCTGGAAGACCAATATTGCAGCTGATATATGTCTAAACCAATTTGCAGTATAGATAAGGGAGGAAAGGAATTGATTGTTGCTGTAAGTTTTAGTCTTGAAGCTTCTGAAGCTGTAGCTGAGCTAAGGTCATCTTTTCAGTTGAAGCATTGGGAAGCCTATGCTAGGCTTCATAAAAAGGTCAATGTGGTAGCAATTTTACTCTTAATGGGGATATTGTGATAAATCACCTACTTTCAGTCTAAATGGTAATACTGACTCTTATATTTCAGGTTTCTGAAAAGTGGTGGTGTGCACCTGGACATGGTGACTGGTCAACAAATCTGGAGAGATACACACTATGCCAGGATGGGATATTTCATAAGGTCTGTACAACTGAAACATTATTAGCTCTTTATCACTTTGTGTTTCTTCTTCTCAGCCTCTTTTTCTTTTTTAGATTATCTGAGAATGCAAGACTGATCTTGCATGCACAAACTGAAAATTTTAGTGATACAAGTTACTGTTGTTGTCCTAAACTCCTATTATGTGATTTATGTCACGGGTATGTGTTATGGACGTCGTTGGGGCTGCGTGGCTGTGAGGGAGCGGTGGCGACGGCGTGAACAGTACCCGCGCTACAGTACACAGGCCGGCGGCTGTGAGAGAGAGCGGAGGCTAGGTTTTGGGCGCTAGGAACGCCATCCGCGGGGCTCTGCCCACGGCCGGCAAGAGAGAAGGGATTTCCTTCTTAATTCTTGTTTGATTATGGATTGATACATCTCCTCTCATTATATAGAGAGGTTTGACTTGGCCCTAAGCAAGCAACTAATTAACCCTAACGGGCTAAGGCCCAATAGGCCCTTGACTCTCTAACAGTATGATTATTTCCTGTTCGTCTATGATGTCTTGTTTCAGCAAGACCAATTTGGGAGACTTTTACCTACATTTATTCAAATAATTGATTTGACGGATGAGGAAGAGGAAGAGTATTGGATGGTTGTATCTGCCATATTCGAGGGCAAAGAAACTTGCAGTCTACCATCTGAATCATCATCTGAACCTCCAAGTTCTACTCCATTAAGCGACCCCATCAACAATAAGGTTAGCATACTACGGCCATCTATGATAAAGGAAAGATTGTTTACAATCATTTTGTAGCTGTTCTTGCACAATTCAGTGTCTATCCTGGGAAGGAAGAAAATAATATGAATCCTCATATTGTTTCCACAATGTGCTCCACAGGTGCGTTTGCTCAGAACCATGCTTAAATGGGAGGAGCAAGTTCGCCGTGGCGCATCTTTGGCAGAGAAAAGTCTCAGTGTAAGCACCTGCAAAAAACCAATCCTGCGTGAGGTGGCCATAATATTCTGGCCTAATGGCAAGATTATGAGAATGAGCACTGGTAGCACAGCTGCTGACGCTGCTAGAAGAATGGGCGTAGAAGGGAAGCTGCTTTGGGTTAATGGCCAACTAGTGCTGCCCCAAACAGAGCTCAAGGATGGGGATATAGTTGAAGTGAGGGTATAGATGCAAGTACCAGTTTCCAGTACACCTTTCTCAGGGTTATTGATCATATTGGTTCCTCAGTTCTTGCCAGATCTTTGCAATGCAACAGACTGAAGGATTGTAGACATAGGAACCCAAACCTCAATTGTACAGTCCATTTGTCGAAATGAATCGAAGAAACAAGGATTAGGTGCAGTGCTGTAAGTGTTGTGCCATACAAGAGTTCGCTGTGTACATAAGCAACTGTAAGTATAAGCTGTCTGTCCAGCTGTGCTTCTCCTTGTCCATAGTTACAGTGGTAATGTAAATTTCCGTAAGTAAAGATGTAGTAATGTTTAGTTAGGAATCCACATTTCAGTAGGACTTTTGATCTGCAACGTGTTTGTCTGTAAAGGCGTGATGCGTGAAGTTATGAAGTGCACTAGCCCTGCAGTTTTTATTTTTAATATGTCCAAAGGAGATACTCCCTCCGTATCGCAAATAGAAGTCGTTTTGAAAAAAGTTTCAGTCAAACATTGGGAATATAAATCATTAATAACTTTTAAATTATTGAGTTTAGAAATGTAAAAATCATATAAATAAATTTATGTTGAAAAGTACTTTCATAAAAGTATATATACACCACTTTACAACAAATATTTTTAAAGAAATAAGTGGTCAAAGTTATGCTTTGGAGACTGTATCGCTGTCTTAAACAACTTCTATTTATGATATAGAGGGAGTATATCTCATATCGTCTAAAGAAGGTTCATGTCCCATAATTTGGCAAGCCAAGAGTGCCAGAAAATTCATGGCGGATATGCCAAACATTTTCAACTTTGGACATATTCATCGTAGTAGTACTTAGTTTTTTTTGGAAATGACAGTCAACAAGTTAAATAACTCTACGATGCTGGTAAATGGTATGGGTGCGCTGATTTTACAAGAAAAAAAATGAAAACACAAGGAAACGATATCTTACACTGAGTTATTGTTGACACCTATCTTCGTCAAGTTAAACGGAGCAACACAGATATCGAAACGATCAATATTTTGACTGATTTCTTGTTCACACCTATCTTCGTCACGTTAAACCGATCAACGGCATGGAAGCTGATTACCTGTTCGCACCTAAACCTGATAACCATTTTCCAAACCAAGCAACAAATATTGTAACGATACGAATCGCAATTACTAGAGGAAAGCTTGAAAACACCCTGTCCCGTATCCTCCTCAATTAACTCCTTCTGGATTCCGGATTTTGACTATTCGTACTCGTTAATCACCCCCAGGCCCCACATGCAGCGACGCTCGCGCACCGAAGTATCAACGGAAGAGCTGTGGACGCCGTGCATAATCTTCAATCACCTCCGGACCCCACCTGCAGTGCCTCCTCCACTGAACACCATCGAACAGCTTCGCGAAGCCGCCTCCGCCTCCGCCTCCGCGTCCATGACCCGAGCTGAGCGGCCAGCTGAGCAGCGTTCAAACTTCAAACATTCAAACAAGAGGGGAAAACCGGAAAACCCTAGACGAGCCCCTTGCAACGGTCGGATCCATGCTTCCTATATAATAATCCCTCCGCCGCCTCCCTCCTCCGCATCCCATCTCTGCTCGTAGTCGCCATCCACAAATCCACCGCACCCGGCACCCCATCGCATCAGGAGGAGAAGGTAAGAGACGAGGGGGGAGATGGAGGCGGCGACGGCCATGGATTTCCACGCCCTCTCGCGCCGTGAGCTCCAGGCGCTGTGCAAGCGCAACGGCGTCCGCGCCAACATGACCAACGCCGCCATGGCCGAGGCGCTCCAGGGCCTAGATTCGGTGAGTTCCCGATTCCACTCGTGTACTTTCGTGAGGCCTATTAGGTTTTGGAAATGGTAGCTGATGTGGGGGTTTTGATTGTCGATCAGGTCGACGGGATCGACGAGATCGGCACGACTCTCTGTCTCCCGACGCCAGGAAGGTCGGCGATGAAGTCGGCGGCGAAGATGGTGGCCGTTGAGGAGCAGCAGCACGGTAGCCCGCTCCCCCGCGGCCGCCGCGTATCGGTGAAATCACCAGAGGCCATCCGGATGGAGGTTGAAGGAGAAGAGGGCGAGACGAAGGAGATCGTGAAGACGCCCGGGGTGGCTCTGCGCAGCACTCGCCGCGGCACTCGGGCCACGCCCGCGCCGCTTCCTACTCCGGTGCCGGCGTGCAATACGCGCGCATCAGCGAGGAGGACCACCACTCGTAAGACGGCCGAGGTGGTGCCGACCCCAGCCACCCGGAGGAGCCAGAGGACGGCGTCTCGCAAGGCCGCGGGGGCAGTGGAGGCGGACCGACCCGCCGAAGATGTATCCGTGGAAAAGACATCGAAGATGACGATGGCTTTGGATCAGGAAGCGGAGGTGGTGGCGACTGCATTGAAGGAGGAGAAGGTGCAGCAAGGTGAGAGGATTTCATTTCCCAGATCGACTTGCTTCTACTGTCCGATTGTTTGTGGACAGCTTTTTTTATGGTGATTTCGTTATCATGTAGCTGCTGTCTCGGATGTGCAATGTGATGACCCAAAGGAGGAGAAGGTGCAGCAAGAGTTACCAAAAGGTTAGAGGATTTTACTTCCCTGATTGCTTTGGTTCTACTGTTCGATTTCTAGGGGGCAGCGTTTGATGCAGTTTTGTTATCATGTAGCTGTTGCCTCGGATGTGAAATGTTATGACCAAGAGGAGGAAGTTGCCAAGTTTCTCGAAGGAGATAACAAGGAGGAGGAACTGGAGGAGGGCGAGCAAGGTGAAATTTATTTTTGCGCTGTATCTGTTATCCTGAAAGTTTCAAAGTTCCTTATTTGCTCTGTAATTCGAAATTTACTGTTAGGTATTGTTCCTGAGCAGTCATTGATCTTTTTTTTTTGGATTTGCAGCTGATTCTTCTGATGCAACCACAGGGTCTGCAGCTGCTTCGGTTAAGAGTTGCACTGATCCTAAGGTGCAGGAAGTGGTGGTTGTCTTGGAGGAACAGCCCACAAAGGCCACCGAAGGTGAGGGACATTCCCAAATACTGTCATTTGTTCCTTGAATTGTTATCTGTAGTTAATTGAGACTGCGGCAATGTCATCTTGAAATCTAACCATATAATCTTTGTTTGCATACTCGAGACCAACATTAGTTTCTTGATTTATATTTAGTTGTTGAGACTCTAAACCGTGACATTTTGAAATCCATCCTTTTGTTCCTTGTCTGCATGCTTAATCCGGCCATTAGTTCCTTGATATATATGTACTACACGTTCGTTTGCATACTCGAGACCAACCATTAGTTACTTGATTATCTGTAGTTGTTGAGACTCTAAACCGTGACATTTTGAAATCCATCCTTTTGTTCTTTGTCTGCATTCTTAATCCGGTCTTTAGTTCCTTGATATATATCTACGGAGTACTACACGTTCTTGATGTTGCTTTCTTCAGTCGTTGTTTGCTGAGTTTCTGAATTTGTGTGTTGGTTGAACCCTTTTTACTAATTGTGTATTCCGATTCTGATGTGTCACTGTCAGGAATTGTGAAAGAGCAGGAACCTTTTAGTGCTGAGAAATCTGCTCCCTTGACAGTTATGGATGATTCTCCAATCCTAGGTGTCATTGAGAAGGAACAGGATGTGTCAGTTGATAATTGTGAGGATTTGGCTGAATTGTCACTGGCTAGGGAGATGACTGATGACACCATTCCTGTTACTGAAGATAAGGAAGCGGTCATTGATGAGGAACAGGATGTCTCAGTTGAAGATTGTGAGGACTTGGCTGAATTGTCACCTGCAAGGGAGATGACTGATGACATCATTCCTGTTACTGAAGTTAAGGAAATGGCCATCAATGAGGAGGAGGCCAACAAGGAAGATGTTCTTGCTGACGCCGTTGAGACTGGTCCTACCCCAAAGGAGATTCTTGAAGAAGATGACACCATTGAGGAAGATAACGGCATACTCACTGAAGGCAAAGAAGGTGCTGGTGGTGAGATGCCACAGGCTGGTGAAACTGTTGAAGAAGATGAGGAAGATTACCTCACTGGAGTGAAAGAAGGGGCTGCTGATGAGGCGCTGCAGGCTGAGCTGGCAGACAATGAAACAAGTGAAGAAGATGATGATCTAACTGAAGCGAGAGAAGGTGTTGCTGCTAAGACGCTGCAGGATGTACTATCAGACGCTGAGACCAGTGAAGAAGATGGCCTCGATGAGTATGAAACAAGTGAAGATGAAGATGACCTAACTGAAATGAGAGATGGGGCTGCTGCTAAGATGCTGCAGGGTGAACTGACAGACGATGAAACCAGTGAAGAAGATGACCTCTATGAAGATGAGGAATGGGCTTCAGATGATGATGAGAGCACTGAGGAAATGGGCTCTACTGATGAGAGCGATGAAGATACTGATGAGACCAATGAGGAGGGTCACAGCGCTGATCCAGTCCAGATGTTGCAGGGAACTGGGATAGCTAAGGAGACCACCGAAGATGCCTCTACTGAAGATGATGATTTCAGTGGCGACCTACCACCAGAGTTTGACAATATCATGATATTCAGTGATGCTGAAACTGAGAGTGACATTGCTATTCCAGTGCTCGAGGAAAACCAGGCTGCTGTTGCATCTGCAACCAAAACTGTGAAGTCCCTGGATGATTCTGCCATGAATGCAGAGGAGGCTGATGCTACTGAAAAAGCAATGAAAGAGGTTGACAACATTGTGAAGTCCCTGGATGAGATGCGGCAGCAGCAGTCACAGGATTATGATAGCATGAGCCTAAGGAAGCTTAAAAGCACGTACAAGAAATGCCTTATTGCTTCAAAGGTATAAAATTAATCGGCTCATACCTGTGTACTCATTTAGCATTATCGTTAGTGGCTCTTTCTTTACGTTTTTTGTCGGTAGCAGGAAGGGAAGCAAGAGGAGGTCACCGAAGGGAAGAGGCTTCCTCTCGAGGAGGTGGATGAGAATGCCTGCATCGACCACTGAACAGACCAAGCAGGCGACAGTTCACAAAATTTTCGTGTGGATGATATCTGTCCCAACAGGATTGAATTTGAATGCTCTGGTTGTGAAGTGATAACTAGGCTACCGTATGTTCATTTCCAAAAGTTTTCTTGTGTGTGTGGAGAGGTCATGATCAGGGGTGAAACCGTGGTTTCAGCCAACCAACTTGCAGTTTCTGTTGCTTCTCCATTTTTTATATATATATATATTTTGTATCGGTTACAGAACATGGTTTATCCAGTGGTATGCTGATGTTTAATAATGTCATTCAGCTTGCTCCATGTGCTGCTATTTCAGTACTCATTCATGTGTTAGCATTGACTGGATTTTCTAGCTTGTTCGCCTTTTGTTTCGCGGAACCTGTTTTGTTGATCGGAAGTTAGTGGAAATGACTCTAATATCCGCGTAAAGAAAAAAATGTGTCACCAAATTTGTTTCCGAGTAGCAGCTGGTCTTGCTGTGTTTTGGGTCGTTAGCTTGTCTTGCTGTATGTTTGTTCTTTGGAGCCGTTGAATCTTTGCCAGACGCTCCTGTTACTGAAGTGCGCGACCTGAAGAGAAAATGAAAGCTCCGGCTGACACGGAAGCTGCACCTGAGAACATCGATGAGCGAAAAGTGCCAGAGAGGCCTGAAGGTTCAGAAAAAAACAAAGGTTTTGATCTCGTTAATTATTCTATATTTTTATTAGGTCCTGAAGCTCCAGAAAAAAAAAACAAAGGTTTTGATCTCGTCATTCATTCTATATTTTTATTAGGTACCTTTTTTGTTGGTGCATTGATGAATGATGATATACTTTTTTGCCGACAGTTTTGGAGGAGCCGCTACCTGCATAGTGGATGGAACTGAGATGAATAGGGCACACTTAGTTTGCAGGAATTGTAACATACCCACCATTTCATTGTACTATCTCATTTTCAGCCATAATATTTTCATTGTGTTTATTTGAAAGCAGAAACGCTGAAGTTTGCAAGCACATGCCTTGTTCCGTATGAATATACGAATGTTTTTGCCAAAACTGTAAAATATGCGCCGCTTGTACGTGACATTTGTTGCTTGAATTTTTTTGGTGTAGCATGTAAAATAATTCAAACATGCGTGTGGTTCTGGCACTCAACCAGAGCAGTCTTCTGTATCGAGTGCATTTGAATTGCCTATCTAAGGTGCTAATTTTTTGGAGTTCTTTTTTTTCTCTCTCTTTGGGTCATCCTAGTGGACAATTTCATTTGATTATAAACAAAAAAAACTGTGGTTTGCACCAGATATGCAGGTCATAAACACCAAAAAGTATTCCCTATGCATTACAGATTACTTGTGTTTAGGTATATTTTAACAAACTTTTAGTTTCCAATCTAGTGTGTTCTCTGAACGTAACTGTTCAACCGTGAACATGTTGCTGTGGCGAGCAATTCGGGTGTTGAAAGGCACAAAAATATTCAGAAGAAGACCGCAAACACCACTTCCATCTGTCATCCGTGTTAATTGCATTTTTAGCAAAATCGGTGTTAATTGCTGATTTTTTGTTTGACAACAGTGTTAATTGCTGACTGGATATAACTTTTTTTTTGAGAGCTGGGGTATATGTTGCATGCATCACAGGCCTTTGGATAATGAAAGTTTAGATGCAACTCGGCCCAGTCCATCACGGCCCAACTGCAGCCTTGTCAGGACAGACGTAATATAATACCCACTCGATTGAAGCTATCGCCTCTCGAACCCTAGCTCCAGCAACTGCCGCCGCCACCCCACGCCCGCTGCCATGCCGCCCAAGCTCGACCCGTCGCAGGTTGTGGAGGTGTTCGTCCGTGTGACCGGCGGCGAGGTCGGCGCAGCGTCATCGCTGGCTCCCAAGATCGGTCCTCTCGGTCTTTCCCCCAAGAAGATCGGAGAGGACATCGCCAAGGAGACGGCCAAGGACTGGAAGGGCCTCCGCGTCACCGTCAAGCTCACCGTCCAGAACCGACAGGCCAAGGTCTCCGTCGTACCCTCCGCCGCGGCGCTCGTCATCAAGGCGCTCAAGGAGCCCGAGAGGGACCGCAAGAAGGTCAAGAACATCAAGCACAGCGGCAACATCAGTCTCGACGACGTCGTCGAGATCGCCAAGACCATGAGGCCCAGGTCCATGGCCAAGGAAATGGCCGGCACCGTCAAGGAGATTCTCGGCACCTGCGTCAGCGTCGGATGCACCGTTGACGGCAAGGACCCCAAGGACCTGCAGCAGGAGATTGACGACGGCGAGGTGGAGATCCCGTCTGCTTAAGAAGGTATAATGGGCAAATTTCTGTTGTTTGATTGTAATATCAATGAACCGTTTTGCTTTGTCGTTTGGAATTGCTGTAGCCAATACACACGTTCACATTCCCTTCTGCTTATGTTGGCATGAACTCTGTTAATGGGATTACCTTCATTTAAACGATGCTCCAGTGATCTTTTTTTTTTTCATGAATTGTTAGAATGTGATCAACTTAGCTAGTAGGTGTCATTTCAGGGTGTTAGTTGCTGTCCATTCTTCATTTTTTTTCTAGAACATGCATAGCATGTATTTCATTAAGAGGGTCCTTCAATCTTCAAAGTTGAAGGATAAATGTTTATTAGTGTACTGAATGAATTATGCTTTATCTCTCGCTGAATGCTGTTTCAGTTACATATTCAGTAGCTTAACACAGTTCCTTTTGTAATCTTGCAGGATTGGATTCGAGGAGGTTGTCTTGGTCTCCTGAAGTAATTCTCTCTACTTAGATTTCCCCCTATTTAGTTGAGCTGGTGGTGGAGGTTGGACGTGGACGTTTTCACAGCAGAGTTCTGCTTAGAAACTTTGTCATCCTTAAGTCTTTGAGACAATTTCTGTCAAATTTTATGAACATTCCTAGGTACAATCAAAGTTACCAACGCCTGAGTTTTGTTGGAAAAATTTCCACGCATTGCTTAAATTTTGACTGTATATTGCATGGCCAGTGGGTGATTTGCTTAGTGATTACGTCGTTGAAGCACATAGGATTAGCTGAAATATAATTCTGCTACCCATTGCTATGGTTTTCTGGTAACTTTGATGTAAAAAGAAAAGAAACACTGTTTCTCATTAGCTGCACTGCACAAGGACCAAGCTGGATGTGATGCCAGCTATAAGATTCTCTGCTCCATCCTTCAAACTCACACAATATGCAGCTGAACAATGAGCTGAATGACTTCAAGCCTGTGGGTTTGCTTCACATTTGAAAAGATGCATTACAGATCTTGTTTCTTCAATTTGAACAACTCACTCAGTGTGGGTTTGTCTAGGCGTCTTGTTTCTGCATGTAGAGGCGTTGTTGATTAATATTTCCACTGAAAGTTATTTCCATGCTTGTGCTTTGATGGTTTGCCTGAGTATACCTAATTTCCATATCAGTTGATGCATTCCTGAGTATCATCCTGCATCATCATTTGACCATATATCAGTTCATGTAACAACATAGCGTGTTATAGTCACTTGTTTCACTTTGTATTTCTTCTGTAATTTTAGTATGCCTCATTTGAGTCATTTCCATATCAATTCACGCAATCCTCGGTATCATGCTGCATTCCCATGTGGCCAAACAGCAGTGTGTCTTATTGTGAATTGATATGGAAATGACTCAAATGAGGCATACTCACGCTCACAATGCCGTCAAGGAAAATGTAACCCAAACTTGCTGTCATTCAGAACCACTCCTCGAAACGGAGAATACCATAAATAAATTATACGCCCTTGGCAAAGCTCAATTTCACGAGTAAATATCTTTCTATATGAATTTGAGTTGTTTTAGAAAAACTGTTTGGCAAAATAGTTTCATGCATGGTTGAGTGAACTATGAAAAGTTTTATTTTCAGCTTTATCCTAACTTATCTTTTTGTAAGAAGAGAAAAAAAACAACTTTACTTTTAAAGCTGTTCTGGGGAAAAAAAGTGTTTGATAAAAAAAAACATCTCACAGCATTGAACTCCAGCTCATATTGTTGGTGCAGGAGCTCCAGCTCCCCAACTTGTAGCACCCTACTTTGGATTCAGAGTTACGCCCGCCCATCAAGTCGTTATTGAACTCGTGCGGAGCTAAGAATGGCCAAGCAATTTGCGTCTTCCTTGGCTGCGCTTTTTGCCGTTCGTCGCCACCAGCTCAGACCGATGGATTCTTCTGCAGGCCTACAGCCCATACTTTGGTTGAGGAGCTGGAACCACAAATCTCCTGCGAACTAGATACTTTTGTTGAGGAGTTGGAACCAGAAATCTCCTGCGAACTAGAGTAAAAACGCTCTCCCTCGAATCACAAACCTTGCGATGACCGACTTCGCCCGGGTCGACCCTTTCTCACTCATCTCTTTCAAATTTTTTCCGGGACTCGACCTCTCTCCGCTGGGCCAGGTATAGCAGCCGACCATCTTTAATTCTTTATCGACCTCTCTTGGTCAGCTGGGTACTTTGGGATACCTTTTTTTTAAGAACTTTGCAATGAGCTTAGCATTTTTCCTTCAGCTAAGTCCAACATTTTTTTTCTCTCGGGGAAGGTTTCCAACTTTTTTTTTTCAGCTTGTGTCTCCATGCCCGTTTGAGGATATTCATAGCCTTGTGAGATATACTTCTGGTTCCTTGTCGAGGGAGTTTTACCTGCATTTCTGATCTAAAGAAGCTTGGTGCAGATGCCTTTCCTTGTCGGTTGACATCTGATGGCGTCGCTACTATTGGAGGGGGACAGTGGGAATTTAGGTGATGGCATTTGTGGCCTGGTTGTCAAAAAGTTTACAAATGAGTTCAGTGTTCCAGGTCTGGGAGTTAGGACGCCAAAGATCAGCAGCAGTATTTGGGAGAGTGTCCCTAGTGACTGGAAGGATAAGGTGGTTGTGGATTGAATTTCAGACAGAGAACCACAGGGTGGACCAAATGCTGGAGTCATCTTTTGTGAATTTGATTACTAAGGATTTGCTTTATTTGGAGAACAGAGGCCTAGAAAATGGATTTGGTATTGGCATTGCTAGAGAGCCAGAAGCTTGTACTCCGTATGAGGGTCAAACGGTCTTGCTGTTTCGTCGTTCCGGCCAAGGCCTTGGTTATTTAGTTCCCACTAAAACTTTTCATCCATCACGTCGAATGTTTGGACACATGCATGGAGTACAGCAGTGACAGCAAGTCGAACTTAAAATCTAGCATGAAGAGTCCATTTGTCTTGTCTTTCTGCAAAATTTTCTCTGGAGTTTATCTAGCTTAAATCTAGCATGTATACCTGTACTTTTGATATTAAAGTTTCTTTCTAAAATTTTTGTCATTTTTTCTCTGGAGTTTATCTGTCTCTGCCAAAAATATATTAAAGTTTCTTTCTAAAATTTTTGTCATTTTTTCTCTGGAGTTTATCTGTCTCTGCCAAAAATAGTTATACACGTGATCAATTAGAATTGGTGTTTAGTCTCTGACCCAAACTCACAATCTGTGTTTATAGAAGTTACAATAACTTGTGTAAATAGAATTGGTGTTTAGTTTGATTTCAGACGTTTTTTTAAACGGAAATGCAATTCCATTACTCAGAGTCTGCACCCTCGATAGTGACAATGTTCAAGATACAATCTGGAGGATGAGCCAAGATAGGGTATCATCCACCGAAAACACATCCAAGAGCAGCTAGATCATGTGCCACTCTATTACAAGAACGAGGAACAGCACTAATAATGAACTCTACACAGCTTGCCAGCTCTTTGATCTCCCTAAGCAACGCTCCCACCCTATGGAGAGGTCCCATCTCTGCAACTCCACTTCTTATTTTACTAGAAGGGCATCAGTTTATAGATGAACTGATGCCCCAAGTCAATCGCCATTTATAACCCTTGTAAGCACGCCACTACTTCAGCTTGAAAGGATCCAAGGTATGAGAATAGATGTTCTGCTGGTCGGGGCCGATTTCAGACGTATTGGAATACATGTTCTGCTGCAGGTGCAACACACTGACATGTCTCGCCGGTACCTCCATTTACATATACAGTATATAAATAAACTCCAACACGTGAATCGGCAGGCCACGGCGCATTCCGATTTCAATGATTCTGACGCTATGTGGCAAAGGGATTTGAGTCGCAAATGCCGTTGCAGAGGCTTCAATTGAGCTGGGCGGGTAGTCTCCGCCGAACTTGTAGGGGATTTGAGTCAGTAGATGTAGGGGACGAACGCCTTCCGCGACGCCGGGTAGTCTCCGCCGAACTTGTGCAGGTACCACCGGCGGTGGTCCCGGGCCCTCGGGCCGAGGTTGGCGCAGGTGTAGAGGAAGAACGCCCACGCCGCCGGCGTCCACGCCACCACGGCGAAGCCGAGCCACTCCACGGTCTCGCCGAAGTAGTTGGGGCAGGTGACGAGGTCGAACCACCCACCCCTCGGGATCTTGTACCCGCCGCCGGCCTCCTTGAGCCGCAGCAGCTCCTTGTCCGCCGCGACGTTCGTCCGCATCCCCCACGCGAAGAGGGCCAGCCCGGCGACGCAGCGAGCCAGGGCGAGGCGGGAGGCCACCGGGCGGCCCGCGTGGAGCGCGAAGGAGCGGGCCTGCACGTAGGCGTTGAGGAGGTTGAAGGCGAGTGCGCAGGCGGCGACGAGGACCGGCACGGGGGCCGGGGCGCGGCGCAGGCGGGCGAGGCGGAGCGGGTGGAGCAGCGTGCGGTGGACGTAGTGGGACGCGTAGAGCGCGGCGGGGAGCGCGGCGAGCGGGCCGGAGAGGAGCGGCGAGGAGGCGGTGGAGGTGGAGCGGAGGAGGACGAGCGGCGGGAGCCATAGCGTGGGGCTCTCCATGAGGAACCACGCCAGCGGGGCCGGGATGGCGGGGCCCCAGCCCGGGCGCGAGAGCTTGCCGTACGGCGCGGAGACGAAGCGGAGCGCCAGCACGGTGAGCGGGCTGATGAGGTACAGCGCCAGCAGGCACCGCCCGAACACCGCGTCGCCCGAGGCCGCGGCAGCCGCCTGGTCGGCCATCCCTCCGATCCCCCTCCCCCAGGAGGTTTTGACCTTTGTGCGGTTTGGGGGCGTGCGCGGCGGCGGCGGCGGCGGCCGAGACGAGAGAGTGTGTTGTGTGGGGCAGTAGTGGGTCGGGCACCGACGAGCGCGGATAGCGGTCGCGCCAGGGGGCGTTAATCGCGAGGCGGGGTTCCGGCCGATCCGCGTTTGTACCGTGCCATCTGGCTTGCACAAAAGTTGGCCCTCCCGTCGCAGCCTCGCTGGAGGTGGACTCCCTAGTCTTCCTGGCCTATGGTCTATGGATGATGAATTGGTGATTGCATTCTTTGTTGCGCCTCTTTTGCTTGGTATCTTCCTCTTTTTTCTTCTTTCAGGGCTTCTTCTATAGTTTCAGATTCCATGGCTGCAAGTTGTTAGGCCATCAGTAATTTTTGAAAGAGAACAACTATCATTTGTCCTTTGGTAGACACTATACTGACAGATTGTAATCGGTTACTACTAGAATGGTCTGCAGATGGGCCACGAAATTAAAGGCACCAAGACGGGTCTTTTAGTCCAGGCATGTGCTCATCATCATCAATCACAGGTGCACTTTGGGCTCATTTTAAAGAACTCTTCGAGTACTGTAAACGGCACACTTTTAGCTATACAAGATAGTAATAGGAAAAAAAAAATGTTTGTAAGGAAACATAAAGGTGGACAGTCGATACATGCTTTGCTCCAGAGTGTCATACTTCGGGACGTTGCCATCCTGGCCAAGCAAGTGCATATTTGTCGGACCAATTTGCCAGCTTAAATTTCTTCACCAGCCCTTGTCGCTTAGCTATATCAATATCAATATTTTCCTCAATTAATATGATAATAATGTAAATATCCTCAGCGTCACTTTGGTTGCTGTATCTGCAAATTGATTCCTGCACATGGTTTAGAAACACCAAGTAAACCCAAGTGATAAGAGTTCTTTAAACAAAGAGATTTGCTATATTTCATATGTCTAAAGTATAGCATCTGTTCAGGCGATGACTAACAACTTCCAGATCTTTATTCAATGGTCCAAATCTATTAACACAAATCACAATAAATAAATGGTATTTTTTTTCTATAGAAGGACAAATACAAAACTGATCGGGCGTCTAAAATATAAGAAATGTGTTAAATAAAAACCACACTTGTTGTTTCCTTATTCGAGTTCTTGCTGTGTGGATCCAATGGCTCGATAAATTCTTCATAATCCTGAGTCCAGCAGCATATTGGCATGTCCTTAATTCTCAGCATAGTGATGTCAACAGCCTCGCCAGCTGCCTTTTTTTCGTGCCTTCTCAATAGATCCCTATTTGTTTGGGGACACAAAAGTTGCATTGCATACAACTATAAACTGTACTCACTCCAGTTTGGTAAAAGAAGTCATTTTGGACAAGGTTCGGGTCAAACATTGAGAATATAAATCATGAATAACTTTTAAATTGTTGAGTTTAAAGATGTAAAAATTATATAAATAAATTTGTCTTAAAAAGTATTTTCATAAAAATATACATATACCACTTTCCAATAAATATTTTTTAAAAAACAAGTAGTCAAAATTATGTTTTGGAGCTGTCCTAAACGACTTCTTTTATCATACTGGAGGGAGTACTATCTAAAAGGGTCCACGCCATAGTGCAAAAGAATTATGCATACAAACTTATTTTACTGACCTTGAAACCCCTGTACCAAGGGTTCATGGGTTCAGTATACTCATCATTCAGCAACCATCTCAGGTTAGCGACGATGTCTCTAGGACATAGGTGCTCCATCCGTTGCCAGTTCCTTCGATTCCATTGACCGGAACCATGGGAAGGATTCGCAGATAGTGATAGATACAGAGGCATGTATTAACTGATTATATCACTATGTACCTGCAAACATTCAGGGTTGATCATTCAAAGCTAATATTGCCATGTGCTGCAGGTGGTTGAGCAGACCATCGTCATCCTCCATGACAATCAAGCGAGTGATAGGCGACAATTTGGTGAACATGTTCTCGGTGTCCCAACCGTCTTCTCTTCCCAGGAATGAAGACATAAATATGCAAACAAGGATGGCAAGACTGGACCCCACAGCAAAGGATCCCAAAGCTGTTATCCTACCGGATATCTGGTACCAAAATGGCCTCCATGGTACCTGATATGTTGTTTTTTTTTTGAAGGAACAGGAGGAGCTGTGCAGCTCCTACTGAAGATTTATTAGAAAATGAAGTAAACCAGAGGATTACAAGCAAGAAGAAGGGCTAGGAGAACACTAAAAAACTGGAAAAAGAGCTTAAGATACAAAAAAAGAAACAAAAAAGATAATCTCAATTAAGCATTTTGGTCTAGCCATAACTCTATTGCTGGAAAATATTTCTTTTTTGCTCTCCAAAGCAACAGCTTGAAATGTCTTCTGAAGATTTCCAGACTTCGAAGACAGCTAATAGGTATACCCCTGAATATGTAATCATTTCTGATAGTCCAGATGCTCCAGCACATGATAATAATAACCTCCATGAAGAATTTGACTCCCAGCTGCAACTTGAGGCTGATTATTCTGTCCCCAATTTCTGGTGAAGTGATTATGGATAGTCCTATTAGGGCCCAGCAGTTTCTGGCGAACCTGCATTCCAAGAATAGATGATCTCTAGTTTCTTCAACACCTTCATGGCATAGGATGCAATTATAAGATGGCAAGTGCATATTTTTCCTTTTCAGCAGGTTTCTTGTGCTCAACCTATCTTGGAATAGAAACCAGAAAAACACTTTGTGATTATGTTGGCAGGAGGACTTCCAAATCCATTTGAGGGCTGGGTGTGTTTCCCTAAATCCAATCAGTTGTTTATAGGCTTTACTGGTGGAGAAGGAGTTACCACCCCATATATAAGACCAACTATCTTGCCCTGGTATTTGTGCTTGTTCCTGCAGCAAGTGTTCCAGAGTCTGAAATTGCTGAAAGGCTTCTTCAGAGAGGGGCAAAGAAAACAGTCTGGAGTGATCATCATTTGAAAGGGTCTCCCAAAGTGATATATTTGGCTTTTTTGCAAAGGAGAAGAGTTCAGGATAGCATAGCTTGAGGGGCTGACCAGACCAGCCATCTTCCCATAATGAGCAAGTCCTACCATCTCTAGCATTGACAGTGGCCATTCCTTTGAATTTGTCAAGTAATTTTAGAGTGTTCCTCCACCTTATTGGTTTCTACAAAACGTTGAGCCATTTCAATGAGTTCATCCGCTAGACTATCCTTGCATGTCAAGATATGCATTGTCAGTAATAATATATACTCAATTCATTTCAAATTATAAGACGTTTTGGTTTTTCTAAATATATAACTTTTGTTATGCGCCTAGATATACACTATATCTAGAAAAGACAAAACTTCTCATAATTTAAAATGAAGGGAGTGCAAAAATTGTAATCCCTTCATTCCAAATTATAATATATTTTGACTTTTCTAGATACCTGTTTCTTTTTTCTCTTGAATGCGCAGAACAGGATCTTCGTCTGGTCAGGGTCACGCATAAGGCCATCAACCATTGCTCTTGAAGGAGCCGATGACCTCTGCACTTCTGCAGCTCTGCTGGTCTTCTGTGGAGACGAGAGCGTCAGCTCTTTTCACTTTTCTGAGGATGCATTCTACTCCCTCCGTCCCATTGAAAGTGTCGTTAGAAAATCGTGTCCCTCTCACAAACACGCTTCCCGGACGACATTCTCAATGGGACGGAGGGAGTAGCCATCTAGACCTAGGCAAGGGTAGAGCGACGAAACGAAGAGCAAGAAGCCTAGGGCAGAAGTGGAACAGCGAAAACTCAACTGTGTTCACTTCTTTAAATAATGGGGAGTGCTGTGTCGGGATTCATATGCTTTCCATGTTCATACGATTTGTTCCTCGAAACTTGGGCACGTAACAAAAATTTCAGGAGTATACTCACTTTGTCCACGAAAGAATCAATTTCTAGAGTTGTCTTAAGTCAAACTTTTAAAACTTTGACCAAATTTCTAGAAAAAAACTATCAAGATTGATGATACCAAATTCACTTCATTAGATATATCTTCGAATATATTTTCATAATATGTCTATTTTATATCATAGATATTATTACTTTTTTTATAAAATTAGTCAAAGTTAATAAAAAATTAACTGACATGGATTTTAGGAATCGATTCTTTCATAAACAGAGGGAGTACGAAGAAAACAAATGCCTTCCCTTTTGTCGAAAACGATGGACTGTTTCCTTGTCCATGGCTGCATGTGTAACAGAGGGTCCATATCTCCGTAGGATATCTGACGGCCCCAACCCCAATCGCTCACTACTGTAAAACAACACTTGAATAACCTTTTTTTCGTGGTGATAATTCAGATACTCGATTATCTTGTAATAACTCTGTAGGCTACGTATGTTCATCTCAGTGTAAACACATCTGTCGTCGCCATAGCAACTGGTCCGCTGAGCTGACTTCCACACCAACGCGCGCTCCGGTCTCCATTCGCCAACTGCTAAGCTTTCACATCTACTCGTATCATCATAGCCCCACGATCCTAGCACAATGATGTATCAGAACCCCACACCCTCTCGTGGACGCCCGTGGCGAGCAGCATCAAAAGTCAGAACTCAGTACGTTCACTGCAAAACATACCACAGGAACACTTGTATGCAAAACTAACAGACAGGCAAATCAGTTAACCAGGCACTTTTTGGATTCTTGGCAACAGTCAACAGAGCAACACAACGTAACACATACAACGCACAAGAAATGCATCATAAATCAAAGTAGCACATACAACGACACACAAACTAGATACTGTTGCAAACAGCGCAAGGGTGACATCTACCATCACTCGTCAGAGTCATCATCCACATCAAAATCAGAATCATCAGTCACCTCGACCACTTCATCCTCAGGATCGCTATCAGAAACATAGACATGCTTCTTGGTAGCTCTGGCTGTCCTTCTAGGCTGTGCTGCAAAAACTGGCTCTGCAGAGCTGCCAGAGGGTGGTGAAGCTTCAGCAGTAGTAGTTTCAGAAGCAGCAGTCGAACTTCTTTGTAAGATTGAGCCACTCTTCTTGTTGAAGGGAGAGGGTCTCATCTTCCGGACCTTCTTCTCAGGGCTGGTGTTGTTATCCTCAGCGACCTTGAGCATCTCATCTATTTTCTTCTGAGTCGCCTTGCCCTGAGCCGGTGCCCTTTTCCTGGTGGCAGGAGCCTTCGGCTTCACAGCAGCAGCAGCAGCAGGCTTCCTTCCTCTACCTTTCTTCGGAGCTTGGACCTCCGAGACGATGGTATCATCATCCTCACCATCAGATGGTATCATCGCCAAGGATGACGATGCCTTCTTTCCTCCACCTCTTTTGCTTGGTCCCTTTGTTGCTAGTTTTTCATTCTGCTGTTCAGTTGTTTCAGTTTCCATAGCTGCAAAGTTGCTTCTCCATCAGCTCAGTTTTTTCAAACAGAGAACTATCCTTTTTATCACTCAAATACAACAAGTTGACAGAATGTGCTTTGGCATTACCAGAATGATCCGGAGAGGAGTCATTGATATTAAAAGCAGCTAGACGGTCTTTCAGTGAAGGCATGTCAACGTCTTCTTCATCCACAGGAGCACTTGAACTTGCCTGTGAGATTTCGCATATTTGAATTGTAAATAAAACCAATAAAAGAAGTTATTACACACAAATTGGTTGAAAAGATAGCTTTGAGAAACTTACTTTCTTAGGCTGTTTCTTTTGACGTTCAGGTTTTGGATTTTCAGCAGCTACATCATCATCGTCTTCAGACCCAGAACCCTTTGCCTTAGAAAGTACAGTTATTTTGTCAGCAGAGTGCAACTAAATAGTACTCAGTCAACTAAAGAATTAGCATCTAGTCTAGATTCTAAGTTTCTAACCTTCTTGGTTAATTTCTTGGCTGGAGCCTTTTTACGTTGTTTTTTGGGTGCATCTTTTGATCCACCTTCTTTGTCTGCCTTTATTCTCTTTTCCCTTTCCTCCTCCTCTTGTATATCATTTTTATCAAGCTCCTGCATCAAAGTTCATAAGTGAGATAGCAGAACACAGAAGTGTAAACAGAACATCAGAAAACAGCATTGCTTACATCCAGTTCTTTCTCAAGAGCATCAAGATCTTTCAACCAAAGTGATTTTGGCGATGTGTTCTTCAGTTCCTCAACATCATCAACTAATTTTTGTTTCTCAGCATTGAGCTCCTGCATCTTCTCCACTGTCAAGGTACCAATTGACATTGAGAGGAGATACTCATAGTCACTAGGATCCACTCCTGCAGCTTCAGGAGACTCTTCATTTTCCTCCTCCTCGTCTATAGCACCTACAGCAGCTGGTTCAGCCCTCTTCTTTTTCTTTGGGAAAGGATCAAAATTCTTCTGCCGCAGCTCCAAAAATAGATCTGCCCTTTTCCTGTTGCTAACTATAACTTCGTTATCAACAACACAGCGAATAAATCTAACTTTGTTTTCAAGTTTCTTTAAGTCCAGCTTGATACTTTTCAACAATGCTTCCTGCACAAATAAATAGGTTAGTATGGCGGCTCTCAGTTAATATTCTGAAAATAACATAGTCATCAGATATACCTTTCTCTTAACATAGAATTCAAGCCTCAACTGAAAGAACTCCTCAAGTACTACGGAAATATCACAGTTTTAGTAGTGATAAAAGGACAAGAAAATGTGTCTGAAGCAACACACACAATATGAGACATCACTTACTTTGCTCAGGAGTGTCATACTTCCGAATTTTACCATCTGAATCAAACAAGTGCATGTTTGATGTTCCAATTGTCGTTGTCAGCTTAAACTTCTTCACTAGTCCTTCTTCCTTGGCTATATTCATATTTCCTTCACTTAATTGGAGCTGAATGTAAACGTCTTCATTATCACCTTGCGCTGTGACATCCTGGAAAGTAATTGCAATTGAGGAATATATGATGGTGCAAACATTATGAACGCAAGCAAAGGTGTTTTCTGTTGTCAACTACCTCTATGAATGCTACTTTGTCCTTGTTGTTTTTATCTGGACGTAAAGTGTCAAGATATTCTTTGTAATCCTGAGTCCAACGGCGGATTGGCAGTTCAGTGATCCTCAGTGTAATGTTGTCAACAACCTCAATGATGCCAGTGACAGTATACGTGGAACCAGCTACCTTTGCATTAGCTGTCTTCTCTATAGACCCCTGTAAGTTTCGGTATAGAAAGTATGTTTTAGTACAACCAATAGTTTCTAGAATATTTACAAAACTTTCTTGATGCGACATAACTGCAAAAGCTAACTCATATTACTAACCTTGAATCCCCTGTACCATGGATGCATTGGTACCATAGACTCTTCATTGAGCAACCGCCTGAGGTTATCAACAATGTCTCTTGGATTGTAGTTTGGAATGTATGTGCTCCATCCAGTGCCAATGCCTTCACTTCCATTGACTAAGACCATTGGGATGATTGGCATATACCTAAGAAAAAGAGGGTTTGTCGTTAGCTACACTGAATTTCTGATTGCAAAAAGGACAGATCATGCAAGGACTAATATTACCATGTGGGTTCAATTGACTGCCCATCCTCATTCAGATAGTTAAGAAGCATATCATCATCCTTTGGGAAAATTGAACGTGTGATATGAGACAGTTTGGTGAAGATGTACCTAGGACTCGCAGCATCTTTGCCTCCCTGAAAATTATATATAAACATGTAAACACACATGACAATAATTGGCACCTCATAAGTACTACGCTTTTGCACTTTTATCCCACCTGAGCTCTAGTACCGAATTGACCACCAGGGTACAAAAGGTTGATGTTATTGCTGCCAACAAAACTCTGAGCCATTCCAATAATTGTACTTGCTAAACTCTGCTCACCATGGTGGTATGCGGAGTGTTCTGACACATAACCAGAGAACTGAGCCACCTGTGGTCAACAGAAGAAACAACAAAAATAAGTAAATAAATAAACCCCAGATAATCTGTAATGTAAGGAAAGGTAAAAAAAAGACGCACCTTAGCTTCCTTAAAAAAATTCCTCTTGAATGAACAAAACAGAATCTTCCTCTGACCTGGTTTAAGGCCATCAACCATTGAAGGTATTGATCGTTGCAGGTCCGCCATTGAGAAGAGTATCAGCTCTTTGTTGATGAAATCACTATACTTGACTTGTTTCTCACGTTGGTCAATGTACGTTCCAGGCTGAAAATCAGTTTGCACATTTAGTAGTCTTTCTTGGTCAAACCATGACAAACTGGGGAAAGATGCAAGAGCTAACCTGAAAATTTGTAAGCCACTGTTTCCTATCAGCGATCCGTTTCTTGCTGAATGCTAACTCAATATGATTGCCATCTTGGTCATCTACCCAGACAAAATCCTTTCTATGATCAGTAATAGCTGTAAAGTAGTCCCGTCCTTCTTTGGCTGTACTTGTTCCCAACCCCTGTACTCATCATGATACATTTAAATGATTAACAACATAAGAATGTTGCCATCCTCAACAAATGCCCACAGAAGGAGCAAGCAAATGGAAATCAGAAAAGCAAACACAAGCAAAAAACCAGTGAAGCAAAAACAAAGGGAACTAGAAGGGACAGGCAGACCTTGTAGTATTTTATAGTCCATGAACTTGCACTTGCTCCTAAATTCTTTCTCCATTCTTCATACTCTGGCATTGTGTAAAATGATTTCGTAGTTTGACCTCTGGTTGCCTAGACAAGTGAATTCAAGTATCAGCATGGCAGTCAAACAGATGTTTTGCAAAATTACACACCTGGCAGGGACAAAATCCCTCTGATGCAAATTAGTATGGGATCAAGAATAAAAGTTGACAATACATAAAAATATGTACATAGATAAAACCCAACTGTTATCTACCTTGATAATTGGAGTGATGAACTCAACCAAGAAAGACTGAACTTTTAGAAGAGACGGCCAGAATGAGTGAATAAAGTTGATCAACAACCCTTTGATGTGCGAACCATCATGATCCTAAATTTTAATTGTCAAAGCATGAGCAAACAATGCTTGAGTTTGATTAGTTGATATAAAATTGGAGATATTGTATGCCAAACCTGATCTGTCATTATCATTAGGTGGCCATATCTCAAACCTTTAGTGCTATCATACTGCTTTCCATGCTGCAAACCAAGGATTTGCTTTATGTTCTGAATTTCAGTGTTTTCCGTTATCTGCTTGTGGTTTGCCTCTCTGACATTCAACAGTTTTCCCCTGAGAGGAAATACACCATAGTAATCTCTCCCTACGACAGCTATGCCAGACATCTGCAGGGGCGGATCTCAGCATTTCAGTTCAATAGTAAAGTACAAAAAGTTATAATAGAAAGTATAAATTACTCACAGCAAGAGCTTTTGCAGAGTCTCCTTCAGTCAGGATCAAGGTGCACTTTTGAGAGTCCTTCCCACCAGCTTCATTTGCATCCTCAAGCTTAGGGATGCCAGAAAGTCTTGATTTCTTGCTTCCATCAGTCTTCTTTAATTCTTTGCTAAGTTTGAAATCAGCCCAAGATAGGACATTCTCTATTACACTGGATTTCTCAACTGCAACCATACAAATAACAAAGAGAGCATTGGCATTAGTTGAGCAGTAAAAATCTGATGTAAGTAACTATAGTGTTCTGTATCAGATACCTTTCTTGAGGAAATCACTAGAAAGCTCAAACTTTGACCCAAAGCTTCCCTGGCGAGTGGTCAGGGTCTCTTTGGTCTGTGAATCAAAGGCCGGATTGTCAATGAGTGCATTAACAAAGACCCACAAATGGCTCTTCACGTTGTGCAGCTTCATGTTTGCATTCTTGTTTTTCTTATTCACAATGGCCATCACATGGTTGGCAATTTGGTTGGTGATATAATCAACATGAGTTCCACCCCTTATGGTTGCAATTCTGTTGACAAAGCTGACCTGCAATAGCAAAGAAGGTTTTAGGATGCCAGTGTAACCACAACTCAACCTGCTCTCGCATAACACATAACCCAATATTACCTGCTGAAACTGCCCTTCACTATGACTAACACACACTTCCCACCGATCATTTACTTGCTGCTCAGAAATCCTGAAAGAATAAACCCAGTGTGAATGATCAGAAATACCCACAAATTTTTTGTTTATCGACATCACTAAAACTCTATGTCTGTAGAAAATTAATACGAACCTTTTGAAATTATCATGTCCGTCACCGTTAGCACTCTTCATATACAGGTCGACATAGTCACAGAAGCTCTTTATGGGCACCCTCTTGCCATCCAACTCAACCTTCACTGTTTTGCCAAGAGTACCTGCCATATCAACCACTCTCTTCCTCATGAGGGCTACAACATCATCTTCGAGATGGGTCATGTTGAACTTGGCAAGATCAGGCCTGAAGGTGACCCTGGTCCAGTTCTCGCCCTGCTTGCACTTTGTAATCTGGGGCTCTGACTTCTTCCCCATGTTCTCAGAGAAAACCTGCATTTCAATTCAAGAAGAAACTTCACACTCTGTATCTTGACATTTAGAATGGCTATCCAGTAACATGAGCAGAATGGATCAATTCTTATTGACCGTGGCATATGGACCCTCAAAGTCGGCTTTAAACTAGTGACGAATTGAGCCATGCTGATACTAAATCTTACTAACCAATGCTACAACAATTTGAAATTTCGCAACAACTTTAGTATGTATCACAAAAACAACTTGATATCAGTATTAAATTGAAAAGGAATCTTAAGTATCCATACTAAGTCTATGAACCCCGATTCACTCCTAAACAACAAAAGAGAAGCTATACTGAACTGCTGAAAAATTGTGCACGTATAGTAGAATTATTAAATTCCAACCTACACTGGAATGCTTTAGTCCACCATATTTTAAACTGACAACAGAAGGCACTTAGTTCTAATATAATAATCATATAGCTAATCAACAGAACTATGGAATCCGAAGCAAACATTCTAGTAGCTAATTTATTTTGACAGATCTGCCCCATTTCAAAACAAATCAACACCGGGAATATGGCAACCCAATAGGGTAAAACGCCCTTATGAAGAGCGCTCAAGAAGACAGCCAAAACACGTCACCTGTTTGTACTTCTTCTGGCGACGCCCATCAGCAGTCTCAATGACGAACTCCGTGGAGAAGATGTTAGTGAGTTTGGCGCCGTATCCGTTCCTCCCACCGGTGGTCTTCTTCTCGGTGTCGTTGTAGTTGCTACTGGTGAGGAGGTGGCCGAAGATCATCTCTGGCACGTAGACACCCTCCTCCTGGTGGACCTCGACGGGGATCCCGTCGCCGTTGTTGTATACGGAGATGCAGCAGCCGTCGACGTCGATCTCGACGCGGAGCGCGTCCATCTTGGGATCCCGCTGCTTGTTGTCGGCGGCGTTGACGAGGATCTCGTCGAAGATCTTGTAGAGTCCCGGGACGTAGGTGACCGGGCGGTTCACCATGGCACCGTCCTCGAAGACCCAGAGCGGCTGGGTGTGCTTCTCCACCGAGCCGATGTAGGTGTCAGGGCGCAGCAGGATGTGCTCCAGCTGCGTCTTCTTCTGGTACATCTCCTCGATGGTCTTGCCCCCGCCGCCGGCGGCGGCGTTGTGGCCGGAGCTGGAGTGCAAGGGACCCGCCATGGCGGCGACGCGCTGCACACCGAGGTCGTGTGCCTGCGCTAGGGTTTCAGGTGGGGTGCGTGCGGAGCTGGGGATTGGGGATCTGGGGATAGAAAGGAATGGGGCTGGGGGGTTTATCGAAGCCCGAGGGGTGCGAGTGCGATGCGGGCAACGGTGCTAGGATTCGAAATTTGAATTTGGGGTGCGGGAGTCACGCGGCGGGCTGGGGAACGAACGGTGGGAACGCGCCTGAGGGATCCTGCGGTGGAAATTGAACTGCAGGGTATCTACTATCTAGAGGCTTCTGTCTGACCCTGACGCTCCAGAGAGAGCGAGCAGTGGTCAGTGTGAGTGTGGACACAGAAGTTTTTTTTGGCTGAAAAGGGTTTGGTTGCGACTATGAGCGTTTGGATTGCACGAGAATGCAAAAATCGTAATTCTGCCGTTCAGATCTTGGTCTAAAAAATAATGAGAGTTTGAAACCAGTTTTTTATGGGATCCGCCTATTTAAACAACAAGTGCATGCATTAAGAGCATCTCCAACAACTCTCAATATCAACTTGGTATTCTATGTTTTTTTGGCAAAAACACAAAATCTCATCTCCAACAACTTGGTATATCCACTTGGTATTTTCCCAACTTGGAAAAAAGGGCCGTCCGCGCGCGTAAACATCCGCGCGCGTATCGCCCCCGCGGAGGCGTGCTGCGATGGCGAGGCTGCGCGGATGGCGTGTTGCGATGGCGAGGCTGCGATGGCGAGACTGCGATGGCGAGGCTGGAGGAGGTGCAGGGAGAGGCGGCGCGCCGCCGGAGACTCCTCTCCCGCGGCGGATTCGCCGGCACGGGTCGCCATGGGCGCGCCGCGGAGGTGCTCGACGAAATCGTGCGGCGGAGGCACCAGAGGCGGCGCGGCTTGGGCTGGTGCCGGTGGCCCCCGCAGAGGCAGAGCTCGGCGTCATGGCACTCGCCCTCAACGACACGAGGCGGAGCTCGGCGGCTCGGCGCTCGCGGAGGATTGGCCGCGCAGGAGCTGCATGGTGGGGAAGAAGTAGACAATGACATGCGGGTCCCATCTGTCATCCTCTAGTTTTACCAAGTTGGAATATCAAGTTGTTGGAGATAGCTTTTTTTCACTTGGGAAATAAAATACCAAGTTGCTATAACACAAGATATACCAAGTGAAATATTGGGAGTTGTTGGAGATGCTCTAACAAAACTGCCGCAACCAACCCATCCATTGGTGATTCTCATCTACAGTGACACAAGTATACAGATGGTCGCCGAGTTCCCGTGTCCACAGAATATTCTGAACATCCAGCCAAATCCTCGATATATATTAAAGGATGCATACGTAATTTTTACACCTATAGTAACCTAACCTTTAAAACTGAGAATCATAAAATGTTGGGGGAGGGAACCCTCGGCAATGACGTCGCGCAGGCTGGCTCGAAAAACAACCCTCGCGCGACCTGCGCCCTCTCTCGAACTCTCTTCTCTCCGTTTTTTGGACCCTTCGGACCGGTTTCCTAATCTTCGGATACAAGTCCGACCCTCGCGGTTCGTTGTCCGTTTTTTGGACCCTTCGGACCGGTTTCCTAACCTTCGGATACAAATTCGACCCTCGCGGTTCGTTGTATGTCTTGCAGGCAAAGGCGCGCGAAGAACACAGAAGGCGGCCCTCGAGCGTCTTGATCACGGTCTGGGTCTGACCTCACAGCCGGCGGGGCCGAGGGTCTGACCTCGCCTTTCCCGCGAAGGCGAGTTGGGCCGGACCGTGCCTTCAACAATGAGCAGGACTAGATGGCGGCGGGCAGGAGGAAGGCAAGCTAGGGTTTTCACTCTAGTTGTGTTTGTACGGTCCTACCCTTCCCCTGTACGGTGCCGGGGAATCTTCCCTGTACCCTTTTGTAATTTGACCGGTGCCCTTGGTATCCCCTATAAATACCAGGGGATGAACAGTATAAAGGGGGATATTTTTTCTTTGGAGAAGGCAATAGAAAAATTCCTCAGCCATCTAATTTTTCCACACCTTCGCTTGTGTACATTTACGCAAACTTCTTTACGAAAGTCCGTCAGTTGAACGCCCTCGTCCCGTACCCCTGCTCTGCAGTGGAGGTTGGGCAGGAGTGTTTCCAACAGTTTGGCGCCGTCCGTGGGGAGCGAAATGGCGGGAAACAGAAGAGCGCCCACAACCAGAGACCATCGCGCGGCTAGAGAGGTTGCGACGGTAGCTCCACCCGCTGAAGAGATTGTGAGACCCTCGGGAGCAGAAAATGTCGCCCCAGATTCAGAAGTCCCGGACCCTCAAACCCGGTCGGCGACACAGTCGCACCCCCACACTTCCAGAGAAGGTGAGGGAGGAGACGAAGAGGAGTTGGGCCTCAAGGCCCTGGAAAGACTTCAAGCAGAGTTGCAGGAGAAGAAAAGGCGCCTGGACCAGCTTGAGAGACACAACCGGCTGCGTGCCATCAGGCAAAAGGCGGACGAGGCAAGGGAACAACTTCGCCGGATGGAGGAGTCCCTCACAGCAGCTGAGGCCGAAGCCGAGGTTTGGAATGACAGGGGAATGCCACCACCACAGGAGGGGAATGAAGAGCAGGATCAGGGCAACCTCCGCCACCATCCACCACCCCCTCCACCACCAATTCACCCAGATAACCCATACCCTATGAGACAACCAAATTTTTGCCAACTCTACCCAGAGGAAAGAGAGCCAAACCTTCGCAACCAACGGAGAGCCCAACAACATCAAATGCCATATGACCCAAAATCACCCCTCTCCCAGATACAGGTCTTACTGACCCTCGCTAATTCATCATGAGCTATGAGGCGGCAGTCGTCGCAGCAGGGGGAGATGAATCAACAATGGCAAAGTCCTTCGTAATCATCCTTCGCGACATTGCGCAAACTTGGTACAACAACCTTCGCCCCGGAACTGTGGACTCCTGGGCCAACCTCAGAGATAGGCTCTGCACAAACTTTAAGGGTATCACAGCAGCCCCATCAAACCCCATCGAGTTGTTCAACTATAAACAAGAAGAGCGCGAACCACTGCAAGATTACTGGCGAAGGTTCATCCAAATCAGAGCAAGAACTCCGGGAATATCCGACGAAGTCGTAATCCTCGCTGCAGTCAGTGGTCTGCGTCCAGGTCCGTGTTCCTCAAAGTTTGCCAGAAAACCAGCAAACACTATCGAAGAACTCCATGAGACAATGGAGAGATACTGTAGAGCAGACATGGACTTCAGGGCAAAGTCCGACGCCCGAAGATCACAACAGAAGCCACAACGGAGGCCTCAAGCGAGAGAAAACAACCCTCGCCAAGAACAAAGCAACATTGGCGCAATCAACAAAGCAGGCCCCTTTGAGGACCAAAGAAGGGGTACTCAACCTTCGGGCAACCAAAATCCACTAGGATTTCCACCCCCGCCAGACCAAAGAAACCAACAGAAAGATCCCGCGAAAATGTACTGTCATTTTTGTGGTCCAGGGAAAGGACATACCACCAAGCAATGCGAGTGCTTCGCTAAGGGGAAAGAGTACCAGGAGTCCAAAAGAGCCGCTTCGGCAGACAACCGAACCATCAACCACACCAAGAAAACAAACTCCAACCAACCTAATCCCTCGTACCATTACACCCCCATAAACTACGGCCTATCTTCGCACCAACCTTTCTACTCACACCACCCACACTACAACCAAGCCTGCCAAGCCTCTTATCAGGCAACCGCCATCCCACAACGCCAAAATGCACCATACACCGTCACATACCCAACAACCCCACAAACCCAAACCCAAACCAACCAACAAATAAACAATACTTTACCACCACCACCACCAATACCAGCATTACCAGCTCCCCGGCCCGTCAAATCCGAAGCCCAAACCCAAACAACCATCAACAACCCAACATCAACCTTCGGTGTTATCCTAGCCATCACAGGAGGCTCGAACGAAGATCACGACAATAATAGGCAAAGGAAAGAACATGCTAGAAGAGTACATCATGTAGCCGTCGAAGGACCGCACAAGTTCGGTCGATGGTCTCACATCCCAATAACCTTCGATTCTAGTGACATGAGGTTAAGGGATTACCCTCACACTGATGCAATGGTGATCGAGACTAACCTAGCAGGGTGGACAGTCACCAAAATTCTCGTCGACACAGGAAGCTCCGCTGACATCCTGTTCGCCACAACCTTCAACAGCATGAAGCTTGACAGAAACATCTTGCAACCTGCCGACAACCCACTATTCGGTTTCGGCGGACAACAAGTAAGAGTTGTTGGAAAAATATCTCTGCTCGTTACCTTCGGAGATCAGCTGAACTGCAGAACTGAGCATATAACCTTCGACGTGGTTGACATGTTCTATCCTTACAATGCAATATTTGGCCGAGGTGTCACCAATGCTTTCAATGCTGTAATCCACCCTGCATACCTCTGCATGAAGCTTCCTGCCCTGAAGGGGGTCGTTGCGGTATACGGAGATCAAGATATTGCAAGAGCAGCTGAAGGAACAGTAGCACTGGGGCAACGTAATGTCCATAATTTGTCAAAGCCCCGAGCTACAAACCTCAGCAACGAAGGTGAAGTATGCATCGACAAAGTAAAAGCATCACCTAAAGAAGAGACTAAACAAGTCCAACTTTTTGAGAGCAACACCGAAAGAAAAGTGATCATCTCAGCCAACCTAGACCCCCAATCAGAAAATAACCTTGTCTTTTTCCTCAAGGAAAACTCCGACACCTTCGCTTGGTCCGCAGAGGACCTAAAAGGGGTAAACAGAACTTTGATAGAGCACAGCCTAAACATCAAACCAGGCTATCGCCCAGTTAAATAAAAGCTTCGCAAAATGTCAGAAGAAAGGAAAGAGGCAGCGAAGGCAGAGGTAAAAAGACTTTTGGACGCAGGTGTCATCCGCCCAGTCAAATATCCAACATGGCTCTCAAACGTGGTCCTAGTGCAGAAAAAGAACAAGAAATGGAGAATGTGTGTAGATTTCACGTGCCTGAACAAAGCCTGTCCGAAGGATGACTTTCCCCTACCTAACATAAGCACTTTGGTCGACAGAGCAGCTGGCTGCCAAATGCTTTCTCTCCTTGACTGTTTCTCAGGGTACCACCAGATCTGGATGAATGAAGAGGATGAGGAAAAAACAAGCTTCATTACACCTTCGGGCACCTTTTGTTTTCGAAGAATGGCAGAAGGCATGAGAAACGCAGGATCAACCTTCGCTCGCATGACATCCGAAGTCTTCAAAGATGAACACGCCATCTCTGCCTACGTCGATGATTTGATTGTCCAAAGCGAGCTAAAAGAAAATCACATATCAGACTTGGCAAGAGTGTTCAACAACCTTCGGTCCGCCGGACTAAAATTAAACCCCGAAAAATGTATTTTCGGGGTAAGCGAAGGAAAATTGCTAGGCTGCATCGTCTCAGCAAGGGGGATTGAAGCCAACCCTGAAAAAATTGATGCCATCATCAACATGGAACCACCAACAACCAAAAAAGCAGCTCAGCGTCTGTCAGGCCGCTTAGCAGCACTCAGCAGGTTCATCTTCAGGTCCGCTGAGCGAGGGTTACCTTTCTTTGAAACATTGAGAAACACAGCTCCATTTAATTGGGGACCTCGGCAGCAGAAAGCTTTCGAGGATCTGAAAAAGTATCTCATCAACTTGACTGTCTTAACCAGCCCAAACAAAGGGGACCTGCTACTGCTATATGTCGCAGCTTCGCCTCACGCAGCAAGCGCAGTTGTAATCAAAGAGTTACACAAGAACAACAAAACCTGGCAAGCCCCAATCTACTATGTATCAGAGACCCTCGAGGGTCCCAAACGAAACTACTCGGAGCTCGAGAAGATAGCGTACGTCGTGGTTATGGCGTCAAGAAAGCTAAAACATTACTTCCAGGCTCACGAGGTCCATGTACCTTCGGCATACCCACTCGACAACATTTTCAAGAACAATGAGTCAGTCGGCAGAATAGCAAAGTGGGCAGTCGAACTCAACAGTTATACCATAACCTTCGTGGGTAGAACAACGATCAAATCGCAGGCACTAGCAGATTTCATAGCTGAATGGACCCCAGACCCTCGCAGTGATGGAGCCCAATCAGAGCCATTTTGGACAGTGTATGTCGATGGAGCCTGGGGAGCAGCTAGAGCAGGAGCCTCGGCCATCCTGGTTTCGCCATCCGGATCGAAGTTAAGATACGCAAAAAGACTCGACTTCAAGTGCACAAATAACTCCGCAGAGTACGAAGCTGTCATACTAGCACTCTCAAAGCTCCGATCCTTATCAGTCCGAAGGGCGGTCATCAACACAGACTCCCAAGTTATTGCGGGACACATTGAGAAAAATTACAAAGCAAAAGACCTAGAGCTCCAAAAATACTTCCAGTATGTTCGAAGGTTAGAATCTTTCTTCCTCGGCATAACAGTGAAAGCAATACCGAGGTCAGAAAACAACGAGGCAGACAGCCTAGCTAAAGCAGCAGCACAACAGCTACAGCTGCCGCTAGACGTGTTTCACGAGGTAACAACTCAATCAGCATTCGAAACCTCCGAAAAGAATGCCAAGCTGATCAATGCAATCCAGAACGAAGATTGGAGAGCACCCATCATGGTCTATATCAACGGGCTGCATGAACCCGAGTCCAAAGAGGAAGAAAACAGACTAAAACAAAGAGTTCGAGGGTACAAAATTGCGGACAACATCCTGCTCAAAGCTTCGGTAACCTCGCCATGACTCAAATGCGTGTCACAGATTGAAGGAAATGACATTCTCAAGCTTATTCACGAAGGTATCTGTGGTTCACACAACGGCCCAAGGGCGTTAGTTGGGAAAGCCTTCCGACAAGGTTTCTACTGGCCAACAGCATTAAAAGATGCAGAAGGCATTGTCAAATGTTGCGAGGGTTGCCAACTAACGGCAAAAACGCAAAACGCCCCAGGGGCTCCAACAACTCTGATATGCCCAACATGGCCTTTGCAAAGATGGGCAATGGACCTCGTTGGTCCACTACCAACAGCTCCAGGAAACCTTCGCTACGCAGTGGTAGCTGTGGAATACTTCACGAAGTGGATTGAAACTAGACCACTGGTTTCCATCACCTCCCTAGCTGTGAAGAAGTTTTTCTGGCAGCAATTAGTTTGTCGGTTTGGAGTCCCCAAATACCTAACTGTCGACAATGGCACTCAGTTTGACAGCGAGGTCTTCAAAGAATTCTGCGCACAAATCGGAACAGTCTTGTGTTTCGCCTCAGTCCGCCACCCTCAATCCAATGGCTTAGTTGAAAGAGCCAATGCAACAATTTTCCAAGCCATATCAAAAAAATTGCAAGGCAGGCCCAAGGGAAAAGTGGGCAGAAGAACTAACCTCGGTCACCTGGTCCCATAACACCTCAGAATGCAGAGCCACAAAATTTACACCTTTCAGGCTCCTGTTTGGGGAAGAAGTTGTGTTACCAGAAGAATTGAAGCATGGATCATTCAGAACAACCCTCGAAACAGATGAACAAAACCAACTGTTTGACAAAGACTTACTCGAAGAAACAAGATGCAACGCAGTGCACAACCTTCGCAAGTATCAGGAAGAAACAAAAAAATGGAGAGACAAAAAGGTGAGAATCAAAGAACTAAAGATGGGTGACCTCGTTCTCATTCGGAAGCAAAACGCCAACATGGCGGGAAAGTTTCAACCAAAATGGACGGGTCCATACCTAATAGTAGAATGCAAGCATCCCGGTTCCTATCACCTCTCCGATAGCGAGGGAAACATCCTACCTCACACCTGGAATGTTGACGACCTTCGCAAATACTATCCATAGCGGAGCCTTAGCGAGCCCTCGCAAGATGTAATTTGTTTTTTCACTTACGCCTTCTTTTATTTCCATGCATGTAACAAAAACAGAGGAGCTGCACTCTTTTTCCTTACGAAGGGGCGTAAGGTTTTTTAACGAGGCAACATCCAAATCTTTAATACAAACTAGAACCCCCGAAAAAACAAAACTCCAAATTGTTACCTTGGTTAACAAGCATCAAAAAAAGCAGTTTTCCTTCAAGAACGCTATAATCGATCATAACCCTCAAAGATTGCTTCAAAAAACAAACTTCTTCGAAGCAAACTTTACCTCCACCTAAGACAAGGGGAGGCGCGAAGTACAAAAAGTCGAGCACCCTCGCAAAACACGCTAGGGGCTCGCAAAGCAAACTTCACCTCCACCTAAGACAAGGGGAGGCGCGAAGTATAAAAAGTCGAGCACCCTTGCAAAACACGCCAGGGGCTCGCAAAGCAAACTTCACCTCCACCTAAGACATGGGGAGGCGCGAAGTACAAAAAGTCGAGCACCCTCGCAAAACACGCCAGAGGCTCGCAAAGCAAACTTCACCTCCACCTAAGGCAAGGGGAGGCGCGAAGTACAAAAAGTCGAGCACCCTTGCAAAACACGCCAGGGGCTCGCAAAGCAAAACTTCACCTCCACCTAAGGCAAGGGGAGGCGCGAAGTACAAAAAGTCAAGCACCCTCGCAAAACACGCCAGGGGCTCGCAAAGCAAAATACACCTCCATCTAAGACAAGGGGAGGCACGAAGTACAAAGTAAGTCAAGCACCACGAAAAGAGAGCCTCGTGCAGGACCGAAAATGCTAAAGCAAGGCGACCAGAGGGGGGTGAATGGGAGCCTAAAAATTTCTTTCGAAATTATGGCCTCTGTCCCAAAAAATCAACCCCAAAAGCTTCGGACTCAAATGTGATGTCCACGACCCAAGAGAATGGGTGGATGTTCCCTATGAACACAGCGCGACACCACAAAAGCTCCCTCGCCCAAATCCACGCGAGTCAACTAGTGACAAAATGGACTTTGGGTAACCTCAACCTCCCCTGAGCAACGCAAGGGGGATTCAGGCTTTTTCGCAAAGCGTGAAGCTCAATTTTAGTAGAGCACGAAGTCGGGAATCCAACGCAAAAAGCGGATCTCAAATCGGAGCTCGAACGCAAAAGATATAGACGAAAACGCGCGAGGCTGCACTGACCGGACTCACTGGTGCGTCCGGTCAACAGGCACCGGACGCGTCCGGTCAGCTAATCAGCGTTCTGGGAGCTCTCTGTGTTGGACCGGACTCTGCGAGGAGGTGCGTCCGGTCAACACAAAAGCCAGCGTCCGGTCGCAAGCAACGCGATGAACAGTGCAAGCAGCGCGTCCGGTCACGGCACAGCAGGTGCGTCCGGTCACTACAACCGGTCTCTGGAACTGACCGGACTCAAGACTAGGTGCGTCCGGTTGTTGCCAGGTCAGCGTCCGGTCACTAGGCGCGAGCTGGTCAGCGCTAGTGTTCAAGGACCGGACTCTGAGTCGGTGCGTCCGGTCGCTATGAGGCAGCGTCCGGTCACCCCGAACAGCCCTCTGTTCGTCCACCGAATCGATCCGATCTCCCTCAAATCAAAGGCACTAGGGCTCAAATTTCGTGTGAGGGGTCACAAGGATGTTAGTGAGCTACCCCTAAGAGATCATGGCTCGAACCTAACTCCAAATCGGCGAATCGAAGAAAACGGTGAAGAACGGGCAAGAACTCGATCCCAAAACTAAATCTGCCCGATCTGTGAGTTCGTGAGGTATTGGAGAAATTCCTTCGGTAGAAAGAAGACTCTCACGAAGCTACACAAGATGGTTCAAACGGATTTGCGGATCTTCCCTCGAAACAAGAATTCTCGTGAAGATCGAAAGAGGGGAAAACGTGCAAACGCGAAGAACAAAATCGCAAGACAAATTAAAGCACGAATTTGATCCTTGGATTCAGAGGAATGGATGATTGATTAAGCACTCGGTGTCAGGCTACAAGCCACTCCTAGCAACACAAAGCTTGGATGGCGAAAAGCTCAAGAACAAGAGCCAACTCTCCTCTAACCCTAGCCTTCTCTCACAAGCACAAAATGAGAGAGACACCGTCCAAGGATGGCTGTCCAACACAGCCCGTTCATCTATATATAGGCGCACGTCCAAATGACACAAACGCCCTAACATGAAGTACTAACCCAAATACCCCCTAGGGGTAAAACCGTCCAGACTTGACTGTTTCCATCTGACGGCCACGCGCCTTCTCATCCTTCGCTTTGCCTCGACGCAAGCTCCAGGATGCCGCCACGTGCCGCCACCGTCGACCACCGCGCCTTCTCGTGGATAGCTTCGCCGCCACGCGTCGACCGTCCTTTTGGACCTTCCCCCGGTTTTGAGGCCCAAACCGGGAAACCTGCCAGCCCAGGTTTTGAGGCTCAAACCTGGAAACCGTCCACCCCGAGTTTTGAGGCCCAAACTCGGAAACCCGCGAGCCCAGGTTTTGAGGCCCAAACCTGGAAACCGTCCAACCCGAGTTTTGAGGCCCAAACTCAGAAACCGGCCACCCGAGTTTTGAGGCCCAAACTCAGAAACCGTCGATGGTAGCTTTTTGAGGCTCAGCTACCGAACCCGCGCCGTAGACGGGATGTGGTTCGCACACCCCGACCACCGGCACCGATGCCGATGCATGTCCAGCCTCCACGCCGGGCACAACGCCTTCGCCTTCCTTCTTGACTCGGCCGACGGCACTTGCGCCACACGCAAGCCCGTGTCCGACCTCCCGCCAAGTGCCACGACGCCATCGTCTTCGTCCCGACTCGGCCGATGCATCGCACATCCCCATGTGCTCTCGCTCGCCGATGCCACGTGCCAGCTACCACAGCTGGTCCTCTGGCCCTCTGGTCCGTCAGTCCAAGCCTCACGTCCGCCCTTCACCGCTCTAGGTACATCGGCATGGCACGTCCGCCGCACGGCACGTCCATCCTTCACCGCTCCCGGTCCGTCGGCACGACACGTCTCTACTTGACCTTCACCTTGCCATCGACCACTGTATCCGAGCTCAACACCTGCACATCAACACACCCAAGAGACACATGTTGCACACGCACACCAACACAGAAACACCGCAACTCAACGCCACCGGTTAGTCATAAACATTAAGCACATAGCGAGATAATGACTTAACCGGGTAAAAGCATCAAACCTTCCTCACAAAGTCAATCATTCATCATATATATTCTCAATCTCCCCTTGATGAATGCATTGACTAAAAATAAAACCACAAAGGAAGGGTTTGAAGGCAAGCCTCATTCAAGTGCCCAAAAGCCAAGCAAAAGCAAACACAAAGCAACTTGATATGAGGAAGGATCATGAAAACTCCAAATAAAAGCTCTCGGTCCCGAAAGAAACGGGAAAAGCGGGCAAAGCCTCCACACAACCGAAGAGTCAAGATAAAATAAGAGTTTCATGAAATCCCAAAAGGTACTCGAAAACCAATCTTAAATAAATTGTCAAACAATCATCACAAAAGAAACCAAGGTACTTATCCACTTGGGTTCACTTGGGTCGAAATTTCTCCCCCTTTTTCTCCCCCTTGATGATTGAATTGACAAAAACTAGGCACAAGAGATGGTTTGAGATACCAAAACTGAAAACTTGGTCCCCAAAGACATGGGCAACGGCTGAACGCAACCAAGCAAAGTATCGGAGCAACAACTCATCAAAGAGCAAGACTCGATCACACAGAGCGAAAAACTTGGTTCCCAAAGACATGGGCAACGGCTCGACGCAACCAAGTCAAAAATGAGCTAGCCCTCAAGAAGAGGCAGAAAAAGGCTCAACACCACTAGCTCAAGGCTTGATACCAATTGAGGCTGAAACAACGCATTAGAATACGTCCAATCACAAACAACCAAGAATTGGTGAAAACAGCTAGTTCCTCAAGACAGAGGCACATAGGCTCGACGCAACTAGCTGAAAGGTCCATACCAATCGAAAATACCAAGCAAAAACTGCTAGTCCCTCTAGACAGAGGCAAAAATGGCTCAACACGACTAGCAGGCTTGATACCGACTGAGAAAACCCACAAAAGAAGTTCAACACTAAATGGAGCACAAACACTCGGAGCACGCGGAGAAGCAGCAAGACAAAAGCGACTCCCCCTGAAAGCAAGCCTATATACAAAAGCTATGCAACAAAGCTCATGACACCAATTACACTCCATACCAAAAGATGGATACCAATTGAAACACATAAAAGTGCTATACTAATTGAAGAAAAACATAAAAGAGCTAAACTCCCCCTAGCTCAAAGCTCTCCCCAAAATGCATGACTCTCCCCTTTGTGCCAACACACAAGCTCCCCCTTGCAAACAGCTTCTCCCCCTTGACAAAAGGGAACATGCTGAGGGGTTTTGGATATTTTTCACAAAGTTGACACAAACACAAGACAAGTCATCCAAAAGCATATGGGGGCAATGAAAAGCACTGAAAATGACCACAAAGTGTATCGGAGCTGGGGGTATGTACACTAAGCTAAAAATGCATGATATGCACAATGCAACAGCTTCAAGTGTATAGCAATCAGAATGAAAAGATGTTCAAAAGGGTGCTGCCCTGAAAGTGTAGCAACCAAAACAAATGCTAGCAAAGGCTCAAACTGATCAAATGAATACGAAATATGAACAATTAAGCATATGAGCAGTTTTAAGCCATTTGAAAAGAAGTCCACCACTAAAATAGCACTTAGCATGAATAGACAGGAAATCGAGCAAGTGCTATCTCCAGTATAAAAGTTGAACTACCCCTAGCAAAGTTCAATCATCATGCTATAGAATAAAATATAGACTTATGATTTCATATTTTAATCGGAGTTGCAGCGGTGAAATTACACAAGTTTAATTTCAGCATGTGATTGCGAGAGGTTGAAAGCATGGTCATTGCCTAACTTTTCAACTGGGCTAAGCCTATGCAAGAAAAGCAATCAGAAGCTTAAAGCACCGGTTTCGGTCTTACACTACACGGTTCAAGTTTAACTCAAAAGTGCAATGAGAAACAGTCTCGATACTGTGAGGTGCTGACACATGCAATCCCATCTCGATCTTTTCATTTCACTTAGACTTGGATCAAATTTTAAGCACAAGGTAAAAATGAACAATCCAAGCAAGTGAATGACTCAGTGCAAGATACATAGCAACCTAGCATACAAAAGATAGCACAAGTGATCTCAACACATCCTACCCATGCTAGTTGCCACTCTCAATGGTGAACAAATTAAAGGTTTCATAGTTGATTAATCAAGTTCACTATTTGCAAAAATAGCTTAGCTCATAACATGTATCAGGTGATCAAAAAGAGCCTAAGCTACAAGCATCATCAAGAATAAACAGAGCATACCAAAAAGAGCATAGTCTCATTCTCATTAATATATACATGAAGCTCTAAAATGCAAGATGCACATGATGAAATGCATGCAAAAACTAGTTTATCAAAGACAAAGCAAAACTAGCCTAAAAAGGAAAACCCAAAACAAAAAGGGTATCGGAGAAGTCAAACTATGATACAACGAGCAAAATGCTTCCCCAACAAAAAGGGAAACACACACCAAACTCACAAGCGAAGAGCCAAGAAACGCTCAAGCGACAGTCAGTAAAATCCTCATCGAAAAGACCACACAGCAGAAAGAGGTCGAAGGGGAAGAGTACCAAAACCCGAACTCAGAAGTGTGTCGGAGGTACCTCATGAAGCGCATGATCGCCTGCTGGTGTGATACCCGAGGGGACGCCTGAATCTGCTGAACTCCGGGACGCCTGCCTCGCCGAAGTCGTCTCCCCCTCGCCTGATGCTGTCGCTCCCACAGGTGCAGCTAGTGCTCGCCGAAGAGCTGCTCGAACGGAACCCCAAGTCGTGGAAGAAGTGGGATCGGGTCCGTGAGCCGAAATGCTCTCTCCAGACTCCTGTTCTCCTGCACACTCAAAAGCAGAAGAAAACACAAGGCATTGTCTCGTCTAGTGTGACCTCAAGGTCTCCACACAGCGGTTAGTCACATAATAAGCATAAGGTGAACTCTCAACAAAAAAAAAGATCTACCTATGAACGATACCGCAAGGAGAGCTGAACTCAAACTAGTCAAAACTACCATGCAACAGGATAAAGCACTGTAGCAAAATGTAGCCTAAAGACATGATCAACCCAAACACAGCCTAAACCTCAACACATGCTACAATGCAAGATAATGATAGCAATAGATCCAGAAGCATGTATCATGATAAAATCGAGGAAGGACTAGTGCTCAAACTAATCATATCAACAGGGTACATGTCGCTACACAAAACTAGCACCTGAAAAGTGATACCTAATGAACATCATACCTCTACAAGTAAAGCTCATGGTAAAGTATGATAAAGCATGGCATAATGTTCAAGAGGATCACAGACTAGCATGAAAAGTGGCTGCTCCACAAAAGTTATACACAAAGCTAGCATAACATGATATACAAGATAGCATATGCTAGACTAAAGCAAAACATGATACAAAAGAAAATGTACATGTAAGAACTATACAAGTGAGCACATGAAAGTCCATCTCATACCACAAGACATAAAACATGGATGTACAAGGTATGAGAGTATGAGAAAGCTCACCGAGCTATTAAAGCCTCTTTGGAGGCAAATCTAAGCAGGGTGTAGAGAACCATCAAATCTTGATCACATCTAAAAGATCAAGCTCCATCAGACGCATGTTCTCCATCCCGCGTCCTCATATCTACACACAAGAGGACACAATAACCCGAGTCTTGGATCCCGAAGGGTTAGCAAGCATGTACTTGGGAATCCAGGACTTGGTCACAAATCTCAACGGCGCACTCAACTTGTCATGTGGGTTAGCATGATGAAAATGTTGGTTCAAATTTCGTTTTGAAACATCCTTGGAAGCATTCCTCAAAAGGACAACTCGAGGAGAAGAACGAGTCGTACCACGGGAAAAGAGACAAACATCTTCCAAGGTTTTTGTAGAAGAACCAATAGAAGCACCATGAGAAGCATGTCGTGGACCAACACAAGAAGCATTAGAAGCATGTCCACGAGCATGACCTAACTCACTAGAAAAAGAGTCATAAAACCCATCAACAAAGAAGGGCTTCTTACTAGGAACACAAGCGTTCATGCCATGAGAAGGGCTATGAACCACCATCTTCCTAGAAGAGCAAGCTTGGCGCAAACGTTTGGCACGCCGATAGCAAAAGCTTTCTTGATGCCCATCTTTCTCACAAAAAGAGCAATGGTACAAAGGCCTACTGGAAGGCACACCATTCTCCGATAAGTGAGAAGTCCCTAGGGACTTAGAACAAGAAGCATCAACAACCAACTTGGTGCCATCACTAGGAGCATACGTGCCATGGGAAAGGCTACGCGGCTTCCTAAAAGCCTTAGCTCGAATTCGTCGCTCGTGTTTGACACGGCGGAAACAAAAATCGAATGAGTGTCCATCCTTCTTGCAAAAGGTGCAATGGAAAACCGGATTGGGAGCACGAGTCCCAAAAATATGAGAAGCACCCTTATCAAGAGAAGTCCCTTGGACATCACTCGAAGAAACAGCAAGGTTAGGAGTAGCTATGAAAGAGCTATCCGAAACCTTGGCACAAGTGCTATCGTCAAAAGACTCACGCGCAACATAAGAACTCGACTCCGGTTGCAAAGATGCAGACTTGGAAACATCAACATTGGAGTTGGAAGAAATGCGTGACTCAAACGACTTAGCACAAAAGCTCTTGCATCTTTTGGCCAAAACCTCATTTTCAAACATGAGGCGGTCACAAGTACCACAAGGAGTGTTTCTCAAATTTTCCATCTCCTTTTCAATGCACTCGGCATATGTGGTACGCAAGAGCTCAATCTCCTTCTCAAGGTTGGCACTCATATCATTGTGCTCAACCAACTTAGCGCTCATATCATCGCGCAAAACTTTCAAAGCCAAAACTTCTTTTTCTAAATCAATGCATGATGTGCACATGAAATCGGTGGAAGGAACATCACCATTCACATCAAGCAAAGAATCATGAATAGGACAAGAAGTAAGGCAAGCATTTTTTATTCAAAGAGCACAAGCTACAAGGCCTAGAATTTATCTCATCAATTTTAGCCCTAGCATGCTCAAGTTCATCTACACATGTGGTGTGAGTCAATTTTAATTTATTAATTTCAGCAAGCAAAGACTCACAAGAAACACATGGTAAAGAAGCTTTTGACCTAAGCAAGGCTATTTCAGATTTAGCATAAACAAGATCCTTGCGCAAGTCAAAGCAAACAAGACATGGTATGGAAGCATTTGATTTCAACATTTCATTTTCAGATTTCAAGTTAGCATGAGAAAAGCATAGCTCATCATTCTTCCTAACCATGTCACTACAAGAGGTGCAAGGTAAAGTTGCACTAGACTTCCAATGTAAAAGACCACATTTCAACCTAGTGATGGAGCATTTCAACTTCTTGATCTTTCTACGCAAGGTATCACAAAGCTCATCATATCTAATGTTATCATCACAGCAAGCTTCAAATTGTTGGGACAAAATCCCAAGACTAGCGACAAGTGTACCTTTCTTGGCCTTGCCAAGTTCATGTATACGATCCTCGGTTGAATGCTCATCATCCCCTAGGAAGTCCAGCAACGCCTCCATCTCACGTTCCGTCTCAAGAGCTGCACTCCTCCTTCTTGCCAAAGTGTCATCCTCAATCGCATGTCCAAGACTCAAACCTATGGACAAAGACACACTGGAAGAAGAGCTTGGTGCCATTTCCAAAAGCACCGTTAGTGTTAGCCAAACAAAAGCTCAACACCTCGACAAGCAAAGTCAGAAACACAACTGCTCTCAAAAGGTCGCCTTCGCGGATCCGGAACCGGTTAAGGTACAGAGATCCTTAACTGGCTCCGATACCAATTGAAGGACCGAAAATGCTAAAGCAAGGCGACCAGAGAGGGGGTGAATGAGAGCCTAAAAATTTCTTTCGAAATTATGGCCTCTGTCCTAACAAAATCAACCCCAAAAGCTTCGGACTCAAACGTGATGTCCACGACCCAAGAGAATGGGTGGATGTTCCCTATGAACACAGCGCGACACCACAAAAGCTCCCTCGCCCAAATCCACGCGAGTCAACTAGTGACAAAATGGACTTTGGGTAACCTCAACCTCCCCTGAGCAACGCAAGGGGGATTCAGGCTTTTTCGCAAAGCGTGAAGCTTGATTTCAGTAGAGCACGAAGTCGAGAATCCAACGCAAAAAGCGGATCTCAAATCGGAGCTCGAACGCAAAAGATACGGACGAAAACACGCGAGGTTGCATTGACCGGACTCACTGGTGTGTCCGGTCAACAGGCACCGGACGCGTCCGGACAGCTAATCAGCGTTCTAGGAGCTCTCTGTGTTGGACCGGACTCTGCGAGGAGGTGCGTCCGGTCAACACAAAAGCCAGCGTCCGATCGCAAGCAACGCGATGAACAGTGCGAGCAGCGCGTCCGGTCACGGCACAGCAGGTGCGTCCGGTCACTACAACCGGTCTCTGGAACTGACCGGACTCAAGACTAGGTGCGTCCGGTCTTTGCCAGGTCAGCGTCCGGTCACTAGGCGCGAGCTGGTCAGCGCTAGTGTTCAAGGACCGGACTCTGAGTCGGTGCGCCCGGTCGCTATGAGGCAGCGTCCGGTCACCCCGAACAGCCCTCTGTTCGTCCACCGAATCGACCCGATCTCCCTCAAATCAAAGGCACTAGGGCTCCAATTTCGTGTGAGGGGTCACAAGGATGTTAGTGAGCTACCCCTAAGAGATCATGGCTTGAACCTAACTCCAAATCGGTGTGGGGATATAGACCCCAGGGTACCACATGATGGTACATGGGCCTCACCACGGCGGTCGTCCGGCCCACATGATGAAGACGTGCGGCACACGGCATGTACCGCACGACAGTTGTAATCTAGATATAGTACCAACTCGGATACTTACCATGTAACCTTGTCCCTTCGGAATATATAAGGAGGGGCAGGGGTCCTCCGAGAGGACAGGCGACACGACACAGCAGATCATAGGTCATAAGGGAGGCCACAAGCCACATCCAATCAATACAACTCGATGCAGGACGTAGGGTATTACGCTAACCTAGCGGCCCGAACCTGGATAAACCTCTGTGTTCATCTACTTTTGCCTTGCATCAACGTCTGGGTCGTCGTCTTGCGCACCTTCCCCTCTAATCTACCACCTTGGGCATACCCCTAGGTGGACTATCGGCGATATTTCGTCGACAGTGGCGCCCACCGTGGGGCATGTGCGTAAGGACTTCATGGCGAGCCAGATGGTTATCTTCCTCGCTTCCATGACTCTTCCGGGGCGTGGAGGCGGTGCAGGCTTCTCCTGTGCCGAACGGATCTGCTTCCATCACTTCGGCGTCGGCGAGACCAGCCTCGACATCTCTTCGAGGTCATCTTCCCCGGCGCTCCGACCACGCTTCCCCGCTACCGGAGACAACGTGTCGACAACACCGACCTGATCGAATCTATCGATCAGGTCACGACCGACATCAGTGACACTCTCGCTCTCGTAGATCCGATCAGAGATCGATCTCCCGAGCACAACATCGACCAGCACAAGGACGACGTCGCCTGTACCTCTCGCTCCGACCTCCAACCGCGTCGCAATGATGATCGTCGTAATAATCGACGCTATGACGACCACGACCGGGAGGAAAGATCGAGTGCTAGACAACTCCATCACCATTGACAAGAAGACATCGTTGGCTTGGCTGATTAACTACGACGAGGATTACGAGAAGCTGCTCGACGACCCGTGCCCTACGCTCCCTCTGATCATCTACGAGCCAGAAGCGAGCCATCACGTGGTCGTCGAGCCATCGACGAGCCACCGTCGAGCCGATGAGCCATCGACGAGCCATCGTCAAGCCATCGTCGAGTCATCGACGAGCCACCGTCGAGCCGATGAGCCATCGACGAGCCATCGTCGAGCCAAAAGCGAGCCATCGACGAGCCACCGTCGAGCCGATGAGCCATCGACGAGCCACCGTCGAGCCGATGAGCCATCATCGAGCCACTGACGAGCCATCGCGTCGTCGTCGTCTCATCGCCATCCTCGCCGACCGCTCGTTGTTGACTCATCGCCGTCGTCGACGCCTCTCGTCGACCACGTCTACTCGACTGCGACCGCGACATGTCTACAAACAAAAGCTAAGTATTATCTTTCACAACAATCAAATATTCCTTCGATCGTCATATATCTCTAGATATCATCATGACGACTCTTCGCTATTTCTCACCATATATATCATCCTGAGGATGACATGTGTGTCTTCCCGAGCAGTCACGTTTACACTCGTGCTCTCCAGAGACGGCCCTGTCTCCGACTCCTCCCTACACGTGAATGCAGCTCCGCGCTCTGCGTTACGGGTGGTCGGCAGCGGCTCCTCGGTGACGCTGGTGCTCTTACGCGTGCCTGGGCTCCGCGCCTCACGCTCCGGAGTTACCGGCTAGCCGGGGCTGGTGACTCAGTTACAAACAAACTGCTCGGGGGAATTTTATTTAATGCTGAGCATTCATACCAGCTGACTGACCGCCGAGCGGCAGATGTTGCTTCTTTATTGCTGATGCTTTCTCTATATTTTATTTGTACATCATGTACTACCATTCTCCATGTTTATTTTACAGGAACTATGTTCGGTCTGCGAGCTAATTCTTTACGCTCGGGGACTGGACCAGTCACGATGGACGAGAAGATCATCGTTTGGGACCACCTGACGCTCAGACTTCGTTGCTGATCAGCTGGTCGTACTCTTCGACGCTCATCGACGGCTATGCCAAGAGCTCACCAGCTGAGCTGGGGACTCCTCGGTGCTCGTCGTCGTCGACCACCTGGTCGGGTCGCTTGGTGCTCATCACCTGGCGTTCGGACTTCATCGCCGACCAGCTGGTCATACTCTTCCACGCTCATCGACGGCTACGCCGAGAGCTCACCAGTTGACCTGGGGACTCCTCGGTGCTCGGGTTCGTCGACCACTTGGTCGCTCTGCTCGCAGCTCACCACCTGGTGCTCGGGTTTCGTCATCGACCAGCTGGTCGCTTCGCTCGGTGCTCACCGCCTGGCGCTCAGGACTTCGTCGCCGACCAGCTGGTCATGCTCTTCGACGCTCATCGACGGCTACACCGAGAGCTCACCAGTTGACCTGGGGACTCCTCGGTGCTCGGGTTCTTCACGCCAACATCGTCAGCAGCGCTGGTCGGATCGCTCGGTGCTCACCGCCTAGCGCTCGGACTTCATCGCCGACCAGCTAGCCAGACTCCTCGACGTTCATCGACGGCTACACCGAGGGCTCACCAGCTAACCTGGGGACTGCTCGGTGCTCGGACTCGTCATTCGGCAACCTGCTCGGACGACATGCTGCTTTGACCATAGTGGTTTTACCTTTTTTATAAGCCTGCTACAAGATTTATTCTTCATCTTCTAGCAGCCTTGGGGACTACCGTGTATACATGGCGCTCGTCCGCGCATGTATATAAGTCTGATTATTCTCAAGACCCTGACACCACGTGACCGAGTCACCTGCTGTCAGGCTCGGGGACTAGCTGTGGGGATATAGACCCCAGGGTACCACATGATGGTACATGGGCCTCACCACGGCGGTCGTCCGGCCCACATGATGAAGACGTGCGGCACACGGCATGTACCGCACGACAGTTGTAATCTAGATATAGTACCAACTCGGATACTTACCATGTAACCTTGTCCCTTCGGAATATATAAGGAGGGGCAGGGGTCCTCCGAGAGGACAGGCGACACGACACAGCAGATCATAGGTCATAAGGGAGGCCACAAGCCACATCCAATCAATACAACTCGATGCAGGACGTAGGGTATTACGCTAACCTAGCGGCCCGAACCTGGATAAACCTCTGTGTTCATCTACTTTTGCCTTGCATCAACGTCTGGGTCGTCGTCTTGCGCACCTTCCCCTCTAATCTACCACCTTGGGCATACCCCTAGGTGGACTATCGGCGATATTTCGTCGACAGATCATATCTTGCGGGTTCATGACATTCTAGATTGCAACCTGGTCGGAGATCAGGAATTCGAGAAAAGTTGTTTCAAGAACACCTCAAGGACTCTTCACCGCTTTAAGATTTAATGTGCTCGAGGACTAGCTGTGGGGATATGGACCCAGGTGTCCTCACAGTAATACTTGGGCTGTTTTATGAAGACCGGCCCAACTAGATGTGAAGGATCATGGCGTCAAGGGCCAGCTGGTCAGGCAGGCGACCCAGGTGGTTGGTTGACGGCGTGGAAGTCTTCACCGACAAGGAATCATAGTCGATTAGGAAATACATCGTGACATGGGATTGTAATCGACTAGGTTTCCTTGTTCTATCAAGAGACCTGATCTACTAGAATCTGTAACCCTACTCACCGTGACTATATAAGGTGAGCAGGGACCCCCTCTCAAAAACACGTTCATCAAGATACAGAATAGACAGATCGACACAGGACGTAGGGTATTACGCTAAACTCGGCGGCCCGAACCTGGATAAACTCTCGTGTTCATCTAGTTTCGTCTTTGTGTCACGCCTGGATCGCCGTTCCACACGCCTTCCCCGCTAATCTACCACCTTGGGCATACCCCTAGGTGGGCTATCGACCATATTTCGTCGACAATCGGCGAATCGAAGAAAACGGTGAAGAACGGGCAAGAACTCGATCCCAAAACTAAATCTGCCCGATCTGTGAGTTCGTGAGGTATTGGAGAAATTCCTTCGGTAGAAAGAAGACTCTCACGAAGCTACACAAGATGGTTCAAACGGATTTGCGGATCTTCCCTCAAAACAAGAATTCTCATGAAGATCGAAAGAGGGGAAAACGTGCAAACGCGAAGAACAAAATCGCAAGACAAATTAAAGCACGAATTTGATCCTTGGATTTAGAGGAATGGATGATTGATTAAGCACTCGGTGTCAGGCTACAAGCCACTCCTAGCAACATAAAGCTTGGATGGCGAAAAGCTCAAGAACAAGAGCCAACTCTCCTCTAACCCTAGCCTTCTCTCACAAGCACAAAATGAGAGAGACACCGTCCAAGGATGGCTGTCCAACACAGCCCCTTCATCTATATATAGGCGCATGTCCAAATGACACAAACGCCCTAACATGAAGTACTAACCCAAATACCCCCTAGGGGTAAAACCGTCCAGACTTGACTGTTTCCATCCGACGGCCACGCGCCTTCTCATCCTTCGCTTTGCCTCGACGCAAGCTCCAGGATGCCGCCACGTGCCGCCACCGTTGACCACCGCGCCTTCTCGTGGATAGCTTCGCCGCCGCGTCAGCCTCTCCACGCCGCCACGCGTCGACCGTCCTTTTGGACCTTCCCCCGGTTTTGAGGCCCAAACCGGGAAACCTGCCAGCCCAGGTTTTGAGGCTCAAACCTGGAAACCGTCCACCCCGAGTTTTGAGGCCCAAACTCGGAAACCCGCGAGCCCAGGTTTTGAGGCCCAAACTTGGAAACCGTCCAACCCGAGTTTTGAGGCCCAAACTCAGAAACCGGCCACCCGAGTTTTGAGGCCCAAACTCGGAAACCGTCGATGGTAGCTTTTTGAGGCTCAGCTACCGAACCCGCGCCGTAGACGGGATGTGGTTCGCACACCCCGACCACCGGCACCGATGCCGATGCATGTCCAGCCTCCACGCCGGGCACAACGCCTTCGCCTTCCTTCTTGACTCGGCCGACGGCACTTGCGCCACACGCAAGCCCGTGTCCGACCTCCCGCCAAGTGCCACGACACCATCGTCTTCGTCCCGACTCGGCCGATGCATCGCACATCCCCATGTGCTCTCGCTCGCCGATGCCACGTGCCAGCTACCACAGCTGGTCCTCTGGCCCTCTGGTCCGTCAGTCCAAGCCTCACGTCCGCCCTTCACTGCTCTGGGTACATCGGCTTGGCACGTCCGCCGCACGGCACGCCCATCCTTCACCGCTCTCGGTCCGTCGGCACGACACGTCTCTAGTTGACCTTCACCTTGCCATCGACCACTGTATCCGAGCTCAACACCTGCACATCAACACAGCCAAGAGACACATGTTGCACACGCACACCAACACCGAAACACCACAACTCAACGCCACCGGTTAGTCATAAGAATTAAGCACATAGCGAGATAATGACTCAACCGGGTAAAAGCCTCAAACCTTCCTCACAAAGTCAATCATTCATCATATATATTCTCACCTCGCTAAAAAGAAGAGGGGGCGTCGCTATTTTTATTAAAACATCTCTCTTCAACGAAAAGCGAGCCTCGCTAAAAAGAAGAGGGGGCGTCGCTGTTTTTATTAAAACATCTCTCTTCAACGAAAAGCGAGCCTCGCTAAAAAAAAGAGGGGGTGTCGCTGTTTTTATTAAAACATCTCTCTTCAACGAAAAGCAAGCCTCGCTAAAAAGAAAAGAGAGCGTCGCTGTTTTTCTTAAAAACATCTCTCATCAACCAAAAGCGAGCCTCGCTAAAAAAAAGAGAGGGCGTCGCTGCTTTTATTAAAACATCTCTCTTCAACGAAAAGCGAGCCTCGCTAAAAAGAAGAGGGGTGTTGCTGTTTTTATTAAAACATCTCTCTTCAATGAAAAGCGAGCCTTGCTAAAAAGAAAGGGGGCGTCGCTGTTTTTCTTAAAACGTCTCTCTTCAACGAAAAGCGAGCCTCGCTAAAAAGAAAGGGGCGTCGCTTCTTTACTGAACATCATACACAACAAGCAACGCAAAAGCGAATAGCTAACGGACCTCATCAATATTCATCAAGGACCAAACATCCACCACAAAATTTACAAAAGTGAATCGTATTTACACAAAACAAACATACAATTTTCCTATTTCATTTACCAAACAACTTCACAACGTCACACAATCAATAAAGGTTACAAAATTGCAAGGAACCATCACCTCCTTCAATTAACATCAAATCATCAAAACCCTCGCTACCCTCCTCAAATCCCATTTCCGCCAAAACAATGGGTCCCCACAACAAAGGAGCTGCAGGAACAATCGGAAGCTCCCCGGGCAAAACCCTCGCCCTATACATATATCTACGATTTACATCACTAACTTTCGAAGGTTCCTCTTTCGGAACCACGAGTGATCCATCCGAACCTAGATCTAGATTGCTCCGCCCAAACAAGTAATCCAGAGCCGTATTCTCATCGATATCATCGTCAATAACAGCTTGCGCGGACGAAGAAGAACCAAACAAGTACCGTGTAGCCTGTCGATCAGTATAATCTGCCTCGCGCCAAAAACGATTCGATCTGTTGTTCTTCAGAACGTACCTTCGCACCTTCGACCACCAAAATCGTTCAAAAGACAGCGAAGGGTGTTTAAGCCTAGCCCGAGCCCACGATTCACCAGTTATGAAAGTATCTTGATAATTTAGCGTCAGTGGCGTCACATCAATGACGGACAAGGATGTCAGAGATATCATCTATCGATGATTACTCCGACTAATCCAGGATGGCTTTAGAGATCCGAAGACTTGTAACGAAGTGTACTTGGATTAGGACTCTAGTTTGTAACTTAGCCGAGTTGTAAAAGGAAGTCTTGCAATCAGAATAGGACTCCAATGTTGTAACCGGCTAGGACTCGGTCTGCGCTGAGGCTCACCCGGATATATAAGGGAAACCGGGCGCAGGTCCTAGAGAATCGAACATTGAATCATAAGCAATACACAAGGCACGCGCCGCACTGGACGTAAGGTATTACGCTACTTAGCGGCCTGAACAAGTATAAATCGTTGTCCCTGTGTAATCGCCGAGTCCTACGAACGCCGATCCCCACCGAACAAATCGTCTGAGATTCATCAAGATGAGTTGCCGGTTAACAAACACCGACAGCTGGCGCGCCAGGTAGGGGCTTTCGGCGATTCGACGACCAAGAGCCCGGTGAACCACGACAACATGTTCTCGGCAGGATCAATTTTTGTTTTTGGCTCATGGACTTGCATTGCGGATGATCAAGGAAAGCTGCACAGACAGCTCGCCGTGGAATCAGAACCACAAGCCATGCCAAAGATGGAACACCTCACTCAGAACCTAGCAAATCTGACAATCCAAGACCCGCAAGATCCTGGGGACCATACAAAGGCATCCGACTCCTACTCCAACTCGAATCCTGAAGAAAAGGACCCGGATACCTACTATGGCTTCACCTTCGGGCTGCGGAACTCTGCTGAAAACTTTCAGGACCTAATTGGTGCAAAATTCAAAGAGTATCAACAAATACCTTTGACGGGAGCTCAACAAGGACTCGTTTTCAGCTCTACCAAGGAGGGTAACATTGTCCATTGGCCAATTCAGCCTGCCCTGGCTAGACTGGTTGGCACAATTGACCAGCAACTTCCATATCAGCACGGACATCAGCTCCCTTTTGAGGAACACGACTCCACAACGGAACTAATCTCCAGCACTTCTACTTTGGAATCAGTAACACCGGGATCATCAAACCAGAGCTACACTCGTGAAGTCTTCATGGTGGGGCATCAGTCATCTCTACGACCACCAACCCCACCAGATGTCTTTCAAGACGATGAAACTCTGAGTATGATCTCTGACAATGATCCGGAAGGACCCAGGGAAACCGAGTCTTTGAAGGCTGAAAGAATCCGAAGGAATCAAGCTAAGGAGGCCCGCAGAAGGCGAGCAACTCACCGCAAGGAAGCTGTAGACCACTACCATGCACGACTAGAAGAGTACAACACCTGGAGGCGTCTGGAAGCAGAGGCAGAGCATCAAGCTCGCACTGAAGAGAATCACTCCCAGGATGATCTTAACAGACGGCGCCTTGATTGTTCTCGCAACCTTGAACCTGAGTTCATGAGGGTCGCCGGCCATAAAGTCTTCCAGACTCCCTATCAAAACATACTAGCTCTAGCTACGGAGATGGGAGCCAAGACCAACCGCACCCCTGATGAAGAGCGACGACTGGTCATGCTTCAGACTACCGCACTCCAACTTCGAGGGCGGAATCTTGAATCCCTAGCTGACGAGCAAGCTTCATCTCACCCAAGCCAGAGGCGGCCGGTTCAAGAACGACTCGGTCGTATCCCAGCAAGGAGTCGTCTGGGTCACCAAGTACCCGACCAAGCTGAGGGAGGAGCCGAATCTTTATACAGAGGAATCACAGTTGCAGCATCCGATGCAGTTGATCGCTTCCCCTGCTTTTCCCAAAGGCTTCGAGCGGTTTTGTTCCCGCGAAAATTCAAACCCGGGAATTACTCAAAGTACGATGGGAAGACAGAACCTAAACGGTGGCTCAGGCTGTAGGCTCAAGCAGTCGAGCTAGCGGGTGGAAGCAACGACGTCAAAGCTCTCTACCTCTCTACTTCTAGCACGGTTCCATCAGGAACCTGCATTTTCACAGAATTAAAAAGTATCTCAGCGTCATCAAATTCCAACTACCCGACATATTACAAAATAACCCTCTCGTTCGAGCAAATCCTAAGTTTTCACACCAGCTCAGCTCCCCCTGCTCATCCACCCCAGTTTCGCCAGTCGCAGCATCCAAACCTTCGCCAGTGGTAGCATCCAAGCCCTCAGCAGGTGCTTCATCCGTCGCCGCCTCTTTTACGTTGGTTTCTCCAGTCACTGGAGCATCCCCAGCCGAGGGTACCTCCTCTGCTGGTGGAACCTCCGCAGAACTGGGCGCATGAGCAGACTTGGAGCGTTTGCCAACATCCTCAGTCGCGCTTGGCGAAGGCAGTGCATCTTTCCGAGCCTGCAAAAATAGACCACCGAATTAAATACCAATATGATCGTCCATGAAATAGAAACATGGAACGAACATCTCACACAAGTTGATACCTGACGAGTAGCTTCCGCTGCCTCTTCGAAGGCGAGGGCGCGTCCACCTCCATTGATCCAAAACCTCTGGAGCAAGCGCATCGCGCAGTTTCGAACCTCCGCATCATCAACCTTCATTTGACGAACCTCGTCAACAGTTGGGAAGACGTGGTTCGGTTTCCTGATTTTCCGAAGGTGCTCACAGTCTGCTTGGCGAAGGGTCCCAGCCATGGCCAAAGCTCCAGCGTAACATCCGAAGTCGGCTGCATTATCAACCAAAGAACTGAAAACATCCAGCTCATTTTTAAGCCAACCTTCGAATGCCACAACATCAACGGCAGGTAACGGCTCCCCAGCAGAGCCGCCGGCCTCAGTCAAGCAGGTGTCAATTTTACTTTTCACCTCCCCCATGCTTTTTTGCCAAGCCTTGGAGCGAGAAGCCAACTCAGAGGACAACTCTTGTATGCGACTGTTTGTAGCTAACAAATCCTTGTCTTTTTGTCGGCAAGCAGCCAGGAGTTCAGTATTACTATTTGTAACCCTCTATGCTTCCTCTCGGGACTTCTTAACTTTCTCTAGAGCAGCTTTGAGCTCAATCTCCTTATTCTCCAAGCTCCGACAAAGGTCCTTGTTATCCTTCTCGACTTCAACCAACCGGTCATTCAAATAATGAAGATTATAACTCTCCCTCCGGCGCGCCGAGCGATTCAGGAGCATTAACTCAGCCACCTTGACATCGATGTCACCATGAAGGTTCTCCAAGGGCTCGTTGGCCAAGCGAAGCTCCGCTTCGGGCACACAAATACGATTGAACACTCGACCCAGAAAACACCTTTCCTCTGGAGCACACTGCAAGTGGCACTCTTGAAGGTCCGGACTCGTGAAAAGCTCGGTCGCCGGATCATAGACCCCAAGTTTCTTAGCAAAGTAAGGAAGACTCGATCGGCTAGCCTCGCCATACGGTCTCTTCCCGGGGGTCCGTTCAGATTCAAGATCACTAGAAACCTCAAAACCATCGACCCATAAATGCGAGCCAATAAACTCAGGAATTGACCCTCGCGGAGGACTCTCTGGCTCGAAGTCCCGAATAATATCATCGATACTTCGAGCAGCCACAGCGCCGGCACCAGATGAGGCAATACCTTTCCCACGATCATCTTCGATAGACACATCATCATCAGAGTCATCTTCGCCACTCGAGGTACCGCTAACCTCGTCAGATGAGTCATCTTCAGTATCCGACTCTTTCTCAACACCTTTCTCCTCCTCCTTCTCGACATCATCGGAGACGTCTTCATCGTCCGAAACTTGGATCAGGGCACCAATCCCCCCGACGCGAGGTACCCGCCCTCCAACCTTCGCAAGGCCTCAGCCACTCCCTAACGAAACAATGGTCGAGGAGGACGAAGTACCGGTAACGCTCGAGTCAACAATGACTTTTGTCGCAAGAGCTTTCCTTCGGCCACTGGCGCTACCGCGGCCTCGACCACGACCCCTCTTCGGCCGCGATGCAACATCTTTCTCTTCAGCGACATCACGTTTCCTTTTCTTCGGCGCATCATCGCTCGAAGGTGCGGGCCAGTTCTCATACTGGATCCCAAGAATGTCAAAAAGCCTATTCACACGACCTCCGCTACCCACCGAGCTATGCATAGCCTTAACCTCTAGTGTGGACAGCTTCCCAACAAGGTCCTCTGCCCTCTGCTGAACACGCTTGTAGATAGCTTCAACTCCATCTACACGCCTGGGAAATTTCTTAAGAACATTATCCCAAACTCTGTTCAACTCCAACTTAGGTTTCTTTAAACCATTACCCTCGTACCTGGGGTCGTCCACGACTGAAAACCATACTTGTCTCCGACTCAGAGGCCAAATTTTAGCGCAGCAGTACTCCTCGACCAAGTCGCGAGCACATTGAGACCGCGCAACAACCCTGAGACAATCAACGGCAGCATGCGCCTCGACACTCATCTTCGCCTCCGCACTCACATCGCCGAGTAGCGGAAGCTCGCCGCAAAGCTCGGCACTACCACCAAGCTTGTAGTAGAACCAGAATTCTTGCCACCCACTGGTCCATTTGTTCTTTTGCGCCTGCACTGGCAACTCTGATCCGACGCGATGACAAAACGTGTACACAGCGAACTGACCCAGTCTGGCGTTACCTTCGTGATCTGAAATCTTGCGAGGCTGCATATGTACGCGGTGAGTCCGAACAAAACCTTCGACATGGGGGACAACGCCCTGTGAGCGGCAAGCCCAAACGTACACTGAAAGCTTCATAAAGCATGACGGTGTGAGTTGATGAAACTTCAGATTAAACCTTTGTAGAACTGAAGTCACAAACAAATCAACCGGAAATCGCAAACCAGCCGCGAAAAACTCCTCAAAAACAACAACCTCATCAGCATCAGGCCTCGGCACAGTCTCCCCAGCGCTGGTCCTCGCTTTCCCATCCTCGATCCAGCCCCACTTGACATAAGCTGCCAACTCCGAGGCACAAACCCGGCTGAGTCCGAACTCCAAGGTCACTCCTTCATCCGCAGCAGAAGGCGAAGCAACACGGGCGGTTTGCTTTGACCTCGCCATCTCTCAATTTAAAACCCTCGCAGAACACAATATGCACAACCTTCGAAACTGAAGAAAAACAAACCCTCGCAACAAGCAAAAAACATCAACAGGATGGCTAGAGCAAAAGGATGGCACAAGTTCAAAAACCCCACCTACCCGACGTATTTATAGGGGCACGGAGACGAGCCCCCACCCGACAAACCCGACACGACAACCGAAGTTCACGGCGCAAAAAACAAGGCGGACCTCAACAAAACAAACAGAAACATAACGGCCCGACCCAAGCCTGCCGCGGGCGTCGCTGCCAAGGGCCCCGTTACATCAAAGAGCGCTGCTTGGGCCCAAACACTGTTCTTTAGATCCAAGGCAACGAGGGTGAAAGGATCAAGATGCCCAAGAGGGGGGTGAATTGGGCTTTTCTAAAACTTCTTGCAATAATAAAACCTATCAAGCCTCAATTAACCCCCTAGTGCCTAGAAGTGTGATTCTATTTATTCTACCGCACAAAAGACCAAGTCTAAGCCACTCCTACTCTAGCAAAGCAATTCAATATAGAATGAACAACAAGTAGTAATGCGGAATTGAATTGCTTGAAAGTAAATGCGTAAGTAAAAGAGTAGAGATGACTCGACGATCTTTTTGCCGAGGTATCGAGGTGTCGGCACACCCCCTAGTCCTCGTTGGAGCACCCGCGCAAGGGTATCGCTCCCCCTTGATCCGCGCAAGGATCAAGTGCTCACTACGAGCTGATTCTTCGCCTCTCCGGCCCGGTGAATCACTCGCTACCGGTCACAACTTGACTTGGGTCATCCACAATGCCTCCGGATGATCACCAAGCTCTCCGATCGCCACCAAGCCGTCTAGGTGATGCCGATCACCAAGAGTAACAAGCTAGAACTCTCACTTGACCAACACAAGGCCAAAGAGATGGATGGATGCACACTTGCTACTCAATTCTCACTAGGAGGTGTCTAATTCTCACAATTAGCAAATCACTCAACCTCACTAGGGCTCTTGCACTCACTCACACTCACAAGATGTTTCTCAGCTGATGGAAGTGGCAAGAACACTCAAATGGATGGAGGTAAGGAAGTATATATACTCCCCCAACCGGCCATTCAAAAACAGCACAAGACAGGCATTCTGCGGGGGCATCGGACGCGCCGATGCCGAGCATCGGACGCTCCGATGACCTCGTCCAACGGTCTACTGTACCTTCTTGTCAGACTGTTTAAAGGGACATCGAACGCTGGGCAGCGTCCGATGCCACCACATCGGACGCGTCCGATGTGGATTTACCCTCTCTGGAACCTCTCTGCATGGCCATCGGACGCTGGCCCTCAGCGTCCGATGCCAGCGTCTGATGCGGCCTCCAGTTCACGCCCACGTGAACAGTGGCATGGGCGCGTCTGATGTGAACACACCGGCGCGTCCGATGCCACGCACCAGACTTAACCCTAGTCGGGGTGAGCATCGGACGCGTCCGATGCCCACTTGGCCAGCGTCCGATGCCCGTTACAAGGGCAGAATCAACTCGGACCGCGACGCGGCCTAAATGACTTTTGATCCTCTCAACTTAAGGCATCTCTTTGAGCTACCTAGGGCTATGAAATAACAAGTGTGCACCACACCTACCTCAATAGACTCATCTAGGTCAAGCTACTGATTCACGCTCCCCTTTATAGTACGGCCAAAGGAAAAACAAAGACCTAAGACTACCTAAGTGTCCTCCAACACCATATGACACAACCTAGTCTACCACCGTCTTCGTCGTCTGTCCTTTGAAAACCGAAACGATATCCATCGCCAGGGGACATGAACTCCATATGCCCGTATCGTCGCCATTACCGTGACCTAACTCATCCCTGTTTCTGCAAAACACACGTTAGTCACAGTAATCTTGTGTTTCATCCAATCACCGAAACCACTAGGGGCCAAGATGCGTTCAATCTCCCCCTTTTTGGTGATTGATGACAACACGAGATCGAGTATAGAGAGAAGAGGTTTTTAAATCATGACATGTATGAACTTGCGATGAATAAGAGAAAATGATTAGGGGCAAGTTCAAACATGTCATGCCATCATCCTGCACTCAACAAGTTAGAGTGAATACCAAGTGCAAGAGTAAAAGAGCTCATGTACATAGACAAGTGAGAATTAAGCGCAAGTAAATGAGCGAAACGAAATGACATGTCATAAAGGATAACATAGTGAACACATACATGTCATCAAGGTCCATAGCACAAGTATATCACATAAACATGCACAAAAGATGCGATAAGTAAAGAGCGTATGTGAACATAACACACCATAAGATATCGAAACCCTCTCACATCGCTCCCCCTATCGCTATACTCGGCCACTCTCCCCCTTTGGCATCAAGCGCCAAACTAAGCGTCGGAGGGCGGAGGTGGTGCAGACGAGTCAGGAGCAGTCTCCGGAGTGCGCTGAGAGAACTCAAACTGTTGTAAGTACTCCTCTGAGTCAGAAGAAGTAGTGTCGGTAGCCTGCTGACCCTCGGAAGCTAGAAGCTAAGGTGAAGCGGTCCGGGTCGGCTCTGGCACTGACTGCTCTGGCTGCTCTGCCTCTGTCCCAGTCTCAGTCTATGTAGCTGTAGCCGCCTGAGCCTCGGAGTGCGGAAGCTCTGGAATCGAAGATAGCTCAGGCTGTGCTGTCGTGGTGGTCTCGGACTGGACTGGCTCGGTCTGCTCAGAGGACGCGACGAAGCTCGGAAGGGTCTCTGTGGTGGAGGTAACAGGAGCCGTCGATGTCTGCACGGGATCCGGAAGATCTGGCGTGGGGAATCCGGTGAGCTCACTGAAACTGGCAGACAAGTCCCGCGTCACTGTGGTGGTCATCGCGAACAGAGACTCTGTCGGACGTGGCGTGAAACCAGTGCGCAAAGGACTGAACACAGGGGCTCCTCCAGGCGGAGTGGAAAAGAGGGTGAACTGGGAGGAGCTCTGTGGAAACTGTGGAGGCTGTCCGAACTGTGGCTGCGGCGGAGGAGGGACAGGTGGCGGCCACTGAAGCTGCTGCTAAGGTGGAGGCTGCTGCCACTGCCACTGGGGAGGTCCGCTGGCGAGTCTCTCCATGAAGCTCAAAGTCTGCTGCTGTAAAGCCATCATCTGGCGCTGAAGTGCATCGGACCTCTCATGTGCCTGCTGCTGGGCAAGGGCCTGAGCCTGGGCTAACCTCTGCTACTCCTGTGCAAGCCTCTGGACGTCCTGAGTGACTATCCTCTGCTGCTTCTCCATCCGTGCGAGTATAGCAAGAAGAGCTGGATCGGAAGAGCTGGACGTCCCGGCCTCAGTGTCGTGAGCTCTAGACTGGTAGCGAGGTGGGAGCTGGTAGTCCTCGTCCGAGCTGTCTGTGGGGTCCTCGGCAACAAAGGTGGCCTCGCCCTCTAACTCTGCAAGCTCCTGCTCGGCGAGGGCCTGGACAACCTCGTCCTACTCCTAGAGGGACTTCGTAACCGCTGGTCTCTGGCGTGAGGAAGACGGGGCGTCCTGCTGCTGCTGCTGCTGCCTGCTATCCCGGCCGTGTCCCAATAGCTGACTCATGTTATACTCGGGGAACACGGTCGCGGAGTGTGTAAGTGACTCAGCTGGACGACCCCCTGTAGTGACAGCTACCTTCCACAGAATGTAGGAGATCCAATGGGCATAAGGAAGCTGCCTACGGGCCTTGATGCCCTCTGCCACTGTATCCTCCATCTCACACAGAATCACGTCTCAGACGTCAAACTCCTGCTGTCGGACCAGGTAAGCTAGTAACCAGAGCTGAAGACGGGACAGACCCTCGTGGAAACCTACCCTGGGAAGCAAGGTCCGCCTAAGAACCTCGTTGAGGATCCGAGTCATAGGGGTGAGATCCCTAGGCGCGCGACTCGAACCCTCACCGAAGGGCTCAGTGAAGCAAGGGCGGACCAGGTCTGTCGACGGCTGGGCACCACCATGAGGGCGGCGGGGTGGCTCCGTCCGGTCGTAACACAAGTCGTGGATTCGGGTCTGAGAGTGTCGCAGTCCGAACCAACCCCGGATCTCTGACGAGAAAAGTCTGTAGTGCTCCCCCTGAAAAGCAAACTCTATGGTCTCTCTGTCCGGGTGCACCCACAGTGACGCGTAGAACTGGAAGACCCAATCCTCGATATATGAGCCAGACCGCCCCAGAAGGTCTGCTAAACCAGGTAGGTAGGTGAGGATGGGGCGAATCTGCTCTCCAGCTGCGGTAACCACTGCCTCCAGGGGACAGACATGCTGTGAATGCAAGGAGATACCGGCGTTCCTGTAACCTCTGTAGAAGTCCTCCTGGAGCATGGTGAAGAAGTCTGGACTGGCCTGCTCCTGCCTCTCTCTGGGAAACCACTGCTCCACTAGAACTAGTCGGAGTGCCTGAATCTGGGAGCAGGTGGCCGCCCGGAGGTCCAGTCGCGGGATCGGCGGGGGCGCACGCCTCGATGGAGCACGTGCTCCCCGCAGAGGGACATCGGGCCGGGGTGGCACCGCTGTCCTGCGACGCGTGGACCGACGCCGGGGAACCTCCTCAGGAACCTCCTCCTCTGCCTCTGCCTCTGCCTCGGGAGCCTCTGCCTCAGGTGCCTCTGCTGTCTCGGCCTCTGCCTGGCCCTGCCCTGAGCTCTCGGGCTCGACACCGGGCGAGGTGAATGTTGTCCGACGACCGGCAGCCATAAGCGTGCCAGTCGGTGAGTGGTGGAAACGCTCAACCTCCTCGACTGCTCTGCGCTGCTCGGGGGACAACTGGTCCTCAATCCAGAGTCCGCCCGAACTGCCACCATGCTCTGCTCGTGCGGCTGCATCGGCCACTGCCTGTGCCTGAGCTGCCTCTCTCTCGGCTCTGGAGCGCTTCCGGCGCGTGATCAACTTCGCCTTCCCTGGCCGCTGACTGGGAGGGGGACGAGGAGGAGAGTCCCCTAGGCCACCACCGACGTTCTTGCAGCGCGGCATGGCTGACAAGAACTGAGAAACTGCCTCTGAAAGAAGTCTGGACTGTCACTGAAAGATCCACTGACTCTGACAACCAAACTGACAACCCAACTGACCAACGAAACAAGCAACTCCCCCTGACACGGATCGGTTGCCGCTGTCACTCGCGAGGCTTGGCCTCGATCCTTACCGGCGGGCTTGGCCCCGGGTTATCGGTCACTGCCCAACTGCCAAGCTGTCACAAACTCGGACTCGCTGTGAGAATAGAGAGGATATATAAGCATATATAGTCTAGAGGGAAGCAAGACCTATGGAAGCAAAGCAATTGGATAAGAGATAGAGTGGCTTTGCTACCTGACGATCGATGAACCGAACCCAGCAAAAGAGAAGTACTGACGTTCCAGGGTCCACACGTCACGTCAAGGAGGTCTGCACGAACAACGGCCGAAAACTGAGTCAAAACTTGATGAACGGCCTTTTGAAGCATTATGTTGAACACTTGGTGAGCAGGGTTAGAGAGGAGGAGTGCGGTTGCTCACTGTGGGGATTCGGCCGACCGAGGAGGGCGCCGGAGAGGTGAAGAAGCGCAAGGAAGGCGTTCTCCGGCGAAGAGGACCCGAACGCCGGCGAGCAGTTCCGGCGAGGGGGTCGGGCTCAGGGGGTGGCTCCAGCGAGAGCGCGCGGGACGGGGAGCCCGACGGAGCAGCGGCCGGCGGGGATGGGCGAGCGCGGCGGAGCAAGAGCCGGCGGCGAGGGGCACGGCGGGGGGTTAGTGGCGTGCGGCGGCGCTGGGCGGGCTCGGTGCGGGTGGGCGCGAGAAAGAAGACAAAGGGAGGTATGACGTGTGGGACCCGACTGTCAAAAGAAGACCGAACCGCGCCGCTTAAAGGGGCATCGGACGCGCCGGTGATTACGCATCGGACGCTCCGATGCCCATCCAGAGAGCTCCAGAAACGCTCTTCGCGCATCGGACGCGTCCTATGCCTTGGCATCGGACGCTGGGCAGCGTCCGTTGGGGCAACGGACGCACCGATGAGAATGCATCAGACGCGACGCCAACACTGTTCCAGCCGGGGCTGTTTACAGTGGGGGCATCGGACGCTGGAGCCAGCGTCCGATGCTACGCTTTGGCTCGTTTTGAAGATCTCCATTGCGGCTCCCTCTCCCAACCAAGTTCCAACTCAAAAAAGAGGCAAATAAACACCAGTTGGAACCTAGAATGAGCATCCTCGCATAAACCCTCAATTTTATAAATATTTTGCCATAGGCTACATATCATTTTTAGAGAAAATAATCAATAAAACCCGAGGAGACAACATGTGGCCACCAAAACTAGGGGACTTAACCATTAGGAGCCTCAAATGCTCCCCCTAGCGGTGGACGAACACAGCGGTTGCTCAAAACAAAAACGAAAAGAAACGACAAAGCAACAACCATGCATATGCAATGCATTACGGAATTTGAATCTAGGTTGCTTGTCAAGTTTGCTCATGAGTAAGCTTCTTCACACGTTTTTAGGGCGATTATCTTAACCACGTCTGACAAGCCTATGTGCATAGTATAAATTGAACTTGGCATATGATACAATGCAATGCAAAGACAACCCCCTTTCACCTTTTGACAAAGTTACTTAGATCAAGCACATTTAGCTCACTTCGCAATCTACAAAGAGTGTTTTCATCTAGGGGTTTTGTGAAGATATCCGCCAATTGATCTTCGGTTCTAACTCCCTCTAAGGATATGTCTTTCTTGGAAACATGATCTCTAAGGAAGTGATGGCGAATATCTATGTGCTTTGTGCGAGAGTGTTGAACCGGGTTGTTAGCAAGCTTAACTGCGCTCTCATTGTCACACAACAAAGGTACCCTTTCTAGAACTACACCATAGTCTAAAAGGGTTTGTTTCATGTAAAGGATTTGTGCACAACAAGCACCCGTGGCTATGTATTCCGCCTCGGCGGTAGACAAGGTCACACTATTTTGCTTTTTAGAACTCCATGAAACTTGTTGCGGTCCCTTAACCTTCTCAACTAGTGACTTAGCAACCCAAATTTGCTTTGGCCTACTCTTGTTAGGAGGCCCCATGAACATAACTTTCATCTTGCCACTAGAGTCTTGTCTAAGCATGTAGTGAGCATTGAAAGCAAAGGGCCTAGCATGCTTGGGCAAGGGTGTAGGCTTAGGCTCTTCACAATCATGAGCAAAGTGACCTTCCTTTCCACACTCATAGCATCTTCCAATCTTCTTCTTCTTTGGCTTAGTGATGCTCTTGCGTTGCTTCATCTTCTCTTCAAGGAAGCCAATGCCATTCCTATTGGTCTTCATGACGGTGTTCATGAGAAGCTCACTTTGAAGACATTGACCCTTTGTGAAGTTCCTCAATCCGGTGGTGAGGTGTTCCTTTTCCCTCTTGAGCTTGTCATTCTCTTGTTGGAGCTCTAATTGAGATGGTGTCATCTTGTAGTCTCTCTCCATCTTCAATCTCTTGTTTTCTTCTTTTAGCATGTCAAGCTCAAGTGTCATGCTATACTCATCATCTTGGGTCTCAACAATGACTTGCTTTGTGGTTGCAAGCTTCTCTAGATCAACCTTGAGCTTTGCATTCTCATTCTTGATCTTGATGTAATCATCATAGTGATCGGCCACAACCACACTCTTGCCTTTGCCACTAGCTCTTTGCTCATCATGCTCACTAACCAAGTCCTCACAAGATGTTGCTATGTCACACTTAACAACAAGGTTAGGAGCATCATGTGTCTCATGTGAAAGCATATCATAAGAAATGGTGAGAGCATCATAGTCAACTTTCACTTGAGTGTATTGTTCTTTTAGCAAAGCATAACTAGTGGTAAAGTCACTATGCATCTTATCAAGTTTTTCATTTTTAGCTTTGAGCTCCTTGTTAGAGGACTTGAGCTCCTTGATAGTGGATGACATAGTTGCAAGTTCATCTTTTAGTTCATCACTAGCATGAATAGCATGATCACATTTCTCAACAAGAGATTCATTTTTATCAACAAGCTTTTCATTTTTAGCTCTAGTCTTTCTTATGATTTTAGAGTAGTCGTTTAGCAATTTGACAAGCTCATCATAAGTAGGTGCCTCAAATTCACCATCACTATCACTATCACTAGAGTCATCATCGTTTTGTACCTTCCGGTCACCCTTGGCCATAAGGCATAGGTGTGTAGATGATGATGGCGATGGTGGTGGTGGTGGTGTAGAGGAGCCAATGACTAGAGCGGCCACCTTCTCCTTCTCATCATCACTATCTTCATTTGATGAGCCACCGGAGGAGTCAATGTCGGTGAGCCAATCACCAACAATGTAAGCCTTCCCACCTTTCTTGTGGTATTGCTTCTTCTTCTTACCATCCTTCTTGTAGTAGGGCTTTTCATCCTTCTTCTCATCTTCACTTGATGAGTCATACTTCTTGTCCTTGTTCTTGTTCTTGTAGCTCTCTTTCTTGGGCTTGGTGCATTGATGAGCAAGATGGCCAAGCTTACCGCAATTGTAGCAATCCATTTCGGAGATTGGCCTCCTCTTGCTACTTGTGAAGAACTTCTTCTTTCTTGAGTCAAAGTTGACTCCATTCTTGTGAAGCTTCTTCAACATCTTGGCGGTTCTTCTCACCATGAGAGCAATGTTGGAATCATCTTCTTCATCACTTGAACTCTCATGAGGCACCACAATAGCCTTGGACTTGCCCTTCTTGTCATGGCTAGCTTTGAAGGCCAAGTCCTTCTTCTTGTCGGTGGAGGAGCCACCACTTGGTGTGATGTGCATGTACATCTCATGCGCATTGATCTTTCCCAAGATTTGAGTTGGTGTAGCGGTGGAAAGATCACCTTGATGTAGCACCGTCACGATATGTCCATACTTCTCAATTGGAAGGACACAAAGAATCTTCCTCACAACATCGGATGGTTGCATTTGTGTGAGGCCAAGTCCATTGAGTTCTTCTACAAGAACATTCAAGCGTGAGTACATTTCATTTGCACTTTCATTAGCATGCATATCAAATGAATGAAGTTTTTGCATAACTAAATGATATCTCTCCTCACGCTCACTTTTGGTCCCCTCATGGAGAGCACAAATGTTATCCCATAGATCATGGGCATTCTTGTGGTTCCGGACGCGGTTAAACACATCCTTGCAAATGCCTCTAAAAAGAATGTTTTTGGCCTTTGCATTCCACTTCTCATTTTCTTCCTCATGTGGCGTGAGGCTAGTGCCCTCCTTGGGTTTGGGGAACCCGGTTATGGCGGCATCGCGGCATTTCACATCAACCACTTCTAGGTACGACTCCATACGAATTTTCCAATATGGAAAGTCATCTCCCTCGAACATGGGAGGTGGTCCATCACCTCCGGACATCTTAACTCTAGGCGGTTAAGCCTAAATCGAGAGCACGAGGCTCCGATACCAATTGAAAGGATCAAGATGCCCAAGAGGGGGGGTGAATTGGGCTTTTCTAAAACTTCTTGCAATAATAAAACCTATCAAGCCTCAATTAACCCCCTAGTGCCTAGAAGTGTGATTCTATTTATTCTACCGCACAAAAGACCAAGTCTAAGCCACTCCTACTCTAGCAAAGCAATTCAATATAGAATGAACAACAAGTAGTAATGCAGAATTGAATTGCTTGAAAGTAAATGCGTAAGTAAAAAAGAGTAGAGATGACTCGACGATCTTTTTGCCGAGGTATCGAGGTGTCGGCACACCCCCCTAGTTCTCGTTGGAGCACCCGCGCAAGGGTATCGCTCCCCCTTGATCCGCGCAAGGATCAAGTGCTCACTACGAGCTGATTCTTCGCCTCTCCGGCCCGGTGAATCGCTCGCTACCGATCACAACTTGACTTGGGTCATCCACAATGCCTCCGGATGATCACCAAGCTCTCTGATCGCCACCAAGCCGTCTAGGTGATGCCGATCACCAAGAGTAACAAGCTAGAACTCTCACTTGACCAACACAAGGCCAAAGAGATGGATGGATGCACACTTGCTACTCAATTCTCACTAGGAGGTGTCTAATTCTCACAATTAGCAAATCACTCAACCTCACTAGGGCTCTTGCACTCACTCACACTCACAAGGTGTTTCTCAGCTGATGGAAGTGGCAAGAACACTCAAATGGATGGAGGGAAGGAAGTATATATACTCCCCCAACCGGCCATCCAAAAACAGCACAAAACAGGCATTCTGCGGGGGCATCGGACGCGCCGATGGAGAGCATCGGACGCTCTGATGACCTCGTCCAACGGTCTACTGTACCTTCTTGTCAGACTGTTTAAAGGGACATCGGACGCTGGGCAGCGTCCGATGCCACCACATCGGACGCGTCCGATGTGGATTTACCCTCTCTGGAACCTCTTTGCATGGCCATCGGACGCTGGCCCTCAGCGTCTGATGCCATCGTCCGATGCGGCCTCCAGTTCACGCCCACGTGAACAGTGGCACGGGCACGTCCGATGTGAACACACCGGCGCGTCCGATGCCACGCACCAGACTTAACCCTAGTCGGGGTGAGCATCGGACGCGTCCGATGCCCACCTGGCCAGCGTCCGATGCCCGTTACAAGGGCAGAATCAACTCGGATCGCGACGCGGCCTAAACGACTTTTGATCCTCTCGACTTAAGGCATCTCTTTGAGCTACCTAGGGCTATGAAATAACAAGTGTGCACCACACCTACCTCAATAGACTCATCTAGGTCAAGCTACTGATTCACGCTCCCCTTTATAGTACGGCCAAAGGAAAAATAAAGACCTAAGACTACCTAAGTGTCCTCCAACACCATATGACACTTAGCCTAGTCTACCACCGTCTTCGTCGTCCGTCCTTTGAAAACCGAAACGATATCCATTGCCAGGGGACATGAACTCCATATGCCCGTATCGTCGCCATTACCGTGACCTAACTCATCCATGTTTCTGCAAAACACACGTTAGTCACAGTAATCTTGTGTTTCAGAGGGGCTACTGTTGGGGGAGGGGACCCTCGGCAATGACGCCGCGCAGGCTGGCTCGAAGAACAACCCTCGCGCGACCCGTGCCCTCTCTCGAACTCTCTTCTCTCCGTTTTTTGGACCCTTCGGACCGGTTTCCTAACCTTCAGATACAAGTCCGACCCTCGCGGTTCGTTGTCCGTTTTTTGGACCCTTCAGACCAGTTTCCTAACCTTTGGATACAAATTCGACCCTAGCGGTTCGTTGTATGTCTTGCAGGCAAAGGCGCGCGAAGAACACATAAGGCGGCCCTCGAGCGTCTTGATCACGGTCTGGGTCTGACCTCGCAGCCGGCGGGGCCGAGGGTCTGACCTCGCCTTTCCCGCGAAGGCGAGTTGGGCCGGACCGTGCCTTCAACAATGAGCAGGACCAGATGGCGGCGGGCAGGAGGAAGGCAAGCTAGGGTTTTCACTCTAGTTATGTTTGTACGGTCCTACCCTTCCCCTGTATGGTGCCGGAGAATCTTCCCTGTACCCTTTTGTAATTTGACCGGCGCCCCTTGGTATCCCCTATAAATACCAGGGGATGAACAATGTAAAGGAGGATATTTTTTCTTTGGAGAAGGCAATAGAAAAATTCCTCAGCCATCTAATTTTCCCACACCTTTGCTTGTGTACGTTTACGCAAACTTCTTTATGAAAGTCCGTCAGTTGAACGCCCTCGTCCCGTACCCCTGCTCTGCAGCGAGGTTGGGCAGGAGTGTTTCCAACATATCCAACAGCTAGCTATTTTGATAGCTAGATCTGATGTAACATGAAAACAAGTAAGAGAGAATAATCACTCGCGTCGAGCAAATAGCCCATCTATTATTCTATTTTACGTAGCCCAATAACATGTGAGATGAACATATGAGTCTAATAATATCTAGAAAAATAAAATAATTCTTACTTTTATCTCTTATCTTCACGTCAGCTGACTACATAGGTAGTACCATTGCGGACTCCCTTATAGGATAGATGAAGTAGAAAGTAATTATAGTAGGATACTACTCCCTTGGTCCTGAACTAAACATACATTTCAATTTTTTAAAAGTCCCACATTTAAATTTTATTACATAAATGAGATGAGATATATATATCTACTTAGTTAAAATATAAGTATTATTAGATTTATCATAAAATATTTTGTATAATATACTTATTTATTGTCATGAATGTTGTTATTTTATCTATATATTTGATCAAAGTATAAATATTGTAATCAATAGTACATCCGGAATTATATTTTATTGTGGTGTATTACTAATCATTAAGAAGCTAGAGATGTTTGGAGCACTAAACTAAATTTTAGTCCATGTTTAACTAATCCTGGCCTAGAGGAAAGTGATAGAGAATAATTGAGGTGTATCACTAATCAATAAGAAAAAAAAAAGTGAAACAAACATGACATGTAGATTGACCCGAAGATTTTTGTAAGAGATGAATTGATATGTTTTTTATAGCATTTCAAAATGTTGGATATAAAAAATACTCTATCCATATAGGAAATACAAGTCGTTTAGGATAGCGACACAGTCTCTAAAGTATAAGTTTGATCATTTGTTTCTTTTAAAATATTTATTGTAAAGTGATATATGTATATTTTTATAAAAGTATTTTCAAGATAATTTTATTTATATAATTTTTACATCTCTAAACTCAACAATTTAAAAGTTATTCATGATTTATATTTCTAATGTTTGACTCAACCTTATCCAAAATAACTTCTATTTTCTATATGAAGGGAGTATCTTACTAATTTGCACCTTGAAATTTCACACTTGACCCATCTGGAGAGAAACGAATCACCTTCCCAAGCCTGATGTTTTGAGTTTGTCTGGCGATTCAGCTTTCTGGACTTGTTTGGTTGAAGACCTGGACGACTTGTCTGGTAAAAAGTGTTGCCTGAGAATTGCCTGGAATTTTAATGAAATATGCCTCGCCAGGCAAGTAGAAGAACGACGTGTTTGGTTGAAAGCCTATGCCTGAGAAGTTCAATAAGAGATAAAATGTTTTTTCTTGTGCACATACGTTTAATATTAATAGGATAATATATACTATTATAATACAGAAAAATAATACAAATAAAAGCTTTAATAAATTATAATAATATAAAATATAAATAGTTTAATATTTTATTTCCTAACAATTTGTGCATATAATATAATTAATATAATTGAGGAATGGATATATATTAAAGAAAATATACTAGTGAGGTTGGACCACACCTATCATGATTCATGATTCATGAATGATAATAGCGCTCATTTCACCAAAGAAATACAGCAAAGAGAAAAAAGAAAAAGGATTGAAGAGACACTAGTATATTAATTAGCCAAGCATCCAGGCGTTCAATTTTAGTCGCTTGGCCGAAGCCATCCTCGCCTGGCCCAGGCGTCTGCTCAGGGTCTCAACCAAACGCAGTGCAGGCAAGGTCCAGGAAGCTACCAGTCCAGACAAATTTTCTTCAGGGTGCAAATCAAACAGGCCCTCTATGCAGGTGTGTCACTCAGCTTATTTGTTTGAGCTTTTCAACCAAAATCAGTCTTATTTGTCAACTGTATAACCGTATTTTTCTTTGACACAGATCAGTCGAAATAATGTTTTTTCATTCACAAAAATTATCAACCAAACAAACTCAATTTGCCCAAAAGTAACATGGTCTTTTCACATGCCAGATTTGTGCGAAACTTACAATGAGAATGGAAATTTTACAAAGCCTATTCTTAAACATGGTAAATAGTATTTGGTCGAGCGGAAAATGCGCTCTTTTTCAGATCCACACCAGAGTTTATTCCCCAAAAAACAGTGTTCTATTCTCGTTTTTTACAACATTGTTATATTCTCGTTGGTCCAAGAGAAAAAGAAAAGAAGGGCCAAAAAAGAAATCAATCAGGTGGTCGTAACGTTTTTCCGAGCCTGATTAAAGGGAAGACTGCATTTCCCATGCCAATCTTAGAGCAAGCGAAAATATGAGTACACCAATATAAGAACAAACTAATATTTTTGTAAAACAAATCAAGGTTTTACCATGATCTTTCACCGTACATATAAGCATCTTATGAACCAAATTGTCTTGTCTCTAAACAAAATCAATATAGAAGTTGAAAACACACCTTAAAATCAAGGTTTCATTTGGATCTCACACCTTCACACAAATATAGAAGTTGAAAACACACCTTAACAAAAGACGATTTATTAAAAATATGTTTGAGATGATTGATGTTGTTTTTGTAACAAGGAAACCATCAGACATATTTTTTTTTATTGTTATATTGCGAGATTTGTCTAGAGAGTCTTTACTATGGCATTTGAATTGTATAGATGTATCTAGAGTGTGGTTTCAACAACAAAAGGCCCGCATATGTGTTCTCTAATTTGTGTGGGAATAGGCGTAATTATTTGGCTTTGTAGAAATGATGTGAATTTCCCACAAAAATTATACTCCTGTTTGCATGTATTTTTCAAAAAGTCAACTTATTAAACCCGTTTCTAGAACACAACGCAAAAAAAGATTTGTGCTAAAAGAGCAACAAATCAACTCTTATAAGTGTGTTAAAACAGCGAATTTGTGCTAGCCCAAAAGCCTGTTAAAACTTCCGTCCTCCAACAACTCGGAAAAAAAATCCCGTCGACAAAATAGAAATACACGCTATAAGAAAACACAAACCGAAAACATGGCATAAAACCCTCGATTGGAAGGATCTGACCACTAGGGTTTTAGGCCCTTTCCTCACCGTCGCCGCTATGTATGGGAACTCCGGCGAAGCACCCCCGTGCCGTCCCAAGCCACCTTCAGGCCTCAGTCTCCACCGTCTCCACCGCGCAGATCCTCCGCGCCTCCGGCTACTCCGCCGCGGAGCCTGCCGCGCTCCGCGCCCTCTCCGACATTGCCGGGCGCTATATCGCGTCCCTGGGCCGGGCCGCCGCAGCTTTCGCCGAGGCTCGCGGCCGCACGGAGCCCAACGTCGCCGACGTCGTTTTCGCGCTCGAGGACCACGCTCTTGGCGGCTTCTCCGGTGCGTCCGACCCCACGCGGCCGTTCCTCTGTTCCGGCGCGCTCGCGGAGCTTGCCCAGTTCGTCGCCGCGGTGAGGGAGGTCCCGTTCGCGAAGCCCCTGCCGAGGAGGGATCCGGGCTGCGGCTCCAGCGACAGGTGGGAGAGCTTCGCAGCGGCGGGGAGGGAGCCGCCGCTGAGGCACGTTCCACAGTGGCTGCCCTGCTTCCCCGAGGAGTGGGAGGAACGGTTGCGCGTTCGCTGCCAGGAGGCAGCGAATGACGAGAAGGACTCGGAGCAAGTGGTAAAGGTGATGGACGGTAATGGCAAGAGAGGCGTGCCGGAGATTAGGGAGAAGCTGTTGTTCCGCTTGGGACAAGCTCCCAAGCGGCAGCGTGTCAAACCATCCCACAAGCAAGGTGGTGCCTTTGGGCGGTTCACAAAACAAGGAGAAAATTCTCTATCCATAGAATGTATCTCTTCAGCTCCAGATTTAGTCATTGGTCCATAGAATGTATCACTTCAGCTTCAAATTAAGTTGTTGGTCCCTTGGCATGGAAAAACTCTGAAGCACTAGAGCAATAAGCTGCACTGGTTCTGTGTTGGCCTTCAGGTCTGAAACTGTTATTAACACACGTGTGTATTTAACTGAAGCTTTCAACTAAATCTCTTCAAATAGTGCCTTATTTTTCTGTTAATTATCTTCTGTTCAAATTTCAGGCATTCACAAGAGCCAAAGTAGCACCTTCTGTTTCCTTTCGCTGGTTAGATCTATCAGTTGTCCTTGACAAGGATATAAATGAGGCCGCCAACAACATTGATTGTTGTGGAATGATCCTGATATGCTCCTATTCCAGTAATTCCGCTTAGGTTTGGCTCTTTCTTCTGTCATCAATTTAATTTGGTTAACCTACTTCTATATAAGATGCCTTTGGTTTTGGTAAGGCACATGGTATCTAAACTGAAAGCAAAATGAATGGGTAGTTAAACACAATTGATTTAGTGAATTCATAAATGTGACAAACCAGTTTGAATTGAAATATTAAAATACAACATCATTTATTCTTCCTTTTTGGCAGATTGCTCTAACCAGCTATTCTACTAAGTTTATGTATATGAAATAGTGTATGAAAGAAGCATAGTGCCTCTCACGGAAAAAAAAAACTGTGCAATTTTGCTCTCAAGGACAGTGCTTGACATTGACACTGTGTGTTTACTTTCTGCACGGTGCATTCAGTTTTAGGATGCAAATTAAATAGGTGTGCCTCACATACTTAATACTTTACATCAAAAGAACTATTTTAGCTAATATGTAAGTGGTCTGAAAGGTTATGACCCACTCTGTGATGGCTATTTGATATGTTTTAGCCCATGTTATTTTTGAGTCTCTATTTGTTCGTCTTTGCAAAGATGAGTACCCCAGATCTCAGTTATCCATATATTTTGTGCACTTAAATCTTAATAGTTATCAAAGTGTTTAATTTCTTCTGGTACAAAATCTTCAAATAACTGTGGCCTGTTAGCCAGGCTGCCCACAGGATTATCTTCGGCTCATTCTACGCCAACATGTGTGTTCTGCCGCTGGCCTTGTGCTTGTGAGCGCACTAGTAGATGTGATTGTTGATCTACATTAAGCAATGATGCTAGCGTTGGTTCTGTTTCCATAGGCCTAACCCTAGTGCTCATTACCTAAATGCCTATATACATATATGTGTACTCACTACAATGTTTAGTCAATCTACTGTCGGTGAGCCAATTTCACCTATAGTCCTGTGGCTTATGCTTTTGGTATCGTTAGCTTAATGTAGGTGAATCAAAAGCAGTTTACCATCTACGATCTGTGTTTGCTTTTGCTTCATCTTATTGAAATGTGCCATTTTATTACTTTGATACTCAGATTCATTCCCAACAAATTGCTTGGCAAGGGAACAAATGGTCAGATCACAATTGTGAATTCAATTCTGCTGCTAGAGTTCCATAAGGTGTTGGGAACTTCTGTATGGACTATCAGACTGCAGGATTTGAGAAGATCTGGACCATTATCTATTGGTGAACATCATATTCTATCAGAAGTGAACCTTACAGGTGATAGGTCTACTGGAGTTCATAATGTTATGTTATCTCCATTATCGCCACTTGATTTGGGGTTCCTGAAACGAATGACATGTACAAGGGAGTATTGCAAGGCCTTCTAGGCACCCTCTATAGTGATAAGGGCAAGTTATTCAACGCCTCTTGCTTTGCTGGCAGTTACTTGGAACTATGTACCTGCTGGTGGTGCAGAGCTTCAGGGAGATAGAGATCACAAAGACTCTGCCCTGTTTGGTTGTGTGTCCAGGCAATGCTGCCTGACCAGACAGCAACTCAGGCCGTCGATTTTCAGCCCTGGTGGCTGGGATATACTGCCTGGCCGGCAACCAGTTCAAGGTCGCAATCCAACAATGATGCATTAGAGGAAGGAAGATACTAAGGTGTGCTTTATCATTGGAAGCATAGTGTTGCAAGTTCTAAACAAAATGCAAGCACACAATTCAGTTATGTTACCTCTTTGTCTTACTATATTTCAAAACCGTCTTCCACTGTTCTAATTTTTACTGTTATAATCCCAGTAGTGAAAACCTGACAGACAGCTAACATATGTTAAAATTGCAAATATTGTTTCATGCTCAAAGCGAGTGTATTAGTTAAGGAAACAACAGAAAGACAGAAGGTGTTGCACAGCTTGGTTTGGTGCCTGATTATCTAAGATAGTCAAATTTCACAGTTCTGCAGAAAGTACCTGAGACTGAAGGCTGATTTGTTTAGCGAGCTTCCATTACATATATCGGGAGATCCTACATGCAGCACTTCTGTGGCTGACCATTTCATTATCATATTCTTTGGAGCCAGCTTCGTTCCATCCTTTGTGTCCTACTTCTAGTTCAGCTGCTGAAGAATGGAATGGTACTCTTTCCTGGCTCTCCGAACCTGACATACAACCCAGTTCATTGTGAAAAAAAAAATACCATTTTTTTAGAATAAAAAAACATTTACCAGTTAAATCTGAATCTTGTATCGAGGAGCTCAAGCAGAGTCTAGCTCGCTCAGTTGCATAATAAACCCAAACTTCCTCCGTCGTCTACTATCCATCCTGTTTTGCATGCATCACATCTGAAGGTTACCGGTATGACTGATTCGACTTCTAACATGCAGCTACCAGAAGCCATCCTCTATCGGCGTGTCTGCACCAAAAATCTAATCGTCTTCGCCAACAATTATTGATCAAATGGGAAGGACCGTCACCAGAACTAGCCACCTGGGAGGATGAAGATGAGATGCTGCAACATTTTCCAGCGTTCTCGCCTTGGGGACAAGCCGCTGCTAAAGGAGGGGGAGATGTCACAGATGTTGGGACAGGCCAAGGAACAGAAGGAAAACCCAGGAAGAAAGAGAATCAGAAAGCCCAATATGAAAGTCGCCGGTCCAGAATGGAGTAGGTAGGAAGCCCAGCTGTGTTTGGTGAATCGCTGTTGGAAACAGCTGTATATGAGAGAGGAGGAGAACTCAGATACGTTTTTGTCTTGTTGTTGCCGGAAGTTGGCGGCGGGTTGCGGTGGCCGGCGGCAGCCATTGCCACCGGTCCTGGATCACTACTTACCAATTCCAGTTCTAAGGCAGTGTTCGTTTTCCACCAAAAATTTTAACCCTGTCACATCAAATTTTACGGCTCTAATTTGGTCTATTAAAAATAGAGTAATTAAAAAACTAACTAATTTGTCAGTTGACGGCTAATTTACGGTACAAATCTATTAAACTTAATTAGTTCATGATTTGATAATATGGTGCTACATTAAACATTTGCTAATGATAGATTACTTTACTTTAATAAATTTGTCTTGTTAATTAGCATATGACGGTGTAATTAGTTTATTTTTAATAGACTAAATTAGTACCAGAATATTTGATGGACTCATTTTTTTGTTGCCAGGAAATGAACACCCCCATAACTATAGTACTCAAATCAGTATCCGTTTTTTTTAAGTTTGTATGGTACTAGCCAAAATTTCTTAAGTTTGAAATAGATTTATGTAAATTATTAGCAACATTTTTATATTAAAATAAATTTATTATAAAAATATTTCAATGATTTATTTAATAGTACTATTTTTTTATATTTGATCGGGTATATTGCGGGACAAAGGGAGAGGGGGGAGTACGCTGGCAGCGCGCCATGTTCCTACTTCCTAGTGAGGTGGACTTGCTCTGTACTCGCATTTTCTACTTTTGCAATATCTAGCAACGACCGCAATGACGATGAACACAACAAAATCAGCAACTGGGAGAACAGTAGGCGACAGAGCAAAGTTACTTGGAGGGGAGGAGGGGATAATGACGCACGATCAGAACAAGAATCCTTGTGTGTCGAGTTGACATGTGAAAATACCAAGGTAGTCGTGACAGGTGGCATATGCAAATCATACACAGGTACCGGCGTATCGCCGTCCCTAATTGGAGTTTTGGTCGAAATCGAAACAACACTTATTTCAAATATAAAAGCAAACTCAGGTGTTGTTGAGCATCTCCAAGAGTTTCCTAAATTTTTCTCCCAAAGACACAATGTTTTCCAACTCCCAAAAAAATATTGGAAGGAAAAAAGAAAACAATCTCCAAGAGTACCCAACAAATCACTTGGAAAAAAAAAACAAAATCTGCAGCCACAGCAACCTCTTACAGTCTCACTGAGACGACCGACAACACATGAGCATAAGCTGTAGCAGTACTATCCAGCACCAGCCGCCGGCCATCAGCAGTTTGACTGCCATGCTGAGTAGGTTAGGTCACAACCGCCGTGCTCGTGCCATAATCACATAGAAGCAAAGGCAGCAGGTGGCCTAGGCATGCACATACGGAGTAGAAGCAAGGACAGCAGGTGGCCTAGGCATCGCGTAGCCAACAGAGAAGCAAGGGTAGCAGGTGGCCAGGGCATGGCCTAATCGCGACGGCGGCGGCGGCCAAAGCACGCAACAGCGAAGGAGTTTGTACCCTGACCTTCGTCCGCGCCGGTGATCCGGCCTATACCCTGGACAGAAGGCGACGATTCGAAGAAAATCTTAAATGGCGACCTTGGCGACAGAAGGAAGAAAAGATTGTGATGGAACTTGGAAGGCCCGGGAGACTTGGCGCGAAGACGAGTCCACGCCGAGAAAAAAAAAGCGCGATGGCCTCGCGCCGAGAAAAAAAAAAGCGCGATGGTCTCGGTTCCGCGGGGACGGCCTCGGTTATAACTTTACGCGGAAGAGGGTCCAATTTCCCAAGTTCTAAAATATCGGGAGGATAGACTGAGAGTTGTTGGACAGAGTTTTTTTCTAAACTTGCTAAAAAATAAGGATTGGGAGAAGGTTTAGAAAACTCTTGAAGATACTCTTAGTTTTGAGAAATATTTAGGAAATGCACTGTAGCACTTTCGTTATTACTCCCTCCATATCCATATTAATTGGCGTTTTAGAAAAGGTTAGAGTCAAACATTGGGAATATAAATCATCAATAACTATTAAGTTTCTATGTTTACAAATATAAAAATTATATAAATAGATTTGTCTCGAAGAATACTTTCATAAAAGTATACATATATCACTTTTCCATAAATATTTTTACAAAAATAAGAGGTCAAAGTTGTGTTTTGGAGACCGTATCACTGTCCTAAACGTCAACTAATATGGGTATGGAGGGAGTATTTGAGAAACTTTGTCCAAACATGGACTAACTAGGCTCAAAATATTCGTTTCGACATGCACGTACTAAAAATATAATTAGTTATTTTTTTACCTATATTTAATGCTTCATGTATACAACTAATGATTGATGTGACAGAAAATCTAGAAATATTTGAGGGAAATTAGGGAAACTAAACAAGGCCTCAACAAACAATTGAAACTTGGAAACAGCTGGTGCGCGTACCAAAGCATGAAATCGACAGATTTTAGCACATCGCGATCGCGTGAAAGCAGACGACATCTGATGGCTCACGCGTCAGTCCAGGTCAGCTAGCAATAAACCCAGGCTCCCTCTGTACCCGAGTTTTAGCAGCAAGGTACTTTCCAGATGGTGATGTTCTCAAAGCCAAACCAAAAAGAGATATGTCATATACCTGGCGAAGTATACTTGCTAGCCTGGACTTGCTGAAGAAAGGTTTAATATGGCGAGTTGGGAGTGGAACAAAAATTCGGATTTGGGAGGACCAGTGGCTTCCAAGAGACCAGCCCCGCAAACCTTTCACTCCAAGAGGAGGGCAAAATCTGTTGACGTACGTGGAGGAGCTTGTTGATCCAGCTACTGGTTATTGGGACGAAACCCTGATCCGGGAGATTTTCTGGGAGGAGGATGCAAACTGCATACTGTGCCTGCCAATTCATGAAGGTACGAATGATTCTTTGGCGTGACACTTCAATACAAATGGGCAGTTCACTGTCAGATCAGCATATAAAGTGTTTATGGAGGATAGAAAGAGAGGCACTGAGCACAGGGCAAGAGGATCGGCATCAGGTACTGCTGATCGAGTTGAGGACCCCTTTTGGAAGAAAATGTGGAACCTGAACTGCCCAAGGAAAATGATCCACCACTTATGGCGTCTGGGTCACAACTCTTTAGCACTTCGAGTAAATTTGCGACGGCGTGGAATGAAAATTGATACCAGATGTGTTATATGTGGGCGTTTTGACGAAGATGGAGCACATTTGTTTTTCAAGTGCAAGGGGGTTCGACAAATCTGGGCTGACTTGCAATTAGAGGAACTGCGAGTGGAGTTGGCAAACTTGTTGTCAGTTAGAGAAGTTATTGAGATGATTTTGAAGATGGAGCCGGAAGTACAAAGGAAAGTCATAACCCTGCTTTACCTATGGTGGGCTGAAAGATGTGGAGTTAGGGAGGGTGAGAAGCTGAGAGAAGCTGGTAGGATGGCACAGCTGATCAGCTCCTATGCAGCCGAGTGGTCAAGCCTCAAGCATCCCAAGCAAAAGAATGATAATCTGATAGTTAAAAATCACTGGACACCACCGCCAGAGAACGTTGCAAAAATAAACTGTGATGGGGCGTTTATGGCAAGCTCACGGTCAGGAGGTTGGGGTTTCTTAATTCGCGAGTGGGACGGCGGAATAATCACTTCAGGCTATGGCAAGTTAGAGAATCTTAGCGAAGCTTTCCATTCTGAGATCATCGCCTGTCTTCAAGCTGTACAGCGAGCAGCAGACCTGGGTATTCGGAGTATCATCGTGGAAACTGATGCGACCATGCTTGTGAAGGCAATCAGCTCTACAGATTTCGACCGGTGTGCAGCAGGTGGTCTTCTTTGGGAACTCAAGTACCTTCTCAGAAGTAATTTTAGTACCTATAGAATATTGCATATTCCGCGTTCTTGTAACTCGGTCGCTGATGGTCTAGCTGCCCTGGGGGTCAGTCTGAGTCAGGGTGCTAATCCTGTAGTGGATAGTATCCCGAATTGTATTCGTGTTTTGGTTGCCAACGATTTGGCATCGTTGCATGAGTAATGGAGGTGCTTTCCTTGATTTAAAAAAAAAACACAGCCCGGTCATACAGCACGGGCTTCCCGGGCTCCTCCGGCCACACCGAAGTCGCCGTTCGGGCCGCGTAACTGACGGCTTCCATGAAGGCCTCGCACGCGGTGACGGTGCGCTGCGAGAGATACCCCTTGGTGGCAGCCTGCAGGCACAGCAGCTGCTTCTGGATCCGGTTCATGCACTCCCCGAACCTGCCGTGGTCGACGGACAGGAAGAGCTCCGCCCTGGGGAAGCGGACGTCGGTGTCGAACGGCGTCGGGTGCTGGTACAGGCCCCGAACGGTCGCCCTCGCGTCCTCGCGGGCCTCCTCCTCGAGGAGGCTTGAGTTGGCGAGGGAGCGCAGCGCGGCCACGACGTCGTCGTAGCGCGCCCAGCGGTGGGCGCCGGCCATCTGAATGGACACGGCCGGGCTGTAGCCACGGTGGGGAGGCCGAGGCCGTTCCCACGCGTCGTCGACGGCGTTGCGGATGACGCGCGGGATGCGGCGCCGGTCGTTGTCGTTGTCGGGTGCCGTAGCTTGGCTCATGTCAGACATGGCTACGAGACCGGAGGAGACTCTGACCGCGACGAACGGGTTGCGAGCGACGCTGCGCCGGTTGTAGTCGTCGTCGTCGCCCGCGTCGTGCTGAGCTGTTCGCTTCATGGGCCGGTGATGAGTTGAGAGGGGTTGTTGGCCTTGGTCATGTTAAGACTTAAAGAGGCTGGGAAGGAGTGTGGCATCACGCCAAGCGTGTATGCTGTCTCTCTGGTGGGGATTAACGAGGGAGCAAGTTTTTTTTTTTTTTTTGTGTGTGTGTGTGTGTGTGGGTGTGGGTGGGGGGGGGGGGGGGGGGGGGGGTCCCATGTCTCTCTGATGGGCCATAACCTGTGGATACGAGAACACTGTAATGCTATTTTGGTCAGGAAATTCCTCAACTATTGGCATTCATCCTCACCTAGAAAACGAAGTTTTTTTAAACCTATAAATATTAAAACAGTCTAAATAACCAGTTGGAGTTGTATTGAGTATTGTGTATTTGCTCATATCGCATGTCTTGCGACTGAAGCTTAGTTTCTGTAGTTGTGCAACGAAACTAATTAAATCTGTGATTCAGAATGATAGTGAGCAACAACATTGTTTATGAGTACTATTTCTCTTCTAGCAGAAACCAGAGAACTTTCTGTAGATATATAGCTCCCTCCTATTGTTTTCTCTGGTTTCTACAGAATGAGAAACACAATTTGTAACCTCCCATTTGGAACGACGAAGATCCTGCAGCATTTCGAGCGCATCAGCGCAGATCCTGCAGCATTTCCAGCGCATCAGCGCAATGGTTCGATCGAGCTTACAGTTATGCAGATCAAGGTGGCCAAAATGATTTTTTTTTCAGGTACTAATATTTGCAGCCCCGTTACAAGAAGCATCACTATATAAAAATCAGACATGCAGCATTTTATTTATTGAGATTAGACAAGGATAGGGTAAATGGAACGGCTCAGCACAGCTGCAGCCAGATTGCGGAGCAGGCCCATGGAATCATCTATTTGTTCACGAGTATGTATCTCTATGGAGGAAACTTCACATGGATGAGTAGATTGTTACACCATTTGGATGTTAGAGTACTTGCTCTGGTATATTACATCGACTAGATACACATGCTTCTTCTAAACATACAGTTGAATCAACTACTTCTCGACAACAAATAACAGACACATCAGGATATAATTGAGACATTATACATGACATTAGGAAACCTATGACCTATTGCTATATATGATGACACAAATGTCTTAACTAAATTGACACCTAAAATGCTGAAGTTAGTACTTTACAGGAGACAGCTGTGACGAAACCAAAAGACTTAAAAGTCACCAGTGCTAGTTACACCAAAGAATACCTCTTCATGGTATCAATGGCTCAGCTGATCTGAAGCATTCATGATCTCAATCCCCAGTCAGAAATACACAAGCTGCTCTGAAGCATTCATGATCTCAGTCTCCAGTCAGAAATACACAAGCTGCTCTGAAGCATTCATAATCTCAGTCTCCAGTCAGAAATACACAAGCGTTATTGATCTTTACAGACTGTCACCACTGCTAATAAGAGATCAGCTGTTCCAAGTTATTAAGGAAACCATATCAATCTGACTCTTCACAGGTGTTCCCGGATGATTGAATGGTCTGCCTCGTCAATTAACAGGAATGTACATAAAACTTGCATGTCAACGGCTGGCAACATAAACCGTATGTAGCACTACAGTGGAAGCCTATGGAGGATCTCGCACTGAAGGACTAGCCATTCTAACACGGTGAGCGACAGATAGAGGTGGCCTGCCAACTGCTTCCAATATCCTAGTGAACACAACCTTCGTTGGGACACATGTCACTAGAGGAACTGCTCCTTCTGATCTGATTAAACCACCAAATATGTCATTGCGCCAATGTGCCTTTGCTCGGCCACCTTCTCCGTGATGTTTTTTTGCAGTGGAAATGGAAGAGAGAGCTCTAAGTTTCTGGTTTGAGAGGTTTGTTTTCTTGGATGACTTCTTATGCGACTTAGCTGATGACCTCCTAGCATTCAAACCGTTTTTCTTATTCACCTTAACCTGGTGATTGGAAGAAGACGAGTACTTTCTTAAGGTTGGTTTCATCTCATAATCAGAATACACAAGACCACCTTCATTATCACCATCCAACAGTGCTCCTGATGGATTTGAACGGGGAACTCTTTGCATGGCAGTCCTTCTACCTGTTGGCCAAGCAGGTGGAGCAGCTGTGCTCTCTTGCATACCACTGTCACCGCAGAATACCAGATGATCTGTGGAGCCATCTTCAACTATTTCAATTTGGATAGGGTGTCCAACAATTGCTTTGCCATTAAGTCTGCTCATTAAAGAGACAAGAGGGACATGCTCTCCTTGGTAGCTGGCCTGAACTTTGAGGTTAACATTGAACAACATTGGTCCCATGCCACCAAAACGTGAAGTCAACTTCCTTTGGTAAACTGAAGGTCCATACCCATATTCATTCCGATCACCATGATATATCTGTTCAGCGTCCATATTTAGGAGAGAAACATTTGAAGAGTCATTCTCATAGTCATTAAAGTAACTGTAGCCTCGGCTAAGATCTCTTGTGGTTCTCAAGGATGAAGGGTATTTTTTACCATAGTACAAGTTAGCCTCTGAATGGCTCATGTCTTCAAATAAACTAGTTTCCTCAGAATCATAATTGGGCTCCTCTTTAATTTGGTAAAAGCTTTCCTCAAGAAACTGCTTACCAGATGTGTGCATGCCTTCTTTTCTGGGATTCCCATCATTTGTGTTATGCAAAGACCCTTTTAATGATCCATTGTATTTGTTTAACCATGTATTTCCATCTCTCATATCCACTAATCTCTTTGCGGCATTACGATTGTTACGTTTACCTTTCATGTGCCACTGAGAGACACCCAGCTCAGAAGAACCATCCTCTTCCTCAGATTCATTCAACTGGGGCACATAAGTAGAATATGTCACCTCATTGTCATCATAATCCACATGCTTAAACTTGTCAGAAACTGGAACAGAATACGGATCTGCACATGATTCTATAGGTAGAATCACAGTTGCATCTGCAAAAAAAAAATTGCCATACAAAAGTTATCAATAAAATCTACAGAAGACTCATGCAAGAAATGACATTAGTAACAGACTATAAATGCAGCCACAGAAGTTTCCGGCAAAACAAAAAAGCAGAACAAAGGTACACGGTAAATATTTCAAGGAATTATTTATGGCTTTCTACCAATCTACTCCCTCCATTCCAAATTATAAGACGCTTTGGCTTTTTTAGATACATAGTTTTTGCTATGCACTTAGATATACACACTGTCTAAATGCATACTAACAGCAATGTATCTAGAGAAGTCAAATGTCATAATTTGGAACGGAGGGGACATTTGTTAATGAATCAGGCTCTGGGATTCCCAGATTCCTTGTTTTGCATATTTACCTAAAACTGAATCAATTTTCATCAATATCATCCAACAAGCCTTACCCATGGCTTGAACAAATGAACACAATCACATGTACAAATTAATTATAGCAACTTAGTTCTTCATCGCCCTTAACTCTGAGCATGTACATATTTACAAATGATACAAGGGGTCCACAGTGTATGTGTAGAGTTACAATTGATTCAATATACAAGAGTAAATCATGCCGTATATGGGTAAAGTCAATAATGCAATCTGAAGCATGTTGGCGTGAAGTGAAACTTTATAACATGTTTTATGCAGGGCAAATGAATCATCAAAAGAGCCACAGCAGTCATGTGAAACAAACATCTGTACTGCCGTGTTAATAATGAGCGTCATTTTTTAGGGGAAAAACACCTCCACTTCCAGCCCTTATTGTCAATATTGAATATTTGCATCACTAAATCGCAAGTGTGATGCTAATACTAATGTTTTAGTATGTTATATGCTATGCTATAGCCAGCATTCTATGGCAATGTAACATGAATTCAAACCATCAGAAAGAAGAAAATCGAGGTGTATACACATACTTTGCAGAAGTTCAGCATCATCTTCAGTCTCACTTTCTGAGCATTCCCTCTCTGAAGACTCAGTTATTTGCTTCTCAACAAAGTCAGAAGAAGTCTGCTCCTCAGAAGAATAACCAGGATGCTGAATATAGCTTTCATTCTCAAAATCAGCTCCAGTAGAAGACATCTTTATAGAAGGTAAATCACTATGACTCTGAGTTTCACCAGAATCACTAGCCATGTATGTATATTTACTTCTTCTGGACCGGGAGGTGGCAAGTGAAGGATTATTATTCTCCCCTATTAACAAAGCCCCAAAATCATTGTTTTGCTTTAAGTGAGGAGGCAAGTTTTCACTGCTCTGCAATACTTGAGAAAGTGGTCTGCGTCTGTCTGATTTTGAAACAAGAGAATCTTCAAAATCACTTCCATCCGATCTATTTTTCTTCACAACTGTACTCCTCTCCTTGTTCTCTAAAGTGGCACCTCCATGAGAATGTCTCAAATGGGAGAAATCACCTATGTGATTACTGACAACATTTCCTTGAGCTGAAAAGTTTCTCTTTGAACCAGCATGTAGAAAACATTGTCCCACTTCTTTTTTTACATCAGGAGGAACAGATGCATCTTTGCGCTTCTTGCTCTTTTTACTCTTGTAGCGAGTACTTCCAAGGTCTTTCCGATGTTTTGTGCAAGCTGCATTTCATGAAGACAGCTCAGTTTTAGATGCAGAATGCTTGAAGTTCATGGATAAAACATACAAGAAACAACCGAAACAACTAACAGAACTCTTCACTGTCACCTAAACTTACCAGAAATATTACCAGGTGGTTCAGGTCTGAAACCTTGAGTCTGATACTTTGATGCAAGTTGCTTCCTCTCCAATTCAAGTGCATGAAGAATAGCATCTTCTCTCCGTGCATATTTCTCTCTTTTCTTCACAACAGTCCCTTGAGTGGCCTCTGCCTTCTCAATACAGGCATCAAACTCTCCACACCTGAATGCTTTAACACGTTTTGATTTCTCAAGGTTGTACCAATCCCTAAGAAACAAAAGGAAACGTAAATACAAACATATTATGTGAGAAACTTTAATTTTCAGAAAATACAATTACTCCAGGTAGTTAGAAATGGACTTGAAGGAATGGAAAGTATCCAAAGCCTAGTCACAAGGGACGTGGAACCATGTCTAGCTCGTGCTGGGAATGCCATCATTCCCAGCCTTGTCAAAGCCTTTTTCAAATAGCATGCATACCATGTTCCTCAATCACATTTCTCAAACCCCATTGACCTAGAAACTTTGTGACTGTCCCAAAGAATCATCTTTCGATAGGAGTGTGTGAAAATTACCATTCTACAAGCCAGAATCATCACCAGCAAATGAATATTATTGTTCCTATTATTGACCTTTTTGCATTTGTCTGAACTTGTTGGTTTTCATCCCTAGTCTACCCCAATTTGCTTGGGCTAATGTTTTGTTGTAGTAGTAGTTCTGAATGAAATAAAATTGGATATGGAAATGCAATATACTCAACTACTATTCGAGGTTATTGACTAGAAAAATAATTGGAAGAAGACTTAACAGATATGCTTAAAATTAGCTGATAAAAATTTGAAAACACAGATTCACAGGAGAGGAAGTTTTAACAGTAGAGCATCAGAAGTAATAATGCGATCTTCATAATAAACTAAGAAAAAGAGAATAATAGGTACAATCAAGGATATGCAGAGATTTCTTGAATCATTAAGACCTAATCGCCTCACAGTATGATTTTAATCCTCTCTTTTAAAATGATTTTATCGGTACTATTACCAGCTGTATATTCCAAAATATCTGACACGGAAAAATCCACACAAGAGCAAAATACAGCATGGCCATGGTGTCATCCTTAGAGGTGTACCTTTACTCCTAGTGAAGTACTCCATCCATTCGAAAATGTAAGTCATTTTAGTTTTGTCTTAAATCAAACTTATTACATTTGACCAACTGTATTATGAATAAATGCACCAACATCTACAACATCAAGCTAAGGTTCCTCAAATCCACCATTAAATTGCTTTGATAGTGCATATATTTGATATCATAGATGTTAATATATTTTCATATAAATTTGATGAAAGCTAGAGAAGTTTCAGTTAGAAGGATACTAATAAAAGTCTAAAGCAAAGCAACCTACAATTTGGAACAGAGGGACTACACCAAGTATCCAATCAGAATATCAAAAGCTACCTGTCCTATCTCGTAAACAAAATCTGTTAACTACATGAAGAAGTATTATTCTACACCATATCTACCAACAATAGCTTAGAATATTATGGCACAATAGGGTCCATAAATGTCTACTTGAGGATACAGAGCAAGTATAAAAACTGTAATCGTATCTACAATCTGTCTAGATACCAAAAGGAAACAATTCTTTGTGCAACATAAAATCTGAAATCGAGATGTTAGCAACCCTAGAATACATATGCTCAGGAATTTCAGGTTCTTCAGCAAGCAAGGACACAAAGCCACCATAATTCTAGAACATATCCTATTGTTTCCATTTCCACTACATATCCTGAATTTGCTATTGTTTGGAAAAAGTCTATTTACCCCCCTGAACTATGAAGGTGTGTCTAACCTAGGCCCTGAACTACAAAACCGTCTAACCTACACATTAAACTTTGAAAACCAGGGCAGGGAACCCCCAGGGCGGTTTTGCTGGGCGGTTTTGGTGACGTGGCCGCCACCGTGGACAGTGGTATTACACGCTGGCGAGGCGGTGGGCGGGCTGCTCAACTCCTTCCCGCTGACAGGTGGGCCCCACCTGTCAGCGCGTCCCCTCAAATGGCTTACTAGGGCCCCACCAGGTACCTCAACTCCTTCGAATGGCTTACTTACCCGCTTTGGTTGCTCCTCGTTCTCACCGATTCGCTCACTCATCCGCCGGCGATCCTGATCCTGATCCCCCAGCCTCCCCGGCGGGTAAGTAAGCCGATCCCCTCTCCAATCCGCGTGTCGCGATGGGCGGCCCGGGCCCCTCCAAGCAGCGCACGGCGGTGGCGGTGGCGGCGCCCGGCCCCTACGTCCCCGACGATGCGCTCGTCGAGATCCTCGGCCTCCTCCCGGCCAACTCCCTCCACCGCTTCAAGTGCGTCTCCAAGGCCTGTTGCGGCCTCGTCACGGACCCGCTCCACCGCCAGCGGTACGCGCAGATGCTGGCGGGGTTCCTCTGCGCCGACGTCGACGCCACCGGCGGCGGCGGCGCCGAGAGCTCCCAGCACGCCACTCTCCCGGAGCGGAAGAGGACCACCCGGCGGCGGTTCGTCAACATCTCCGGGATGGCGGAGCCGCTCCCCGACGCATCCTTCTCGTTCCTGCCGCCGCCCGACGCCGCCGAGGGGCTCCGCGACGTGATCCTGGACGCGCGCGACGGGCTCGTCCTCCTGGCCCGCGTCCGGGGGCACGAGTCCCCCGACCTCCACCCGCCGGCGTGCTACCTCATCTGCAACCCGGCCACGGCGCGGTGGGCGGCCGTGCCGAGCTCCGGCTGGGTCCCCCGCGCCTCGCAGCGGACGGCGCTCACCTACCTGCTCTTCGACGCCGCCTGTTCGGGCTCCGCGTTCCACCTGCTCCAGTTCCGGCTCGATGACATGGACTCGGTGCGGGCGGTGCACACCTGCTCGTCGGCGGATGGGGCGTGGGCCGACAGGGCGGGCGCGTGGCTGCACGGCGGGTGGCGGGACTGAGGCCGCGGCGTGTCGCTGATCCAGCCGGGCACGGGCGCCGCCGTCGCCCGCGGCGCGCTGCACCTGGTCGTGGACACCGACGCCACGTCGGGCCCCAACAACCTGGTCGCCGTCGACGCGGAGGGCCGCACGGCTCGCGCTATCCCACTGCCGCGCCGCGACGTGGCGGAGAAGGACTGGCACTCGGTGTTCCTCGCCCGGGGCTCGCGGGGCCGGCTGCACTACGTCATGTGCGTGCGCCCGTCGCACGGCCGGCTGTCGGAGGGCTCCTCGTGTGGGTGCTCCAGGACTACAATGCCGGGGAGTGGGTGCTCAGGCACACCGTCGGGTTCCCGAAGCTGTTCGGGAGGTTCGTGTGCCAGTTCCGCGTCGTCGCCGTCCACCTAGTTTTGAGGGGACGCGCTGACAGGTGGAGCCCACCTGTCAGCGGGCGGGAAGGAGTTGAGCAGCCCGCCCACTGCCTCGCCAGCGTGTAATACCACTGTCCACGGTGGCGGCCACATCACCAAAACCGCCCAGCAAAACCGCCTTGGGGGGTTCCCTGCCCTGGTTTTCAAAGTTTAATGTGTAGGTTAGACGGTTTTGTAGTTCAGGGCCTAGGTTAGACACACCTTCATAGTTTAGGGGGGTAAATAGACTTTTTCCGCTATTGTTTCCCACTTCTAAAACTTCCATACATCAGATTGTTTACACTAACATTAACCAAAGAATACCATGAGCCAAGATCATGAAACTGCCTTTTCCAAGAAAGAAAGAAAGAAGACAATTAATAGTTTCAAAATTACTAAGGAAATAGACCCACCACATATCATAGCCGCCAAGTTCCCAGGTCAGTGGAGGAATGTTATCAAGGAACGTTGTGAGGTACTTGGAGAAAAGTTTCCCAGAACAGGAGCAACATTCCAGGGACTAGGAATGTGGCATCGTTTCATGTTCCCAGTGACCGTGCGACATATCCTATGAACAACAGCTCTTCTAAATTTTGCAAGGTCTAAGAAAGAAACTAGCAATGAAGCTACAAGAAAAGAAAATAGTACTGTATGCCTCATTCTCTCAGCCATCGTAGCTTCCATAAAAGAAAGAACCAAGTATCCCACATGAATCAGAAATAACAAGTAATCTAAAATGTAAAAACAGCACAGGGCTCAGGGGTAGAAAAACTAAAACAAAACAAGGGAGTGGGACCTTACACGCTTGCGTCTTCCCGGCCGAGGAGCTTGACCGGCGTGCCGGACCTCGGTGACATGATCTGCGACGGTGGGAGCTCCTCGGGGCCCAGGATCCTGCCGGGCCACCAGGACCCGTTCCTCCGCCGCACCCACACGATGGTCCCGGGCGAGGTGTCCCCGACGCCGCAGCAGCCCCCATCTCCGTCCGCTCCTGCCTCCACCGAGCTCCCCACCATCCCGCCTCCCACCAAACCCTAACCGCCGGCCGGCCCGTGCACCTCACCCCGCTTCGAGAAGCTCCCCTCCCCCTCGAGATCTGGCCACCATTCAAATCCCGGAGGGTGCCGGCATCCAGAGGCGCATCCCCCACGGCGCCGGCCAAGCGCGACTTATTCCACCGAGATCACTCTGGCCGCGGCGCGCCCGCCCTCGCCTCAGGCAGCTTCTAGAAGCTTCTTCTCGGAGGCTCCCAGAGCTCCCTTTGTCCTTCTGCTGCTGCTGCTGCTCCTCCTCCTCCTCCTCCCACCCGCCCACGCCGGCGCGGGGATAGGGGTTCCGCGGAGTCTCCGGCTCGCTGCCGGCGAAGTGGTCGGTTCCGGCGCGGGCGGCCCTGGAATATTATTTCCCTCTCTTTTTGTGAGGAAAAAAAAGTGAAATAAAAAGGTTTTCTTTTCTTTCGGGGCAGTTTGGTTCCTGGTTTCCGGTGGTCCGGTCCGCGTGAGAGACAAAGAGAGAGGGCTGCCGGTGCCGGGGAGCGGACCGCCGGAGAGAAAAGGAAAGGTAACCGACGGGCTGGCCCGACCCCAGAGGTAGAGACCGGAGGGAAACGTGTAGACCGAGCCGGAGCGGGCGGGCGTACTCGCCCGTATCAACCGGCGCCCGCCCGACGGCCAGACAGCCCACGTGGGGTGACGCCGTGAGGGGAGGCGTCACGGCAGTTTTTTTACCCCGTTTTCCAGCTGGACAGGTACAAGCGGACCAATTGGGAGTGTACGTACGTAGACATTAGGATTGGAATACAAGCCTTTGCAGGAAGCTCCATTTTGCAAATTGACAAATAAATTCAATATTCTGAAGTTTTCCAACATATCTTGAAACTAGTCTCTCCTTGGACAAATGTGTTTCTACGTGAAATCAAATGTGTTTGGGTTCATATCCTACCACACTTTGCTTATATTATATCGGTAATGCTCTCTGTAGAACGTCCGGACGGCCGGACGGACCCGCTCGGAGCGGAGGGTCGCGCTGCGCGCGCGTCCTGGTCTAGCTAGCTAGGCACGTCGCTCGCTCGTAAGGCTAGGCACGCTCGCTCATTCGGTTAGTCGCTCCAGCATCCATCGTGTCTCTCTAATAATTTATCCCGTTGTATCCATTCAGACTGTCGACAATGCTTCCAGGTGCTCATTCCTCTTCCATATAAAAATCCTTGGTTAAAAAAATATCTCTATCTTGTTGCCCCTTCTAATATAATATAATACTTTTAAAAAAATCTCTATCCAGGTGTTCATGTAGCAACGGTTTGGTGCTCGCCCAGCAAACGTGCTCATGCAACAGGGGCTTGCCAAGGCTGCTTGAACCGGTGCTTGCTGTGATGACCGAGGACATATATGTGTTGTGCTCGTCAGGAACGTTCTCTTATAATAGGTGCTCGTCAAGCTCGTGCTCGCCTAGGCCACGCAAGCGAGTGCTCGTGGCCTTGCTCGCCCAGGCCACCGCGCTTTTTCTAGCATGGGTGCTCGCCGAGCTCATGCTTGCCCATGCCGCACGAGCAAGTGCTCGCGACCTCGCTTGCCCAGGCCGCTGTGCTTGCAGAGCATGGGTGTTCACCGAGCTCGTGTTCGCCTAGCACATGCGAGCAAGTGCTTGCGGCCTCGCTCGTCCAGACCGCGTACTTGTCCATGGGTGCTCGTACATATGCTCGTCCAGAGTTACGCGGTGCATTGGTGAGTTCCATGTGCAGCCTCTGCTTTCGAGCTCCACAACGATGAGCCGTCGTTCGTCCAAGCAGCAAATTAAATTGCGATGAAACTGTATGTTGTAAGAGTATGTTTCATTTCTTTTATCTACATGTTCCAAGTGTTTCACCTCTTTTAAATTATTTTTCTTTTTTCTTATTAATATTTCATGTTATAAGTGTTTTCATTAGCACCTAAAATAACTACAGGCCATGTTTAGTTCCTGACAAATTTTGGGTTCTGATACTATAACACTTTAGCTGTATTTGATAATTATTCTTTAATCATGAACTATTTAGATTTAAAAGATTCGTCTCGCCAAGTACAGACAAACTGTGTAATTTTTTTTTTGAAAAGGCTCGGCTTACACCGTTCGGCCCGTTCGGATGGGGACGCGGCCCATTCGCTCTGGCGCGGACGCGGCCCAGACTCCACCCGACACACTTGTTATCTTCTTTCCTTCCCCCACTACTCGGTCGTTTCCATTTCGAGTTCTCCCTCTCACTCCCTTCCGAAAAACCGCGCTCCCCGTTGTCGGGAGAATCGCCGCCGCCTCCACCGCGACGAATTCCACCGCGCTGGTCGCGGCCGCACACACCTCCTCCGCGTCGACAACCTGTAGCCTCGACGTCTTCTCCATCGTGCCCATAGGCCTCACTCTGTATGCCACCGCGTGCGGATGGAACCACCGGGTGGTGCACCGACCCCTACCGTGGCGATTGCAGCCTCAGCGCGGCCTCTCGTCATAGGCCCCCCCCGTCATGGCGTCCTCTCGGCGGAGGCTCTCCACTCGAGCACGCCTCTCGTCGTAGGCCTCCGTCGCAGCCAAACCAACATAGAACCCCAGCGAAAAACGTGCCCAGTTAGCAAGGTATGATGATCGTGTAATTTGGTGGTTTGGTTAGTGCTATTTGCTCTATTTGTTTTTTCAAATGTGATGGTGATTATAATGCGTGCATACCCCTGTTATTAGGATGTTAACAATTTTTTTCTTGTGTGCTGCTACTTTTTTCCAACCACATATATTTTTTGATTTCACGATATATATTAACCATAGACGACAGTTTCCTGCTTGTGTGGTGCTCTTCTTGTTTTCTTAACTCACACTATATATTTCTTTTGTTTCCATATCATGTATTGTTTCATTAGTACCACCTATTGTGCTTTAGTAGCTACCTGTACTTGTTTCACTACATGTGCTTTTCATATACACGTGCTACACTTTTTTTCGAGCCACATCTCTGTCTTAGATCTCACCATATATACTGATCATAACACTTTGGATATGAATGATATGCAAAACTTCATTGTGCTCATTTTTTGTCATGACCATCAGAATTCTTGTTTCACTAGACTGTTTTGCTTTGCTTCAGTAACATATGTCCAGTGTTTCATTGAATTTTTAACATATCCTGCTTCCTTGATTTTTTTCCTTATATTGTTACCGCACATATGCTCTATTTAGATACTGAAACATGTATTAAAGTACCACTGAAACACTAACCTGTTTCTGAAACAAGAATTCTGGGTGCATCTTAGATCCATGATTCCCCCTATTTTATAATTTCTAAAGCATGCAATATTTCCAATGTGCAGTACACTGCAATATGATATAGGTGTTGAAATGATTTTATAAGGAAGGTGAGACGACATTGAAAACATACACTGCTGATGCAGATCGGGAATCTGAAAATGTACTCATGCTCTTGCAACATGTTCGATCAAGATGGTCTCATGTGTCCCCACATCTTGAAAGTATTTACAACACTTGATGAGTAACAAATACCTTAAAAGTACCTGATGCACCGATGGTTAGAAGAAGCAACACATTCTGGATACTGCTCCATATGGAGATGCTCTGTTGAAACTGAAATACATCGGTGAAACAATTAGGTCACACTGCTAAAACAACTGAAAATACACCAATGAAACTACTAAGTCACACTACTAAAATATCTGAAAATACACCAGTGAAACAATCAGGGACCTCTTGATGAAACATCTAAAAATACACCAGTGAAACAACCAGGACCCACTGATGAAACAACTTGTTTTGATCTGCTGGAACAAGCTCAGTTACACTTCTAAAACAACTAAACATACACTATTGAAACAACAAGGTACCACTAGTGAAACAAATGAAAATGCACTAGTGGAACAATTAGGACCCACTGCTTGAATCAACTAGGACTCAATTATCTCACATCTGATAAATGTGCTAATGCACAAAGAAACCAAAAAAGATAAACAACAACATTACCGCAAAACATGGACAAACACACAATATTAAGAAAGTAACCAACATTTTTAGTAAGATGGTCACATTAGATCAACATCATGCCAGGAAGTAACCAACGTATGATGATCTAAGATCGCAGACACATTCAAGAAGTTGTACAAGTAGCAGAGGGTGACAATATTATCCGTATTTGGGCAAAGAATATAATGACATGAAAGCCCTCATGAATGTGTCATTGTCCATAGCTGTAGACAACACATCCATACACTTGTGTCAATTCTCCTTGAATGCTTGCATGAAGGGCTCACGAATCCTCTAAAATTCCTCAAAATCAGCGACAGGTCCAGTAAGCATAACAGGTCGATCCCCACTTGGCACACCGACTATATTACAGATAAGCTGCTAGTCAAGCACTAAAACTCTGTTCTTGAATCTAAACTCTCGCAATTCCAGTTGTACATGCTTCATTATACAATAAATAAGCTTGACAGGGACAGAAAAATCATATAGGGCAAGCAAACCACCGAAACCAGCTTCCACGATCCAACCGATCTACTCTCCTATAAACTTGTGGTAATGGATGTGGTGATCATGGATCGTGTGAACAGAGAACCTCGATGTGAACTCTGGTTGATAATAGTCAATGACTTTGCTAGGCATGGGGGACTTGTTTCCTGCGTTAAAAAATCAAGGAAGCAGGATATGTTAAAAATTCAATGAAACACTGGACATATGTTACTGAAGCAAAGCAAAACAACCTAGTGAAACAAGAATTCTGGGTGGTCATGACAAAAAATGAGCACAATGAAGTTTTGCATATGATTCATATCCAAAGTGTTATGATCAGTATATATGGTGAGATCTAAGACAGAGATGTGGCTCGAAAAAAAAATGTAGCACATGTATATGAAAAGCACATGTAGTGAAATAAGTACAGGTAGCTACTAAAGCACAATAGGTGGTACTAATGAAACAGTACATGTATGATATGGAAACAAAAGAAATATATAGTGTGAGTTAAGAAAACAAGAAGAGCACCACACAAACAGGAAACTATCGTCTATGGTTAATATATATCGTGAGATCACAAAATATATGTGGTTGGGAAAAAAGTAGCAGCACACAAGAAAAAAATTGTTAGCATCCTAATAACAGGGGTATGCACGCATTATAATCACCATCACATTTGGAAAAACAAATAGAGCAAAGCACTATACACCTTACCTTCACTGTCATTTGGCTCTCATCTGTATCAATTGCACCTATGCTTAAGGTCGTCGAGTCACACAGGAGGTCTTGGAACTTGAAGAACACGAGCATGGTGTAGAACTTAAATGCATGCTTCTCAATTTGAGACCTCTCCCACAACGGTTGATTTGTCGTCTTAGTTTTGGCTCCTTCCTAATATTTGTTTTCAATCCTTCTCCATTATGTACTCATACTGAGTAATGAACTACAACACTGAGTCCTAAGGGTGCATCATCTTCATGAACAAATCATTTATACTCTTAGATCTTCCTATTGTGCTCATGAAAGGAAAGCAACACTTCTTGAAACTTGAAGCACTTCTTGAACCGGAGGGGGCGGATCGGGGACAGGCAGCGCTGCAGGATAGAGAGGTCGGTCACGATCGCTACTCTGGGCGGCACGGAGCGGATCAGAGGGGCAGGGGAGGGACAGCGCAGGAGAGAGGACGACACAGGGGAGGGACGACGAGGGGGATGGCGTGCGGCGTGATGGGAACGTCGAGGTCGTCGGCGGAGGGATCGTCCGGCCACTAGCGCGACGCGGTACAGCGCGAACAGGCGAGAGGGAAGCTGAGTTGGGATTGGTGGGGAACGGTTCGATCAAATCGGGTGCCGATCGGGTATTGGCTGGGTTCCTATTTCTGATTTGTCGGGAGCCCGTTCGGACGCGCCTCAAGGGCCGAACGTTCGGGCCCTAGCTGCATGTTTAACCTAATTTATAGAAAATACGTGCAACAATTATATCTCTAAATAAGGCCTTGTTTAGATGCATCTCAAAATAATTTTGTGTTGCTACAGTAAATATTGGGATACTAATTTAGAGTATTGAATGTGGATTAATGAAGAAACCCATTCCACAACCCGGTAAATCACGAGATCTTTCTAATGAGCCTAATTAGACCATGATTAGACAATGTCGTGCTACAGTGAACAATTTTTAATGACAGATTAATTAGACTTAATAAAAAGATCTCATAATTTTTCGTCCATCCGTATAATTAGTTTTGTAATTAGTTCATATTTAGTCCTCCTAATATTTGATTTACAATTGTTACAGTAAATTTTACAAAATTATTTTGCAAAATTTTGTGCATCTAAACACGACCTAAGGCCCTCGTTAGTTCTCGACAAATTTTGGGTTCTGGTACTGTACCACTTTTGTTTGTATTTGGTAAATATTGTCTAATCATGAAATTTTTTGGATAAATTGTGTAATTAGTTATTTTTTACCTACATTTAATATTTCATACATGTATCATAAGGTTCGATGTGACAAGAATCTTTGCAAATTTTGGGTTTTGAATGGTAACTAAACAAGGGCTAAATTTGTTAAAGAACCAAATTTAAAGATGTTGGTAGATGAGACGTGTGTACCAAAGCCGACAGCAGCAGCTATACGACGTAGCATGCACAAAAAAAAGTAGTACTATGGTAGGAGTGATAGCACGCTAGCATACCAGGCAAGTGTGCGTGCAGCAGAACAGGCAACAACATGCGCAGTGCAATATACAGTAGCAGGCTAGCAGCAAACCAGACATCACTAGTGTGTGGACAGCAGAACAAACAACAGCCTCCGCGCGCTAGCAGTATGAAGCAGCAGCAGGCGCACCACCACGCACGGGCGTCCGGACGCGCGCTTCCGTCCGGACGTCCGGGCACTAGCCTGGCCAATATTATATGTATGAGAACGTATGTTATGGAAACCAACCTCGTGTGCAAACTATAGAAACTCTAATCGAGACCACAGGAATCTAATCCGATGGTGGGTTATTTTAGTACTTAAACCCCTCCACTCATCTCATCCTAATCTAAACAGCCGTGGGCACAGTGGAGGGTTTAAGTGCTAAAATAACTCACTTTCACATCTAACCATCGGATTAGATTCCTGTGATCTCGATTAGAGTTTCTATTGTTTACACACGAGGCTGGTTTTCATACCATACGTTCCCTGTATGTATTGTGTGTCTAGTGGTAGCGCATGTCATGTCTTGTTCATGAACTAGTGAACCTAAGTTTTTTGAATCAAAATGATGAGTTATACAGGTGCAAAAATCAACCTCAACAATATAATCGCTCATGGGGTGTGAAGAAGCTTGAAGATGGATCAAATCGAGTTTGAGTTTAAGCAAATCAACTAGTTTAAGCTCATGAGAAGGAATCTCATGAAAACAATCTAAGAATAGTTCAATTAATCATCGACTATAAGTGATCATCTACATCAAAATGTGATGTCTACCCTGATATTTCAAACATCTATCTCGAGTGGTGTCACCCTTTGTGATAATTAATGACAAAACGAGAGAGAGAGTGTCGACGAAATATCGCCGATAGTCCACCTAGGGGTATGCCCGAGGTGGTAGATTAGAGGGGAAGGTGCGCAAGACGACGACCCAGACGTTGACGCAAGGAAAAACAAGATGAACACAGAGGTTTATCCAGGTTCGGGCCGCTAGGTTTAGCGTAATACCCTACGTCCTGCGTCGAGTGATATTGATTAGATCTGGCCTGTGGCTTATGACCTGTGACCTAGGACCTATCTTCTATCTCACTTGTCCCGTGTCCTCTCGGAGGACCCCTGCCCCTCCTTATATATTCCGAAGGGACAGAGTTACATGGTAAGTATCCGAGTTGGTACTGTATCTAGATTACAACTGTCGTACGGTGCATGCCGTGCGCCGTACGCCTTCATCCTACGGGTCGGGCGACCCCCAGTGGTGAGGTCCATGTACCATCGTGTGGTACCCTGGGGTCGACCCCCAGTGGTGAGGTCCATGTACCATCGTGTGGTACCCTGGGGTCCATATCCTCACAGCTAGTCCCCGAGCCTGACAGCAGGTGACTCGGTCACGTGGTGCCAGGGTCTTAAAAATAATCAGACTTATATACATGCGCGGACGAGCGTCATGTATACACGGTAGTCTCCAAGGCTGCTAGAAGATGAAGAATAAATCTTGTAGCAGGCTTATAAAAAGTTAAACCACTATGACGAAAGCAGTATGTCGTTTGAGCAGGTTGCCGAACGACAAGTCCGAGCACCGAGCAGTCCCCAGGTTAGCTGGTGACCCTCGGTGTAGCCGTCGATGAACGTCGAGGAGTCTGGCTAGCTGGTCGTCGATGAAGTCTGAGCGCTAGGCAGTGAGCACCGAGCGATCCGACCAGCGCTGCTAACGATGTTGGCGTGAAGAACCCGAGCACCGAGGAGTCCCCAGGTCAACTGGTGAGCTCTCGGTGTAGACGTCGATGAGCGTCGAAGAGTACGGCCAGCTGGTCGGCGATGAAGTCTGGGCGCCAGGCGGTGAGCACTGTGACGGAACGACCCTAATCCCATGGCCCACGTGTCCCTGTCAACCTCTGACAGCCGAACCCATGTTCCATGTGATTAAGACCTGTTCGCCACCGGGCTACATCAGTGCCCAATGTCCGCAGGATCATCTCACAATTCGGTTACAGCATTGCATACTTTTACAAATAACATCGGAATAATGAGCGGAAGACTTAAATAACATTAGTTTTACAAAACAGGGTTCCAAATAGAAATTAAGGTGCAGTTATTACAAACCAAGTTCTGATAATAGAAATAGACATAGGCAACATAGTGGAGAACAGCAAAGATACTTATAATCACCCAGCCCGAGGGTGTACAACTATTCTTCGGCCTCATCGGCCTCTTCCTGGACGATGGTCACGCAGCAGGGTGCAAGACACATCGGGGACTCTGTCATACCTGCAGCATGGGTAACAAACCCTGAGTACTGGGGTACTCAACAAGACTTACCCGACTAAAGAAAAAGGGAGAAGACTCAGGAATGAGAGGCTTAGGGTAGTCAAGGTAAGGCTTAAGCAAGGTCAAGTATTTTGCAGAAAAGCATTTTTGTAAACCTTATTTTATTTTTGAAAGATTCAGTATTCCTCAATTCTTCATCATTCCTGATTCATTTTACATTTCAAAACATTCCTAGTTGAGAACCACTCTCCGTTGACAGTCAGTGGACCAAGTCTCCATAACCGAGGAGCAACGTTAATCCGGATAAATAATACTCAGCTGAGGATCCCTATCCACACTGCATATGTAGCACCCAAGCTTGCATATGCCAACTCGTCTACCACGATTCCTCCAAGATTGGACCCGGTCCTACGCCACCCGGAAGTACAGTACACCACTCCTTTCCAGGTACGACGACCACGTGGGTACATGCTACTTCCGCCATCTCTCCACTCCCAGTGCGCGGTTGTCGGTCCCAATCAAGGATTTCTCGGAGCCAGAGCTTTCCGAAGTATGTGAATAGTTACAAGTCTTGACCAGCAGGCCCCCATACGGATGGTCCCTAATTTTTCCAGCCAGAACTATACCTTGGTTATATCTCACCCAAGCGTAATAGTCCCGTCAGTTTTTCAATCCTGTCCCGGTCGGTGTCAACTGTTGAGTCCCGGACTACAACATGACGGCACCGTACGCTCGGACAACCTCTCCTCGCTATTGACTAGGTACGGATCAGATACCTAGCCAACAGCCGGGGAGTAAGACCAAAATCCCATAAACATTCCTTAAGTGATCACACTTTTGAAATTGGCATTTTATTGCAAAGTCTAATTCAATAAGCATTGCTAAGCATTTTTCAAATACTTTTGAAAAGCAGGTATCAGGTGTATCAGTGGTCAAGGTGGATAGTGCATCAATTAGGATAGCACACAACTCCTATAAACCTAATGCAATAATTTAACTCAAAAGCATTTAAGGAAATCATTTTATAAATTCAAGGAAAGAGTTAAATGCACCGGGGCTTGCCTTGAAGAGCAAAGAGGGCAGGCTCGAGGGCGGCAGGGCAGTTGTCGGAGCTCGGGGTAGCCTCAGGGACAGGTTCGTCGGCGGCTGCCTCGATCTTGACTCCATCTTCAGTGACTATACGAATGCAATGATGCATGCACATGAGTATGCTAGCATGAACAATGCAAAACAGGGCATACAACATGAACCCTAATCACTTTTTCTATTTTCCTTAATTATTTAAAAAGGTCATTTTATGAAGTTGCTCCAAAAATTACCAAATTAATCACATAAGTTCATTATGGTGTAGATAGATGGCAAAACAAATTTCATAATTTTTGGAGGTCATTAAGGTGCTCAAATAATTCCAGACATTAATTAACAAAAGGCACTATTTAACAATTAAAGATAAATGCTCAAAAATCAACTTGTTCCAAAAGACTTCAAAATTTCACCAGAGACTAAACATGGCATATGAAGCTCACAAAAATTTATCTCATGATTTTGGAGTTATAAATAATTTTCTAAAAATCCGAAACTATCCATTTATTAATTAAAAGAGGGATTTTACATTTTTAAATTCTTGCAGAAAAGTCAAGTTTCATATTTTTATAAAATACTACACAGTGCATGGAGCATACCATAATTTTATCAGGATTTAAGGAACAACAGATTAATTCACACAAAAAGAGAAAACAGAACACTATTCACACTCTTTCAAAAAAGAAAAAGAAAAAAAGAGCGCTGTGCCCCTTCCTCGCAGGGGCTCGGGCGAATCGCTGCGAGGCGGACAGCAGGGCTCGGGCGAGGCGGAAACACTCGGTCGTCCGAGACCTGGCTGGTAGGCTCGGGCGAGACGGAAACAAGCGTTTCGTCCGAGGCCTGGCTGGGAGGCTCGGGCGAGACGGAAAGCATGTGTTCGCCGAGGCCTGGCTCGGGCGAAGCGGAGAACGTGTGCTCGAGGCCTGGCTGGGAGGCTCGGGCGAAACGGAGTGGAAGCAGAGACCGGAGGCTTCGGGTGCTTACCACGGGTCGGAGGCAGGGCTCGGCTGCTTCGAGGGAGCGCGGTTCGCAGGCGTGCTCGAGGGAGTGGCTCGGAAACGTGCTCGAGGGTGAGGCTCGAGGGTGAGGCTCAACACGTGCTCGAGGGTGAGGCTCGAGGGTGAGGCTCGACACGTGCTCGAGGGTGAGGCTCGACACGTGCTCGAGGGTGAGGCTCGACACGTGCTCGAGGGTGAGGCTCGAGGAAGGAGACGACCGCGGCGGCACTCCGGCGATCCGGCGATCCTGCGCAACACACGAGACCGCAAGGGCCTGGTTAGAGTCGCGCGGAGCCAAGGAAGCTGACACAGGGGTCAGGGGAAGATGATCGTGGCCGGAGAGGTAGTATTTGACGAACCCGAGTTCACCGGTGTTCCGTCGGAGTTTGGGAAGATGGGGTTACGCCGGGCGATTGGAGGCGGGGGAGGTGAAATTGAGGGGCTGGGAAGCTTCGCGAGCTCAAGGCGGAGCTTTCGGGCTAGGTGGTTGAGCGGCGGGAGCTTCGGAGTGGGCTGGCCACGGCGGCGGGGTCGAGTGAGGAGCTCGGACTCCGACGGTCCCTTTTATAGGCACGGTCGGGGACGGTAGAGAGCACGGGATGGTGTGGATAAGCTCGGCCGAAGCGTGCGCACTCGATTGCAAGCCGGCGGGAAGGACGGCGTGCACCCAGGGCCTGGGCGAAGGCTCGCCGGTGACGGCCACGCGGCGGCGACGCCCTGGGCACTGTAGGGGACGGGGGCGGAGGTCAGCGTTTGCGCGTGCGGGTGCGGCATGATGGCGCGGGCGCAGGCGACAAGTCGGGGGCGGGCGTGCGGCTGCCAGGCGCGCGTGGCGCAGGCAGCGCTGGCGCGCGGCCATGGCCGGGGCCCCCTCCTGCTCTGTGCCGGCTAGAGGTAGGGGATGAACAGGGCTAGGTCTAGGGTTTGACTTTCTGTATTTCGCAAATTACTTCTAAAACTTGAACTGAGCAGCAAAAACTCAAAACACCAAAGTTGTTCAGAAAAAAGAGATCTACAACTTTGTCAAAAAGAATATTTTCAAATTCCAAACAGTTTTTGAATTAAATACGAAATCAGAAAAGGGGACACTTTTAGGATTTGAATAATTTCAAAATTACTTTTGATTTTACATTGAAAGTTGGAAATCTGCAAATATGAAAGTTGTTCCTTTTATCAAAACCTACAACTTTGCTAATATACCCTTTTTCTGAAACCCAATAGTTTTAAATAAATTTTGAAAACTGAAAAGGGGACAAAAACTAGAATTTGAATGAATTTGGATTCACTTCAAACTTTGTACAGAAACTTGAAAATTTGTAAATACCAAAGTTGTTTCTCTTGGCCAGATCTACAACTTTGCTTTTTGGACCAACCTCAAATTTTGAATAATTTTTGAATTACAAAAAGAGGGATAAAATCCAGGGTTTGGAAATCAGGGTTTGCAAAGGGATTTGAAAATCTGATTTTGATTTTTGAACTTTGGCCAACACAACAAAACTTCAAGACATCCAACTGAACAAGAATTACACAAAGCTAGGCACAGAGGTGAAATTACCATTTTTGCCCTTAAAGGAAGATTTGGGCTTTTAGGGTTTTTGAAAAGAGATTGCTACACAAGTACTAAGCAAACATAAATGCAAGGCAAGGATGATTAATGACTAATGATGATGACATGTCAGGTTAATTACAGTTAAACACCAGAGGTGTTACAGCCTTCCCCCCTAAAAGAAATCTCGCCCCGAGATTCCACGTCTTAAGAAGGAAAAGGCAAAACCTTACATCTACAGAGATTCGAGAAAGTCGGGATAGTTCTTTGCTAAGAAGTCTTCGGATTCCCAGGTGGCTTCTTCTTCAGAGTGCTGGTTCCACTGGATCTTGTACCATCTTGTGGTGGTTCTTCGGGTAACACGATCCTTGTGATCCAACACGCGAACTGGATACTCAGTGTATGACAGATCTGGTTCTAGCTCAACGCCTTCAACTTCAACCACATGTTCAGGTACTCGGAGACACTTCTTGAGTTGGGAGACATGAAACACATTATGAACTGCTGAAAGATGATCGGGCAAACTTAGCTTGTAAGCGACCTTGCCACAACGATCCAGAATCTCAAAGGGACCAATGTAGCGGGGTGCTAACTTTCCTTTGACTCCAAAACGAGTGACTCCTTTGGTGGGTGAGACCTTCAGGTACACATAATCCCCGATCTCGAACTGCAGAGGTCGACGTCTCCTGTCAGCATAACTTTTCTGTCAAGACTGTGCAATCTTCATGTTCTCTTGTATTTGCTTGACTTTCTCTTCCATATCTTTTACTAGGTCAACTCCAAAGAATTCCTTTTCTCCGGGTTCAGACCAATTGAGAGGTGTACGACAACGGCGGCCGTACAGTGCTTCAAAGGGTGCCATTTTGATGCTCTCTTGGTAACTGTTATTATATGAGAACTCTGCCAAGGGCAAACAGTCATCCCAAGTATCTGCGAAGGTGAGCACACATGCTCTCAACATATCCTCTAACACTTGGTTGACTCGCTCGGTTTGTCCATCTGTTTGCGGATGATATGCCGTACTATGCAAGAGCTTGGTTCCAAGTGAGGTATGGAACGCTTTCCAAAACTTTGCGATAAATTGGGTACCACGATCAGAGATAATGCTCTTGGGTATGCCATGGAGTTTCACTATGTTGTCCTTGTACAAAGTGGCATAAGTGGGGACGGTGTAACTGGTCTTCACTGGCAGGAAGTGAGCTTGCTTAGTGAGGCGATCCACGATCACCCATATGGAATCAAAACCTCTTGATGTCTTGGGTAGACCATTGATAAAGTCCATACTGATATCGTCCCATTTCCAAGCAGGTACAGGTAAAGGTTGCAATTCTCCTCCGGGCTTCATGTGCATGGCTTTGACTTTCTGGCAGGTATCGCACTGAGCGACATACCGGGCGATCTCAATCTTCATCTTTGTCCACCAGAATTGCTGCTTCAAATCCTGGTACATCTTGTTGCTGCCGGGGTGGATGGAGAATCTAGTCAAGTGTGCTTCATCAAGGATTAACTTTCTTAACTCAGGCACTTTAGGAACTACTAACCGATTCTTAAACCATACTACTCCTGCATCATCGATCCTGAAACAATCAGCCTTTCCGGATTGAACCTTTTCGATGATGTGCTTGATTCCCGGGTTATCTTTCTGTGCAGCGATGATCTGCTCTCTGATAGGGGTTTCTATTCTGATATTATTCAGAGTTCCTTGTGGAATCATTTCAATATTCAACTTTTCCAGCTCAAAACACAAGGAAGAATCATAGGGTTTCATCATCAGACAGTTGCAATAAGACTTGCGACTGAGTGCATCGGCGACCACATTCGCCTTACCCGGATGGTAATGCACTTCAAGATCATAGTCCTTAATTAACTCAAGCCATCTTCTCTGCCTCATATTCAGTTCCTCTTGAGTGAAGATATACTTCAGGCTTTTGTGATCAGTGTACACATTACAGGTACTGCCCAACAAATAATGACGCCAGATCTTCAAGGCATGCACTACTGCTGCTAACTCGAGATCATGAGTTGGGTAATTCTCTTCATGTCGCTTAAGCTGTCGGGAGGCATAAGCGATCACTCGACCCTCTTGCATCAAAACACAGCCCAAACCAGTACCAGATGCATCACAGTAGACATCAAAGGGCTTCTCGATGTTCGGCTGGGCTAACACTGGTGATGTGGTCAACAGTTTCTTCAAAGTTTGAAAGGCTTGCTCACAGGCTGGTGACCAGACAAACTTCACAGAATTCTTTACTAACTCAGTGATAGGCTTGGCGATTCTTGAGAAATCTGGGATGAATCGACGATAATATCCTGCCATTCCCATAAAGCTGCGGACTTGATGAACAGTGGTAGGTGGCTTCCAATCCAGAATGTCTGCCACTTTACCAGGGTCAACTGACACACCTTCAGCGGAAAGGACATGACCAAGAAACTGTATCTGATCTAACCAGAACTCACATTTACTGAACTTGGCATACAGCTGATGCTCTCTGAGACGGGATAGAACGATACGAAGATGTTCGGCATGATCTTCAGGGGGTTTTGAGTAGACAAGGATGTCGTCAATGAACACGACCACGAATTTATCAAGCTCTAGCATGAACACAGAGTTCATGAGGTACATGAAATGAGCAGGGGCATTGGTCAAACCGAAGGACATGACCAAGTACTCATATAGGCCGTATCTGGTGGTGAAAGCTGTTTTAGGAATATCTTCAGGACGAATCTTTATTTGGTGGTAGCCGGATCTGAGATCGATCTTGGAGAATACTTTGGCTCCAGCTAACTGGTCAAAGAGAAGATCAATACGAGGCAAGGGATATTTATTTTTGATGGTGACCTCATTGAGTGGGCGATAGTCAATGCACATTTTGAGAGTCTTGTCTTTCTTCTTTACAAAGATTGCAGGACAGCCCCAAGGAGACGAGCTTGGGCGAATGAAACCCTTGTCCAACAAATCTTGTAATTGGATTTTTAGTTCTGCCAACTCTCTGGGAGGCATTCGATAAGCTCTGCAGGATATAGGAGCAGTCCCGGGCTTTAGCTCTATGGCAAACTCAACGTCACGGTCAGGAGGTAGACCAGGCAAATCCTCAGGAAAAACATCAGGGAATTCACAAACCACGGGGATGTCCCGGGTTTCCAGAACATAGGCGGTATTTATTTGAGTGGCTGCTGGTTTTTGAGGCATTGGAAGTTGGAGAAGGAGTTTGGCGGTACTGTTAGGAATATCCACTCTCACAACTCTATTCAAGATGTCGATCATGGCTTTATACTGACACATCCAATTCATGCCTAGGATGACATCTATCTCCTGAGCATGAAGCACTATCATGGTGGTGGGAAATACATGTTCCCCCAACATTACTGGTATACTGCGAACCACTTCCTTAGTACTTATACGCCCTCCAGGCGAAAATATGCAGAAACTTTCTTTTAAATCCTCAATTGATATTTCATGCTTGATGACAAAAGTACGACTGATGAAGGAATGCGATGCACCAGAATCAAACAACACAACTGCAGGGTGATTGGCAACAGGAAACCTACCGATCATGACGGGCTCCCCTTCTGGTATATCGCTGACAGCGGTGTAGTAGACTTGCCCGTGCTTCTTGACAATCCTGCCTTTCTGAGCATGCTGCTGCTGTGCACGGTGCTGCTGCTGCTGAGATCCTCCAGGATTCTTCTGAGCATTCTGAGCATACCTCTTGGGCTTTGGGCACTCACGAGACCAGTGACCAAGCTGGCCGCAGTTGTAGCAGGGATGGTTGTAAGCTGTTTGTGGAGTGGTGATACGAACACCTGGGGCGTTCGGCTGTGTGGCACTCTGCTGGTTGGCATTATGGGTGGTGGCCGCGGTACGGACGACCACTTGCTGGTTGGGGTAAGGTAGACGATTGTGGTGGTGGCTGGGGTGATAGATGATTCTCTGGCGTTTGTGACCGCCAGAGAAGCTGCTTGACGCTGCTTTCTTCTTCTTCTTCTCTTCCTGGTAATGGCGATTGCTTTCTTAAAAAGCAACAGCCCGGTCAACAACATCGTGATAAGACCCAGTCAGGTTATTGGACAAGCTCCTGCGGATCTTTGGGTGCAGTCCTCTGAGGAAACAATCCCTCTTCTTCTCATCTGTGTTGACATACTCTGAGGCATACTGGCTGAGATGATTGAATTGACCCACATACTGCATGACTGTGGAGTCTTTCTGTTGGAGAGCCAGGAACTGATCAAGCTTCATTTTCATTAATCCGGAAGGGATGTGATGAGCACGGAAGGCAGTGCGGAACTCTTCCCAGGTCAACCGATGACCTTCTGGCTGGGCAGCCAACAGGTTGGCGTACCAAGCACTTGCCGGACCACGAAGCTGCTGTGAAGCGAACCGTGGCTTCTGGATATCGGTGCAGTTGATAAGACCAAACTTCTGCTCCATGGTGTGGAGCCAATCATCAGCTTCGAGGGGTTCATCGGCCTTAGTGAAGACCGGTGGACGAGTTTCGGTGAATTCCACATAGGTGGTCTCTTGGTTGATGTTGTGGCGACCACGGTGAAAGTTCTGCTGTCCTTGGTTTTGAGCCATTAGGTTGGCAGCGGCGGCCAAGGCTGCAATGGCATCTGCTAGGGTGGCTGGGACAGGTGGAGGGTTTGGGAGGTTGGCATCATCAGAACCTCCAGCTCCAGTGCGAGTGTTCACAGGCATCTGTTAAGCAACTTGGAACTTAGCATTCATAGATAGGGTTCTGAAAACAACAGACTGATAGCTTCTTCTAATACAAAAGACTGATGACTTGATAAGGTGACTGACAGATGATACAGACCGATAAAGGGAAAAGATGCGAAAAGAAAGATACATGCCAGACTTGGCAACAGACAGACTAACGTCCCCAAACCTAGACTAAGGTTTTAGGTAAGCCGATGGTACAGACACTACGAGTCTAGTCGTCGTCGATGATGATCATGTCTTCGTCGTCGTCTTCTTCGAGGATGAGCTCAGGCTCCTCCTCCTCGTCCTCGTCTTCAGCGTGGACGTCCTCAGCAGGTTCAATTTCTTCGTCCACGTCTGGCTCTTGTTCCACATCGAGTTCTTCCACTACTCCGTCCTCAGGGTCTTCCATAACCGGGGGTACCAAGGGGTGGAGTTGATCATACAGCTGATGCACTTCCTCATGAAGCATATCATTGAACTGTTCAATCTGAGCTGTGTACTGCTGCAGTCCGTGGAGCTGGGCTCTGGTAACGTCCTCGCGGGTCCAAGCATCATTGCGCTGCTCGATAGCGCGAACCATATTCCGATTGGCCTTCTCCAGGGAAGCTCGTGCCTCATAAAACTCCAGGCGTGAGTGGTAGAAGTCATGCTCCAAGTTCTTCAGCTCAACCTTCAGATCCTTGATTTCCTCCTTCAGGTTCTTACGGGTGCGGCGGGGAAAGCGACGACCGTTGGAAGATTCTTCAGTCTCCTCCCCAGCGCGTGGTGCCAGCTGGTGGCGTGGCACACCATGCGGTCCAGTCGACTTGCGGGCAGTCAGCTTGATGCGAGCCATGTCTGGATAAGAGAAGATGGATGAGAAAGGCTAGCAAGAACAGGTAAAGGCATACTACCCCAACGAACTTAGAGAGGAAGTTAACTTTAGTGATTATGACATGATGCATGAATCGTTCCTACGGAACAAAGCAATGCAATAAATAAGGTACATAGGGCTTAAAACATGTTGTTCCACTAGCTAGTGTTGCCATATGAGAGACAAGATGAGAGAAGCAATTTGGACTCAAAATAGTCAAGTTTAGTTTGTTTGGACTCAAAAGGTCTTTTGAAGTTTTCGCAAAAACGAACACTGCAACGTTAAAGTGAGATGCTCTGATACCACTCTGTGACGAAACGACCCTAATCCCATGGCCCACGTGTCCCTGTCAACCTCTGACAGCTGAACCCATGTTCCATATGATTAAGACCTGTTCGCCACCGGGCTACATCAGTGCCCAATGTCCGCAGGATCATCTCACAATTCGGTTACAGCATTGCATACTTTTACAAATAACATCGGAATAATGAGCGGAAGACTTAAATAACATTAGTTTTACAAAACAGGGTTCCAAATAGAAATTAAGGTGCAGTTATTACAAACCAAGTTCTGATAATAGAAATAGACATAGGCAACATAGTGGAGAACAGCAAAGATACTTATAATCACCCAGCCCGAGGGTGTACAACTATTCTTCGGCCTCATCGGCCTCTTCCTGGACGATGGTCACGCAGCAGGGTGCAAGACACATCGGGGACTCTGTCATACCTGCAGCATGGGTAACAAACCCTGAGTACTGGGGTACTCAACAAGACTTACCCGACTAAAGAAAAAGGGAGAAGACTCAGGAATGAGAGGCTTAGGGTAGTCAAGGTAAGGCTTAAGCAAGGTCAAGTATTTTGCAGAAAAGCATTTTTGTAAACCTTATTTTATTTTTGAAAGATTCAGTATTCCTCAATTCTTCATCATTCCTGATTCATTTTACATTTCAAAACATTCCTAGTTGAGAACCACTCTCCGTTGACAGTCAGTGGACCAAGTCTCCATAACCGAGGAGCAATGTTAATCCGGATAAATAATACTCAGCTGAGGATCCCTATCCACACTGCATATGTAGCACCCAAGCTTGCATATGCCAACTCGTCTACCACGATTCCTCCAAGATTGGACCCGGTCCTACGCCACCCGGAAGTACAGTACACCACTCCTTTCCAGGTACGACGACCACGTGGGTACATGCTACTTCCGCCATCTCTCCACTCCCAGTGCGCGGTTGTCGGTCCCAATCAAGGATTTCTCGGAGCCAAAGCTTTCCGAAGTATGTGAATAGTTACAAGTCTTGACCAGCAGGCCCCCATACGGATGGTCCCTAATTTTTCCAGCCAGAACTATACCTTGGTTATATCTCACCCAAGCGTAATAGTCCCGTCAGTTTTTCAATCCTGTCCCGGTCGGTGTCAACTGTTGAGTCCCGGACTACAACATGACGGCACCGTACGCTCGGACAACCTCTCCTCGCTATTGACTAGGTACGGATCAGATACCTAGCCAACAGCCGGGGAGTAAGACCAAAATCCCATAAACATTCCTTAAGTGATCACACTTTTGAAATTGGCATTTTATTGCAAAGTCTAATTCAATAAGCATTGCTAAGCATTTTTCAAATACTTTTGAAAAGCAGGTATCAGGTGTATCAGTGGTCAAGGTGGATAGTGCATCAATTAGGATAGCACACAACTCCTATAAACCTAATGCAATAATTTAACTCAAAAGCATTTAAGGAAATCATTTTATAAATTCAAGGAAAGAGTTAAATGCACCGGGGCTTGCCTTGAAGAGCAAAGAGGGCAGGCTCGAGGGCGGCAGGGCAGTTGTCGGAGCTCGGGGTAGCCTCAGGGACAGGTTCGTCGGCGGCTGCCTCGATCTTGACTCCTTCTTCGGTGACTATACGAATGCAATGATGCATGCACATGAGTATGCTAGCATGAACAATGCAAAACAGGACATACAACATGAACCCTAATCACTTTTTCTATTTTCCTTAATTATTTAAAAAGGTCATTTTATGAAGTTGCTCCAAAAATTACCAAATTAATCACATAAGTTCATTATGGTGTAGATAGATGGCAAAACAAATTTCATAATTTTTGGAGGTCATTAAGGTGCTCAAATAATTCTAGACATTAATTAACAAAAGGCACTATTTAACAATTAAAGATAAATGCTCAAAAATCAACTTGTTCCAAAAGACTTCAAAATTTCACCAGAGACTAAACATGGCATAGGAAGCTCACAAAAATTTATCTCATGATTTTTAGAGTTATAAATAATTTTCTAAAAATCCGAAACTATCCATTTATTAATTAAAAGAGGGATTTTACATTTTTAAATTCTTGCAGAAAAGTCAAGTTTCATATTTTTATAAAATACTACACAGTGCATGGAGCATACCATAATTTTATCAGGATTTAAGGAATAACAGATTAATTCACACAAAAAGAGAAAACAGAACACTATTCACACTCTTTCAAAAAGAAAAAGAAAAAAAGAGCGCTGTGCCCCTTCCTCGCAGGGGCTCGGGCGAATCGCTGCGAGGCGGACAGCAGGGCTCGGGCGAGGCGGAAACACTCGGCCGTCCGAGACCTGGCTGGTAGGCTCGGGCGAGACGGAAACAAGCGTTTCGTCCGAGGCCTGGCTGGGAGGCTCGGGCGAGACGGAAAGCATGTGTTCGCCGAGGCCTGGCTCGGGCGAAGCGGAGAACGTGTGCTCGAGGCCTGGCTGGGAGGCTCGGGCGAAACGGAGTGGAAGCAGAGACCGGAGGCTTCGGGTGCTTACCACGGGTCGGAGGCAGGGCTCGGCTGCTTCGAGGGAGCGCGGTTCGCAGGCGTGCTCGAGGGTGTGGCTCGGGAACGTGCTCGAGGGTGAGGCTCAACACGTGCTCGAGGGTGAGGCTCGAGGGTGAGGCTCGACACGTGCTCGAGGGTGAGGCTCGACACGTGCTCGAGGGTGAGGCTCGAGGAAGGAGACGACCGCGGCGGCACTCCGGCGATCCGGCGATCCTGCGCAACACACGAGACCGCAAGGGCCTGGTTAGAGTCGCGCGGAGCCAAGGAAGCTGACACAGGGGTCAGGGGAAGATGATCGTGGCCGGAGAGGTAGTATTTGACGAACCCGAGTTCACCGGTGTTCCGTCGGAGTTTGGGAAGATGGGGTTACGCCGGGCGATTGGAGGCGGGGGAGGTGAAATTGAGGGGCTGGGAAGCTTCGCGAGCTCAAGGCGGAGCTTTCGGGCTAGGTGGTTGAGCGGCGGGAGCTTCGGAGTGGGCTGGCCACGGCGGCGGGGTCGAGTGAGGAGCTCGGACTCCGACGGTCCCTTTTATAGTCACGGTCGGGGACGGTAGAGAGCACGGGATGGTGTGGATAAGCTCGGCCGAAGCGTGCGCACTCGATTGCAAGCCGGCGGGAAGGACGGCGTGCACCCAGGGCCTGGGCGAAGGCTCGCCGGTGACGGCCACGCGGCGGCGACACCCTGGGCACTGTAGGGGACGGGGGCGGAGGTCAGCGTTTGCGCGTGCGGGTGCGGCATGATGGCGCGGGCGCAGGCGACAAGTCGGGGCGGGCGTGTGGCTGCCAGGCGCGCGTGGCGCAGGCGGCGCTGGCGCGCGGCCATGGCCGGGGCCCCCTCCTGCTCTGTGCCGGCTAGAGGTAGGGGATGAACAGGGCTAGGTCTAGGGTTTGACTTTCTGTATTTCGCAAATTACTTCCAAAACTTGAACTGAGCAGCAAAAACTCAAAACACCAAAGTTGTTCAGAAAAAAGAGATCTACAACTTTGTCAAAAAGAATATTTTCAAATTCCAAACAGTTTTTGAATTAAATACGAAATCAGAAAAGGAGACACTTTTAGGATTTGAATAATTTCAAAATTACTTTTGATTTTACATTGAAAGTTGGAAATCTGCAAATATGAAAGTTGTTCCTTTTATCAAAACCTACAACTTTGCTAATATACCCTTTTTCTGAAACCCAATAGTTTTAAATAAATTTTGAAAACTGAAAAGGGGACAAAAACTGGAATTTGAATGAATTTGGATTCACTTCAAACTTTGTACAGGAACTTGAAAATTTGTAAATACCAAAGTTGTTTCTCTTGGCCAGATCTACAACTTTGCTTTTTGGACCAACCTCAAATTTTGAATAATTTTTGAATTACAAAAAGAGGGATAAAATCCAGGGTTTGGAAATCAGGGTTTTGCAAAGGGATTTGAAAATCTGATTTTGATTTTTGAACTTTGGCCAACACAACAAAACTTCAAGACATCCAACTGAACAAGAATTACACAAAGCTAGGCACAGAGGTGAAATTACCATTTTTGCCCTTAAAGGAAGATTTGGGCTTTTAGGGTTTTTGAAAAGAGATTGCTACACAAGTACTAAGCAAACATAAATGCAAGGCAAGGATAATTAATGACTAATGATGATGACATGTCAGGTTAATTACAGTTAAACACCAGAGGTGTTACAAGCACCGAGCGAAGCGACCAGCTGGTTGATGACGAAGTCCGGGCGCCAGGCGGTGAGCTCCGAGCAAAGCGACCAAGTGGTCGACGAACCCGAGCACCGAGGAGTCCCCAGCTCAGCTGGTGAGCTCTCGGTGTAGCCGTCGATGAGCGTCGAAGAATACGTCCAGCTGGTCGGCGACGAAGTCCGAGCGCCAGGCGGCGAGCACCGAGCGAAGCGACCAGGTGGTCGACGAACCCGAGCACCAAGGAGTCCCCAACTCAGCTGGTGAGCTCTCGGTGTAGCCATCGATGAGCGTCGAAGAGTGCGGCCAGCTGGTCGGCGATGAAGTCCGAGCATCAGGCGATGAGCACTGAGCGAAGCGACCAGCTGGTTGGCAACGAAGTCCAAACGCCAAGTGGTGAGCACCAAGCGAAGCGACCAGCTGGTCGACGACAAAGTCCGAGCGCTAGGTGGTGAGCACCGAGCGAAGCGACCAGCTGGTCCTAAGCGATGATCTTTTCATCCATCATAACTGGTCCAGTCCCCGAGCGTAAAGAATTAGCTCGCAGACCGAACATGGTTCCTGTAAAATAAACATGGAGAATAGTAGTACATGACGTACAAATAAAATATGGAGAAAACATTAGCGGTAAAGAAACAACATGTGCTGCTCAGCGGTCAGTCAGCTGGATTGAACGCTCAGCATTAAATAAAATTCCCCTGAGCAGTTTGTTTGTAACTGAGTCGCCAGCCCCGGCTAGCCGATAACTCTGGAGCGTGAGGCGCGGAGCCCAGACACGCGTAAGAGCACCAACGTCACCGAGGAGCCGCTGCTGACCACCCGAAACGCAGAGCGCGGAGCTACATTCACGTGTAGGGAGGAGCCGGAGACAGGGCCGTCTCTGGAAATCACGAGTGTAAACGTGACTGCTCGGGAAGACACATATGTCATCCTCAGGATGGTATATATGGTAAAAATAACGAAGAGTCATTATAAAAAATAACGTGACCACGGAGGCACACGATGATATCTAGAGATAGATATATGACGATCGAAGGAATATTTAATCGATGTAAAAGATAATACTTAGCTTTTGTCGTTCGAACGGAGTAGTCGACGAGAGGCGTCGAGGACGGCGATGAGTCAACAACGAGCGGTCGGTGAGGATGGCGGTGAGACGATGATGACAACGTGATGGCTTGTCGCGGCTCATTGGTGGCTCGTCGGTGGCTCGACGTCGGCTCGTCGATGGCTCGTCGGTGGCTCGATGATGGCTCGCTTTTGGCTCGCTTTTGGCTCGTTGGCTCGTCGACGACGTGATGGCTTGCTTTTGGCTCGTATGCTCGTTGGTGGCTCATTGGCTCGTCAGTGGCTCGCCTTTGGCTCGACAACGACGTGATGACTCGCTTCTGGCTCGTAGATGATCAGAGCGAGCATAGGGCACGGGTCGTCGAGCAGCTTCTCATAATCCTCGTCGTAGTTGATGAGCCGAGCCAACGATATCTTCTTGTCGACTGTGATGGAGTTGCCTAGCCCTCAATCTTTCCTCCCGGTCGTGGTCGTCATAGCGCCGATTATTACGGCTATCATCATTGCGACACGGTTGGAGGTCGGAGCGAGAGGTACGGGCAACATTGTGCTTGGGAGATCGATCTCTGATCAGATCTACGAGAGCGAGAGTGTCGGTGATGCCTGTTGTGACCCGATCGATGGATTCGATCAGATCGGTATTGTCGACACGTCGTCCCCGATAGCGGGGAAGCGTGGTCGGAGCGCCGGGGAAGATGACCTCGAAGAGATGTCGAGGCTGGTCTCGCCGACGCTGAAGTGGTGGAAGCAGATCTGTTCGGCACAGGGAAAGCCTGCACCGCCTCCACGGCCCTAGCGGCGCCGTTGACGTCGGTGGTCGAGGAGAACGACCTAACGACGAACGTGAAGCCTCCGGAAGGGTCGTAGAAACGAGGAAGAAAACCATCTGAGTCGTCATGGCGTCCGTACGCACATGCCCCACGGTGGGCGCCACTGTCGACGAAATATCGCCGATAGTCCACCTAGGGGTATGCCCAAGGTGGTAGATTAGAGGGGAAAGTGTGCAAGACGACGACCCAGACGTTGACGCAAGGCAAAACAAGATGAACACAAAGGTTTATCCAGGTTCGGGCCGCTAGGTTTAGCGTAATACCCTACGTCCCGCGTCGAGTGATATTGATTAGATCTGGCCTGTGGCTTATGACCTGTGACCTAGGACCTATCTTCTATCTCACTTGTCCCGTGTCCTCTCGGAGGACCCCTGCTCCTCCTTATATATTCCGAAGGGACAGAGTTACATGGTAAGTATCCGAGTTGGTACTGTATCTAGATTACAACTGTCGTACGGTGCATGCCGTGCGCCGTACGCCTTCATCCTGCGGGCCGGACGACCCCCAGTGGTGAGGTCTATGTACCATTGTGTGGTACCCTGGGGTCCATATCCCCACAGAGAGAAAATATATCATCAATGGGAGGAGATGGACACAAGAGCAAGATTGAAAAATAGAAGGTCAAGATTGGAGAATAGAAAGAGGTTGATTTATTCAAGAAGCACACAAGTAGGGGGCAAGCTCGTCATCTTTGGTTGTCGCATTTGAAATGTGCGATACATATGAGTGCTTCCATTTGCATTCTAATGTTTTGCTAACGATATCATGCTTGAGTGTTGTTTGCTAGACATAGCTTGATTCATAAATGGAGTCCAGCCTTCAAGTAGTATTTAGAGCTTAGCTATTTTTTGTTTTACATGTGTTATCTAAAACCATGCTTATAATATTGATCTCACGTGGCATCAAGTGTTTTTGTATATCCAGATAGCCATGATGCTACGAATAAAAATATTAGAAACGGTATTTACACTACAAAAATTTATTCCTATCTCAAATACCTTAGCATCACTTGGGATTGCTAATTATCCCACAATTCCAATCTACCACATATGCAATATTGAAACCAAACCTTTCTAGCACGTATGTAGGGGGAGTTGACAAGTGGTCTAGATGCTTGGACAAGTAGCACAAATCCAAACCAAAGTTAGCAAGCTATGTGTTTTTGTGCGAAGTGTTAGCTTGAATTTTAATTAATTACTTGTATTTGTTTAGGTTTTCATAAATGATCAAAAAGGGGAAACTGAAAGTCCTAGTTTGATGATTTTGGTAATTGAATGACAACTAGTGAACTAACAAAATGCTTAAATGTTGTATAAACTAGATTATGCTCACGACCAAATGTTTAGCTAGAAAGATACTATGAACATGATGGTAATGGCTATGAGATAATCAAGCGCTCAAGTTTGGTTCAAGAGACGACGAAGGAGATGGAAACAAGCTTGAAGGCAAAGGTGTAGGTTAGGGGTTTCCATTTTCTTAGCCAATGCTTAATGTACGATCTGGTTTAGGATATATAGTCTGCAAACTAGATTTTTGGTTATTGAGTGTGAAAATTAGTGCACTAATGCTTTAAATGAGTTGTGATCAAGCTATGGTCCACAAGATGATGTGAGTAAGGCCTAGAGATCGTGGAGATGATGATCAAGCTATATGAAGCAAAACACACACATTGGAGGAGAGAGAGAGAGAGAGATCAAGTCCGATGACAATGGTATATGCTACATTTTTTTATTTCACCGCACAAGATGCAATAGAGCACATGATCGAGTTTAGGATATATAGTTGTATTATTAAGAGAAAAACTCTAAAACAAAACAATTATCTAGTACCATAAGGTTTGAACCTAGTGACACCGTTAGTTGCAAGTTTTTTTGAAAACAAACTCAGTGCCTAAGGTGAAGGTGTGATGTTAAAACACTTTGGAGTTAGCAAATTTGAAATATTTGTAAGAAATAAGACTTAAGGTAAACTTTTTGCTCTCACCTAAAAATCAGGTGGAAGGTTACTAGACAAAAATAAATTTAAAACTAGTTGTGATTGAAACTCAATTAACAAGTGGGTGTCGGATTGGCACACTGCAGCTGCAGCTGGTTGTATCAAACCTCAATCTCCCAATTTGGCAAGTGACAATCCCTATGAGTCCATGGTATTTCATACTTCTTCATCTCTATTTCAATTGCACAAACTAAATTGGTTGAATCAGACCATTTAATCATTAATTAATTGTGTTTTAATTTGTCAAAATTGCATCTATGATTTCTTTCAAGTGTCAATTCAAATTCAGTGAGTATATTCTCAGGAGGCAAGGATGAACCCAATAGCCATCAGTTAATTAATTTTTTAATCATTTTTATGCCTTCATCAAGTTTGCTGTACAATTTGAAGTGAATAGAACATCAAATATCATCTAAATTATGCATTTTATGCTTTACTTCGACGGAGCGCCCCCTTTTCCATCTTTCTCGAACCAGCGGCCGACTCCTCCCTGCGCCCCTGCCCCAGCCGTCGGCGTCGCGGCTCCGCGCGACCGTGCCTCCGCCGGACCGTCGCCGTCCGCCCACTGACCACTGGCCGCCCTCTCGGGCGCTCGGCCTCGGCCCCGACCCCATCCCTGCCCTCGCCCCACGGACGGCTCGACGGAGACCGACGGCCTGGCTACACGGGCCCAGCAAGACGAGCATCAAGAATTCGCTCAGGCGATCTTCTCTTCACGTACATAGTCAGGTATATCTCTGTCTCCTCATGTATACATGTGTCTTCCTCATGTATAAGAGATCAATCGCCACAGATCATCCATCTATGTTCCCAGTTCATGGCGCTGGACGAGGACATGGAAATCTAATATATACTGCCGGCTATTGCATGCTAGATATGTTTCTGAGTTCAGTTCAGAAAGATGTATATGCAGAGCTCCCCTCCTGCAGAAAGATACTATCTAATAAAAAATGATTAAATTTACATGTATGGCTTCTGCATCGACCTGCAGAGCTCCCCTCAGGTACGTAACATCTATGAATGTCTTCTTGTAGGATCTCTGAATTTGTTTTATCTCTCAATTCAAATGGGGTTTTCAAACTGAGAGATCGTTAGATGGATGATTTAGGATACAATAAACCATTATTTTCATATGTATATGTTGGTGTTGCCTAAATATGATGCAATAAGTCTCAATGACTTTGGAATTTAGGATACCCAAAAGTCCAAATCCATTATATTCAAAACTGAGGGAGAAGAGACTATGCAGGCAATATATTTTAAATATTCTCATCTAAGTTATACTCTCTCCGTTCCAAATAATAAGTCATTCCAAGAATCTTAGAGAGTCAAAGTTTTTTCAAATTTGACCAAAATTATAGAGAGAAATACAAAGATTTATGACATCAAATAGGTATATTATGAAAATATAATATAACTAAAAAAATCTAATGATACTTAGTTGGTATCATAAATATTATTATCTTATTATATAAATAAATTTGGTCAAACTTGAAAATTTTTGACTCTCCAACTTATAATTTGGAATGGAGGGAGTATCTAAAATTTATGTTTCTTTATTAAATGAACCAAGAATTAATATTTAAAACCTTATCCTATTTTGTAGTTGAAAAAGGTCAATTATATTTATATACAAATTAACTTGTAGAAAATTTCATTAGTATTCCATCCATTGAGAATGAATAGTTCTCATAAAACGTGTGTGTCGCACGTGCATGTCCACTAGTATCTATAAGGTCCCTGTGGAACATGGGAAAATTTCCTAAAACCCTGTGTTTTTCCTCTAAAATCAAACTGTTTCTACATGCCTACGAAAATCCTGTGTTCCAAAGTGGCGCTAACTATGTGACTAATGTGAGTAGTTTAAACGTTGGACCTACGCGTGCAGATTTTGCAGCTCCGCCGCATTAAAGACCATGCAGCATGCCAGATGACTAGGGCAGCGATCTGCGGCTTCACACCGCACTGGCAATCTGCGAGATCAGGTATAAGAGCGGAGTGGAATGATTATTGGTGTTTGGATCGGCTACTAGTATTGATTCGATCCTTCTATTCTTTTGTAGTTTTGCTTACTATTCAATTGATTGATTCCCCCAGGACTTCAGGTAACTCGTTTAGATCTCCAGACGCCATCTGCATCGCGAGCATGATGGACTCTGTGACTGTAGGAGAAACCCATCCCGATTCTACATAGCGCGGTAAGGATCTTATCCCAGCCAGCAGTAACAATTTCTACTACAATTCTGTGTCATAACTCCAAAACAAATTTCACACGTATCATATTATTAGATATATACCAGCTTTTTATAGAATCGAGATGTAGCGTTTCCTGCAAAACAAACACATTGACTAGACCTGAGCCTGACATATGTAAGTCGGGTAGTGGAATTGATCTGCTATCTAAGTTCAGAAAAGGAATTCAACACAATGAAGTATTGAGTGGCAATGCCGGCAAATCAGAAGCATAACATATTCCAACATGACCGTTAAAGTGTACATAAAAGAAGACAAGAAGTTAAGCATGAACAAGCTATCAAGAAAGTTTGCAGCAGTCATCAAAGAAGTCTTGTCAATGTGGTCATTCTCTGATAAGTAAGCACCTTATTAGATGCTAAAGAGCAGACCAGCATGCTAAGTTGTCTGAATAAACATTATGATGGGTATGGCTAATTGAAGATATTAAGAGCCTGCTTCTTTATCTCCACAGCTTCGAGGAGCTTCTTAGCCACCGCGCATGCGTACACCGAAGAGCCCTTAGGTATCTGCAGTATGAAGATATGGAGTATTATAACTAATGTCTGTGCTACAGACACAGGGAAAAGGATCAGGAACCTATTTGTTTAAGAAAATTTGTTTGTTACCTTTGTATTGAACATGAATATATGGTGATCTCCTATGATTCCCCCAACAACATGGATGAGCTCAAGACGAAACTCCTCTAGAACCTTTGCAGCACAAAGCAAAGAGTTGGCTCTCTTCTTCTCTGTGAACTTGATATTTATTTCATCATCAACTATGCGAACATCAACGTCGCACTCCTTGGACCTCCTTTGAACCCAGGAGCTCCTTATAGCCCCATTCATCTGATTGTTTTGATCATCACTCACTGGCTGCATTGAAGAGCTTTCCCCATCATCAGCTGCCTCATCATCCAATTTCAGCATCTTCCTCCTGTCAGTGCTGTTCCTCTTCTTTTCCAGTAAGATCTTCAGTTCTTTCACTGTTCTATTAAGCTCATTGATGTATTCAATGGCATCTCCAACTATAGAGGCCCTGTCATTCTGGAGAATAGTTTTACAACAATTCAAAATTCATAGCATCTTATTTACTAAGAGTACAATAAATGTAATTTAGGAAAGAAAAACAATATTGCATTGTGCTGGTCATAACTAGAGTTTCTGGAATGGAAATTCTCTTATCTCACATATTTTAGAATTACATTCTATTTTGTTGGATGCTGATACTAAAGATCAATTTACGTACATCTATCCACTGAATACATGCAAAAAATCCATGATCGCCTTCCTCCACATACTTGAACTAATACCACTTTATAAGAGTTTGCTAACGACAAATCCATCTTTAATAAAGTTTTCTTTATCATACATACGTTTGTTTCAATTTTATTTTTCCTAGGGAAAACAATCTGAATACATATTCCATTTATTACATCCTGTACGAATAGAAATTACTAAATGTTCTAGAAATCCATGGAACTGTGAAAAATGAGTTTTCTGTATTGAGAGAAACAATTAAGGAATTTGTGCGTGGAAAGATAAGCTATACAAACCTTAGTAGGGTTTGGGAACAGTGATCTTAAAGCCCCATACTTCACATTTAGCTGCTCCCTCCTCTCTCTTTCAGTTGCAAAGTTAGCTTTTCCCTTGCCCTTGCCAAATCCACCTTTCTGTCTTCTGCTCCCCAATACTGGGCTGTCGAACTGCCTCCCATCTATCTCCTGGAAAATATTTCCTGAGACCCCTGGTACCCCAACCATTCCATCTCTCTCATCATCACTGGTAAATAACCCATAGTTTTGTGGTAGCGAATGATAGAGATCCTTCAACATATGAGATTGAGTAGCATGATAACCTAATGGTAGAGTTGAATCGCTGAACATCATTCCACTTTCATGAATTGCTACTCCTTGAAGGTCATTGGTAATGTCCAAATGGTTGACCATGTTCTGTGCTGGATCACCAAAGATATGTTCTGTCGAAGGAAATTCAGGAATCAAACTGCACCTTTGGATCTGTAGAGAATTTAGAAGATCATGTGCAGCTGAATAAGTGCCATTTCGATATGATGCAGGGTCATAGTCCAGGACCTGTTGTTCCACAGTTATGTTATGTGGACCTTCTATCTGGTGGCTGAGGATATGATCTTGGACACCATAGACAGCAGGAACCAAATTTTCAGTTTCTGCTGGAGGAACTTCTTGGATCATGTGACCACTATGATCCTGCTCCATGTCAATCCCAAGCTGGTGTTGAATTTGGTCGATCACCCTTGCAGGCTCAGAGGTAAGGTTGGCTGGATTGGAGTGATCTTCTATGAAGGGCGCAAATCTGAAGTTCTGCTGTTCAACATCATGGATCATTGATCCTTCCATGAGAATATGATCATGAGAACCATCAAAATAACCTCCCCCAGCAATCATTTTGGGCCCTGGTTACCTTCACTCAAGATAAAAAATATACAGCATTTAGGAACTATACACACCATATAAGTATCTAAAGTAGCAAACATTTAGGAAGAAGCAAAGGCAGGAGACAAAACTGATTAAGAAACATAGAAGTAGCATGCTAGAGGATCTGAAATAGACAAAAAAGTTATTAGCTGGTGCTCATGAATTGAGTGAAAAGATGACTCAACCTGTATGAAACAACAACGATGGAATTGATTAGGCAGAGAAGATTGCAGCTGGCTTAGTTGGTTTGATTGTTTGAGAGGAAGAGAATACTCAAGGTTTAAGCTAGGCAATCTGTTTCTCTCTATCTTTTCCGTGTGGAGTTTTATTAGCACATGGATGAGACAGGAAGCCTTTTTGTTTGCTTAGGACCCAACAAACTGCCTTGCGACTTTATTTGCGCTCTACTCCTAAAAATATGAATCTTGCTAGTTTGTGCTTCAACTACCAAGCTCAACAATTAATCAGCAGAACACAGACTAGTACAAGTATTGACAATGACCAAAGTGCCCTTTACCTTCTTGAAATCCTCTAAACAATGCACTACAAGTCCAATAGTTAAAATGGATGTTTAAATCTCAAAGACAGTAATTCATATGTAAGCAAAAGTTCATTCTTTAGATGCATATAATATATTGTTTCTCCAGGTTGGTATAAACAAGCCAGCAGATTCAATCCTGCCAATATAGTACTAAAAACTGAAAGTAAAGAGAAGAGAACAATACCAAGATTATTTTCTCAGACCAGACAGCGTACACACTGTTCAGAAACTAGTTGCTGAAAACCATCCTTGTGAAGTAGTTTGAGTGTGCTGCTAGTAATATATATACAACGTCATGGTAAAAGGCAAAATGTAATTGGCATGTGGGCAGTACCGCAGTAGTACGAAAATTTGGTTGCCACGTAAAATTGATGAACAGATAACAGAATATGTTTATATCAACACCAATCATTTCCTAAAAGTTTCTCTTGAACATTCTTAGAAGAGGTCAAAGTGAAGGGCTATCAGATTTCAGGTCATCATCATCATTAAGAACGGCCACGAGAAAGATGGCAAACTCACACTCTTTGAACTTGGCATCTTTGCTGTTATTCATGCCATAGGAAGTTGGGAAATGCAAGTCATGCCTTCTCCATTCTTCCGTATTTTACGAACATTATGCTGTAGTGTGCTTTCAGAAACTAAAAGGACAAGTCCAACTACCTAAAACACTGGACAGTTGCAAAGGTAGTCATAACCTTGCATCACTGCATAGAACCTAATCATCATGTCATGCTTGGACGTCTTTGTATTTTGTACACTTTGATCCAGTAGACAGTAGTTATTCGCGGTTGACATTTCTGGTGCTCTTATTATTTCCCGTACAATATATGTGCTAGGCAGACTGTCTAAACGAGGACTCTCTGAATATATGTTTCAGGTACATACCGTGCCTTTTTTGAACTTTGAATGCAAATGAACACCTCATCCAACAGAATGTTCAAGAGAAATACCCTGCTGCAGCCCATCTCAAATCCATCTTCAAGAGGGAGGGAACACCTTTCAGAAAACAGGAGAAACAGACGGATAGAGCTCAACTGCCGAGGCTGCGTCTGGGCTTAGCTTTGTGACTTTGGTGATGGATCTTATGGCCATCCTTGAATTTTCCATGGCACCATTCATGTTAAACAACCTGTTCTAACCATGCAGTAAACACGTCTCAAAAAAAAAAAAAAAAGTGGTGCACTAATTCTGGGGTTCCTATGTTTTTCTTGTGCTGCAAATGCTTGGCAATGAAGATGTAACTACATTTGGTTTACTAAACTAGCGTTCTGATCGTTTTGCAGAGCTGTATTACAGTGGCTAAGGCTGGAATTTGAAAATCAGTGAGATTCCAAAGTTCTAGTATCGAACTTGTGCGAACTGGGGAGGTGATTCCAACGGGAGGTAGGTTGAATTAATCGCTTCTGAAGGCCTATGCTAACACCTGCGATGGATACGGGTGAAGTAAACTGAAAGATTAATCGCCTGTAACTCTGGATGCCTATGCCAATCCTTGTGATGGATATCGAGTTGAAGTAAACCGGAAACATGGATGGTCTGGTACTTCGAGTTAAACACGTTTTGTTACTTGTAGTAGTACATATTTAAATTTTGTCCTCGCGACTTGAGGATTGTCTGATATGAGCCAATTGTTTTCCGATTCCATGCTCTTTTTTTTTCGACAACACCGATTCCATGCTTGAAAATTGGACATGGACTGATGGACAGGAATCGGTGTTGTCACTACGCTCCGGCCCGCTCAGGGGAATCGCGAAAAGAAAAGGAAGGCAGTACGAGCATGGCTGGAAACCTCGACACGAATAAGCAAGTCCATTCAGTTTCGTACAAGTAACGTGTTATTTGCCCAAATGACTGACGCAATGACGCTGCCGTACAGCAAGCATACGTCTTGAATCGAAATGGAATTGGGCGTCTTGACGACTCCGATCAAGTTCCAACAACAACAACATCGAGACTTCTCACAAAAAAAAGGAGAGAATCCGGGCTATTGCCACAAGCCCACAATGCCACAATAGCCACGAACGAGCACGGTCGGACCCAAACGCGGATACCCTAAGACCAACCGCAGCGCCGACTGTAAACCATCCGGTATCCGGATCATACCGTAAAAATGAGCTGCACCGGGATACGGTAAACGGCCCGCTATCGATCCATCTCCGCCAAATACAGCGACTTCCGAACCTCTGCGCCCGCCGAGCGTGAGCCCCACACTTTTTCGTTACAAAAAGTTACTATATCTCACGAACTGAAAATTCAAATTAAATTCCGATTGCACCATTGAACTCGTTGCAATTAATTCTTCAAAACTAGATCTCTCATGGATATATTTAGATAAAGTGATAAGTGGGCCCACAATGGATAGAGGATGAATGGATGCGGGAGAAATAAGTATAGAGGAGAGAATCTTGATGACTAGGCAGTATAGAGGATGAAAATAGAGAAACGTGAGTGCGGATAGTCTAAACGGGCTGTGACAGACAGGGTTTTTCTTACCGACCGGTTGGCCAAAACCGCCGGCCACCGGTAGCGGTTTACCGGACCGGTTTGGTCGGTAACCGCCCGGTACCGGCCGGTTTGAATTTCGAATTCAAATGCCTCTGTAGTTCGGTTCCGAGTCGGTAAACCGACCGGTTTGGGTCGGTTACCGACCGGTTAGATCGGTAACCGGTCCAAACCGGTGGGCTGTCTTTTTTTTTGATAAAAATGATTTTTTGGTACTTCCTTTGGACATATATATATAAAAAAGACCGCACACTGCGGCAATAAATTCATTGTCTCGAAAACATGAACAAATAGTCGCATACAAATAAATATTGTCTCGAAAACATCAACGAATGCATCAACAACACATCCTCACAGTCACAGGAATACATGATCATCTACGCAAGATGTATGGAAAGACCCCTTGTTGGCATGACATTTCATACTCGGCGATGGACATAAGAGCGATACCTTTGGTTTGAAGCAGGGTTGCCTTGTAATCTTGCCACGTCTGGCCCGTCCAAGCTGCGGTTGTCTCCCATTCTTGAACCAACATACTGTAAAAGCTGGGATCTTCCCATTCGTACACCCACCTAGTCTGAGGCTGCGTGCTCACGTCAGGAATGGGATAGCTATAAGAAGGTTGTGAGGCATCGCTGTAGGACGAAGTAGAGTAGTCTGGAGTGTCGTAGTACGTGGGTGCAAAAGAAATTGATCTCCCCTGCGAGTCCTCTGGATTGTCGTCGTGTGTGCGTCCAAATGAAACTGATTTCCTCTGGGACTGTGGTTGTCCATGGTCACGATCTTGCGTAGCATGTGTGTATTGGGTCTCGCCTGCAATGAACCATAATTAGTAATCATGGACAAAAATAAATGTGTGTATGTACGTGCAAGTGCAATGGATACCTGTGAAACGAATTCCATAACTAGTCCCACCACCACCACCACCAGCACCACCACCACCATCGCCACTGTCATCATGATCGTCATCGTCACCACCATCGCTGCTGTCATCATCATCATCGTCAGAATGGTAAGATCCCTCCTTCTCAGTGTCCGCATCGCTGCTGACTTGTTTTCCTCGCTTGGTCTGCCCCTTCCTAGGCGGCGCTTGCGTCTTCCTCTTCCCTAGGTGACTTTGACCCACATGTCTACGAGCCCAATCACTGATGCAATCAGACCCCGTAGCCTGACGTAGATCATCGGGGTCTATATGCTCACTGCCAACAGAAACAAACAAATCACATAAATAAAATCAATCCCACCGTACATTATTAGACACGCACTCACATTTATAAATATACATATAACGTACCTGACAAGACGTGATGGCAAAGGGACGTCGTCTTCGTCTGAATCCTCATCAAGAAGTGGAGGCTGGTTTGATCTTCCATACTCCATCAACAAAGTACGGGCTGTCCGCATTCCGTCCCGGTATTCCTGCATGATGGTAAAATTTTGCCCAAGCTTTACCGATGGCTTCCTTTGCATTTTTTCCCTTCTGGGTCCAGCGCCCTGTATCAATCCTTTGTTGTACCATTCTTGTCCTGCCACCGGATGCCACATTGTAGTCTTCCACCTCCACAGGTGTCTCCCTCTGTGATCCCGATCTTCTGAACATCCTCGAAAAAGGATTCCCACCACGGGGACCTCCACTGCCACCACCCCCACCTCCACCACCACTACCACCTGCACGAGAACTACCCCCTCCACGCTCGTAATTACCGCCTCTATCCTGCACACTCTGTTGATACTCATATTCAGCTCTCGACTGTTGTAGGGCAGCCTCCATCTAAGCCTCATACTCATCATCATTAATGGGATTGTTCCCCTCCTGTGCAACTCTTTGTTGTGCGAGCCTTTGGCGAGCTCGGTCAGCCGTCGCCTTCTTGGCGCGGTCAAGCTCTCTCTGGAAATACTCGCGCACCTCTGGTGGCACACGGCTACAATGCACAACCTCCGTCCCGCGCGCTGCCAAATGCTGCTTCAATCTTGTTGCACCACCGCCCCCTTTTGTCAGGTGACAATAATTGCACCGCCACCCGGGAGCGAGATTTTCACCATGCTCCCAGACAACGTCTTTGTGCCTGCCCGACATTGTCTACCTGCATAAACAAACAACACAAAATCACACCCACGTAAATTTTATCTATACAATATATACAAAAAATATATACATCCTAACACAAATCATACCTCAAATCCTAAATTAAATCGTACTCTAAACATAAAGCTAACCCTAACCCTAACCACCTAAATCCTTCCATCCTAATATCTAACACAGATCCTGCCTAAATACAACAATCCTAACACAAAACTACACCCAAAACATATAGATACTTAACTAAAATAGCAAGAAAAGGGGGGGAAAAACTTACCTCAAATCCCGGACGAACCGCTCGGTAACCGAGCGAAACCGCTCGGTTACCGAGCTGACCGCGCGGCTGGCCGAGCTCCCGAGTGCGGAGCGGTAACCGATCGCCCCCGCTCGGTTACCGAGCCTAACCGGTCGGCTAGCCGGCGGCGGGGAGCGGACGGCGGCGCTGGGGGCGGAGAGCAGGGGCGCGGGCGCGGATAGGGCAAGGGAAGGGACCCTTCTGCCCCCCCCGCCCGTGAACGCCGCGTTTTGTGCCCGTGAGCGCCTAATGGGCCTCATGGGCCTTAACGAGCCGAACTTTTTTTTTCAAAATTCAAATTCCAAACGTCCAATTTCAAAAAAATTTATACCATTGGTCTCCATAAATTATAATCTATTTCTAGGAATTTTTTGGGCATTTTTTTTTTCAAATTTTCAAATTTCAAATTCAAATTTTGGTAACCGGTCCGTTTGGTAACCGGACCGGAACGGTTTGATCGGTTACCGACCAAACCGACCGGTTACCGATCCGTAAAAAAAAACCCTGGTGACAGAACCGTCCACGCCGCCGCCACGAAGGGTAGAGCCAGCCCTAGAGCCCGCAACGGCTATTTTCTCCTCCCCTGGCCTCCTCGGCGTACTAGCCGTTGCCCGTTGGCCGCGTGTGGTGCGGCGGGCATTCCCACAAATACCATTCGCGGCAATCCCTGAACCCCACAAAGCTTTGCAGCTGTTCTTTCTCTTTCGCTCCCTCTCCTCGCCTCCCCACGACGATCTCAAGCGCTCGCCGGGGAGTCGAGACACGCGCACTTCTGGTCTCGTTCATCAAAAGCTTTCTTAGTTCTCGGCCTGTTTTTTCGCTGTTAATCGTCTTGTTTGATTACACCATCTTATTTTTGTGCTTGATTCTAACCTACCATTGTTTAGTTAGCGTTTAATTTCACAGCTTTCTGCTGCTGTTATTTCTCTGTTGGCTCTGTTGTTTGTTGCTCTAACCATGGACGCAGGCTCCCACTCGATCTCCTCGGAGAAGAGCCGCGTCGCCGCGCCCCGGCCGCCGCTGCAGGAGGCGGGCTCCCGCCCCTACATGCCACCGCTGAGCTCGGGATCCCGTAACCCGTCGGCCAAGTGCTACGTGAGTCCCTTTCTCTTGCTACTGGAGCGAGTAGGGTGGGTGTTCGATGGTTTGCCTGACCAAGCTTGTCTGGTTCTCCTCCTCCTGTTTGTGTCCTGCAGGGAGACAGGTTCATCCCGGACAGGTCGGCGATGGACATGGACATGGCGCACTACCTTCTCACTGAGCCCAAGAAGGACAAGGAGAACGCGGCGGGCATGGCGGCGTCCCCGTCCAAGGAGGCGTACCGGAGGCTGCTCGCGGAGAAGCTGCTCAACAACCGGACGCGGATCCTCGCCTTCAGGAACAAGCCGCCGGAGCCCGAGAACGTATCTTTCACCGATGCGGCTCCCTCCAACCTGCAGGCCAAGCCTGCCAAACAGCGTCGCCACATTCCCCAGGTACTCCCTCTGTCCCTAAGTGTTGCAGTTGGTGTGCGTGCCACATGTTTAATTTAATTTGTAGAAAATATGTGCAATATTTATATCTCCAAATAATTTTGTTAAAAAACTAGATGTAAAGATCTTTCCGATGATACTAATTACTCCCTCCGTCCCAAGATATAAGGCGAGCACGTATTTCAAAATTCAAACTTTCTTATCTTTGACTAAGAATTAGTCTAATCATATAAAAAACTTATACTATAAAAGTAATTGTATTATATTTGTATTTAGAAATACTTTCTAATGATTAAACTTTTATTTCTATAAATTATATATTATAAGAGAAATTATAGGTCAAAATATATTTTTGAAGACCGTGCCAAGTTAAATCGTGCCTTATATCTTGGGACGGAGGGAGTACTTAGCATAAATATTAATATATTTTAATATATAATTGTCGGCAACTTTTTCTCGGGAAGTGAGAACGACACTTATTTAGAGACGGAGGGAGTACGTGCAATAGATGTTCTGATTCCGCTTCTAGCCATCTTATGCAACGGATGTAGTGGGATGGGAGAATGTTGGATCACTGATGTGGTTGAATTAAATTGTGCAGTCTGCCGAGAGGACTCTAGATGCACCCGAGCTTGTCGATGACTACTACCTCAACTTGCTTGACTGGGGGAGCAACAATGTGTTGTCCATTGCTTTGGGAGACACATTGTACCTGTGGGATGCGTCGAGTGGATCCACATCTGAGCTTGTGACCATCGATGAGGACAGCGGTCCTATTACCAGCGTTAGCTGGGCTCCTGATGGCCGGCATATCGCCATCGGGCTCAACTCTTCTGACGTCCAGCTCTGGGACACCAGCTCCAACCGACTGGTATGTACATTGTCCTGCTTGATCCAAAGACCGCAATGCACGGCAAACCCCATTTCCATTCACCAATGCACGTTTTCTGTTAGCTGTTGCTGAATTAAATCGTTTTCTCTATGCAGCTGAGAACACTCAGAGGTGTGCATGAAGCAAGGGTAGGTTCACTTGCATGGAACAACAACATCCTGACCACCGGTGGCATGGATGGCAAGATTGTGAACAATGACGTGAGGATTAGAAACCACGTTGTGCAGACATACGAGGGGCACAGCCAGGAGGTGTGCGGCCTCAAGTGGTCTGGATCAGGGCAGCAGTTGGCCAGCGGAGGCAACGACAACCTTCTGCACATTTGGGATGTGTCGATGGCATCATCCATGCCATCTGCTGGCCGCAACCAGTGGCTGCATAGGCTCGAGGACCACATGGCTGCCGTGAAGGCACTCGCTTGGTGCCCGTTCCAGAGCAACTTGCTCGCCACTGGTGGTGGTGGCAGTGATCGGTGCATCAAGTTCTGGAACACACACACTGGTGCATGCCTGAACTCAGTTGACACCGGATCACAGGTGTGCGCTCTTCTCTGGAACAAGAATGAGAGGGAACTGCTGAGTTCACATGGATTCACGCAGAACCAACTGACTTTGTGGAAGTATCCATCGATGGTGAAGATGGCTGAACTGACTGGTCATACCTCTCGTGTCCTTTTCATGGCTCAGGTGAATACAGATACTGCACTATCTGCAATTCTGCATTTGTGCCATGGCATGGTTGCTAAAAAAAACTATCTGCATGAGTAGATGCTAGTGTGAATATTGCTTATATAGTTCTTGCATGGTGAAAACTGCAGAGTCCTGATGGATGCACAGTAGCGTCAGCTGCTGCAGATGAAACCCTCCGGTTCTGGAACGTTTTTGGAGCCCCTGAAACGCCCAAGCCTGCAGCCAAATCTTCCCATACTGGGATGTTCAACAGCTTCAACCATATCCGATAGAATGAGTCATGGGGATAGTCTCTTCTATTGGATATTGTTCCAGCGGCCTACTGTTTATATTGGATGGCATGTCATTGGTATGTGTTACAAACTGTTCTTAAGTTTAACCATGTGAACTACACTCTTTTTGTTATTGACTCGAAACTTTTGGGTTGAATTGTTTGCTTACAATTTCTAAAGCAGATGAGATCTGCCTACCATGGCTAAGCAGGTGAGGGAGCACTGCAATCCTAATGCATCATTTTTCGGTATGCTCATTGCTCAATTGCTCAGTACAAACATTATCTCTTGGTGATCTTGTAGTGGAACTGAATTGACACGCGATCTTTCGGCTGTAGCTTTCAGGATGGTCAGAAATCAATGACATAGGGTTAGCTTCATAGACGTCGTCTTCATCAAGTACTTAGAGATTGAATTGCAGAGTCGGTGACTTCAGGAATGAGAAGTGAAGATAAGAATTTTGTTATTTGTCCAATGTTGTGTATGCTGGTCATTAACAATACCACTCTGTACAAAGTATAATGTTCTCCCCCTTTTGGTTGGAACATCAAGAGCGTCCATTTGATGTTCCAATCATTGTAAATCAAGACAACAATTCTTTTTGCAAATTTTAATGGAATATTTTTGTCGGTTGGATGCAACATCAAGAGAGCCTTATCTGATTTGCAAATTAGTGGAATATATTTGTGGGTGGAACTGAATTGACACGCGATCTTTCGGTTGTAGCTTTCAGGAGGGTCAGAAATCAATGACATAGGGTTAGCTTCATAGACGTCGTCTTCATCAAGTACTTAGAGATTGAATTGCAGAGTCGGTGACTTCAGGAATGAGAAGTGAAGATAAGACAGCCATTATTTTTGCAAATTATAATTTGCCATTTTGGTTGCAATATCAAGAGAGCCTGTGGTGTCAGATAAATGGAACATCATGCCTCAAAAACTAGATTTCCTTCCAATGTTCAGTTGCAGTTGCAGGTGTGGTGTAGCGAGATCAATTCATCCAGAACCGAAGAAAATATAAGTTCCATGGCGGCATGGAAGAAGTAAACAAACTTGGTATGCTTTCGAAAGGTGTCAATAAGGTTTGACCTCCTGAATGCCAAAGTAGTAAAAGAACTACTGATGGTCATTGGGGCTGCCAACATTTTTTTTCTCCTTCTGCACTAAAACCATTTAATAAATGCTGGAGAAATCTTTTCCAGGGAATATATCAGAGATTTTCAAGAAAATTGCCGATTCCGCTCATGTCATACCGATTCCACCGTAAAGGACAGAAGTAAAAGAATACTATAGGGGTCCGTAGAAGGAACAGTGCTTCCATGTGGACCGCGTACTTGAGATTCTGAACTCCATCTGTCGAGTTGTGCACTTGCCGGCTCGCCGTTCGCCCGCCCCCCATCCGCGCCAAGCTGGGGAGAGACCGACCGGACGAGAGCCGAGCGGTGGCGCGGTAAGAAGAGATAGTGGCGAGCACGAGAGATTCCGCGTGTTCCCTCCCCCGTCCCGCCGCGACGGCCGCACAGCTCATCGCCCTGGCACGCTGCCGCGCCACCACCCAACAACCAACAACCCGCGTAGCCTGGACGATCAGCGAGGCCTGCGCGCGCGTTCTCGGATCCCCTCTGCTACTACTGCTAGGACACGGCCAGCGGCATGTGATCTCGTCAATACAAGCCGCGCCGCGCCGCGCCGCGCCGCCGGTCGCTCCGCATAAGCGCGCGCTCCTCCGCTCATGTGGTCATGTGGAACGGCTGGTGCGGCAGCGACGGCCGTCCCGGTTCGCGCGCGGTGTGCCGCTGTCATGCGTCGCGCCGCGAGGCATGCGCGCGTACGGCGTACCCGGCCGGGCCCAGATTCGTTCGGTAGCCTCCCTGTCCTGTCACCTGGTATACGAGGTGCCTCCAGAATTCACTGGCAGCTCAATGAATATATCTGATGGTTGTGAACTGGGGTTGGTTTGAGCTATCAACAAAAACCACTCATCCCAGTTAAACACGACTTGATGTCACTGACACGCCAGCGACTGGTCGGAATCGTTCCATCCCCTTTTAACTTTAAGCATACGATTCCAGCCCCAAAACTGAAACCTTAAGAATGCGATGCTCGCGGAAAGCCGTTCACTTTAGGCCGGGTAGAGGATAGAGTGGAAATGGGAACGAAGACAAACGAATCGTAGGATAGCTACTGGCGAGCTTCTCAAATCTATATGCTGCCCCGGCGGCCCCAAAGAAGAATCTTTCAACCTCAAGCTGACCTGCAGTAGTAGTCCTATACATGGGAGTAATTCTTTACTACAATTATTACTCTTTCATCAGTCTCTACCGCCTTCGATTCACTCGCACCTAATTGTGACACCAATTAAGCTGAGCTGTTTAAAAAACTTCACGCCTCGGATCCCTTTGTCTGACCATGTACAGGCACAGCGGTACAAGGATCAATTAATTTATAGAGTTTAGGGAGCAGGCACGACTCATTTTGTAGTGGTACAGGTGAGATCGAGCTAACCATGTCCACCATGTGACGTACAATCATGCCATGAAGCACATCACAGTCTCCGGTAGTCGCACACACGAAATGAACATCGCGGATGCAGCACGGCTCAAGTCTGCGTTTGATTTGATGGGAAGTGGCCACCTTCTCTCTCCCTGCATCCGCGGGCCGGGACTTTTGTAACCGTCGGTGCACCGAGCTCCGCGACCTCGCGACGCTAGGCCAGAGATCACGCTGACGCCCCACCTAAACGCGCGCGCCGGCGGCTCCGGCCTCCGGGCCAGGGCGGCCAGCCGATCGAGGAAACGGCAAGACGAAAAGCGAGAGAGGCCGGCAAATTGGGCGAGCGGCGACGAACGGAACGGATGAGGCGGGGCGGGGTGGGGCGGCGGTCACGGCCAAGTTGGCGCCCACGAATATTCCCGCCTCCCGGCCAGGGCCACGCGACGCCACCGCCAACACCTCCCCGCGTCCCTCTCTCGGCCGTTCTCGCGCGCCGGAATATTCCCCATCGGCAAAGGCGGCAAAGACCGCGCGCGCGCAGCTCGCTATCAATCTACCATCGTCGATCGATCAGCCATTCCATCGCCCGTCGGCATGGCATATCCACATCCACTGACGCGCATAGTACTGGTCGTTCTCGCGAGCCGTTAATAATAATTCCGGCCGCGTTCGTTCACCTCGGTTGGCGTCGACGAGCCGCTCTTGGTCCCGTGCTCCCGGCTAGCTCCGGTAGCCGCCTGCATTGACCGCCGGCGGCGGGGTGGGCACATGGCGCGCCTACGCCTACGCCTACGCCTACGCACGTACGTACTCGGCCATACAGCGCGCTGCACAGAATTAGTTCTCGAGGCAAATCTAGCAGCGATCAGACAGCTTCTCTGGCCTACGGCCGGAAGACACGGCACGCACACATGCCAGCCCCGCGCTTGTCGGGGGGCTGGCGTCCACGTGGCGCGCCGCCGCACATGCCCCTTGACCTGTCCTGTCCCGCGCGCGTCCTCCTCCCTCTCTTGTGTGATTGTGTCCCAAGGGAGAGGCCGCCGAGAGGGAGATGGGCGCGCGAGAATCGAACGCGCGTGAGCGTGGGTCGTCCCCGCATGGCACCATCGGACGGCCGCGGGCGCGCGGTGCCATGCCAGCCGACGACTCCCTCGTCCCTCCCGGGCGGCGGTACTGTCCACGCGGCGCGCCACGGTTGGGCGTCCTTGGCGTTTGTTAGCTCTGCTCCGGCCGGGCTTGCCCCCCGGCACAAGGCTCCCCGAGATTCCGCGCACACATGAGTGAGGCGAGATGCGAGAAAAAGAGTACATGATGATTTATGATGGCACGGCGATGCCGATGCCGATGCGCTCGGCGCTCCTCCCTCTCTCTCTCTCTCTTTTCTCTCACGCTACATATTCTTCCTCTCTCTATCTCCTGTCTCTCCGCCCAGCTTTCGAACGCGACACTCATCGCAGCAGCAGCACATTCCCGTCAGGCCGGCCGGTATCCGCCTCGGGCTTCGCCGAAATCCTACGCTACCTCTCCCCACCGCCCCCCGAGCGCACCAGATTCACACCGCGCCCGCCCTGCCCCGTGCGGCAGCTGCCTCTAGCTAGCCGCAAGCTGCAGCTTGGCCCTGGCGGACGTGCGTGCGTGTGCCTGCGCAAGCTGCCTCTGCTAGCTAGTTGCAGCTCCAGCTGCTAGCTGTTTCGCGCGGTGAACCACCGGCTGCGCGGCTGCGCCGTGATCGACAAGCCAGGCCCCGGCCGCGGGGAGCTAGCTACGAGGCCGAGGCCGAGAGACACAAGCAGGCCACGCGATGAGCATGTTCGAGGGGATGGAGAGGGCCGGGTACGGCGGCGCTGGGCCGATGGGCGGGGTGGTGCTGTCGCGGGACCCCAAGCCGCGCCTGCGGTGGACGCCCGACCTGCACGAGCGCTTCGTCGAGGCCGTCACCAAGCTCGGCGGGCCCGACAGTGAGTACCCACCCGCACAGCATGCCTTCTTCTGCTGCTTAATTGCTCTCTTCTTGTGCTGCTACTACCATGCCAATTGCCATGCATGGATTTTTCAAACTTCAGACACGGCCAAAGCTCCCGTCAGTTCAGTTCGTTGCAACAGTAAAGCTGCTAACACAGCAGCATGCATGCTCACGCAAAGATTCCAGAAACACTTGATCATCTAACTGCGTCTATATATGCCACATGGTGGTGTTCCGCCGATTAACGGCTTCACTGATCACGTTTTTTTAACTGATCATGTATTATATTAGATTCTTTTTTTTTATCCTTTTTGCGTTCACAACTTCTGTTTCGGGGTTTCTGAATCTGACATCGTTTTCTACTCGACTGTGCTGCGCGCGACAACAGAGGCGACGCCCAAGTCAGTGCTGAGGCTGATGGGGATGAAAGGGCTCACCTTGTACCACTTGAAGAGTCACCTCCAGGTACCTGCACGAATCCTAGTACTTTGATCGATCTCTTCTCTCCAAATTCGTGTGTAAACAAATGTTTAGCGTGTGCGTGTATCGCTTTCCGGTGATGTCTCGTCCTTGTTGTCTTGCTGACGACGATCTCCGTCTCTTGTGCGCAGAAATACAGGCTTGGAAAGCAGAGCAAGAAAGACACAGGTTTGGAAGCCAGCAGAGGGGGTATGTACCTTGCAAATTACGACTACCGAATATACTAATAAACTGCTAAAATTGAGTAAGCATATCATATAATTCTTTTCCAAATCTTACCTTTTTTCCTTTTGCTCTCCTCACAGCATTCGCGGCACAGGGCATCAATTTCTCCACACCAGTACCTCCTTGCATTCCATCTACGGCAAGTAACAATACGGGGTGAGTATTAGGTGTCAAAATCCTATCCTGCATGTCTTCTTTAACATCAGCAGAGTCTGCTTAACAGCATCGCCATGTTGTGTCCGAAGAACATGCATTTGCCTTCTCCCTGAGACAGCTAGCAATGATTATGTAGTAGTAGCAATCTAGTAACTCGATTCTGTTGCATCAGTAAAACTAAAAGGCTATTGTCAAAAGGACTGATGAACATGAAAAGTAGGAGAACAATAGAACGAAATAGCAGCAGCAAATCGTGTTTTTTTTTTGTTGGAAACAAAAGTTATAGATCATAGTATCAGTAATTTAGATACTGAATTTATATTCCTAAACAAGACGTGCTTATTTGATTTAAATTGTACTGGTTGTCTAATGATTGAGAAGACGGAGTCATACGAAAGGGACGTTGACCTCGAAAAAAAAAAGAAAAAAAGGGACGTTGATGTGTCAAGAAAATATCAAAGCCTGGAGTTGTGGGCGTCGATTAATAAGTTGTATAAGGAGTTGTTAATTATAAAAACAACCTAGAAAGAGCGGCTAATGAAGTGATATAATATAAGTTAAATGCTGGATTAGAATTCCAGAACTATTTGAGTATTTCTGTCACCCAGCTGAAGCAAATAACAATATATGTCTATGTGATGTTTGAACCACTTTCTTTTAATTTAGAAAAAAAAGAATCGTTTCCAAATGGTTTCCATTTGTGTGGATTTACATCATTCTTCATCTCCGTTATGATTCTCCTATTTCCTTTCGCCTTATCATTTCTGAACATGGATCAGAGAAACGCCACTCGCGGATGCGCTGAAGTACCAAATTGAAGTCCAAAGGAAACTGCACGAACAGCTCGAGGTTAGACTACCCACAAACCTTCTCTGCTACAACTATTGCAGCCACGAAGACAAAATTTTTGACCTCTTAATTTGTTTCCCCACACACATGCAGGTTCAGAAGAAGCTGCAAATGCGGATCGAGGCGCAGGGCAAATATCTGCAGACGATACTCGAGAAAGCCCAGAGCAACCTTTCGTACGACGCGACCGGAGGCGCGAACCTAGAAGCAACCAGGTCGCAGCTGACGGACTTCAACCTCGCGCTCTCGGGCTTCATGGACAACGTGACCCAGGTGTGCGAGCAGAACAATGGCGAGCTGGCAAAAGCCATGTCCGAGGACAGTCGTCTCAGAGCGAGCAATCTAGGCTTCCAGCTGTACCACGGGGACGATGCCAAGTGCGCTTCGGACGAAGGGCTGCTGCTGCTGGACCTCAACATCAGAGGCGGCTACGGTCACCGGGCTTCGGCGGACCTGAAGATGAATCAGCACATGAGTTGAAAAATTCAGTAGAAAGGGAAAGGCGACGGCCATAGTTTAATTTAAAGAGTTACGTGTTGCCCCTGTGTTTGTGAGAAATTCTTTCGGCCATCCTGATTCCTGAGGATGCTTGTTTACGGTGATGGCCAGCGTATTGCTAATGTAAAATTTGGTGGGAGGCTCCGAATAAGCGTAGCTAATCTTATACGAGATCTCTATATATACTTCATAAATCATAATACGGATCTGAAGTAGATAGAAACTGAAAGCATTTGCAATATGGGACCATGCAGCATTTCGCAGCAGGCCGTTTGCAAGCAGGCTCGGTACCCTCTGATATCCGCATGAGGAGATTATTTGACAGATTTTAGAAAATTCAGGAAATAAAACATCTGATTTTATAGTTTAGACGGTGAAGTAGTTGATACTTAATAGTTGAAGAGGTTATGTAAACTTTTTCTAAAAAAAATAAGCTATAATACAAAATAATAAATCGACCGATAGGTTCAAACTAACAGAGAATGATTATAAAAATGACCTCCACCTAGACGTCTCACGTCTCCATACCAGCGCAGATGAAAACCACGTGTTCCAAAAATGGATCAAGCGCAGTCACAAAAAAAATGGATCAAGCGGCCAGACGAGGCGCGGTTCCTCTTCTTTAAAAAAAAACTACTGGCGAATGTTATAATTGTACTAGGTGAGTGACCGTGCGTTGTGACGGGATAAAAAAATTCTTAAATTACATGGTTCATTGTGGAATGTTAATGTAAAATAGTATCACATAAAAAATTCATGACATAATAAGAAAAAAAACTATAGAATAAAATAGTTAAATTCTCGTGTCCTAATGACCACGTAATCAATGTTGAGGACCTTATAAATATGTCGAGGAATGAAACAAATCGCGTTAACTAAATATCAATGTGTTAATGGCACCAATATCAATTAATTGTAAGTCATCCAGTCATAAAGAATAACACTTGCAACTGTCACCGATCGATGATCCAAAAGATTTTCAAGTCTAATACGAGGCGTCTGACTCCTTAAATTTGAATCGTACAGTTAGCGAAGTATCATGCATATAAGTTGTTTCTTAATTCTTAAAGTTAAAAGTACTATTGACTATCTTAAAAAAATACATGTATTGACGCGTGAGATATTACCTCTTTTTATAGAGTTAGAATCTCTCTGTGTACGATATTCTTTGTGAGAACAATGATTCCGGAAAGTATGTCATCATATCCTTCATCGTAGCTTCCTCGTGAATTGGAGGAATATAAAGAGTTGTTGCACTTGGCTCTGGGATAACCCAACCACTGCATTTTATCATGGATCCTTATCTCCAAATACACCTGAAATGGGCCATACAACCTCAGAGACATACATTGGGTTCTCCATCGCGATGGACTCATGGTGAAGAGTGTTGGTATGCAAATTGTTCCATCACCATATAAGCTAGAAATATGGTGTAATACAAACAAAAGGACATTTTTTGCAATGTCACATGTAGATGACTCGGGTTGTGTAGATTGCGCTTTATTTTTTTGTCTTGCTTGTCTATGTTTCCTATTTCTTTGTCTTGCATGTCTATGTTTTCTATTTAATTCATTCCTTCTCTTCTGATATTGTTGTTCGTCTGGCTTTTTTCAACTTCGCTTTACGTGTTTTAGCATGTGCCTCTAGATTAGTAGTGTTTGACAAGTCTCCGAATGGAGTCTTAGGATTGTTGTTTTCAATTGGATCTATCTATGTCCAAACTATTAATATGACTTTGGTGAAGCAATTGCATATCAACCAATAATAAAATGGTATTAATTTTGATGGAACAACACTAAGACCTCATATTTATATGCTTTTATAGAAAAATGAACTTGAAAAACGGTGGCATGGTCTCGTTTTATTTTTTTACAACAGGTTGTGTCCATTTTATGCATGAATGATTCAATTGAAGACCATAGTTCTTTCAACCATCATAACAAAAGGTGTAATAAAATGTATAGAAAAACAAGTTTAAACAAACTATGTGGATTTCTTGATGGAATTACTAACAATCTTTTCTAGCAAATTGACACTTCACAATCCTTTCATTTTATCAGTTTGTTTTGCTATAATCAGCTTATTTTTCCCTGGCGGTAAATGCACCGTCAGGAAAATTCGAGTTTGCAGTGGTGAGAACTCACGCTGTAAATATAATCAAAGAGATGACATGACTTTATCTATTCTACCTACTTGGAGCGAAGAACATACACCATAGTAGCATAAATAATCTGCAAATTAGAACTTGTATTGTCAAAGACTGTAGACCTAGGCATGCATTCTCTATCCGTAAAGTAACTGGCCATAGGTTGGATGACAAAATAACAAAAAAGGTGTCCATCTGAAATAACTATGGTAGAGTTTATTAGGGGAAGATAATATGAATATCCGTGTAGCAAAGTCACTATATTGACCCTTGGATATGATACCGATAGGTTGTGTTGACCAAGTACTCTATTTTCCCTGTTCGTTCAGATGTTGTATGAATACCAAATGCAGATTACAATAGGTTTTAGGAGCTCGCAGAACAGTTGGCCTTGTAGATTCTGCTCATGTCATATTCTCAGATATTTGCCCTCGGGCTGGGCCAATAGCGATGTTCAGCCTCAGCGCCGCTTCCTTTGTCGGCCATCGTGTCGTTTATGTGTTGACGGCCTTTGTGTCGGGTTTGTGGATATGTGGGCCATCATGCCCTAAATGTGGATGTCGGCCATCGTGTCGGCGGTTTTTCTTGCAGGTTTTGGAAACCTCATCGTATAAGGGAGGTTCTGTCGATTTTTTCAACTAATAGTGATGTGTTCCTTCTTTTGCAGAGCAGGACCAGTCGAAGAGGACCCGAAGCACCTAGGCGACCTCGTTCATCTTCTTCGGCGTCGCGGTCCAGCCTGCACATCGCCGACTCGCCACCGCCGACTCGCCCACTCGGACCGTGGTCGTGAGCCGCTTGCAGAGTATTTTTTATGTAATGAACTTGTAAACTTTAAACTTGTGGAGTTTGAACTTGGAGTTTGTAAGATATTGTGGATTTCAGATTTGTCATGACATATTTGGTATAAATTTGTGGTTTGTGACATATTGCTGTTAAATTGTCGTTTGATATATATGGACAGTTGTTTACATAGAAAAGCAAAAAAAAAGAATTATTAGTGGTAGCTTTATGGAGTGCACTCGACAAAGTTTGCAGCTTTCCCAAGTGCAACGAACAAAGCACTCGACAAAGAAAATTTGTAAAAAATTAAAGAAACAAGCTTTGTCGGACGCCCACTCGGCAAAGATTTTATTAAAAAATGAAAATTCTTTGTCGAGTGCAACACTTGGCAAAGATTTTTTTTTTTAAAAAATAACGAAACAAACTTTGCCAAGTGTCGGGCTGTTGCACTCGGTAAAGAAATTTGAAAAAAAATCTTTGCCGAGTGTTGCAGTCGGCAAAGAAATTGTTTTTTAAAGACAGTGTCACCGGACGGACGACGTCAAATATTTGCCGAGTGCCAGCACGACACTCCCTTTGCCGAGTGCTCGTGTTTCGGCACTCGGCAAAGCACGCCTTTACCGGAAGGCCTTTGCCTAGTGTTACACTCGGCAAAAGCAGGCTTTGCCGCCAAAGCATGTGGCTCTAGTTCCTCCTGTGCAGAAGGGGTGGTAGCAAATTTAAGAATCGGGCTAAACAAGGATTAGATCATATGATTTTGAACTAAAATTAGAAAGAGCTAAGTTAAATTGTGAAAGAGAGATAATGTTCATGATCCATTACCACCCTTGAGCGGATCCCGACCAAGCATCGCGCATATCTTCCCAATCCCATGTGCAGGTCAGCAGGTGATCTGGTGTGCGATTGAACGAAGCTTTTGTTTTCAGCTGTGGTTGAGCTTGCCGCTTGCCTTCTTCAAAACCGTTTGGATTTCACTTATCGCTGATTGATGACATTTTGAGCTGATCAATCTTTGTTTTGGTTCAGAAACATGGCTTTTTTGGTTTTCTTGTCGTCGTTGCAGTTGTGGGAGGCTTGGAGTAGAGTAAAAAAGAAAAGACACTCGAACTATCTCTTACTTTGTGGCCCTGCGTGGTGTTTCTATACAGAGGCGCTGTGCGCTACTTCCGGTTCACAAGCTGGGAGCAGGTGTTCGAGCCTTCGAGGAGCGGCATGGCCGGGCCGGCGGCCGCGACCGACGGTCACTGTCTTCGCAGTCCAGTAACCAGCAAGTCAGCAACCAACATCAGTAGCACAGATCCTTGCGCGCTTGCAGGTATCAGCTACCAGCGAGTCCCCGAAACACACATGAGCCACACAGTTGAAGGAGAAGGAGCGGACAGCGGCAAACCCGCTGATCAATTTGCGGCAAACGCTTAAGGGAGGTGGAGCGAGGTGGCGTGACTTGGGGAAAGCCGGACGGGAATTTCTTTTTCGGGAGTCACCGCAGTCGTGGGATTTTTTGGAGGTGAGGGCTTCACCATGGTCGGTAGACGGGTCCTCTTCACACTTTTTAGTTATATATAATATATATATATATATATATATATATATATATATATATATATAAAGAGAGAGAGAGACTTCATCCGTTCTAAAAAATACAATTATAGCAGAATAACATGTTTTAGTATGTTAACTTTGATCAACTATAAATTAAAAGATAATAATATTTATGATACCAAATAAATATTATTAGTTTTAGTTATGAAATATATTTTTATAATAAATTTATTTAAATATATAAATATAAATAATATATACTAGAAACTTGTTCAAACGTAAACTACTTTATGTGATATGCAATTCATAGTTACATTTTTTTGGAACGGAGATAGATATATAATTTTCTTGCAACCAACAGAAATCGGAAACCAACCAAGTCGACGGTAAGTTGAGGACAAGATTTAGTGCACGAATGAGTTCGCTCCCCCATTTCATTTATCAGTTGGCTCATTAGTTATACTATAACTTATTCTCTTGCAGTTAAAAAGAGTCAAAAATAAGTTTATAAAAGTGTTTGCAAAACAGTTTCAGTAGTAACTTTATGCATAATTAGGAGAGAGAAATACATATGTAACCTATTAAAATACTACTTTTTTAGCTTCATCTCAATTTATGTTTTTGTGAGAGAAGAAATAAAATAGCTTTAAGGATGAATCTATTTTGAAAAAAGATGTTTGACAAAAAAAAACAGCTAATAACAGCGTATGAAGCTGTGAGGTGTAGCAAACAGATCCAAAGTTTTCATGCAACTTGCTTAACAACAGAAAATGTGAACCAACCAAGTCGATGGTACGTTGAGGACAAGATTCAGTGCATGTATCAGTTGCTCTGTTCCCTTAATTTATCGGCTGGCTTAGCTGGCTTATCAGTACAATGGCGTCGGCGTCGCCATATTCTCTCGAACAATGTATAGAGAAAGCACCTTAACGAAAGCCTAGTGTCTGTATCTCTACTTACAAACACACACGTAAAAGATTTACGAACAACCCACGAGTATTTCTCAAGCAGCTTTAGCTACCTACATCTAGTAAAAATGAAGAACTGAAACTCTCATTAGTCGCAGGACCGGATTGTTCAATGGTATCCAAGCGGCGCAGGTGTCTCCTTGAGCTGCATACCCTGGAAATGAATGTCCTGCATATCGGAAGCAAAGGAATTCAGACACCACTTATGTACTTTGTTTGAACCATCTAAGAATTTGTAGAGGCAGTCTTGTTCTTGCCAACGGAGTGGACATACCGACGCAAAGTGATTGACATCGCGGTGGTGTGCCTCGTCGGAGCGCACCACGACAACCACATCCTTGAGCGTCGCGTCAGCTGGGAGCTGCCAGTAGTCGATGGCAATGGCCGGCGCGGGGACGTTCTCGATCTTGCCGGCCTCGAGGTCCTTGAGGTACTCGGTATAGGAGTGGATGGCCTCCTCCTCGAGGTAGCCGACGACACGGTGCGCGAACTTGGGGGAGATGAGGTAGCCGAGGAAGTAGGCGTTGAAGAAGACGCCCTGCACGGCGAGGACGAGCGCGCGCTCGTACCACTTGGGCTTGGCCACCTCCATGAAGGTCATGAGGTGCATGCGTTCGTTCTCCGCCTCCTCCAGCAGCGCGCGGACCCAGCCGCCGCTGTGCTCGAAGCGGCGGAGCGACCGCAGGTGAAGCAGCATGCCGCCCACCATCCCCGGCACCGCCGCCACCGTTTCCAGCATCATGGCGCGGCAGCCGTACCTCCTCTGCGCCAGTTAACTCGCCATGTTTTAGCAGGAAATACTCAAGAAGAGATCGAATTCTTCAGGGGTGACTCTGCCCCGTTGTATCGGAGACTGACATGACATGGCCACATGGGTATCCAAGAAAATGGGAGGGGCGAGCAGGGATCACCTGGAAGAATATGTCGGTGGGCACGCGCAGCGATTTGACGGTCCAGTAGGCGATCTTGTCGAGCAGCACCTTGGGTTCGTGGTGCCTGGCGAGATCGATCGAGGTGTCCGGCTTGTACGCCTCCCATGGCTGCAAAATTAGCAGCACACCAGACACGCCAATTGAGACGCCGATCAGCGAAAACCGTGGCCTTTAGAGTTCAGTCGCTGCGCTACTCACCCTGAAGCAAGACCACCTCCACTCGGCGCCGTCCTTGTTCATCAGCTTCGACGGCGCCACGCCCCAGTAGCTGCTCACCACTTTGTCTCTCTTTCCGTCACCCTCCTTAGCGGCCTCCGCCGCCTCCGCCTTCGCCGCCGCGGTGCTTCCTGCGTCCCCCTTGGACGCCGTCGCCTCCTCCTTCGCCTCGGCGGCGGAGGTGGACAGCAGCCGCACCCACACGGCCGCCCCGCCGCCGGCCAGGGCCAGCAGTGGCCTAGGCGGCGCGGCCGCCGGAGAGGAAACCGGGCCGAAGACGCGCGGGCCCAGGTGGCGGAGGAGGACGGATCCTGCCGCGCGGGAGCTCATCGTCGCCGGTCGCCGGCCCCAAGTGCGGTCAACTGGTGAAGGGTGGATGAAGGATTTCTCTAGAACGTGTTCTGTTCTGCTTCGCTGGTTCGCTGCTAGTGTTTGCCTGTTTAGTCGGATATATTGTGAGCAGAACGTGGTCGCTCGCGGCTCCGCGATCACAGGCTCTCGGCAGTCGCGGCAGATGTCCCCAATTTTGGGAGTGCTTCTTTACGCGACGGCTGTCGGCTGGTGGGTGCAAATCCAAGCTGGGCGTGCCTGTCATAATAGTTCTGGCTGCTAAGCTGGAAAAAAAAAAAAATCCGAGCCGTCGCTTATGCGGTATGACGAGAGGCGGCTGCTTTAGGGCAGTCCCAATGGTTCATTTCTAGTTGCAGAGTCCAAGAATAATTAATGTCTATAGAAACTATCCTTCCCAACCCATGGTTTCCATAGCAATATTCATTCAAAGGATCAATTAAATGATGCATTAAAATAAGATGGATCAATTGTGGCAACAAGATCTATACATCACATGCTGCACGCTGCCACATTTTCATATTCCAACAGTGAACAACAAACCACACGATGAAAAGAAAGGGGAAAAAATCACTGATTTCCAGAACCATATATAGCAGCGTGTCGCATAGTTCATAACCACAAATTTAGAGATAAAGACCCATGGAAAAAACCATGAATATGTCCAGAACCATACTAGTTCACAATAGGAATCCAGAAATAAAGATAATAGGTACCACATAGTTCATAAAACACAAATTTAGAGATAAAGATAACATATGGCATCGTCCATCATCAGGTTGCATGACATCATCTCATGTAAGTCCAGCAGTCATCCAGGATCCAGGATGACATAAAGATAACATATGGCATCTACAATACAAGTAAAAAGAAAGAAACAATGAATGAAAAAAATAACAAACATAATCTCTAAGGCGAAAAAATAACAAACATATATGTAGAAACTGATCTATACTATAAGATATGTACCTAATTATTTTGACTATATGAATTCCCAAACTTTTGCCAAATATGATCAATCAAATCAGATTGAAGTTGTTTGTAAGCTTGACGATCATGTACCCACCCAGCAACCATGGAATTCCATTACTGGTTTTTTAATACGATCCCAGCGGATCTTCAGTTGGTTCCGGTTTCTCCTGCGGCAAATTGTTGTGCCTTTATTGTATTCTTCAGTTACATCTGCCCAATATTGATCTCCATGCCTATCGGTTCCATCAACTGGGTCCTTTGAGTTCCGCAGCCAAGCAGAAGCCTACATTCGCAAAGCAAAAGGTAAAAGTTTAGAACCAAGCATATTTTTCCAAAAAGTCCAAGCTCAAAGTTCACAAACTAAGAACAGATGCTTACCAATCTAATGTCTTCAGGTTTTGTCCAGTTCAACCGCCTTTCAGTTCTCTCTTCTTCATTAGTTTCATCCGCATCAACATTGATTGTTTCATTGTCTTGTGCGTTGCTTTCAACTGGTACAGATCTTTTCGAACTTGGCGCAGTTGGCGAAGGCATAGGTCTGCTTCTTGTATTGCCAACTAAATGGAAATTTTGTGGACTACTGTTTAACTGAAGTAAATGGGAAAACCCACCTGGTGGGTAGATCCTGCAAATTCCATTAAACACGTTCAGAAGAACTAGAATTCAAGTGTGGGTACAGTCAGAACAACATAAATCCAACAATGATGCCTAAAAAACAGAAATTATGAGTAAGATAATGCAATCTGTACTTCTACAAAAGGGCATGCCAATATATGATAAAGAAATTATGAATCATGCAACATTCATATAAACAAGATGTGCAATATATGATAAGAAACTTTAAGATATACAAGAGGATTATCTGAATCACTAGATAAGCTATCAGGTCAGCTTGTCAAACAAAAAAAAATCTGTGCTCAACAAGATGACATATTGACATGGACTTATGTAACCAGCTGTTAGTAATTGAGTACAAATAATACCTACAGACTTAAAAGGAAATATGATACAAATATATACAAATAAAACACTGTTGACCAACGCCACCAGCCAGTAGATATGTTTTGCAGCTGGACTGAAGTGACCTTGCTTCAACTATTTACCCCTATATTCGGTAACAATATGGAATTAATAAAAAAATCATTTAAAGAATATAATTGAGAATAAAATACTCTCGCTAAAGTGCCTCTGCTTATGTCTCGTACTACCACTACCATGAGAGGTGCAAACAGCTAGATAACAATTGCAAGTAGTAAACTGGATGCTTGAGCGGAGAGGTGAAAAAAGAACTGATACCCTTCACTTGAACCCAACGGAGATGAATTTGCCCACCAGGCAGGGAAACCAGCGGATTGCAGACTTGGAAGTGGTGGAGATGCTGCTGCTGCCAGGATGGCGGGTACACCGGCGCCCAAACTGGACCCATCAGCAGGGGCGGCGGGAGGACCAGCGACCCTACCCTGCCCTGCCCTGCCCTGTCCTGCCTTGCTGTGCTTGGAGCTTGAGGATGGTGGCCGTAGTCGATTCATGTTCCCAGCGACCGATTGGAGGTTGATTTGGGATAGATGTACTTGATTTAGGGTTTGGGCATTGGGTATTTCAGGTCTGCGCGCAAGATGGACGCGAGAGAAGAGCGGGAGCGGGCGCGGGAGAAGAGCGGGAGCCAGGCGAGCGCGTGCGGAAGAAGAGCGGGGAAAGGAGAAGCACGCGGGAATCGGAGGCGGGAGCGACGGGAGGCGAGCGCGCGCGATGCGAGAGCCATCGCGGCGGCGGCGGCGCAGCGGATCAGGGCAGCAAAGTATAGACTCGAGTCGTGTCTTCCCAACGGCCTTCGGCCCGTTTCTACGAGCGTCGGGCCTTGCGTCGACACCGTTCCCTCGAGAGGAAATCGATTCTACGTTTTCCACTCTCTCACTTCATTAACCATACTGCCATGTCAGCAAAACGATGAGCTGTCAATATAATTAATAGACATAGAAACTGCTATAAATGAACCATTGGGACTGCCCTTAGAGATGTTTGATTAATGAGTTTTGCTCCGGTAGACCTTTTTTCTAAAAATTGCACGGATCTTAAAGCAAACAATTAATTTCAGTTATTTTCGTCTAGGATATTATCAAGGCCGGCCCTACCTGTGCCCAGCGCAAAAAGCCCAACCCATATCCATCCGAGCTCTATGGATCTAACTGTTGTTTTATCCATCTCAACTCAAATCACCTCCGCCGCTGCGCCTCTGCGTCTCCCGGCGACTTGGCATCACCCAGCGCCACAACCGCGAGGCAGAGGCGCCATCAACCTGCTACTAGACCTTTAAACAAAAGCATCTCAGTTTCATGACTGGCCAAATACATTCCAAACAGAGCATGACATCTTTAAAAGTCAAAACTGTTATATAGAGCTAGTCTGTTTGCGATTGGGAGATAAGGAGGTAATAAGCGCACCAAAGATAAATCTTCCTAGGACAAGATAAAAAATAAATGTTTCAGAATATATGGTAAAACTTCGTCTATAAATTTATCTATTAATATAATGTGAGTCTGAATATTGAGTTCAGGCATGAGGACTCTGATTTACTTTAGCACATGCTGAAAGTCTAAAACCAGCCATGTTATAGTAGTACTAGTAGCATGATAATGCCGTGTCCGTAAATATGTGTTAGATATGTGTCGAATATGTGTACAGTTTGATTACAGTTGGACTTGAGTTGTATTAGAGGCTAGGATAGAGTTGGAGTCGAACTCTGTGTCCTAGGGGGCCATAAATATGAGGCCACCCCTGTTGTAACCGAGAGACGACTTGGCGACTGGTTTGGGTGGCGGCGAGGCCGTGGGATCGCCCGGATGCCGGTGTAGTTGCTGTTTTATGGGGAGGAGCGCCTGTAGTCATGCCCCGAGGATTAGGCACATCGCTGAACCTCGTTAAAAAACATCGTGCCTTGGTGTCGTTCTCGTTTGCGTATTTTCTTCTAATGGAGGTTATGCTTCTGCATTCTTCAGTTAGCAGATCCGTTCGGGTCTAGAACTAACGGCGCACTCTAACAAGTGGTATCGGAGCCAGATTTATAGAAGAATATGGAAGTGCGATGGATATGTTTCACACTACGCAAAGCTTGCACGAGTGTGTCTGGAGAAGGATATGGCGCAAGGTGGAGCATGGCGGCGATCGACGACTCGATCGGTGAAGTTGGAAACTTCGAGCGGGTGGCTCGAACCGTCCAATGAGCTGCAATCAACAGGGATCCGTCCAGACGTGGAGATCGGGTTGATGACGGCTAGTAGCTGTTGTTCGATAGGGGTCGGTCAGACGTGACGGCTAGGTTCGACGGTGCGGCTGAAAGACGTCGTGGATGAAGACGGCGGCTTTGGCTCGTGGTCAGATTGATGGAGGTTAGATCTTGATCAGGGTGGTCGTTGTGGAATTAGCAACGATGATGGTGAAAGCCATGGTGAACTCGGCTTGTATTATGGAGGTGGCTAGTTGTCGAGGTGCAATGGAGGCATGCAACATGCAGGTGCGGTCGAAGAACCAGATACAACGTGCAGTGGATGAAGCGAATACACATACGAAATTTGAGTCCCGGAGGCATACCCGAACTATATGCGTAGCGTATGTGACGTACGGAAGACAAAAAAAAACAGGAATTGCATGCTTGCATGCGGATGCCTAAGGAGTCCAGCCAGAGTACGTGATTATATATTAATTTAATTTAATATGCATATGGTGTGTTTCTTTCTTTTGTTTGGCTATTAAAGAAAGATATGAGGTGGTTTGTGCGGACTCTGAACGTGGAGGTGGAAAGGTAGAGACATATCCGGATAGGACTGCATGGGGTGCACCTGGTTTGTTTTCGGTCAGACATGCGTACCAAGGAAAGGAAGTCTTCGAACAGAAAAGGATGGAGAGTCTTGGTCGGACAAGGATAGATTTTTCGTGTTCTGTTCGCTCCATAAATATACGGAGGGTCACAAAAGATTGCAGATCAAAGCAATTGGCAGTTCGTGAACTGAGCTTGCGGAGTTGCGAGGATCTACAGCGGCGCTCAAGCGGGTTAACTTCATCGTATGCGAGCGATAGTACAGTTGACGAAGCTTGCGAGCGGCGTGGCTGTGCACAGGCGGTGTACGACGGCGGCAACACACGGCGGATTTGCACAGCACGTCAGGAGGCACGTGCTGCGGTGACGTGTGATCTGCGACAACGAACAAGCACGTGAACGACGTGTTTGGTGCGCGTGGATCAAGCACGCGGGCGTACATAAGGTACGTGATTTTTCGACGATCTGTGGCAACAGGCAGATGATGTCGATGGCATCCAAATTTGAGGTGGCGAGATTTGATGGCACCGGGAACTTCGGGCTGTGGGAGACAAGAGTGAAGGATCTGTTGGCTCAACAGAGTATCTCGAAGGTGCTCAGCGGGATTAAGCCGGAGAAGGTAGATGATGACAAGTGGGAGGAGATGCAGGCACAGGCGTGTGCGACTATCAGGTTGTGTCTCTCTGATCAGATCATGTACCATATCATGGAGGAAAATTCACCGAAGAAAATTTGGAACAAATTGGCCAGTCAGTTTATGTCCAAGACGGTGACTCAGAAGTTGTATCTGAAGCAGAAGTTATTTGGCTTGAAGATGCAAGAGGGGTCAGATCTTGCGGAGCACATCAATGTCTTCAATCAATTGGTTGCTGATCTTGTGAAGGTCGATGTGAAGATTGATGATGAAGACAGAGCTATTATTCTTCTGTGTTCGTTGCCAAGGTCTTATGAGCACTTGGTTACCACGTTGACGTATGGGAAGGAGGACATCAAGGTGGAGGACATTGTTGCTGCGTTACTTTCTCGTAATCAAAGGAGGAAGAATAATGCAACAGAGGAGTCTTTTGGTGATGCTTTCCTAGTCAGAGGTGATCGTAGTGTGGAGGATAAGAAGGGTAACAAGAAGAAGGGGCCACGATGCTATAAGTGCAAGGGTTTGGGACATTTAAAGAGGAACTGTCCAGAGCTAAAGAAGGATGGAGGATCCGTAAGTGTTGTGATTGCCAATAAGAAAGATGACTCAGATAGCGATGGTGACATTCTCACGGTGTCAAGTGAAAAGTCTTGTGAAGCGTGGTTGTTGGATTCAGCTAGCTCGTTCCATGCAACACCGAAGAAGGAGTTATTCTCGTCATACACTAAGAAAGAAAGTGGTTTTGCTTACTTGGGAGATAGTTCAGGCTATCTTGCTGAAGGAGTGGGTGACATCAAGTTCAAGTTGTGTGATGGTCAAGAGATGCAGCTTAAGGGTGTGAAGCATGTGCCGGGGCTAACAAGGAATCTAATTTCGCTTGGTTTACTGCATGAAGAAGGCTGGTTGTATCAGGCGGTTCCTGATAAGAAGATCTTGAGAGTCATGCATGGAGGCAAGACAGTTATGATTGGTGAGAAGTCTAGCGCACACCAATACAAGTTGAAAGGGAGCATTGTTGAAGGTGGAGTCATGAATGACAATGCAAATGTGGTGGTGTTCTGTCCTGGTGGTGATGCGGCTGTGAGATCAGCCTCATCAAGCTGTTCAAAGTGAGCGGCGGAGGAGACGACTCAAGTCCGGGTACATGGAGGTTCGCGCATGGACGACTTCAAGATGGCGTGCATATTCGCCAAGGTGGAGTTTGTTAGATATGTGTCGAATATGTGTACAGTTTGGTTACAGTTGGACTTGAGTTGTATTAGGGGCTAGGATAGAGTTGGAGTCGAACTCTGTGTCCTAGGGGGCCATAAATATGAGGCCACCCCTGTTGTAACCGAGAGACGACTTGGCGGCTGTGGCGGCGAGGCCGTGGGATCGCCCAGATGCCGGTGTAGTTGTTGTTTTATGGGGAGTAGCGCCCGTAGTTATGCCCCGAGGATTAGACACATCGCTGAACCTCGTTAAAAAACATCGTGCCTTGGTGTCATTCTCGTTTGCGTATTTTCTTCTAATGGTGGTTATGCTTCCGCATTCTTCAGTTAGCAGATCCGTTCGGGTGTGGAACTAACGACGCACTCTAACAATATGTACTACAGATATCGGTGGCAGCTCTTCTCGGATCAGAGTATCAGACCAATAGCTCTAGTTTACATGGTTCCTGCTGTAGCCTCTCTAATTCTGAAACGGATAAAAGGACATCTACCACCATGCATCAAGCTATCACGCGAAATGAAACCACCACGAGTCCGCTCGTCCTGTCAGCCGCCGCAGCCAGGGTTTTTCTTACCGATCGGTAACCGGTCGGTTTGGTCGGTAACCGATGAAACCGTTCCGGTCCGGTTACCAAACGGACCGGTTACCAAAATTTGAATTTGAAATTTGAAAATTTGAAAAAAAAATGCCCAAAAAATTCCTAGAAATAGATTATAATTTATGGAGACCAATGGTATAAATTTTTTTGAAATTGGACGTTTGGAATTGGAATTTTGAAAAAAAAAAGTTCGGCCCGTTAAGGCCCATGAGGCCCATTAGGCGCTCACGGGCACAAAACGCGGCGTTCACGGGCGGGGGGGCAGAAGGGTCCCTTCCCTTGCCCTATCCGCGCCCCGCCCCCTGCTCTCCGCCCCCAGCGTCGCCGTCCGCTCCCCGCCGCCGGCTAGCCGACCGGTTAGGCTCGGTAACCGGGCGGGGGCGAGCGGTTACCTCTCCGCACTCGGGCGCTCGGCCAGCCGCGCGGTCGGCTCGGTAACCGAGCGGTTTCGCTCGGTTACCGAGCGGTTCGTCCGGGATTTGAGGTAAGTTTTCCCCTCTTTTCTTGCTATTTTAGTTAAGTATCTATATGTTTTGGGTGTAGTTTTGTGTTAGGATTGTTGTATTTAGGCAGGATCTGTGTTAGATATTAGGATGGATGGATTTAGGTGGTTAGGGTTAGGGTTAGCTTTATGTTTAGAGTACGATTTAATTTAGGATTTGAGGTATGATTTCTGTTAGGATGTATATTTTTTTGTATATATTGTATAGATAACATTTACGTGGGTTTGATTTTGTGTTGTCTGTTTATGCAGGTAGACAATGTCGGGCAGGCACAAAGACGTTGTTTGGGAGCATGGTGAAAATCTCGCTCCCGGGTGGCGGTGCAATTATTGTCACCTAACAAAAGCGGGCGGTGGTGCAACAAGATTGAAGCAGCATTTGGCAGGGCGCGGGACGGAGGTTATGCATTGTAGCCGTGTGCCACCAGTGGTGCGCGAGTATTTCCAGAGAGACCTTGACCGCGCCAAGAAGGCGACGGCTGACCGAGCTCGACAAAGGCTCTCACAACAAAGAGTTGCACAGGAGGGGAACAATCCAATTAATGATGATGAGTATGAGGCTCAGATGGAGGCTGCCCTACAACAGTCGAGAGCTGAATATGAGTATCAACAGAGTGTGCAGGATAGAGGCGGTCATTACGAGCGTGGAGGGGGTAGTTCTCGTGCAGGTGGTAGTGGTGGTGGAGGTGGGGGTGGTGGCAGTGGAGGTCCCCGTGGTGGGAATCCTTTTTCGAGGATGTTCAGAAGATCGGGATCACAGAGGGAGACACCTGTGGTTGTGGAAGACTACAATGTGGCATCCGGTGGCAGGACAAGAATGGTACAACAAAGGATTGATATAGGGCGCTGGACCCAGAAGGGAAAAAATGCAAAGGAAGCCATCGGTAAAGCTTGGGCAAAATTTTACCATCATGCAGGAATACCGGGACGGAATGCGGACAGCCCGTACTTTGTTGGTGCTGTCCGAGAGACGCAGAAGTGGGGTAAGTACCTATAACTACAAACAGGTTTGAACTTATGTATCGTTCCATGTTCTTATTAATTGCTTATGGTTACAGGTGAAGGCATCTTGTCCCCCACTGGAAAGGAAATTGATGGGAAGTACCTTGATCAAAATGTGAAAGACTTGAAGGAGAGGTACGCAAAGTTTCAGAAAGAGTGGCCCACGTTTGGCGTCTCGCTGATGTGTGATTCTTGGACTGGCCCCGCAAAAATGAATGTTGTGAACTTTCTTATTTATTGCAACGGGGTCACATGGTTTCACAGCTCTGTCGATGCAACTGGGAAAAGTCAAGATGCGACCTATTTATTGAGGGTAAGTCATTACAGTTGTCATGTTATTATTTTTAGTTATATTCTTGCATATATAATATACGTTATGACTGTTTTCAGGAGATTCGGAAGGTGGTGATGGACATTGGCGCGGAGAATGTTGTCCATGTGATCACTGACAATGGCGCCAACTATAAGAAAGCGTGCAGCTTGTTGAAGCTTGAGTTCAAGCATATTTGTTGGATGCCTTGTCTGGCACACACCATTAATTTAATGCTAAAGGATATCGGTCAAAGGAGTGATCATTCAGGTATGATATCCGCATGCAAGCGCATATCTAATTGGTTGTACAACCATACTCAGTTGCATAATATGATGAAGAGAGCAATTGGTGGTGAGTTGGTCAAATGGAATGCCACTAGATTTGGGACCAACTACATGTTCATGGAGTCATTTAACCGAAGACGTGACAAGTTCATGCAGTGGATGGCATCTACAGAATTTTTGGAGAGCAACTGGGCAAAAACCGAAGAAGGTAGATTTGCTCATGCCAGGATGTCGAATCTACAGTGGTGGGAGGGATTGGAGTATATCATCAACACTGTACAACCGATTTACAGGTTCCTTCGGTTCGCTGATGAAGCCAAGCACCCCAACATTTGTGAAGTTGTGTATCAATTCCAGAATTGCAAGTCGGAGATGGAGTCTTTTTTTGGAAGAAATACGCACACATGGAATGAGTACAAAGAGATTTTGGATAAAAGGATATCTGACGTGTACATAGGGACGTACGTGGGGCCAGGTATGAGTTCCTCCATGTTCAATTGAATTCCATATTTACCATATTGAACATTTTCTGGATGCTCAATTCAATTCCATGTTGCAGCTGCCGTCCTGAATCCTAAGCTCTCGTACACACTGGATCCAACTGCAACAATGTTCGCTGGCCTGAAGGACGCATTTCAGGAGATGACAGATGTGCAGAGCGCCGTGCAGGCATTGCAGGAGGCTGAGGTTTTTCGCCAGAAGGTTGGTGAGTTTGGCTCAGAGCTAGCTCACAAAATGGCCATGGATCCAAGAACATCCCCATGTAAGAGTACTTTGTCATTCCATTTAGTTATGCATATTGGAACATGTAGCTAACATAATGTGTTCCACTTGCAGCGGCCTGGTGGATGATCTTTGGTAAAGACACTCCAAATTTGCAGCGCCTAGCTTTGCGGCTTGTTTCACAATGTATGTCCTCCAGTGGATGCGAGCGGAACTGGAGTACTTTTGCCTTGCTGCATACGAAGGTCCGCAATCGGCTATCGCACAAGAAACTGAACAAGCTTGTTTATGTCAATTACAACCTTCGGCTGCGACTTGCGGATGCCAACCCACCAAGGCTTGATGACGACGATTTTATTGACCGGTTCGCCGAAGTCTCATTCTATGATCGGACCAATCCGCTTAGGGAGTGGATGGAGTATGGAAGATCAAACCAGCCTCCACTTCTTGATGAGGATTCAGACGAAGACGACGTCCCTTTGCCATCACGTCTTGTCAGGTACGTTATATGTATATTTATAAATGTGAGTGCGTGTCTAATAATGTACGGTGGGATTGATTTTATTTATGTGATTTGTTTGTTTCTGTTGGCAGTGAGCATATAGACCCCGATGATCTACGTCAGGCTACGGGGTCTGATTGCATCAGTGATTGGGCTCATAGACATGTGGGTCAAAGTCACCTAGGGAAGAGGAAGACGCAAGCGCCGCCTAGGAAGGGGCAGACCAAGCGAGGAAAACAAGTCAGCAGCGATGCGGACACTGAGGAGGAGAGATCTTACCATTCTGACGATGATGATGATGATGATGATGACAGCAGCGATGGTGGTGACGATGACGATCATGATGACAGTGGCGATGGTGGTGGTGGTGCTGGTGGTGGTGGTGGTGGGACTAGTTATGGAATTCGTTTCACAGGTATCCATTGCACTTGCACGTACATACACACATTTATTTTTGTCCATGATTACTAATTATGGTTCATTGCAGGCGAGACCCAATACACACATGCTACGCAAGATCGTGACCATGGACAACCACAGTCCCAGAGGAAATCAGTTTCATTTGGACGCACACACGACGACAATCCAGAGGACTCGCAAGGGAGATCAATTTCTTTTGCACCCACGTACTACGACACTCCAGACTACTCTACTTCGTCCTACAGCGATGCCTCACAACCTTCTTATAGCTATCCCATTCCTGACGTGAGCACGCAGCCTCAGACTAGGTGGGTGTACGAATGGGAAGATCCCAGCTTTTACAGTATGTTGGTTCAAGAATGGGAGACAACCGCAGCTTGGACGGGCCAGACGTGGCAAGATTACAAGGCAACCCTGCTTCAAACCAAAGGTATCGTTCTTATGTCCATCGCCGAGTATGAAATGTCATGCCAACAAGGGGTCTTTCCATACATCTTGCGTAGATGATCATGTATTCCTGTGACTGTGAGGATGTGTTGTTGATGCATTCGTTGATGTTTTCGAGACAATATTTATTTGTATGCGACTATTTGTTCATGTTTTCGAGACAATGAATTTATTGCCGCAGTGTGCGGTCTTTTTTATATCTATATGTCCAAAGGAAGTACCAAAAAATCATTTTTATCCAAAAAAAAGACAGCCCACCGGTTTGGACCGGTTACCGATCTAACCGGTCGGTAACCGACCCAAACCGGTCGGTTTACCGACTCGGAACCGAACTACAGAGGCATTTGAATTCGAAATTCAAACCGGCCGGTACCGGGCGGTTACCGACCAAACCGGTCCGGTAAACCGCTACCGGTGGCCGGCGGTTTTGGCCAACCGGTCGGTAAGAAAAACCCTGGCCGCAGCTGCCATTGTCCAATCGTCCCTCCCGTCCTCCGTGCCTGCCTCTAGTCCTATTTGTCGCCGCCGTCACTGCCCGCGCGGTGCACACCGTCTACCGCTTGCAACCACTGTCACCAACTCACCATCTGAACTGTCCGGCGTTCGCTGCCACCGTCATCACCGCCTGCCCGCACCACGCGAATCAGCGCCAGTGCGGGGGATGCGATGCAGGCATGCAGCACGGCGAAGCCACCTCGGCTCGGTGGATGGTATTTTTCCTAAATAACCGTACCGGAGTCTTGTGTTGAAGGGAGATCAGGAGACTGAAAGAAATTACGTTATTGTGGGCAAGGGCTGAGCTTCGTTTGGGCATTGCTCGGGCCGGCCCAATCCAAACCCATGATAATTAATTATAAATATTAATTAATTATTAGGATGCTTTAAGATCCGTGCAATTTTTTTTTTTGAAAAAGGACCACCGGAGCAAAATTCTTGATTAATAGCTTTGTTTTTTTAATAATCGAGAGTATAGATGGGCATAAAGTCCGGGCCCGTCAGCCCGGCCCAAAGCCCGCCATTTTGGCACGACCCGATATATATATACATAATTATATATAAGTATAAACTAGCACAAGATGCTCGTGCGTTGCAACGGGACATATTAAATATATTATTGTGTGTCCACTTGATTCAAATTAGATATATTTATTTAGTTTAATTGGACAACCTTATCTCAACTAAATGTTTGTTTAAGTCCCCGCATCTTGCAACCGGAGAGACAAAAAGAACTCTGACAACTATAATTATAAATCACTTTTATTAAAATAAAGTCATAATTATCATAAATATTTTTATTAATAGCACAAACTCTATATTCCAGAATAAACTTGTCGTTTTTTCGATAGAGGATAATTAAATCCGGCCTCTACATCCAAGGATGTACACAACCAATTATTATAAAAAGAGACAGAAAAAAAATAAAAGAGAGAAAAGTCATAGTCTTATACATAGACCAGGACATTACAGCAAACAACAAATGCTTCGACCCTCTATTTGATCAACGAGAGGGCGTCCTTGGCTTGCTCTCGACGCCGCAGTTGAGTCCCAAATGCCGCAATGCAGGGTATGGCTAGGAGCAGGTGTGCTTATGTTGATGCCTTCAAGAAGGTAAATGACGTCTGCAGGCGCCATCATCAACGAAAGGAAGAGAAAATTACAGCGACACCTCCAAGGGGGAATATGACGTCGATTGCGTCATCGCCGCCGGCCCAGCACCTCCAGGCAGGGTTTTCACCCGTATTCCAAAATCCTGCAAAGGCACATCCAAGCCAAACCTCCAAACGACGAGATGCCGGAGATGGTCGGCAGAGTCTTCACCAAATGCAGCGAGGCAGCAAAAAAGGAGGGGGTGACAGTGTCCTTTGATGTGGATGTCGGAGTCGATTTGCGGGCCGCCTGGGAGCGATGTGGTCTCGAGCCGAGTGCCTGGTGCAGGATTGATCCAGGCCTCGACCTCATGGGAGGGCGGGTTGGACGGCTTGTAGATGGCCGGTGCCAACACCACCATCCTCATTCGGTGCCCGGGAGTCCAAATTGACCCCCTGGCCGCCGCTAGGGAAAGTATCCCCGACCCGAGGCAACGCCCGCCTGAGTCCGCATCGCCGGAGCACCACCCGCACCGAGAAGGGGGCAGCACGGTGCAGCAGCCGACGGATCCAGGTCGGTGATACCCAGATGCGCCCGCCGCCGCCAGACCCCTTCACCGATGCGGGTACGCCGATCGCCAATGAACGGTGCCGCCGTTCGCGACGCCGAGCCCACCGGGGGGCGAGCCAGATCGGCCGCCACCTCGCAGCACCGCCGGGCGAATGGCTGCACCAACCCTAGTTGGTCCGCCGTTGGCCGATCCGGCCGCCCCCACCGTGGGGAAGCCCGATCCGGCCGTGGGGATGCCGGATTTGGCCACGGAGGAGCCGGATTGACCCCACGCGGCCCGACGGTCACCGACGCCGAAGGAGAGGGTGGAGGAGGAGAGAACGACGGGGACATGGAGAGGGAGGAGGACACCCAGCCACTGTCGTCCTTGCCCTCCACCGGATTCCCGGCGGCGAGCTCGGGCAGCGACCAGAACGGGAGGGGCACGGGGGAGGAGCCCGGGGGGGGGGGGGGGGACGGCGCCGCCGCCCGTGTCGCCCTCGGGAGAGAGCGACTTATTCAAATAATGCATCAGTTTAGGTAAACGAATTCTGAAAGAAATTATTCATAATGGAATTTAAAAGTGTTTTTAACATTATAAAACCAAAAATTCAACTTATCCAACTACAATATATTACATGTATGGTAGAGTCAGGTGTGTTGGGCCTTGATATCATCAGGTATCTCTGAGTGGCAACAACCTTTACCAAGTTGAAGCACGTCATCATGTGTACCAACAAATTCTCAATGTTAGAAACTTTCTCAATGAGTCAGTTAACTCATGCTTACTTTTGTTGATTTGATTCGGTTTCGTCACCCATGATTTCTTTGTTTTTACTCACAGTAGTATTTTTCCACCTGAATCTTCCTCCACTGCAGCACTACTGTGCACCTCACCAATCTCAGTTTCTAGAATATCTCGTCAAAGACCAGTCTCATCACCTTGCACAGATTTTTCCTCACTGGATTTTCTTTCAAATATGGTGTTGAACATAGCATCTTTCCCAGTGACAGTAATCCCATCAGCCTGACTACATCATTCGTCAGTTCAGATTCAGAAGCACCACCTCAGTTGCATCTGATTCCAAACGCATAATACATCGGTTCTGTATTTTATATTCAGAGATTTCAGAACCAAATTTTGCAGGGTTCAGGCTATGGTAAAACAACAGATGTGGGAGCACCCTCGAGCTGTTCAGAGAAGGGGGAAGGAGATTCAGAACGGGCCTGCACCTGCGGTGTCCCCTCGCTCCGCGGCGTGTCAAGGCTCATGCGCAGATCCAGGCGAACCGCTGCCGGACTCCGTCGCGCCCGCTCCCGCACCACCAGTGCCTTCTCCTAGGATGCCAACCATGAGAGCATGCGTAAGGACAAAAGACCAGCTTGGACATCGAACGCACCACCACGGAGGCACGAAATCCACAGTACCTAGAAGCAGCTTGCTATCGTTGTGTTCCTCAGCGCCCTCCTCCCCCGTGGCGGCGGCGGACATCAGCTTGCCGCCCCGTTCGGGTACTCGTACCCACAAAATTTGACTGTCCAGTGCGCCGTCTCTGACTCTTCCTCCTTGTATGGTCATGAATCGACGGCCGGCTGGCCGGATCAAAGTTCAGGTTTCCACAGGCGGCCATGCTTTGCAACTTCGGTCGAACTCTTGAGGCTGACAACCATGGCCACTACCATGAGTACCGAAAGCAATATCTTCTTTTCTCCTCTCATTTGCCTCCACCGTCCCACAGATGAGCAGCGCAATGGTATTGAGGCAGAACACCAACCAGAGCTCCCCTTTTATAAATTCACATGGTATCTATGTGACCTCTATATTTGGATGTTTATGCGGTGGAATTGGTTTCGGATGCGAACTCTAAAATTTGACGGTCCCGACTGTGATTCACATGGAGGACGCTAGGAATCTGAGAGGTGGACCCGGGGAGCGGTCAGGCTGAAGCGGATGAGGGAGCAGCTAAGCACACGAGCAACTGCGGCAAGAAACCAAACGGGTCGTGCGGGAAGAGGCGTGTAGCGGGCCAAGCGGGGAAAGGCGAGCGAGACATGCGTCAAGAGGAGAGGAGGTCGGACGAAAAAAGCCAACAAAAAAAGAGGCAGAAATTTTGCCTCTTTATTATTATATTATATATAGGTAGGTATAGATATATATAAATTGGAGCGTATGCTATGAAAACCAATAAACTGTGCAAACAATGCAAACTTTAATCAAGTCCATAAGATTCTAATCTGATGGTCTTAGGTGGAGGTGGGACAATTATTCTCTTAAACCCTCCCACCAAAAACTTCCTAATCACTTAAGCCCAGCCTGAACCCTAACGTCACGTCGTTCTCCGTCCCGTTTCTTCTCCGTCCGCGAGACCGCGACCCCTCCACTTTCTGCGACTCCGTCGGCGCCGCCCTCTGTCCGCGCGACCATACGAGGTTCGGGCGAACGAACGCCAAGGTCGAGCGCTCTCTAGTTGATGAGCTCCACGCCATGCAGGGCCTGAAGGACGCGATGTAGCCGGCTGGCTTCTAGTAATTCATTCGCCTATCAGTCAACGTACAGTAGGTAATGGTCTGTGGATGCACCCTAGCTCCGCGAGTTCTTGCATTAATCTATTTGAGATGTAGCGGTAAGATCTGATGATGATATTCCTCTTAGGTACAAAGCTCACTGGTTCATTCTTTTCACGTTGTTTTACTGGAACACAAGGTTTTATTACGGAGACCGCCACGCTACCCTACGACAACTCTGTCATGGAGACCGGCATGGAGTCCGTTGATGCTGCCATGGAGACCACAGTTGATGTCGTCGTCGCCGATGATCATGCCATCATCACGATCGACGCGGTCGACGCTGGAGTTGGAGCACACCTTGAACAACCAAGTACACCAAAGCTGAAACCTTCACCGAGTTTAGTAGTAAGTTGCAAAGAACTTGTGATTTTTTTTTTGCAAAGAACTAGTTCAACCTGTTGCTCATACAATTTCACCGTTATATAGGACACAATGTGCAAAGATCATTTTAAGCCTATGGTTGCAATGATCTTTGATACTCTCACAGATGTGGAAACATTTTACAAAATCATATGCACATGAAGTTGGTTTCTTTGTTCGTGTTGGTCAGGAGAAGAAGGAAAATGATGAAATATTATTCAAGCGGTATTGTTGTTCAAGGAAAGGGTACGGACAGGAGAGCATAAAAAATTTATTGCTAAATCCGGGAAAAAAAGAAAGTCACCAAATGTCATGGAAACCAGATGTGGTTGTGAAACACATATTGTTGTCAAGCTTGACAGTGACAAGAAGTATCGAATATATTCAATGGTTGAGGCGCACAACCATGGTTTTGTGTCACCAGATAAGAGGCATTTTCTACGATCCAACCGAAACGTCAGTGAGAGAACAAAGAGTACTTTGTTCAATTGTCATAAGGCTAGCATTGACACATCACAAGCATATCGACTTCTCCATGTCAGTGAGGGTGGGTTTGAGAATGTTGGGTGCACAAAGAGGGATTTGCAAAACTATTTTAGTGACCTTAGAAAAAAATCAAGGATGTAGATGCACAAATGTTTGTGGAACAGCTAGAGCGAAAGAAGGGAGTAAATCCTGCCTTCTTTTTATGAATTTATGGAGGATGAGCAAGGACGACTTGTTCGTGTATTTTGGGCAGATGCTATATGCGGAAAAAAACTATAGTGTTTTGGTGATGTGATTGCGGTAGATGCGACATACACCACCAACCAGTATAATATGAAATTTGTGCCATTTACTGGAGTCAATCATCACTTGCAAAGTGTTTTTCATTTTTTTCTATGGTTGGTTGTTTTGTTTCCTTTTGTATAGGCCAACAATCCTTTTGTTTTGTTTTACAGAGAACTATTTTTTGACGAGGAAGCTAACCTACTAGATGACAAGCCCAAGGATCCCATGAAAGTGGCAATGCGAAAAAAGATCTCAGAAACACGCAACAAATTTGAAGATCTTGTCCAAATGGCCAAGAACTCAAAACAAGGGATTGATTTTTTATATTCTACTTTATCTAGTCTAGTAGAACCTCTCAAAAAATCACGTCTGTTGTGAGAGTTGATAAACAAGTGGAATATGAAACTTTCTTGGGTAACACAATTCCAACCGAAGTCGATATACATCCACCAAATGATATCAAGTCCAAAGGGAGATGCAAAAGAATTAAGAAGGGCAAGGAGAAGAATGCTATAAGTGGAGGTCAGGGTAAACAGAAATGTCAAAAATGTAAGCAAGTTGCGGGTCATGATGCACGCAACTGCCCAAACAATATTGTTGGTTGATAATTTTTTACACTTGGAATGTTATTGATTATCCGACAACGAGTTTTTTTTTTCGGAAGAACCTATGTTTAATTGGTCAGTACCATTGTCCAGTAAATTTGCAATTCTGAGAATTATTTCTACTCTTCACAACACATGCTTCCCATCATTGAGTCCAGCTAAAAATCTCTGAGACTCATTTGAAGGATCATCTACTCCATCCACAGACAATTACCCACCCTACGTTGCAATATTATTGGTATGGGGCTCTCGACCATGCAAGAACTCGCGGAGCTAGGGTGCATGGCGTCAGCCACCCAGGCGCTGACGCAGGTCCCAGCCAGCCGGCCACAGCGCGTCCTTCAGGCCCTGCATGGCGTGGAGCTCATCAACTAGAGTGCGCTCGGCCTTGGCGTTCGTTCGCCCGAACCTCGTATGGTCGCGTGGACAGAGGGTGGCGCCGACGGAGTCACGGAAAGTGGAGGGGTCGCGGTCTCGCGGACGGAGAAGAAACGGGGACGGAGAACGACGTGACGGTAGGGTTCAGGCTGGGCTTAAGGTTTTTGGTGGGAGGGTTTAAGAGAATAATTGTCTCACCTCCATCTAAGACCATCGGATTAGAATCCTATGGACTTGATTGAAGTTTACATAGTTTGCACAACTGGTTAGTTTTCATAGCATACACTCCCTATAAAAATAGACATAAATATATATAACTATAAATAAATATATAGAAGTAAATATAAATATATATATATATATACAAATATAAAGGGTAAATTTTATATACTCTCGGGAGTAGTTACTCTCATCTTCAATAATCAACATTATGTATGGATGTATACTTATTTATCACCTTGAGTATGTTTACATACTTATTTTAAGATACTCGAAATCTTACTACCTGAAAAAATGTAACATAGCCTATATTTTTTTTAATATATTACTATAAATGTCATTATAGTACTATATAAAATAAGTATAACCATATACTCTATGTATACATACATACTCAACATAAATATTGCTGTAGATATTTTAGTATGATTATATACTCCGCGTATATATAATGCGTTAGGCTACATACATCATAAATCTAAAGATATACCACATGAGAGTAACTACTTCCAGGGAGTAGGAAAAATTTACCCCAAATATAAATATATATATATATATATGCACATATATATCCTAATTTCACTAGCGGGCCTTCAGGCCGGCCCGTTCTACCATTGGGTCGTGCTTGGGCTGGAGATCAAGCCCGCGGACCTGATAGGCACGGCCCACAGGGCACGGCGGGCCTTCTAGGCCCGACCTCTAGCAGGCCGGGCCGACCCGTTGTCGAGCCGGGTCGGGCCGGCACGACCCGTTGCCCATCTATAATCGAGAGATAATTTCGACTCTTGTCTTCTTAAGGACAAGCACCAACCCATAAAACAACATACCTAAAATATAATTTTATCATAAGGTTTTAAAGTTAGAGGCTCACACTAGTGTAAACAAAAAAACGTCCATTAGACACACGTTTCAATTATTTCAAACAATTTGCACGCCTCAGGAATCTGATCTCTGTAGTCATCCGAGCACTACAATTGAGCTTAGAATCAAAGCAAATATATCCTCTCGATAAGAATAAGCAAAAAAAAACTGCATGACCATTGTCGAAAAACAGAATCATTTATTATCCATATCTTTATACCTACTATTAAACTTCTATACCTAATATTGAAAAGCAAAAACTTCTCTCTCCCCATTTTATGGTCTCACATCTTCACGGGCGGAGGGTCGATCACGTGAACCTATTATTGTGAAACTGATACATCAGATCTGTTAGTGGATAATAATGATAATGAACTAGAAAGTTACTTATATGAATCATCAGGAACTGATGGAGATGAATTAAATGATTTGGATAAATATTTGGCAGATCCACATCCACCTATGAAGTTTAGTTGTAAAACTGTTGCTTCAGAAATCAGAATCAACGTTTAGTGTTGGTGGCCATGTAATTGACCCTTTTCGCAGCCGTCTTGACCCTGAAATAGTTGAAGCCTTGATATGCATGAAGGATTGAGTTCTTGGATGAAGAGAACGTAATAAGAGCAACTCCAACAGGATTTCCATATTCTTCCTAAATGCTGGGAATAGAGATTTTGACGAAAAATTACACTCCAATAGCTTATCTAAATGGTTATCTAAATATAGCTATCTTCTATTCTGGATTTTTCGTTAGCGAAAAATAGAAGGCGAGAATGACTCTCTAGACTGCATGCGTGATATAGAAAAGCTGTTAGAGATTGCAAAGATTTAGAAAACGATTCTTATGCAAAAGACTCTCTAAATAATAGTTTAGATAGTGAGATTTAGAAAGACTCTTGGAGATGCTCTAATGCATTATGTTTTCAGGTCCACGAAAATTTTTCTTTTGCTGCAAGCGGCATATAACCAGTCTGGACTCTGGAGCTAGCATTCTCCTTGCTCAATGATGAGCCGGAGAAGCTGAGTAGTTTGGCTGTGCATGCCGTCTGAATACTCTCCGATTGTGCTCTCCCCACAACGACCATGTCACCAGCAGCAGGATGCTGTCAAACCCCTTCTTTGCTTCATTGCCTAGTTGCTGACGGCGAGCTAACCCCAAACCCACGAGGGAATCCGACAAGATCACACCCAACGAACAGATGATCAGCAGTCGCGGACTCCTGTGCGCAGAGGGCACATTCATCGACGTCCTGCAAGCTGTGGCGTTGCCGACGGTGCGCCGTCCATACTCCATAAAAAAAAAAGAACTTTACCTTCGGCGGTGCGGACGTCTTCCACAGCTCCACGGCCCCTAGCAGTTCACGGGATCCGTTTCCAAACAAAGCGGTCTGGCTGAAGCGGTTGCAACACAATGTATTAGAGCATCTCCAAGTGTTTGCCATCCCTAGGTTGCCAAATTTTGGTTTTTGGCAACTCCTCAAAATGAATGAGAAGTGATTTTTTTTTGCCATCTCCAATAGTTTGCCAAATTGCACTTGCCAAACCCAAATAATGAGGCCCACCTAGTACCTGTCCAACTACCGATCCAACAGTCGCGCCCCCTTTTTTTTCCATCGCCGATCGCCCGATCCTTCTTCTCCCGTCGTTTTTTTTCCATCACCGATCCTTCTTCTCCCGTCGCGTGTCTTCCTGCTGGCGGCCCTGTGTTGTGGCAGCTCTCGTTGGTGGGCAAGGCCGGCGCTTGTTTGTTCATCGCTGAAGGCAGGGACGCTGGTAATCATTGATTCACGTACAGGCAAGGCACTGTATGTCGCTGAGTGGCACTGTATGTCGCTGAGTACAGGCAAGGCCGATCAGTACACAAGCTCATCATTGATTCACGTACAGCCTGACACGCGATGCCAAAAGGGTTTCCGCGCGGCGCAAAACTGGGAGTGCGGAAGAATTTTTTGGCAACCCACTGGATTTGGCAAGTCCAAATAGCAATCTGTTGGAGATAGTTTTGTTGCATATTTTGCCAAATTTTTGGGATAGCAAGAGAGATGACAAACACTTGGAGATGCTCTTATGTCGTGTACTAGTTCCCAGTTTCCCACTTCTCACGAATGTAGTCACATAGGTCTGGTGGGACTCTATCCACCAAGATTTACCCTGTTGTTCGTATTTTTTTCTAGATTTTATTTAGGAATTTATTAGCGCTCCAACGATATCCCTAACCCCATGCGGCCATGCCCTGTTGTTGAGCGCTTCAGCTACGGTGCGCATTTTGCCTGCTCGGACGGGAGATCGCCTTGACCAAGAACGGCGCCAAGCGAACCACTAGGAATATACTATGCTCTATCGTACTAATGAATTGAAGTGGTCATGTGAGTCGGTGTTCCTGCTGCTTGGAGTTATCGTCTCTCAACCTCTTTCAATGAGTTTCCAATCAGTTTGTTCTGTTTCCGATATCCCGTTTTCTCGATATCTTTATTCTGACCGGCTTTTCACGATTCTGTTTTCGTTTCCGTGTCATATGCGTTCAAAACATATGCGTTCAAAACAATTATATCTTTTTTTCCAATCGTTCTTGACCGTTGTCATCCCTAGCTACGCTCGAGCATGGGATAACGGCAACAGCGCACGAGCGCGAGCACAAGGCAGAGCATAGCGCCTGGAGCTGTTCCGGTAAGATACAGAACTACAGAAGAGAGATTGGATAGCATCTCGGTTTCGCTACGGCGCCAGCGGCTCCTCCGCCGTGGCGGGTGAACGGCCAACGCCGATGTCCGGCAGGTCCGTATTGACGGCGAACCGGAGCAACCCCTTGTTCTCAACAAACCTCAGCGCCGGCTGCAGCACGAGCCCGATGGCCACGGCGCCGAGGCTGACCAGCGCCACCTTGAGCGTCGACAGCGCCAGCACCACCACGATCAGCGCCGTGGGCGGCACCAGCATCGCGACGCAGCCGGCGGTCCCGAGCGGGACGCGGTAGGGGCGCGGCGCGTCGGGCCGGCGCACGCGCAGCAGCACGAAGGCGATGAACTCGAGCAGCATGCCGAAGCAGTAGAGGAAGTTCTCGGCGGCCACGATCTCCTGGAAGGAGAGCGAGGAGAGCAGCAGGACGCCCGACGCCGAGAAGAGGATGCCCACCAGCGGCGTCCCGTGCCGCGACCGCCGCGCGAACAAGGCCGGCAGCATGCCCCGCTCCGCCATGCCCAGCAGCTGGTACGAGTCGCTGCTCATCTCCGCCACGAACATGCCCATGTTCGACAGCGCCGCCGCCGCCTGCACCCACCACATGAGCCACGCGCCGCCGAGGAGCTTGGCGAGGTCCGAGAAGTAGCCGTCGCTCCACTGGCCCCTGTCCAGCGGCACCGCGCCGGTCCCGGCGAGGAGAGGGTACAGGTACGCCACCACCACGAAGATGACCGCGTAGAAGAGCGCCTTGGGCAGCGTCTTGCCGGGGTTATCCACCTCGCCGGTCAGCGTGCTGATGGAGTCCCAGTAGTTGAGGTTCCAGAACAGCGTGTTGAGGTACAGGTTCCAGTCGACGCTGTGGAGGTCGACCGCCAGCCACCTCGCCGGCCGGAGCCTGGGCAGCGAGATGAGCCCCATGACGAAGAAAGGCAGGATGGAGAACACCCCGAGGCATATCGCGACCCAGCCGACGACGGTCAGCCCCCTGTAGTTGAGCAGCGTCAGCACCGCCGTGAGTCCGAGCACCGCGAACGCCCTGGGCGGCCCGCCGCCCAGCTTCGGCACGGCGGACTTGAGGTAGTCCAGGAACAGGACGGGGTACAGGGCATTGTCGATGACGCCGCTCAGCCACTTCACCCACCCCTGCTGGAACCCCCAGTAGGGCCCGAGCGCCGAGGCGACCCACACGACGTAGCCGCCGTTCTCCGGGAACATGGTGCCCAGCTCCGCCGTGATCAGCGCCTCCGGGATGCTCCAGATGACGGGGAGGGCCAGGAAGCCGACGATGGCGAGGAGCGGCCCCGCCGCGCCCACGCTGTCCTCGATGCCGAACGGCCCGCCGGAGACCTCGTAGAAGATGAGGAAAACGAGCGGGACGATGGAGACCTTGCGGAGCGCCGCCGGCGCCGACCCCGCGCCCTCGCCATTGGCGTCGGGGAGGCCCCTGTACTCCGTGCTGCATTCGCCCATTGCAGAGGTACCGGCGGCCGATGCGGCGGTGTTCTGGGCGGCGAGCTTCTGCATAGAGTCAGATTGATCCGTCAGAGGTCAGATGATTCCATCGTATCAGGTCCGGATTGCAGTGTTCGACATATAGATCACAAAACATGTACAAAATTGGAAAAGGAGACAGATGATTTACCAACAGAACAAGCAGCTATTTGGGTCTGTCGTATGTATCTAATATCATAGTACCAGTACGTTCGTAGATTTTTTATGAAACGTTGAAATTGGACATGTACCCGTCTTCCTGATGCTACAGAAGTCGTTGTAGTCGTGATCAAGCGGGATGCTACAGAAGTCGGAGTATACAAACACCCCCAATAACTGGGCTCTGCCTGGACTGCTCTCCTGAAACGAATTTGTCGTGAGAACGAGCGGGCGGTGCTTAACTGTTCAGACTTCAGAGTTCAGAGAAGGCGGTGGCCGTGAGTCCGTGACGGCCGGTTGGTGAAGTGGGTGACACCTGTCGCTGCAGAGACGGCCATGCAGCCTGCGCCGGCTACACCTGTAAGGAAAATCACGACGGCCATAGGGATGGGTGCCCGGTCCACGCCGTAAAGCCAGTCTTATTTGGACCGGATGTGGGCCTTGGGTGGCTTATCATACGGCCCATTTTTATTTCAACTGAGCCTTGCCGAGCTTAATTTCCATCCAGGAACAGAGACAAATTCCTTTTTCCATTAAAAAAGGCATTTTCCAGAAAAAAATCAAACAAAAAGACGCAAAAGAAAAGAATAAAAACCATTGATGAGTCAAAGATTCGTTATCGCAAAAACAAATTTGAGGACCATCCGCACAGTCGCACAGAGCACTATAAGAACTATAGGTGCATGATAAGTGGAGATGCATGATAAGTGGATCGTAACTAACACGAGAGGAATAAGAATTAAAATAGGCTCACGCTGCAGCCACACAATCCTCATAGGTTCATTCAGGGATGGTCTCCACCCTATTTTTTTCGCCGAGAAAATAAGGTAAGGGGTCAACGTAAATGGAATTGTTCAGCGGCGAGAGGCAGGCCGGCGAACCGTTCCGTTCTGTGTGCCCGTCCTCCTTTACCGAAGAGCAGAGCCTGCTGCACTGTGCTAGCCGGCCAGTTTGCTCACTGATCGTCGGCGGCGAACACAAGGAAGGATACCGCAAGAAACGGCTAGTCAGGCGAAAAGGAAGGATGGAGGCCGGACAAGCTCACCTCTTGTTGCCCGGTGTCGTCGGAGCCAGCTCCGGCGGGAGGCGGTGGCGCCGCTGGCAACGTCTCCGTCGTCGTCGATCCCTGCCGGTGATCCTGCAGCACAGCAAGCAGCACCTCCGACTGCGCGTCGCCCTCGCCCATGGTCCTTAGGACCTTTAGATCAGGACGACGCTTCTTCCTCTAGCGCGAGCAAGGCCGTGCAGTGTGTGGACCGTGCACAATATAATGAGAGTATCCCTAGACCCTAGCAGATATAGCTACATATTCTATTCAGTTTCTTAGTCGTCTAGATAGATACTATACGTAGAAACTGGCAGCAATATAGAAAGTGAAGAGATGCTCCAACATATCTCTTACAGCAAGGCTAATTATATTTAACCAATAGAAGGAGTATAAGATAATGCCATGTCATGTATATAGCCAGCAATATAGTCAACTTAAATAGATTGGCTATTTGAATGGCTGTACTCCGTATTAAAGAGTTAAATAATTTAATATTTGCATTATAAATAATTTGTTGTGTTGTACATCTGTACCAGATTGGTAAACGAAAGCAAAGGATTTTTTTTTTCCTTCTTGTAAGAGCTTAACGCCCCTCTCTATTCTCTCTCCTAACGTGGATGCCTTTGTATGACGTGGATCTCTTCTCGCCGGCTCAAAAACGCCTAGTGTACTTGCTCTTAGTTCGTCTTATTACCCCTGTAGTATTAATTCTTAAGACGCCTCCTATAAAACAAGGCTTCTCTCCTAGAGAAGTGCTACGTAGGAGTCACCTTCACTCTTAGATCTTGTTCGGTTACATCGGAACGGAGTTATTCTTGTCGAATTGATCTCATGCAATTTTAAATCTGGTCCGTAGCAAAATAGTTATTCGGTTAAAGTTTGGTTCCAAATGGATTGCCTATTTAAATTTACTTCATTTTTTATACTCTAATACCCGGATCTAATTTTCATCTTTTAAGGCTAGGAACGGAAACAACTGGATCAAATAAATCCCTTAGATTCACTCATTCTCGATATAGAATATAGAATGGTTTCGGATGCTATTTTAATCCAACGTAACCAAATAAGACCTTGATAATAAGTCCTAACCTACACGGAGCGCGCCAAAGTCCCGCCGCCCCTGGTACTCTGCGCGCCACCACTGCAGGGTGGCCACACACTTGTTGCATTGTTTGCTTTTTCACTGTGCTTTTCACGAACGCATGAACTTGATCCGAACGATCATGGATGAGCTTGCATGCTGGTTTTTCATGTGAGAATTTGGGTTTCAGCGCAGGGGCTCAAGAAGTGCACCCAGGAGTGGTTAAGCCGTCGTCGTGCCATTCTACATCGACCAGTATCTTGTAGCTGCAACAAAATATTACGTACAGAGTAGTCGCTGAACCCTGGAGACACCAATTCTGCATTGCAATCTGCAATGGCAATCACTAATATTTTGTTGCAGCTACGCTACAAACTACAGGCCACAGGGCACAGGGGTACTGGACCAAATGATGTGGCCTTTGGATGGCCTGACCATACGGCCCATTTATCAATTCACGGGGCATTATCGGGCTGATGAAGCTTCTCCTAATAGCGGAACTGACTGGGCTCAGAAGTGAAGACTCGTTTCGGAGACGACAAGGTGAGAGAGGTCAACGGAGATGGAGTTGTGCGGCGGCGAGGCAAGCCGGCGAACGGGGACACCCAAGAAGCAAAGCGCCCCACGCGGTGTCAGCCGTTCAAGTCTGCCGGCCACCGTGGCAGAAGAGCACCGGCGGCTGCACATCCGCCGATCAAGGATCATCGCCGGCGATACAGACATATACTGAATACAGCAGGAAACAGCTACTGACTATTACTGATGAGGCCTGAGGTAAGGGCGGAGGAGCGCGGGAGACCGAGCGAGCTCTCACCTCTTGTTGTCCGGCTCCGGTGTCGGAGGAGCCAGCGTCGGCGGGCGGCCGTGGCGTCGCCGTCGAGGTCGAGCCCTGGTGGCGGTCCTGGAGCACGGCCAGCGGCACCTCCGACCGCGCGTCGCCCATGATGTCCTGAGCTCTGGAGTCTGGACGATGCTTCTTCTGTTAGTATTGATCTCCCTAGTTACTGGGCCCAACGGCCCTTTTATCTAACTTGATCCGCTCCTGATCGGGGAGCCCAACCCATTAATGGTTGGAGGGCCCCTGTCACACTGCGGGATATAAAAGGGAGGTGGGGGCCAAGGCACAATGCACGAGGTTCGTCTGAGCCGCCAGAGACCCCCCACCGACATCCCCAACCCTAATCCGATCTAGGGGCTCGCAGCCAGTGACGGGAAGCCCCTCCGCCGCCGTCGCTGCATCGACCCCGACTGCTCTCTCCTCTACCACGACGTGCTCTTCACCGCCCCGGCTTCCTCGACTCCATGGCGGACGCCGGATCAAGCTCCAAGGGCGGAGATGGTTGTAACCCTAACCCCTTTTGCCTTTTACTTCTACTGTTATGCATATCAAGCACTACTACACTTGCTGTTCACCTTGAATCCCGAGTCTATTATCCCTAAGTGTTCTAACAATGGTATCGGAGGACTAAGAGAATCAGTAAATAGATCGGGATCTCTCAGAAAATCAAATCGGTTTTTGGCCGCCGAGCGACATACCCAGAGTATCGTCCCGGGCCAAGGTGAACCGAATCCTCAACTCTAAGAACTCAGATCGGACGTTCTTCCCCAAACCCTAACCCTAAGAATAAGAAGAGGCTTAAGTTCTCAGAAGGGAAAGATTCAACCAACCCTAAGAAAGAATAGTAAGAGAACGGAGCACTAACCTGGGGTCTCCTTCACCGTCGTCACATGGCGCAATCTCGCCGGCGTGCAGGTGCACGGCCACGAGTGCCGATTAGAGCGCTGACACAGGACCACTCGACGGCGGCACGCTCACCCTTCCGGGGAACGTGCGCGCCGGCGAGAGGGCCCGTGGCAGCACCCTCTCCCTTCCGGCTCCGGTTGCCTCGCGCCGTCGTGGTCGCCGTCGTTCGCTCACGCGGCGTGGGGAGAGGCAGAGAGAGATAGAGAGGAGAAAGAAGAGCCGGATCCAGTCCGACGGCCCTGCCGCCGTTGGTCGGAGTGTCCGGCGGCGGCGCCGCTGTTCTCTACCCGTGGAGAGCACGTGAAAGAGAGCGGCTGGGGAAGGAAGCAAATGAGTCTAGGGTTTTGGGGTTCCCCGGCGCCGTCCGGTTTTTGTGCTCGCGAGATCAAAGGGCGGCCGTCCGATCTAGATCGACGGACGCGAGCGGCCGGGCCGTTTTTTTTTTTTGGCCCACGAGGGCGCAAGCGCAAACGCGCTAGGGCGCGAAGCCGGCCGTGCGGCCCAGGCGGGACGCGCATCCGCGCAAACAAAGCAGGCCGCGGGCCATTTTACTCGTATGTGGCCCATTGGAATTCAGAAATACTTTTCAGTTTCAGAATAATTTTAAGTTCATATCTCTGCAAATTTTGTACCAACGGAATAAATTTTCAGAGAATATCAGACAATAAGTATAAGTTTTATTCAGTCACGTTTTCCGCTGCAAAGTTTATTTTTGTTCTTTAATTAAATTCGAACCAACGGGAGAATTTAATTGTTGGAACAATTATTAAATTTAGATATTCAGAAAATTTGTAATATTGTTATATTCTGACCAACGTTGATTATATCAATATTATAAATGTTTTAGTTTCATCAGTTTTATGCATTATTTTTTATTTTCTGCCCAACGGTGATGTAGAAATAATGCAGAAGGAATTGTATGTTTTAATACTGACCAACGTTGTTTTAAAACATGCAATTTTTTTTTTATGGTTAAGATATTATTTGTGTTAAAATATCTCACTATTCTGTCAATGGTTTTCAGGAATCAACTGGATCGCTCAGATTCCACCTCTGACTGGGAACAACTATAAGAAGTGGCGCGAGCAGCTTGAGCTAGCCTTGGTCATGACGAACAATGACCTTGCTCTCTCATTACCGTGTCCCGTTGCTCTAGAGGAGCCTGTGAGAGAGGAGAATGAGGAAGATGCCGCTTTTGCGACACGCAAAAGGGATCATGCTGATAAGAGGATGTCCTATGACCTTGAGAAAAGGCAATGGGACAGTTCTAATAAGAAATGTCTCACTTTAGCTAAGGCTACTATTTCAGAGCCTATCAGAGGGTCCATCCCTGAGACACCCACCATTGCTGAGTATTTAGATCATGTTAAGAATCAGTTCCATGCAACTACTAAGTCTCAGGCAAGTGCTCTTATCAAAGAGCTTTGCAATAAGAAATACAATGGTGGTGGCGTTAGAGACCACATACTAAGAATGAGCACCATAGCTGCTAAGCTTGAGTCCATGAAAATTAAGTTACCTGATCCTTTTGTCATTCACATGATCTTTGCCTCACTGCCAAGTGAGTTTGACACTTTTAGTGTCAACTATGACATGTTGCCTGATGACTGGAACATGGACAAGCTCATTAGTATGTGCGTTCAAGAGGAAGAGCGCATTAAGGATTCACGTGGGGACTCTGCTCTCTATGTGAAGGATAATAAGAGAAAGTTTTTTAATAAGAATGCTAAACCACAAGGGAAACCAAAGTGGGATGGCAGCTCATCCTCTAATGCTAATGCCAAGGGAAAGGCACCTCAGTTCCAACCTCAGCCTCAGTTTCCTCCTCAGCCTCAGTTCCCAGCTCAGTCTCAGTCCCAGCAGGGAAAGAAGATCACTGTAGACAAAGATCAGTGCATGTATTGCAAGGAAAGGGGCCATTGGATGAAAGATTGTCCTGGATTCCTGAAGTTCCTGAGTAAGAATGGTGAGGATATTATTACATTTGTAGATGAATCCTTGTTTCTAAGTTATGACAAATCCACTTGGTGGGTTGATTCAGGTGCAACTACTCATGTTGCTAATTCTTTTCAGGGATTCGCTACGAGGAAGACCCTGCAAAGAGGAGAAAGAACAATTAAGGTGGCTAATGGAGTACAAGCCGACGTCCAAGCCATTGGAGACGTATCATTAGAATTAGTAAATGGTTTTGTACTTAGGCTTCATGATGTACTCTATGTTCCTTCTTTGCATCGAAACTTAATAAGTGTGTCTAAGTTAGATGATGATGGATTGGCTTGTCATTTTGGAGATGGCAAGTGTAAGATATTTTTTAATAATCAGTGTGTTGGTCTTGCCTTCCGACAAGACAAACTTTATTTGTTATCCATCTCTGAGAATGTTAATGTTATAAGTTCTGAGAATAAGATTGCTTCCTCGTCTATGAATGTAAGTAAAAAGCGTAAGAATATTCAGGTTGACTCTTCGAAATTGTGGCATTGTCGATTAGGCCACATTTCGAGGGGGAGAATTGATAGATTAGTCAAAACTGAAATTCTTCCGCCATTAGAACTGTCAGAATTAGACCAATGTGTTGATTGCATTAAAGGTAAGTACGTTAAGAAAATTAAGAAAAATGCCAAACGAAGTGCGGGGATTTTAGAAATAATCCACACCGACATATGTGGACCGTTTCCCGTCATGAGTGTGGATGGTTATGACTCGTTTATAACATTCACTGATGACTACTCGCGTTATGGCTACATCTATCCGATTAAAGAAAGATCAGAAGCTTTAGATAAGTTTAAGATATTTAAGGCAGAAGTAGAAAATCAACACAACAAGAAAATTAAGATAGTAAGATCAGATCGTGGTGGAGAATACTATGGGCGACATACCCCGTATGGTCAAGTTCCAGGACCTTTTTGCAAAGTTCCTTCAGGAGCATGGCATAGTTGCTCAGTATTCAATGCCAGGAGAACCTCAGCAAAATGGAGTGGCTGAAAGAAGAAACCGTACCCTGATGGATATGGTAAGAAGCATGGTCAGGTACTCCACTTTACCGATAAGTCTGTGGATGGAGGCGTTAAAAACCGCCATTCATATCCTTAATCGTGTACCCAGTAAGTCGGTGCCTAAAACACCGTATGAGTTATGGACAGATAGAGTACCCTCACTTAAGCATTTAAGGGTGTGGGGCTGTCCAGCTGAGGCTAAAGTCTTTAACCCAAATTCAGGAAAATTAGATCCTAAGACTGTTAGTTGCCATTTTATTGGCTACCCAGATAGATCAAAAGGCTACCGCTTTTATTGCCCTGACAGGCATACAAAGTTTGTAGAGACAAGACATGCTGAGTTTTTAGAACATGATGTGATCAGGGGGAGCAAGGTGGTTCAAGAAGTTAACTTAGAGGAGAAACGGGTTCACGCCCCTACTCCAATGTTTCAGGAACCATACTTCATGCTACCTGTTGTTGCTGTGCCAACGGTGTCAAGCACTGTAGTGTCAGTGCCTGTTGTTGAGCCTCCCTTGCCGACAGGAAATCTGGAACCTGTCCTTCAGGAGCCATTAGAACCACCTGTCGTGCATGGGGAAGAACAACAACAGCCCCAAATGGCGCCAAATAATGAGAACATTAGAAGGTCACATAGAGTTCGAAGATCAGCTATCTCAGATGATTATGAAGTCTATGAGGCCGAAGAGTTTCATATGGAGGATGATCCCACTACATATGAACAAGCCATGAGAAGCGAGCACTCAGATAAGTGGTTAGAAGCCATGAAAGATGAGCTAAGATCCATGGATCCCAACAATGTTTGGGATTTAGTGGAAATTCCTAAAGGAGCCAAAACAGTAGGCTGTAAATGGGTCTACAAAACCAAATGTGACTCCCAAGGGAACATTGAGAGATATAAGGCGCGACTTGTGGCAAAGGGTTTTACCCAAAGAGAAGGAATTGATTACAATGAGACTTTTTCTCCTGTCTCATGTAAGGATTCTTTTAGAATTATAATGGCGCTAGTGGCACATTATGACTTAGAGTTACATCAAATGGATGTTAAGACGGCATTCCTTAATGGGGATCTAGAAGAAGATGTTTACATGGCACAACCGAAAGGTTTTGTTGTGGAAGGAAAAGAAAAGATGGGATGTCGACTAAGAAAGTCCATTTATGGGTTAAAACAAGCTTCAAGACAGTGGTACTTGAAGTTTGATAACACCATAAGACGTTTTGGGTTTAAAGCTAATGTTGAGGATAACTGTGTGTACGCAAAGTTTAAGAATAGTAAGTTCATCTTCTTGGTTCTATATGTGGATGATATTTTGCTGGCAAGCAATGATGTCGGTCTGCTAATGGAAACAAAGAAGTTTTTATCCTCACATTTTGATATGAAGGATCTCGGTGAGGCCTCTTTTGTTCTGGGGATAGAGATTCACCGTGATAGAAGCAAAGGGGTATTAGGTTTGTCTCAGAATGCATACATAGATAAGATTCTTAAGAAATATAGTATGCATAAATGCAGCACATCACCTGCACCCATAGTCAAGGGCGATAAGTATGGGGAACATCAGTGTCCCAAGAATCAGATAGAGCTCGAGCAAATGAGATCAGTTCCTTATGCATCCGCTGTCGGAAGTTTACAATATGCTCAAATTTGTACTCGCCCTGACATAGCTTTTGTTACCGGGTTACTTGGCAGATATCAGAAAAATCCAGGCATAGAGCACTGGAAATTAGTAAAGAAAGTCTTGCGTTATTTGCAGGGCACAAAAGGCTTCATGCTAACCTATAAGAGATCAGATTCCCTTGAGATTGTAGGGTTCTCAGATTCAGATTATGCGGGGGAGGAAAGAAAATCCACTTCGGGTTATATTTTCACCCTTGCAGGTGGGGCTATATCGTGGAAAAGCTCCAAACAAACTCTCGTTACATCATCCACAATGTATGCGGAGTTTGTAGCATGTTATGAGGCCTCGGGGCAGGTGAACTGGCTTAAGAAGTTCTTACCCGGATTAGCAGTGGTAGACAGCATTCAGAAACCACTTAAGTTATACTGCGATAATAATCCTGCAGTTGAATATGCTCACAACAATAGGTCAAGTGGTGCTGCCAAACACATTGACATTAAGTACTATGTTGTGAAAGATAAAGTTCGGGATCATGTCATTAGTCTTGAGCATATAAGTACAGATAAGATGTTAGCGGATCCGTTGACAAAAGGCTTACCACCCAACGTGTTTAGAAGACACGTAGCCGGCATGGGGTTAAGGGAAAGCCTATGATTCCTGAACACTTAGGGCCCAAGTTAGAACTCTGTTTCAAATTAGAGAGATGTATTGTAGCCGTCAAGTCCAACGACGCTTGGTTGTGACGACGAGACGCGCTCAACGCTTTTCTTTATAATGGAATAGAGCCATATAAGTTGAGTATTTAAGATAAGAATAAGATAAGTTATTAGGAGATCAAGGGGGAGAATGTTAGTATTGATCTCCCTAGTTACTGGGCCCAACGGCCCTTTTATCTAACTTGATCCGCTCCTGATCGGGGAGCCCAACCCATTAATGGTTGGAGGGCCCCTGTCACACTGCGGGATATAAAAGGGAGGTGGGGGCCAAGGCACAATGCACGAGGTTCGTCTGAGCCGCCAGAGACCCCCCACCGACATCCCCAACCCTAATCCGATCTAGGGGCTCGCAGCCAGTGACGGGAAGCCCCTCCGCCGCCGTCGCTGCATCGACCCCGACTGCTCTCTCCTCTACCACGACGTGCTCTTCACCGCCCCGGCTTCCTCGACTCCATGGCGGACGCCGGATCAAGCTCCAAGGGCGGAGATGGTTGTAACCCTAACCCCTTTTGCCTTTTACTTCTACTGTTATGCATATCAAGCACTACTACACTTGCTGTTCACCTTGAATCCCGAGTCTATTATCCCTAAGTGTTCTAACATCTTCCTCTCGCGAGCAACGCCGTGCGGTGTGGACGGACGCGATGTGTAATTACTGAACAGAGAGATTGGCGGCCGAAGAGGCAACAGGTCACTTTCCTCGCGACCCCAGCGTCAAAAGCACGGCCAAAGAGCTACTAAAAGCACAGCCTTGCACGTCTGGATATTTTCCATTTTCGTTTTCAAAGGTACGCTGCGCATCGCTTTGCGGATTGAAGAGAAAACAATGCTCAGTACACACTGTACGCGTCGGCGAGAGAGCAGCAACTATGGCGCAGCGCACTCTGCCTGCTACCACCAGCACGCCAGGGAGGCTGGGAGAGGTAGAAAGAGAGGGGGGAAAAAGGCTCGCCTTTGTCGGGACTCGGGAGCAATCGGCCATGCGGCGCACATGAGCGGTGACATTTTTTAGTATTTTCCCCTGCTAATTATTCGGCGGTAGCACGCCGGTACTTAGTCATTGTTTAGTTCCCCCTCTAAGAATTTTTTGAGTGAATTCCGTTCGAGCCATTATAAAAGATCGTAATTTCTTATGAGTTAATAAAATAGTTTGGTAGCCTTTAGCGCCACTACTTCAATTTTTTTTCTGCCCTTCGTACCACTGCCGTTAGACTAGGCTCTAACGGTGTCAATTGTAGATGTGAAAAGTTGAAAAGACCCTTAATTCTAAATATAATAATATATCATTGATTTTTTCTGAACATCTTAATGACTTCAACTGAAATAACTCAAAACAAGAAAGTTGTACATCTTGTCGAGATCTACAATTTTCATATAAAAATTATATACATTTAATTTTGAAAAAATATGACTTTTTTAGACATATTTAAATATGTCATTAATTTGTTCTGAGCATCTTAACTCTATGTTATACACCATCAATGGCATGTTTAGATGTAAGGGTATTTTTGACTTTTCACACTTGCAGTTGACACCGTTAGATCCTAATCTAACGACAGTGGCATGGAGGGCAGAAAAAGTTTGGAGCAGTGGTGTTGAAGACTATCAAACTTTTTCAGTGACTCACAAGGAATTACGATCTTTTATAATGACACATGAAATTCGCTTATAACTTTTCACTCATCGCATAGAATGTGTAGACACATGACACATGCATGTGTTTAGACACATGTATAGGCTAAAAAATAAGTAATTACACAAATTATGATAATTTTACGAGATGATTTTTAAGTTTATTTAGTCTATAATTTGACAATAGTAAATATGCGATAATGATAGATTAGTTAGTCTTAATAAATTTACCTCACAGTTTCTAGACGAAATACATAATTTGTTTCCATATTAGTCTATTTTTAATAGACTATATTAATATTAGAACATCCGATATGATATTTCAAAAGCTTTTTAGTCATGAACTAAACGAGGCCTTATAATAATCCATAGGGCAACTGACCAAGTCCGTGTGGTGTGGATTTGCCCGTCTAGGAGACTGGGATGCAGATAAGAAAATATTGGTTCCGAGCAAGGGGAGGTTAGGTCGTGTTCAGTTCGCGAAATTTATGGTGAAAAGTTCATGTAGCATTTACATTGTTATTTGATAAACTTTATCGAAACATGACTTAACTAGAATTAAAATATTTTTCTCGACATTAACAGATTAAAAGTATAATTAGTTATTTTCTTACCTATATTTAATACTTATGTATGTGTCTAAAGATTCAATATGACGGGTAGTTCGCAACATTTTTGGTGAGATTTTGGGAAGTGAACAAGTTCCGTGGCGAGCGCTGGGCTGCTGGCACAAGACGCCACGCGTGAGCGAAGAGCAAGAGCATCTTGGCATGTGCGCATGGCGAGGGCCTCATCTGCTGTGTCTGTGTTGCTGTTGCCTGTGCCTGCATGGGCTCCTGGCACTGTAGCCAGATCTAGCACGTGAGCGAGCAGTTGGTTGGAGGACAGCATCGCGCCATTCCCGAGCAAACCCGCACCGCGGGGCTCCTGCTCCGTCGCGTCCGACGACGACGAGTCAAAGGCCTCAGCCCGGCCCTCAGAGCGAGGGCGGACGACGAGGAGAAGCAAAGCATCTCCAGTAGAGCGTTTGGACTTTGGACTTGCAGGCTGGAGTCTGGACGAAGCTTGAATTATGATGGGCCATGGTGCAGGTGCAGCGCAATGCAGCTGGGCCTGGGTTTCAGTTTCGGAGTCGGGGTGCATGATTCAGTTTTCGGTACATGAGTATTTTTTTTTTAAAAAAACCTACTTTTTCTCCCTTAATTTTTTTCGAAAGTCTAATTTTCCTCTTTAAACTTCAAAATCAGACAAAACGTCTACCTTAACTATTAAAACAATGCAATTTACCTCCGTTGGTGGTTTTGAACAGTGGTTTTGCTACAGTTAAAGCGGTTTTGCTACAGTAACAATGGTTTTATCTTTTTTTTATTATTATTTATTTTCGCTAAATCTTTAAAAAATCATAGTAAATCATAGAAAAAAATATAAAATAGAAAATTTATTTTTTTGGACTCCACATGAGTAGATCTACACAATGAACATATAATATGATATACTTTAGTACAATGGTTTTATTGTAGCTTTAGATAAATATTTTTCTGTAATTAAAATAAAATTATAACTATGTTATACATGATCCAATGAGTATAAAATTTTTATTATAATTTAAGATTATACTAATTAGTCTGCCATAAAAATTCCACCATAATTGGACTATATAAACTACAACTATGAATTATTCTAATTAATTACAAAAAACATATAATTGTATGGAATTAATTGAAATAATTAATCGTTGTAGTTTCCATAGTCCAATTATGATGAAATTTTTATGGTGGACTAATTATTGTATGTTTGAGCTGTATTAAAAATTTTATACTCATTGGATCATGTATAACTTAATTATAAATTTATTTTATTTACAAAAAAGCATAAATATAAAGCTACAATAAAAAATTTGTACTAAAGCATGTCATATTATATAATCACTGTGTAGATCTACTAATGTGGAGTTCAGCGGAAATAATAAAAAAAGATAAAACCATCGTTACTGTAGCAAAACCATCTTAACTGTAGCAAAACCACCCAGGGAGGTAAGTTGCATTGTTTTAATAGTTAAGGGAGGCGTAATGTGTGGTTTTGGAATTCAGGGAGGAAAATCAAACTTTCGTAAACGTTGAGGGAGGAAAAGTAGACTTTTTTTTTCTTTTTTTTTAAAAAATAAGTCGGCCTACCAATCGGGAAATTATTTGATCCCTAGGAGGGTCTTCGTTTCTGATGCTAAATTTTTTGCCGTGATATATCAGATGTTGCAACATTAATTTAGTTTATTAAAAATAGATGAATTATAAAATTAATTATACCATCATACGGTACTTAACGAGATAATCTATTAAGCCAAAGTAATCTATTATTAACTAATGTTTAATGTAGCACTACATTATCAAATCAGGGACTAACTAAGCTTAATAAATTCGTCTCGCAAATTAGCCTTCGATTGATAATTAGTTTTATAGTTAGTCTATTTTTAATAGACTAAATTAGAGCTGCATTATTTGATGTGACATGACTTCTTCTTTTTTTTTGCTATGGAAAGGAACATACTGCCTTCGTCCCTAAAAGGCGGTCGTTTTAGAATCATGCACGAACACCAATGTACAAGCTAAAACTAGGTGTTGGACAACGTGATAAGGCTGAGCAGCCAATGGGCGGGGCGACGGGATAAGGCTGAGCAGCCTGCAGGACTAGATACTAGGTGTTGGACCCATGTACAGTTGTCTAAACGACGTTTATTTCGGACAGAGGGAGTATGCGCTAAGGCAGGCACCCACATGATCAAACAAAACCATTATTGTGCTACCTCTTCTTCCACTAGAACACAAAATCTGCAGAGAATATAGAGAGCTAACTTAACTCCTCCCAATAATAGCAGAAACAACAGTTTGTATATAGAGATTTGACACTACAATTAATCGGACCGACTTGTCCGTTGGCGCAGAGCAGGAGCAAGAGCAGGATGGATTAGCCCACCTAGCCAGCAATGGCGACGGGCTACCAACCTGGAGCAGGGATCCGTGTCAGCTTGCGTGCTTGCGTCGGGACCAACCCACTCGGCAGCCAAGCAGCGGGGACCGTGCTGCGTGCTGTTGATGGCACGGAATGTGGAGATGCGGGCACGGCACTTGGTGCTGTGGCGTGGGCCGGGCCTGTGACTCGTGAGCGCCCCCGGATCGGATCATCTCTGTGCCTAGCAGCTGCGAGTGCCAATTGCCAAACCTAACGGCAGCAGCCAGCAGGTAGCTAGCTAGGTTGGTCGGCTAGGACCATCGAGGTCCGTCACCATCCGATGATGCAGGACCGACGGAATGATCCGAGTGGAAATACCGGTAAGACCGTAAGAAAGTAGCGACAACGGGATACCCGTGATCATTCCGTAAGAAAGTAGAGTCTTGACGAGAGGTTTTGGAACGAACTGCAGCTCTGAGTATTCAACTAGTATTCATGTTCCAACTTACTAAGAGCATCTCCAACGGTTTTGCAAATGAGCTTTGTATTCTTGTTTTTGCAAAAAGACTAAAAATCTCCTATCCAACGGTTTGGCAAACAGGCTTGACATTTTTAGCAATTTGGCAAATAACAGGTGATATTTGACATATATGCCAAGCCGCGGTTCGCTTGGCAATCGCTCTCGCGTGCTACTCCCGCGAGATATTTTTCTCTCACGCGCACATTTTTTTAGTTTTGCTAAGTCTAAATGCAAAACCGTTGGAGATTGACTCTTTTTACCTTTGTCATATTAATTTAAGAGTTGACAAATACCATATTTTGCCAAATAAAAAATGCAAAACCGTTGGAGTTGGTCTAAGTAATACCACAAGCTCATCGGAGTGAAACGTTACCACCATTCATCGGAGTTCTTTTTTTACTCCAGTCTCTGATGGAAATCGAGATCGAGCAGAGCAGAGCATATACAGTTTTGAATATGACGCGTCGTCGCAGTTGGTAGGCATCTTCACTAGCTAACAGAGGCGTCGCCATCGTGCCGGAAAAGTCCACCCGGTGATAACTGGCCCATCATCTCGCTCCAAATTGTCATTAACAATGTCATTAACAATGCATTAGGCAGGCCGCGCTCGTGATATCAAGCCAGCCGGCATCGATGCCAACCCCTCTTCCCGAGCAATCGTCCTGGTGCCAAGTTGGCGATAGCAGGCGGCTCCGTAGTCCGTAGTAGAAGGCGAGCGAGCGCTTTGGCGTCCGGCGGCGAGGCGAGGCCCCCCAAAAAAAAAACGAGCAGGGGGAGCGGTTAAAAAGCGGGCAAAAAAAGGGCAGACGCCGCGGCAGACAGACAGACAGGCAGGCAGGCAAGGCCAAGGCGGGGGCGGAGCGCGAGAGGCGACGCGAGGAGAGGAGGCGGTGCTGCGGTGGCGTTGCCATGGTTATAAAAAGTAACGGAGCGCGACGCGGGTAGAAACCGGAAGGCCCGCCGCTGCCCCCTTCTTCCTTCCCGTCGTCCCACACACGCCGCCGCCGCCGGTGCGGCTCGCTTCCTTCCCCCCCGGGTCCGCGCGGGCTGCCTGCGCGAGCAGGGAGGCAGGGCACGCGGCAACCACGTGGGGGAGCGACGACACCACCCTATGCTCTGTCCTCGCCCGCAGGGTAAGGTATGGAATCGATTCCTGCGTCGCCTCCTACGTGCCTCGCGCTTTTCTGTGCGCTCTGTCTCTGCGCGGGCTTCCCCGCCTCTCTCTCTCTCTCTCTCTCTGTTTTTGCTTGCTGGGCGGGATTTGGCCCTGGATCTGTGCACCGGACGCCGGATCTGGGCGGCGAGTTGGTGCGCTGTAATGGCTCTTGCGTGACGCGCTGTGTTTGTGGTACGGTGTTTTGGATCTGTTTCATTGGCTTGATTTGCATTATGTTGGGAAAAGGTCCTTTTCTCCCCTCATCCGAGATGGTAAAAGGATCCTCTTATTTTAAATGCCTCTGTTTGGACGATAATTTTTTTATGTGTTTTTATGTTTTTTGTTGCGGAGAAGGTGTAAATGCTATTGACGGCCAATGCAGGTTGTTTGCTCTACAAGTTACAGCCTAACGCTACCATTTTCTTGTTCGGGGGTGGTTGTTTGTGTTTGGTTGTCTTTACAAGATAATTGTTGTTGTCGCTAATTGTCAATAGACCATTGCCTATGTTTTTATTTGGAGTATATATCATGATTTTCATGAAATTGTTATTGCAACTCATAGGATAGCAGCCTGGATGTATCTCTGCTGTGTGGTGCTCATTCTCTATTCTCTACATTGATAATAATACTCTAGTTCATCTTGAATTTAGCTGCAAATGCAATTGTATTGGTTTTTCCCAAGGGCACAGTGATTTAGAATGTCACCATGTCAGCAATAGACTTGTTACTTGTTAGCAATGTGTGGCCGGAACAATTTCATTATTATCCACAAGAAAGATAGCCCAACTTTTGGTAGAAATTCCAATAGTGCCTTTTATTTTTATTATGTATTCTGGTATATTTGAACATGTTAAGGGCCCAAGTTTAATTCATTTTGCAGCAATTTGACCTGCTCTGTAGCTGTAAATGTCGTCAAGTTTTTATTAGCGTCTTTCAGTCCCTTTTGCTTATTGTGTGCTTTATGACTCAAACTGTTGACTAGATTTCAGCAGCAGTGAATTTGGGAGCTTGAAGCGTTCATCTGAGACATGGAAATAGTGATCTGCCGGGCATATCTCCTTCAATGCAAGCAGTTCTTGTCGAAAGAAACTCTTGATTGGTGTGTCTTAGCTCGTGGGAACACCCATCTCTCCTCTCTGGTGAACTACACATAACAGTTATATGCTGCTCTATGCTCAACAACAAGCAGGCTGATGCTATATTTTCCCGAAGTTATTATATTTCAGTCTATGCCAGACATCTACATGTAACTCCACCACCTTGGTTTTCCTTTGCTTTGTGTTATTGTATTAGCATGATTTTTCCTTCTCATTTCCTCACTTCCCACCAGCACATCAACAACTGAAAAGCTTCTTTTCAGGTAGATGGTGCTCATATAAGTGGGGTATGCTTATCTCTCTGCACTTTGCGACATATATTGGCATGTGAAGAAATTCAGTTCTAGTGGCTAACTTGAAATATTCTAATTTTCATTTCTTATATTTTCTCTTTTTGCAGGGTTAATATATTTGCTGTGTTCAGCCTACATCTGTTGCTGCTCTAGTTAGTTATTCTGTCTTTTGTGTACTATCTGAGGTCAGAGCTCAGCCTTGCTACACTTTGCAACTTCATTCTATGGTTGCAGTGGACTTGTAGTGGAACAGAATCTCACATACTGAGGTAGCTGTTTATTTTTCAGACCTTATCAGCCTTACGGATCATCTTTTTTCTCTGCTCTGAAACTGTCAATTAATTGCAGACCTTATCTTATTTGCTAGTTGCAGGTAAGAGATTGATCAGCTAGAACTTGGCAAACATTTGCCTGTGTTGGCTGTTCATATTTCTCTTGACTTGGTTATTCTTGAAGGGGAGAAACTCGCTCAAGGCAGCTCAGATATTACAACAATGGATAGGTAACTTTTATATTGACTGGCTACTTAGTTTGCTTTTATCTTATAACACTTTTTAGTTCTACAGATTCTCTATTTTAGATTATTCTTGTCTTACAACATGTCTTTGCAGATTCAAGTTGATTAAGGAAGTTGGCGATGGGACTTTCGGGAGTGTATGGCGTGCTATAAATAAACAGAATGGTGAAGTTGTATGTATCTTAAGATAGAACTTCTATGGAAACATTTGTTACTGTGAACTTTGAATGAAATGATAATTACATGAGAATTTGCTGATGCTTTAATGTAGGTCGCTGTTAAGAAAATGAAGAAAAAGTATTATTCTTTTGAGGAATGTATGAGTCTGCGTGAAGTAAAGGTATTTTAGAGCAGTGATCTTTTTATCATCACCTCTTATGTTCTTTCAGCTGACATTTCTTTTTCTATTATTATTTTATTGAAGTCTTTGCGGCGCATGAATCATCCTAACATTGTGAAGCTCAAAGAGGTTATCAGGGAAAATGATATATTATACTTCATAATGGAATACATGGTAAATATGTTACGGATAGCAAATATTCTACTTGCCATTATTGTGCTCTTGTTGAATCTGAACCCTTGTTTTTCTAGGAGTGTAATCTCTACCAACTTATGAAAGATAGGGTCAAGCCTTTCTCGGAGTCTGAAGTCCGTAACTGGTGCTTTCAGATATTTCAGGCTCTTGCTTACATGCACCAGAGGGGCTACTTTCATCGTGACCTCAAACCTGGTAGGTTCTCAGTGTTGCCAACAATCAATTGAGATGTTTCCATAGCATATAAAAAATGGTTACTTTAGTCATCAAATGATTAATGAAACACAACTTTGACTACCAGCTATATAATATTGCAATATTCTAGTCTAGTAAACTCACGTACACCTTGTACATATCCTCCCTCAGGCGAGATACTCCCCACATTGTGAGATAAGCACATTGGTGTCACATCGCATGATGTTCAAATTGTTCATAATACATATCAACTACTTTTGAAAAAAAATGTACACATACTATTTTCAAATGATTAATCTTGTGCACAAATGTTAATTTATGGATGAAATTTAGATATTTTGACCACATGCAACCATAAACGATACTTTCTTGGACTAGAGGGAGTATATGACATGCTTGCATCTGAATCAGCAGCTCAGTTTTACTTATGTGTACGCCATATTGCACTGATAATCCCTTGGTTGTGCAGAAAATCTGTTGGTTAGCAAAGATGTCATAAAGCTAGCAGACTTTGGTCTTGCAAGGGAAGTCTCATCATTGCCACCATATACAGAATATGTCTCAACTCGCTGGTTAGCACTGCCCTCTCTTCAAACTAGACACCAAAATAAAAGGAATCAGTCTTGTCATATCTTTTGTTAATCCCTATGTTTGAATGCCTTAGGTATCGGGCACCAGAAGTCTTGCTCCAGTCATCTGCTTATGATTCTGCAGTTGGTATGAAAAATAAAAATAAAAAACTTACTATTTGCTTATTGTTTGTCTATTCATGGATGGACCAACTCAACTCGTAATCTGACATTTCTTCACATTGCCATCTCATAGATATGTGGGCAATGGGTGCCATAATGGCTGAGTTGTTGACACTCCATCCTCTCTTTCCTGGAACCAGGTAATATGGTTGACTGTATATGCTGCTAAAGCTTGTCACTCACAAATCTGTTGCTCAATTTGTTTGCTGCTTTCTTGTTGCTCACCTTAATGTCTGACTTGTATCAAATTAAATGTCCAAGCTTGAACACTTTGGTTCCATAATTTAGTTTCTTTTGGTTCTTTATCTCTCTCCAGAAAATAAATTTGTTGCAGACCCCTCATTTCAATTTAATTAAGAATCTCTATTTTCTTGTTTTGTTTCTTACCCAATGTTTTCTTATTTCACAATTTAGTGAAGCGGATCAGATTCACAAGATATGCAATGTTATCGGTAGTCCAGATGAGCAATCTTGGCCTCAAGGATTGTCACTTGCAGAAGCAATGAAGTATCAGTTCCCACAGGTCAATATTCGATAGTTTATTTTCTCTTTGGTATCGCCTCAAAGTTTTTAAAAGAATCATGTGTTAACCTAGAATTATGCAGCCAGTGTATTTGGATCTAATAAAAGTAGATTAAATACCAAAAAACTACAACATGCCCCAGTTGTTCTGTTTGTGTTATGTAAAATTAGTTGTAGTTCTTTATTTGCGATAGTAGGATCTTTTAAGAACAAATATTTCCTGAACATTTTAATTTTTGTTAGGTATAAAATTATTTTATATTAAGTGATTAAGACTATGTTTAAGACACTCAGTGTCCAAAACAATGCTTTTTCTTCAATGGAGGGAGTATTGTCATGATTTTCTTGATACTTTTTTTAGCAACTTGTTTGTTGCAACAAATGAAACAGTACACTAGTACACTACACACGTCATTAATTTGTTCTAAAATGTTAGAATCTGTCTGTGCTAAGTTTTTGTCGAGCCCTCATCCATTCTACTACAGTTCATTCAAATCCTATTACTCATGTACTTGTTGTCAAAATCCCCATCAGATACCAGAAGTGTTATGCTGTTTATGACATTCTCTTTCTTGATTACCAATGTCCAACCTGGACTCCACTGAAAAGGATGGATTGTGCTACCTATTGCCCCTTATTGTGAATGTTAATACATGTTGGATGACTGGTTAATGTTTAATCTAATGTTGAGTGTGTCTATTCTATCCATGCAGGTCAAAGGCAGTCAACTGTCTGAGGTGATGACAACAGCTAGTAGGGAGGCAATTGACCTCATATCAGTAAGTTCTTCAGTTAGTATTTTATTAGATGATATATCAATCAATCATTGCATTACTTGATAATTTAAATTTCTGCATGTCTTGTAGTCACTATGCTCATGGGATCCTAGCAAGAGACCAAAGGCCACAGAAGTCCTCCTGCATACCTTCTTTCAGGTAACAGTATTTTTTCTACTCTATTTTTTACTGACAAGGTTCGGTTACTGTCTCCTCAGGACTATAATCAGTTTTCCGGTTGCCAACTTTTAGGGTTGTACATGTGTTCCACTTCCTGTCCGTCCAAAAGCTCCTAAAACACCTCCATGTGGTTAGTTAACAGACTAGTCTTTTGCTTTGCACCTAGTTCATTTAGGATGTTGTTTTAAATGTGCTTGGGTCATTTGTTTTAGTTGGAACAAAAGGAATTTCAGAGAACAGTGTTGCTAGAAGATTCTCAACTGGAACTCTTTCAACGATGAAATCTCATAGCAGTGCATCTGCAAAATTAAATGGTTTATCTAAGACTGGTATGTTTCTTATCTGTCTAATTGGGCTGGAGCAAGCAAGATTTACAGGATTTAGTTTGATTGTCTAATTTGTTACCAACATTACAGGTGTACAAAGAAAACTTCACTTGGATCGTCAGCCATCACAGAAGAGTATAAAATCAACCGAGAATAGCAATAAACTAACTACAAATCGGGTACCAGCTCGGAATAGCCCCGGTAAGTTTTTACTATATAGGGTTGCATTGCCCAACTCCTTGCATGAAATTTGGGTTTTGATTTTTAGAAACTTCTTTTTTTTGGAATTGTAGGGAATCCTGTACTTAAGCATTCACGCAGCTTGCCTGAATCTGGAGCAATACAAAAGGTCTCATCAATTACAGAGAGACTGTCCCAAATGTCTGTGACCTCGAGAACTCGAAGCACTCTGAAGCCTGCTGCCCCGATGATGAAGGCCGGACATGGCAAGTCAGACTTTCTTGGGAAGTCTGACGATATCCCTCCAGCAAAGAGGCTGACAAGAAAATTGGTCAGCTAAATGAGGGCATGTAGAGTGAAAAATCGATCAGCTGCAGGAGGGGTATAGTGTATAGTGTGCAGAAACCAGTGTGCCGAAGAGGATAGCTCAGCCTGAGCGTTTACCTGTTGATTGCCATGGCCACAGTTTTGCTGCAGGGAGACATCTCAGAATGGGTTTGCAAATTCCTTTGTGAAGTGCTAGAGCCTGCATCAAGCCTTCCCCTCTTCCGGGCCGTTGATCTGCTTTGTGCCTGCTTCAATCTTTGCCCCCATGTTTTAATAAACATGATTGTGCTATTAATTTGATTTGGTTTGTCTTGCAAAGTTATCTTGCACCAATCTTACTGTCACAAACTGTACGTTTGTATGCACTTTAACAGCCTGTAAATCCTTGAGCCCAACAAGGGATGGACACTTCACATTTGCTTTGAATGTACAGGTGCAGCGCACAAGTGAGAACGCAGTAAAGTGCCAATTTGACGTACGTCGTGTAACGATGGCAAACGCTTCCTCGTTACCTTACATGACTAGTAAAAAATGCGAAACTGGAGAGAATTTTCGCCTTGCATTCTTTTGTCATTGGAGAGTGAATCTTCTCCAATATGGGCAAAGTTATATGTACCAGGAGAAGTTTGTCGTGTCTCTTGTGGATGATTTATGCCAGCGCTTAGAAAATGTGAGCACAGTTAATCTGATGGGATGAAATAATCAACACGATACTACAATATTAGTGCATCACCAAGGAAAAAAAAATGCATTGGTCATAAACACGCAAACCCTGATCAGTAGTAGCAAACATGTTTTACACAGGCTCCATTCCGTGGACCTCTTCCACCTCTCTGTTCACCCTGTAAAAACTCACTAGCTGACAGTAGTCGCAATAGTATCACTCAGTCCTACAGTACTCTACTATTGTCCATGGATTGGTGGCTTGGCTTCCATCCAAGGCGTGCACTGCAGCACATCCAGGAGCTATAGCTCCGAGTCCGACGTCACAGGTACTGCGCGTGTATTCTGTCTCTGTTCTGCTCCCACCACACCTTGGCCCTGTCCTCGCCGAACCTCTCCCGGCTGCAGCAACGGCACACAAGAAAGAACGCGAGATCACATCCCATTAGCATAACAAGATTTCGGATTTCCAGCATGATTAGATGTTTGAGAAGATAGTGCCCGTTGACTTGCCTGAAGCGGACGCGGCGGAGCTCGCGGGTGCCGTCGCCGAACTCGCGGATGGTGATGGACACGCCGGGCTCGTCCTGCTCCACCCACTCCGTCGCCTCCAGGTCGCTGGCGTTGCTCACGGACACGGACGCCTCGTCCAGGGACGACGTGGTGGCGCGGGACGGGTCCAGGTGCGGAGCAGCCGGCGCCGGCGTGGAGTTGAGCAGGCTGAAGTGGTGCGCCCACACGTGGTCCGACGGGTCCGGCACGGCACTGGACGACGGGTTGCACGCGCCTCGGGCCGTGGAAGCCGCCGCGGCCATGGCCCTGCACGAGGTGGCGCGCGCGATCGGCTGCTCCCTGCCCACCGCCGCCGTCGGAGGCAGCATCACCGGGCTCTCCCTCGTCGAGCCGGCGCGGGAGTAGAACGACGAGTCTCTCTGCATGCCGACAGTTTCAGTTAGTGTGGTCTGATCCACGACTCGACGACAGCACAGTTTCAGTGGAGACGGCGACGGATCACCTGCGTGGCGTCGTCGATGGAGGACGTCGGCGTCGAGATGCCCTGCTGCCGGCTGAACGTCTGCACGTTGTAGAGCTCCACCACGCGGTCGTAGTTCTCGCCCCACCACCGCTGCGCCTCCCACTTGTTGAACATGTCGCGGCTGCACACGCACGAGAACACACACACGCACACGTTCGATCCTCCGTTAGCTGATCACGCACTGGATCAAGCAGTGATCGCGCGCAAAGCTAGCTGTTGGTGATAAGGCACACCTGAAGCGGATTCGCTTTAGGTCGTTGCCGGCGCCGCCGGGGATGGAGACGAAGGTGATCTGCACGCCGGGCTCCACCTGGGCCGTCCACTCCCGCGGCACGCGGTCCTCCTCCAGGACGACAACCTCGTCATCATCCTCCTCCTCCTCCTCCTCCTCCTCGTCCTCCTCCTCCCCGATGCTCGGTATCCAGCTCGCGCTCGGGCTCCTGACGTGCTGCGGGAAGCCACGGGCGACCTTGGTGGCCGCGTCCCACGGCGGAGGGTGCGGCGGCATGGTTCTCGCGCCCGTCGTCGTCGCCGTTGCCCTCATGTAACTGTAGCCCTCGGCGGCGCCGTCCGACGTGAAGCCCGAGTCGTCGATGACGCCCGGGTACGAGGCAAGGCGGCTGTTGCGGTGGAAGCGGTTGCCCCTGAACGACGGGCTCGCCGCGGCCTTGTACTGCCTGCCGGAGCCGGAGAACTTGAGCACCATGTCCTTGAGCTGAAAGCACATTTGCGGAACGGCTTCCTTTTGTCAGATGGTCGCAGGTGCAGAATTTATGACATGGCACATTTTTTTTTTTTTTTTGCTTGAATAGCATGTACTAGTCTCGTTGGCTTCTAATTTTTCGGATCATACGTTCTCAACGACCTAACACGGTTCAGTTACAAATCTTGCAACTGTAACAACAGTAGTATAGGTCGTACTGCCGGCGTAGGCACATTTCTTTTCTTTCCAAACAGTAAACGAGAGCAGCACAGCTCGACAGACAATCGAGCGTAAGCGAGAATTCAGTCTTTAAGTAAAGCGTCAATGATAACGACAGATGGTTAATGATGGATTCCACTCCGGTTAGTGCCTAAGATTAGCAATAGCAGACACATGTAGGCACTTGAGGCTTTAGGGTTAGAGATGAGATGGGATGACTGAGGCGAAGCCTACAGAACAAAAAAGGTCAAAAGCACGTACACTTCTAAGTCCTGTCCTAACCCACAACCCAGCACATCTTTCGTCTGAAGCAAGGTACGTACTACAAAGCACCAACAAAGCAGTTGGTGCTGCGCATAATAACACCCAGAGGGGACGATCTACTAACAAGTGCATGTGTTGGTGTGTGCTGTGCGCGGACACATTTGTACCTTGCCTTAGGCCAGTGTCAGTGAAGTTTCATAGGAGGTTTCATACACATTAAATAGAATGCCACATCAGCTTTTTGCATGAAACTAGAAGGAGAGAGAAGGGAAAAGTTTCATCCCCATGAAACCTTTGAGCGTTGTTTCCAAAACGGTGAAACCACAGTGAAACTCCCATTGACAGCATTATTATGTTTCATCCCATACAACACACGTGGTTCGAGGAAGAAAAGAAGAGAGAAGGAGGAATCACGGGACCGCAATGCATGTGAAACTGTGCACTGAAACTGTACATTGAGGAAGAGATATATTTCATCAGTGATTTCATTCGTCTTGGAAACCGAGAAATAAAATTGTGCATTGAGACTGGCACAGCAAGGCAAAAGCATGCGGGGGGAGCTAGACAAGGATGATGCTCGAGTCCTAGTGATGCATTTCATCAGCCTTGTTCGTGACTTGGGTGTCATGAGCACGAGGGTGCAGCTACGACTGGCCCAGCCTGGGCCTAGGACCCCCCAAGCCAGCCCATATACAGGACCACACAACGTGTGGCTGCAAACATTCTTTTGTTTCTTTTTTTTTCCTTTTCTTTTTCTTTTGGTGTGAGACTGGTAAGGACCAGATGAAACATTCTTTGACGAGAGAGTAAAGCTCAGGCTAAATCAACCAAAGAATGTCTTTCCAGCTTCCACAACGAGACGATCGCATCTTTGGCAGAGCAAAGAAAAAGGAACGAGAGGATAAAATATCATCCAGGATCAGCTTGCTTGGAGCTAGAGGACAGATTGAATGGTAGTACAGCAGCATCTAGCAAGTGCCACACACACACACACATAAAAAAAAGTGGCGGAATGGGAGGGAACAAAAGTGACAAAATCAAATCACAACATCACATTGCGCAGAGTCCAAACTCCAAAACCTTGGGGGTGGGGATCCATAAAATGCAAGAAAAGCAGCCTTCACCACGTCTACTCACGTACCCACTCCGTCACATCCCACTGGGCCTTGACCAGCTTTATCAACGGACGTTTCAAACGCGATTTCACCGTAAACGTGTGATTTCACATACTCACCCCTGTAATTCCGTCGCACACAGGAAATGAAAAGTACGCTACGAACCCACCGTACCAACTAGTACTGTTCGTTTATAGGAGAACAACTCTCAATCAAACGAGAATGGATATTTTTTTTACGTCAAGGAAAATACTACGAGTACGAGTCCTAGTCCTAGATAGCATCCCAATTACTGTACTTCCTGTCCCGGCCACGGCCGACCTTAGGCATCCCAATTAGTACGGTTAAAAAACATTTTTGTGTGATGACAGAGATAAGCTTCTGCGCCCGCGCTGCGCTCGCTGTCTCGGCACCTGTTCGGGCGTCAACAGCGTGGAGACAAGAAGCAACAGGTGCCGCATGTACGTACGACGTACCAAAATTATTATGGGGGAGAGGATGACCTGCGCAGCGCATTGAATCCACGGATCAATGCGTCGCATGGTACAAACGGCCGCGGCCGAGACCGAGCAGGACAGCCGGGAAACGCCGCGGCCGCGGCCGCGCGGCGAAACCAAACCAAACAGCCGTATCCGCAGCCGTCACATCCATGATCCACGTATGGGGACGCGTGCATGCAGTGCAGATGCAGTTGGTTTGAGAGCTCGACGTACCTGGGAGGTGAGGGACTTGCCGGCGTCCCTCCCGTGGGGCGTGGCGGCGCGGTGGCCGTCCTGATCCCCGCCGTCCTTGGCCGAGCAGGCGATGCACGCCAGCATTTTGAAACCCTTTGCCGCCGCCGCCGCAGGGGCAAGCGCAGTCCTCGCCTGGACCGCCGGTGGAATGGAACAGTACGTGCGCCTGCACCAGAGCGAGCGAACTCGTCGTCAGTCATGCGAGCAAGCAAGCAAGCATACCTAAAAGATCTCCAGAGAAGTCAGAACCAAATCCAACAGAAGCACCATTCACCACCAAGACAGAGGCCAGCACTCGCAATCGCAAGGACTGCTGCGACCGAACATTTCCACAGAGGGACACGGGCACATGCGTCGTCGCCATTCACCACCAAGGCAAAGGCATGCAGCGACTACGGACGGGGTCGTCTGGCGTAGGCACAGCAGTGTAGTTGTAGTGTAGCCCGGGGAAGGGGCAGGCCGGCAGGCTATCAATTTCAGACCAGCGTGACCCCGACGTTCCGTTCCGTTCCAACCCACGCACGGCGCGAACGGCCAGCGACGTTCGCAACCACTCGCTCGCCATCAAGGCCTGCACCGCTGCTGCACGGCCAGCAACAGCGCCGAACAGTGACGCTAGAGCCCACGCGTGCGCAAGCGGACCCGACCCCGACCGGCCCCGGCCCGGGTCGGCCCCCCGTGTGTGAGTGCACGCGCCAGGCCGTAGAGGTAGTAGAGCTCAGAGCTCCATACCAATGCCATGCATGTCGCAGGCCAGGCATGCCACTGTCTCTAGCTAGCTACGACGTGCAGTGCATGCTCGTCCCACTGAGAGCTGGGCCTGAGCTCGACCTAAGCTAGGGACTGAGTACTAGGAGCACTATGCATCGAGGAAACGAAGTCAATGCGCGGCGTGGCGAAGGCCGCTTTTTTTATACTACGAGCACAGCACAGAGAAGCTACGGCAAAGCAGAAGGATAGACGGATTGATTGATGCGTGGGCGTGGCACATGCAGGTGGCAGCATCAAAGCTAACTCCTGCAGCGGTAGAGGTTCTTGAGCTAGAGAGAACGACGGGTAGAGTGTCTCTTCCAAATACTATGATGCCGACTTCACACATGGCCAAGAACAAGAAGGTTCTGATACATCTCTTCTTCCCATTCGTATCAATCGATCTGAAACCACAATCCCGAGCCCCAGCAGAGCCCAGAGCGAGTGAGTAGGATCAAAAGACGCCGGAGGAGAACAGGAAACAATGAACAGCAACAAATGGCTAACAGTGGCTGACAGCGTCACCTAGTAGGTTGACAAACACTCGGAGCCAACTAAGTCTACTATGGTAGTACGTGTACGTGGGTCCTCGCGCTTTGAAAGCCCTTTGTTTTCATTGAGAAGAAACTGCTTAAGAGGAGCAGAAACAACAAGGATGTACATACTGCCTGGATAAATAGGCGCTTTTAGGCAGGCGCAGGGGCCACAGCAAATTTATTTTTTGTTCAGTGGCTGGGAGTGGTGTCCACTATTGGCAAACACAATGCAAGCTCTCTGTATTACCAGCCAAATCTCCCCACGAAACATGGTACCCAGAGATTAACAACCGCACTAATCACTTGTAATTTGCGGGGAAGGCAAAAGCAACTACAGTTAAGCAACCAATAATGGCAGTGGTTGATGCCAAAGCTGAGGCACAGTTAACTTACTGGTTAGCAGACGCCCACCCCTGCAGCCGCTATTCCCCCGGCCGTCTCCACGCGAATTGGGAAGGGGAAGCCAGCCACGCCCACGACAATGCGACAATGCTCCTTGCGACCTTGCGCCGCAGCAACAGTGGAATCTGCTTACTGCTGGCCTGCCTGCCTGCCTCTGACGATGAGATGAGCTCAAGTGAACAGCACCTGAAAACAAAAATAATGAAAAGGAGGATCGATTTATAAGGAGCAGCAACATGTGAGGTGCGCAGATTAACCAGCAATCCTGTCTCGATAAAGGAGCGAGCGAGCGCGTACTCATTGCCGGGCAAGGGTGTCCACGCCAGAGCAAAAGGCAACAGCGGGAAACAATGGTGATTGCCGCGGCCCCCCCGGATGGACCCAAGAAAAGAAAGGGTCGGAGATCTTGATGATCAACATCATATCACAGCCAACGGAGCAGCGCAGAGAGAAAGAACACACACTAGCTATATCATCGAGAAACGAGTAGCGAGGAAGCAGAGCAAACGCGAGGCCCCAATGCTAGTATTGTTCTAAGAAAAAAAATCTCGTCATGGAAACGAGAGTTTGCAGAGTCCCCCATTACCTTCCTGCTCTTCTCCTCCCGGGTTGGCTGCCTCCCGCCTCCGCCACCTCACGGGTCAGATATCTGCTGGAGCAGGCGCGAGGTTGAATGGAGGATCCCAGCAGACGGCGCTGGAGGAGGAGCACTGCAAGATCCCCGCTGGGGCGTGGGCGACGACACCGGGGCGGGCAGAGCTGCCTGGCGCCCGCGCTTTTGGATGGTAGCGGCGGTCCGCGGTCGAGGCCAAACAGGCGGCAACAGCACGAGGGAGGAGATTTCTTCCCCTTGTTTTTTTTCGCTGCGAGAGCGAGATCAGCAGCGGCGCAGGGGGAGGGAGGGGTGGTGGTGGTGGAGAAGGGTGGAGGCGGAGGCGGAGGCGGAGGCGGAGGAGGCAGGCAGCAGCCAGCGGCCAGCGCCAGGCAGGTGCGGCAACTGGGCCCCGGATTCGCTCCCAGCCGTCTGATCCGGCCGCGCCCCCGAAATCGAGCGAGAGGAGCACGCGCGGACCGAGCCCTGTCTCCGCGTATTTATACATGGGCGCGGCAGGGTGGGGCGGGCCCCACGCGATCGGGGCCGTCCGTCCGTATCGCCCGCCCCGGGGGACCGCCGGGACTGGTGGATTGGAGCAGTGCGGACTGCGGAGCGACCGCGCGATGCTTCTTCCTGCTTGCGTGGCGGCGGCGGCCTGCACACCGGGGCACGGGCGGGTGGCCGAGCCGCGCCAGGGCGGCGGCGTCCCCCGCGGGACGGGTTCGGGTTGCAGGCAGAGGCTTTGCGGCCGCGAGCTGTTGTGCGCGGCGGTGCGTGGTGCTGGTGGTGACGCATGCGCCGTGTCGTCGCGGGCTCGTCCGGTGCCGTCGGCATGCCGGATGCGATGCGCTCACGCCCGGTCCCGTCCCGATGGGTTCGGTGCGCCACGCTACGGCGGTAGGCCGCATCATCTTGGGAGGTTGGAGCATCATGAGGGGGCGTTCTCGGCGTCCCATCATGCGAACGCCGTGTAGGTGTTGGTGGCGCCGTGGCGGGGTGCCACTGCCACCCGGAAATGGTAAGCATGTTGCTGCCCACTGTTCCCGTGCCCGTGCAGGCCGATTTCGTCGTCTGCAGTGTGATACGAAGGTCTCTTCTCTCTCTCTCTCTGGGCGCATAATTCCCCGCATGCGCTTGATGACTGATCAAGCCTATTTGGTGGCCCGATCAGAGAGAAACAAAAAAAAAAAAGCCCGGGTTGATTTGGTGGCAATTCGGGTCGTTAGCACATCAGCCAGCAGTCCAGCACGCGCGATGGGGAAAAAAATTCGCTGCAGCGCGTCTTCAATCCGCATCCACTGCATACGCAGCCTCAGCGTTCGACACGTGGGCACCCTGTGCATCCGACGCTCACGACGGAACGAAGCCCGACTGGAGTACCTGCTCGGCTTGGCTTCATCAGGCTCAAATCACGCTCCATATGGAATTGAAAATCACGCTCGGCTTGGGGTTCGGCTCCGCAGCGAGACAGCCTAGTTTCAGGTCTGCACGCTCATCACGCACGTCGCGATTAGATCGCATCTAGTAGTTTCCCAACTGCAAGTGCTATTCCGTCCTTGCGTCCTCATCCCCATGGACGACGATGCAGCCGGCATGACGGGAGGAGGCCAGGAAGAGAACCTGCTGTCACCATCCCAAGACGATGCAACCGGGGCACGGTTGCCCTCACTTGTGCATAATGACGATGCGATCAGAGTTGTTCATGGAGTCAATGGAGAGCAGATAACACAAGTATGGTCATCATTTGGTTTTCGATCTTTCTCTTCTCTCATTTGTGTAGTTTTATTATTGTATAAATGTGTGCATATTATATTGTACAGAATAAAAATAATGTTATCGATGATAAAGCTCATGCTAATGACAACATACCCCATCCAGTAGTATCTGAAGCAGTAATAGATGGAGCAACAGATAAGGTAAGTCACCTTTTTTCTTAAATAGGATGAAGAATGTATTGTGGCAATATAGCTTTAATTCTCACTCAATTGCACAACAGGTGGGTGATAAAATTGGAATAGTTCCTGAAGTTGGTATGACTTTTGAATCAGAGGTCAAAGCTTATGAGATGTATAATGCCTATGCCGGTAATATTGGATTCAGTATAAGAAAGAGTCAAATAAGACGTCGAGGAGATGGTAGTATATGTCAAAAATATATTGTTTGCAGTAGCCAAGGACATGGAGAAACTAAGACATCAAAGGGTAGTACAAGGACAGGTTGTGATGCACGTGTTCAGTTTAGTGTTAGCCGAGATGGGACTTGGACAGTGCAAAAGGTTGTACTTGATCATAATCATTATCTTGCTAGTCCAAATAAATCGCATAAGCTGAGATCTCAACGACGTGTTGTAGAAGCGGATAGAATGATGATTGGTCAGATCCGACAAGCTGGAATAAAGCCATCACAGGTGTATGAGTTTATGAAGGAGTATTATGGAGGATCCGATAAAATGCCATTCTCAAAGATGGATTGCAATAATGAGATTGGTCGTGAGCGCAAGAAGTATTTAGAATCAAATGATGCACAAACACTACTAGAATACTTGAAGAATAAGCAGACAGAAGATCCTACCTTTTTTTATGCCATTCAAATAGATGAGGAAGATAGTCGGATGGCTAATTTCTTTTGGGCAGATGGTCAATCTATCATGGATTATGCATGCTTTGGTGATGCTGTGTCATTTGACACGACTTTTCAAACTAATAAGTTTGAAATGCCTTTTGCTCCATTTGTTGGAACCAACCATCATAAGCAAACAATAATTTTTGGTGCTGCATTGATATTTAATGAGACTATTGAATCATTTGTTTGGCTCTTTGAAACCTTTCTAACAGCAATGTCAGGAAAACATCCAAGTACAATTTTCACCGATCAAGACGCAGCCATGGCAGGAGCAATTGCTTATGTATTCAGAAATACAAGTCACCGCCTTTGTTTGTGGCACATCTATCTTAATGCTGCTAAACATCTCAGCCATGTAATTCAGAAGCACCCTGATAAGTTTCTACCTGACTTGAAGAGATGTGTGTATGAAGATAGATCTGAAGAGATGTTCATCCAAAAGTGGCATGAATTGTTGAGTAAGTATGACCTTGAAAAGAACCATTGGATGGCAAACCTATATGCTTTGAGGAAAAAGTGGGCTATTGTGTACCGTGACTCATTTACAGCTGATATGACCTCAACTCAAAGGAGCGAAGGTATGAATAATGTATTCAAGAAAAGATTTCGTAGAAAACTTGGACTTTCAGAGCTCCTAGTAGAATGTGAGAAGGTTTCCGCTAGCCTTCGTGAAAATGAGTTAGACGCGGATTTTAACTCGCGTCGAAAAACTCCAGTTTCTTACAGTCCAAATTTTCCCATGTTGAAAACTGCAGCTGAATCATATACAAGGAGGATGTATTCAGAGTTTGAAGAAGAATTTAAACTACATTTTTCATTTTCTTGTAAATTACTGCAAATAGATGGGTCAGTATTGACATATATGGTCACACATATGCAATCTATTCATGGAGCAACCGTCATCTTCAACACTGCAGATATGGATATTATGTGTTCTTGCAGAAAGTTTGAGTCCATAGGTATGTACGCATACTTAAGTTATAATATACTGTGCTACAAATAAAGATGAATAATTGAGTCATTATCATGTAGGTATACTATGCAAGCATGCTTTTAAAGTCTTCAGTATCAATGATGTTTTCAATTTGCCATCCAAATATGTACTAGACAGATGGACGAAATTTGCAAAAAGAGGATTTTATATTGAGAAACAAGGATTTGAAAAGGATAATATGAAAACACATGCTGCACGTATCTCACGAAAGGCGACATCTCTTGCACTGAAGTGTTCAGTGTCAAAAGAACTTCTTGTTCGGTTGGAGAAAGTCATCGATAATTTGGATTCAGAAGTGGATAATTCTCTAAGCAAGGAGCAAGAAAAAATAGATGAGGTTCCTTTAGTTTCGGCTAACTGTGACACAGAGACATTGAAAGGATCAATATCATTTAGAGTTCCTCGTGTCGTAAAAAGCTCAAAGAATAAAAGGTTGCAAAGCGTACTTGAAAAGAACACAAAGAAGAAGAAGAAAAGTGCAAAGAAAAAAGGTATTTCTCCTAGCATTGTTATCTAATTTCTTTTGTTATGACTGCTTTTGTACTGATTTTTTTAATTTAATTATATATATGTCTGCCTATAGGAAAAGCTCCAATTGATGTTGCAGAAAATACAGATGGTGCTGATCCAGATCATTTGATTGTACGACATGACTTATTTTTCCATTCGTTTTTTTCTTAACTTGCTTTGTGACAATTTTTATATACAGTTTCATTTTGTTTGACACAGGGACTTCAACCTGCTGCAATCGAGCAATCTTCGACCATATCTCGTCCTTTAATCCAAAAAGAGTACGCTAATGCCACACTGCCAGACTTTCATATATATAGGAATTCTTCTACAATGGACACTCCTTATATCCAAGGAGGATATACAAGTCTCTTACTTGGAGTTGATCAAGCTGCTGCAATGCAATCAACTGCTAGGAAATTACATTTTAGTGGAGTGTCAGATCACGAAATCAAGTAACATATCTGTGTTGCTTTGTAATAAATTATGGAATGTTAGTACTAAATTTTTTTTTGTATCTAGTAATTCTACAGCTTAGAACTCTTTCAGGATCAGTAATGTCAGTCTTGTATCTATTTGACAAATCAATATCACATTCCAGATTTCGAAACCACCCAACATGGCATATGTATTTCACAATGAAAAGAATTAAATTTTACATTGAAAAGATTTCAAAACCATCCAACACGTCTGACCATTTACAGATAAGTTATTTGAAACAACAGTTATCAACACTGATCCTATCACTGTAAACCTTGAAGGAGTTGCTCCCTTTGTACATAACCTCTCTTGTGCTTTGTCCAAGTATATGTAATTATTTTTGTTCAGTTATACACCCTGAAAAGACTTCCTAGCTCCCTCTGTACAACTAGTACTACTATTACCATCAATAATCTTCGGTACAGGACTTCAGGGTAGGCCAACTCTTCTTTGGATTGGGATTTGAGAATAAATCAAACTGAATGTTACTAGAACAAGTGCACGGAGACTGAATCACTATAATTCAGTTAAGTCACCTGCAGTGAAATAAAATATCAAAAATCCATCATCTGACATGTAGAATCGAACTAAATGGAACCGTGGATTTGGGACTCTACCTCCAGTTACGAATGAGAGAGGCGGCCATAGAATCTGAGGGGATCAACGGAGGTAGTCGGAGAGGACTATACAGGATGGATCCAAAAGCCACTCGAACCGGTGGGAGCCGATGCGGCGACGGAGGCGGCAACAGGAGCAGATGTGGGCGGCGACGGAGGCGGCAACGGGAGCAGATGTGGGCGGCGACGGAGGCCGAGCATGTCGCCTGCTGCTAGGTTGTCTCGCTGCGGAGCCGAACTCCAAGCCGAGCGTGAGTTTTTCAATTCCATATGGAGCGTGATTTGAGCCTGATGAAGCCAAGCCGAGCAGGTACTCCAGTCGGGCTTCGTTCCGTCGTGAGCGTCGGATGCACAGGGTGCCCACGTGTCGAACGCTGAGGCTGCGTATGCAGTGGATGCGGATTGAAGACGCGCTGCAGCGAATTTTTTTCCCGCGATGGGTACTGTCTGCTCCACAGCCTCCAATCTGAGTGGCCAGAGAGGTTCGCGTGGCTGGATCGCCCAGTCATCATCCATCAGTTGTTTCCATGTACTGCGTCCCCAGGCCCAGTGTCAAAGCAGAGCAATTGATGATGTGACAAGTAGTACAGCTACCATAAACGGAAATTGGAGTTTAGAATCGTCTACCTCCGATGGGAGATGCCTCTCTCGGCGTCTATGCACTGCTTGTTTCCCACTGTAGCATATGTCCAAAATATTTGCCACGTCTTAGTATGCAAGTCGAACTGTCGAAGATAAAGTTTTCGCACTTTTTAGAGTATGCAAGTCAGTGGAAGTTTCACGGGATGTTACATAGGTTTTTTACATGACAATATTTCTAAGAGGAGAGAAGAAGTGGTGAGATGAAATTCTTTTGGCATGATTATTAACTCTACATAAGTTATATAATTAAATCTTTTATAAAACTATGTTTTGTCTATATTTCATTTCTTCTTAACAGTCTTCGTAAAGCTTTCTAATTTAGTACAATGAAACCATTCTACACTGTGTGGCAACTAAGGGTTTTGCTTCGATCTATTGGCAATAAAAATAGCAAATAAATTTAGCATTAATAGATCTATACAACCTTGCTAATTATTAGCTATGGAGTTGCTAGCTATTAGTTCTATTAGCTAGTTCGGTGATGTTAATTGGTGTTAATAGTTTATATGCACCTTGAACTTGTTATCCAACTATTTGTTAGAAGTTGGATTCAAACGGACTTTTGTAAAAGAATTTGCAACTACTAGCTATTAGCTAGCTATAATTTTTAGTGTTAAGGTATTCATAGAAATCTTAAATAGTAGCTAAAGTTGGCTAAACTTGTCTAACCTTAAACGTGACAAAAAGTGGCTAATAACCAAACATCTCCAGAGAAAAAATCGTAAAAAAAAACTCACAGTAACATGAAAAATGATTCTATAAACTCTTATTGCTATATCAACAAATGCAAATTGCTTTTGAAGCATATACGTTAGACCTCGCAAGACCCGTTAGAAAAGAACTGTACAGTCTTGAAATACTAACACAAAAAAACATCATTCCGTAGATTCCAGTGGCGAATGGTGCAAATGCACCTTTGTAAAAACTGTTAAAACAATTATTATTATGTCTGACGCATGTCTATACAACCACAAGACAAGAGTAACTCAACATCTATTTTGCTTTATTTTTGGCACTAATTAATTTAGTAGACTATATCATGCATGAACAATTATAGCCAATTGATCTATTATGTTTGTTTAAATACTTGTCACTGATTAAAAAATACGGGAAGCAAATCATCCCACTCATGTCTAAAAAATAATCTAAAGTAAAGTCGTAAATTTGCATCTTAATTAGTCATCCTTTGCCAAGTTGTTGTTCAAATATCACCCGGTGTTTGCCAAGTTACTAAAAATGTCAAGCCTATTTGCGAAACCGTAGGATAGGATATTTTTAGATTTTTTTTTTGCAAAAACAAGAATGCAAAGCTCATTTGCAAAACCGTTGGAGATGCTCTTAGAGTATGCAAGTCAGTGGAAGTTTCACGGGATGTTACATAGGTTTTTTTTAATACATGACAATATTTCTAAGAGGAGGGAAGAAGCAGTGAGATGAAACTCTTTTGACATGATTATCAACTCTATATAAGTTAGACAATTAAATCTTTTTTGAATCTATGTATTGATGGTGAATGTTTTGTCTAAATTTCATTTCATAAAGCTGTAAATTTCATTATCAACGTCATAAAGCTCTCTAATTTAGAACGACGAAATCATTCTACACTGTGTGGCAACTAAGGGTTTGCTTGGATCTATTAGCAATAAAAATAGCAGATACATTTAGCATTAATAGATCTATACAAACCTGCTAATTATTAGCTAGGGAGTTGCTAGCTATTTGTTCTATTAGCTAGTTCGGTGATGTTAATACGTGTTAATAGTTTATATGCACCTTGAACTTGCTATCCAACTACTTGTTAGAAGGTGGATTCAAACGACCTTTTGTAAAAGAATTTGTAACTAGTAGCAATTAGCTAGCTATAATTTTTAGTGTTAATGGATTCAAAGAAATCTTAAAAAGTAGCTAAAGTTGGCTAAACTTGTCTGACCTTAAACGTGACAAAAAGTGACTAACAACCAAATATCTCTAGAGAAAAAACATAAAAAAACTCAAAAAACATAATTAATGATTCTATAAACTCTTACTGCAACATCAACAATTGCAAAATGCTTTTGAAGTATCTACGTTAGACCTCGCAAGATCTGTTAGAAAAGAACTGTAGAGTCTTGAAATACTCACACAAATGGGAAAAAATATCATTCCGTAGATTCCAGTGTCGAATATGGTGCAAATGCATCTTTGTAAAACCTGTTAAAACAATAACATTTTGAACCATGTCATTATAATTTTGCAAAGTTGGAGATATGCCACTAGTATCTCACTGACATGTGGGACACACATGAGTCAATGACATGTGAGTGAGGATGACATATCTCCAATTTTGCAAAATTATAATGACAGTCTTCAAATTTTCTTAACCTATTACACACATGACGCATGTCTATACACCCACAAGACAAAAGTAACTTGACATCTATTTTGCTTTAGTTTTGGCAATGATTAATTCAGTAGACTATATCCTGCATCAACGTTTTTTAAATACTTGTCACTGATTATAAATAATAAAAATACCGGAAGCAAATCATCCCACCCATGTCATAAAAAATAATCTAAAGTATTCATTCAAAAAAAAAATCTAAAGTAAACTCGTAAATTTGCATCTTAATTAGTCATCCTTTGCATTAATAAAAAACCTTTTGTAATCCAGCATATGCTGTGTATGAATCCTATGTAACCTATGAAGAACCAACTGCAGAGCAATATAATCAATTATGATCAGCTGTGAGCTATACTACATTTATTTATGAATAATTTGTAACACTTGTCTCAAAATCACGGATTGCCGGATTGGTAGTCTAGCATGTTCAACGTCCATGCTTGCTATAGTTGGGGGGTATGGTGCCACATGCCTCAAATATTTAACTCTAACTTCAATAGCATTTATTTGTGAATGCTCGAAATAAATCTGCTGCATTACAGTCAGACGTCAAGGTCTAGAAATGGTATGGACGACGAACTGCTCGCTCCCTTTCTCATTGAAGGTTTCAGTTGGTGGGCATAAAACCGCTGCCTTTGGCAATACGGCATGGCGCACTCGATCAGGTTTGATCTGCACAGCCCCCCCTCGAGAGGCTTTGCGAAAAGAAGCGTTGGCATGGCAACGTTAGGCCGGCCCCGAGCGCAGAAAAAGCGAAAGGGCAAAAACTAAAGCGGTTGTGTGGGTTGCGGTGGCTGTATGATAGTTTCTTGAGAACACACACAACACACACAAAAAAAAGCAGGTTTTGCCATGGCATCGAGGGACGGGCATCGTCACTTGCCCCTGCCGGCTGCTGGCGCTGCATCCACGAATGGCCGAGGGGACAGACACGGCATGGACGACACAATGGCATGATCACTGAACAGGGGGCTTAGTTTTTTGGTTCGGGAATAGGACCAGGAGTGCTGCTGCCTGCTATGCTATCTACCACAGCGTGCCACGGCACCCTGAGGTCACAGACAGACAGACCTTTGAATGATTGCTCATTCGGATGACTTGCATGGGTAGATTGCTTGCTTGACCACCGCTAGCTAGCTGCCTAGCTGGCTGGCTTCCTGCTTGGACAAAGTATAGCATTACCAGTACATGCCCGGCCGGTGTGCACCCGCCACCCTGCTGCAAACGACGAGGACACGCCATTGTTTGTAACACGGTCTCGCCATGATGCCTTTCCGTTCCACCTCCACATGTTCTGCCGGCACGGCGGTAATCACCGCACCGGTGTAAAGGTAATCATTCGGCGACAACCCGCGCTGTCTTTAATTTGCTCGGTTATTCAGAGTAGTAGATAGAGGATCAAAAGAAGCAAAAGGCAGCTGGTATAAACCGATATATAGCTGGATGCAAACGGCCCGGCCACGTACTGTACAGCTGGGGAGTCGAGTCGATCCAGCGAAGAATCTACTGTATTCAAAACGCTCGGGGTCGGGGAGCTAGTTAAATTAGCAGTGGCACTGTAGCAGGTTGTCGCTGCTTTGTTGCCAGTGCGAGTGATGTCCTAGCAGTCCAATTGATGAAGAAGCTCCCTGATCCCAAGGCGCATCGCATCTCTCGCAAAAGAAAGGAGATTCCCACTGCAAACCGCAACAGGGTCAGGGCGAGCTGGGAGCAGAGAGCAGCAGCAAAGGTGTTGGCTGCCGGCGCCCAGCGAGGGCCGAGGCGCCTTCTTTTCTTTCCTCCGGCGCGAATTTTGTTGCGGGCGAGGGGAGGAGGGGCAACCACCACGGTCCACCGCAGCAGATACGCGATCGCTGGTGTGTGTGTGTGTGGTGTGCTTCCTTCCGTTCCGTGCGCACGCATCCCGCTCGGAAGCCGGTCAAAGAGCCGCATCGAGCGCGTCACTTCTGTACGGGCCGTGCAGCCTTCTTGTGCGTTCTTGCACTTGCAGACAGCCTTTCGATCCCAGAACGATCATGACGACCGACGGCTTGGAGAATGGAGCCGACCGCGGTCGTTCAAATCCCTCGGCACGGCACGCCCGGACTTCTTATCGATCGATCTTGATTATAGTACTATTAACAGTAAGTCCTGTACGGTGTCGGAGTACTACTACGCGTCTACAGTACGCCCTAGCAGCAACAATCGTGTTTGTTCTAGCAGTCTACTCTTGCCTGTGAAATTGAAGAATGTTCGAGTGCGGCTGAACCAACCAGCCAGAATGCCAGATGGTTCGTAGTAGTACAACGCACGCCATCTTTTGAGACGCATAGAGATGTGCGTAGTCTCACGTACGATCGCGAGCCGTTCTGTCTCTTGCCGGCCCACCCAAAGGGCCTCGGCTAGTCAGCTGAGCAGATTCGGATAGGGCAGAGGTCAGATGACCGGGATCCTATTTCCGAAGGCCATTGGACACTGTGCCCAGGCCACTACCACTACCAGTACCACGCTTTCGTTGCCCATCTCGCCATGCACGAAAACGGCCAAGCACTCCATTTTTTTGCCCCTCCGATGCGCCCCGGGGAGCGGGAGGAACTCTTCCGCGTGCCTTTACGCCGCTGCCCCCGGTGCCTGGCCGTTCCAACGTTTACCCGAGCTCGCTGGCGCTGGGCCGGGCGAAAACGACTGGACGACGCCGAGGCCGGCTCCGCCGCTCCCTTCCCTGTGGCGCCGCCCGCAGGGGCGGCCGCAGCGGACAGATCGAGGTTTTCCAGGAGGAATAAAAGCAGCGCGCAGGGGCGCAGGAGCGGGGGATCTCTTTCACGAAAGGGGACGGGCGGCACCCGGGCACGGGAGAAAGAGAGCGGCTGGCTAGCCCGGCGCAAAGACGGGCGCGAACTAAAGGCGGCACCGGCACAGGCACAGCACAGCACAGCGCCCCGGATGGATGCGTATGCGATCGCGTCGGGTTGGGTGCTGCGACCTGCAGTGCAGCCTTTGGAAAAAGGTCACTCGAACGAGATCCAGCATACTCCTTCCGTACTCGGTAGCTCAGTTCTCGCCGCTGTTGCGTGCGTGGGGTGTGTGTTGGCGATGCCGAGCGCGATGGATAGCAACGCGACGCTGCAGCACCTGTGCCGTTGCTATTCCCCAGCGTCCTGTAGCTGTAGGGGCGGGCTGCTTCGGGCCAACAAAGGGGGTGGTGTGCTCTGTGCAGCCGAAAGCCTAGCCCATCTCGGCCCACCGGAGCAGACAGCAGGGCCTAATAAAAGACCTGTTAGATAATCTTGTTGTTTGCATTAGTAACATGTTTAGTTTTTTTGTGCATGTCAGTTTGTAATAGGCTAGTCCATGTGAGAAGAGTGCGTGCTACATGGCGTTGTGGCAAATCAGGAGTGAGTAGTGAGCTGATTGCCGGCCAGGAGGTGAGTGCATGCAGGTGTTCATGGAGTTAGCCATGCAGGGAATTGCGGTCAAGAGTTTGGCCAAGTCAGAGCATATCAAGGAGGAGGAAGCGGTCCGGCCATGTAGGCGTGCATGGCCTGCATTTCTGGAGAGATGGCGAAGTGGCTGGCCGCGTCAGTTGAGATTCATGCATGTAGTTAGTGGACGAGTTTTTAGCAGTATGATCCGGCTCTGCGTCTAGTTGAGCACGCGCAAGAGACGGGCTGCCACTAGTGAGTCTTTAAATACCAGTATGTGTAATCAGTTTTAGTTGAAGAGTAAAAAAGGAGAAAAGGCATAGTTGTGTGTGCTGCCGAAAGAGCTCTTGTGTGTCTCTCTTCCTATGAGTGGTGTATCAGCTAGCTTTCTTCCTTGCATCTCCATCTCGCGTGAGTATTTCCAACAATTGGTATCGGAGCCAGTTTATGCCCAAGTATTTGCAGTCCAAGGAGATGTCGATCATCCCGGCGCATGCGGTGAAGGAGGGCGGCGTGTCGCTCTCGTACCCGATGCTCACCGCCACCAACTACTCCAACTATTTGCAGGCCAACATGGACGCGCAAGGTCTGTGGGAGGCCATCGAGCCTGCGGACGGGGAGGCCGGGGATTCGAAGAAGGACAAGCTCGCACGAGCATGTATCTTCGGAGCTGTCCCTGATGATGTGCTGCAGCAGATCGCGAAGAAGAAGACCGCCAAGGAGGTTTGGGAGAGCCTGAAGACGAGGTGCCTTGGCGTTGATCGAGTGAAGAAGGCACGGGTGCAGACCTTGAAGAGTGATTTCAAGGACTTGCACATGAAGGACACCGAGTCCATCGACGAGTTCGCAGGCAAAATCAGTGGCCTAGCAAACAAGTTGAGTGACCTCGGTGCAGCCATGGAAGATGCCGAGCTCGTCAAGAAGCTGCTCGACTCCGTGCCTAACAAGTTTTTGCAGGTGATAGCTGCGATTGAGCAGTTCTCGGACTTGGACAAGATGCCGTTCGATGAGGCAATTGGCCGCCTCAAGGCATACGAGGAGAGGATTCGCAAGAATGAAGTACGGCGTGAGGAGCATCAGCTTCTTGCTGCTGGTGTTTCACGTGCTAGTGCTGGCCGAGCCTTTGGCAAGAAGAGCAGCACTTTTGACAAGGCCAAAGTGCGCTGCTACAATTGTCAAGGCTACGGGCATTACTCTTGGGAGAACAAGTGTGACGAGCTGAAAAAGAAGAAGGAAGAGGCACTACTTGCAATGGTGGATGCCGACGACGAGCCGGCGTTGCTTTGAAGGTTGGCAAGAAGGTGACCAAAATAATGGCAACAAGATTAGGAGGTGATTGTTAGATAATCTTGTTGTTTGCATTAGTAACATGTTTAGTTTTTTTGTGCATGTCAGTTTGTAATAGGCTAGTCCATGTGAGAAGAGTGCGTGCTACATGGCGTTGTGGCAAATCAGGAGTGAGTAGTGAGCTGATTGCCGGCCAGGAGGTGAGTGCATGCAGGTGTTCATGGAGTTAGCCATGCAGGGAATTGCGGTCAAGAGTTTGGCCAAGTCAGAGCATATCAAGGAGGAGGAAGCGGTCCGGCCATGTAGGCGTGCATGGCCTGCATTTCTGGAGAGATGGCGAAGTGGCTGGCCGCGTCAGTTGAGATTCATGCATGTAGTTAGTGGACGAGTTTTTAGCAGTATGATCCGGCTCTGCGTCTAGTTGAGCACGCGCAAGAGACGGGCTGCCACTAGTGAGTCTTTAAATACCAGTATGTGTAATCAGTTTTAGTTGAAGAGTAAAAAAGGAGAAAAGGCATAGTTGTGTGTGCTGCCGAAAGAGCTCTTGTGTGTCTCTCTTCCTATGAGTGGTGTATCAGCTAGCTTTCTTCCTTGCATCTCCATCTCGCGTGAGTATTTCCAACAAGACCCACATCAGTCACCGTTTTTTTCGCCTGCTTCCTGTCATCCTGTGTGGCACCAAACCAAAGCATGTCCCGAAAGGAAAACGTGTCGTGCCTGTGCGCAGTGCTCTCACAGTTACTAGTAGTACTCCACTACACTCTGTAGGCAATTGATTGCGGGATGAACATGAAAGCATGGACGATGGAGGTGACGGAGTGGAGCGTACACAGAACACGAACAAATGGAGCTGCTAAAGAGGCAAGCGAGCGAGTGATCATGCGATTACTACCAGTACCAGGGGGGCGCATCTCTTTGGTGTCGGGTGATTAGACCGTTCGCTCTCCATCTATTCCGCGCTTGACTCGGCTGTCACGTCGGCCGCGCCATTTTTGAGGGTTCTGAGCTTCGACACGAACGGGCCGCGCGGCGAGTGGCGGGCGACCGTGGCCCAGACATGGGGCGATCGCGAGACGCGGCCACGCGGGCGCAGGCCGGGGGCCCCCGTGTGCCCTGCCCCCGTGAAAGAAAGCATGCGCTGCGCTCTCCCTCTCGCTTTCGCTGAAATCCACTCTGCCATCGGCATTGCCGCCGCCCTGGCTCCGTGCCCAACCAGCCCCAGCTCGCTTTCTCTCGCTCCGAGTCGATGATCAGCCATGCACGCGTGCTCCAAAGGACACCGCGGCGTCTACTCCCGCCATCCTATCATCACTGCATGCACTGCACTGCAGTGCGTGGACCGCGGCCTGTCGCGAATGCTTTCGATCAGAAAACCTCTGGAGGCAACAGGCCGGCAGCTGAGTACGGAGTACAGTGGCTCGCTTGCATCTGTTGCTACTACATGACAGAAAAGTTGGAGGAAGGACACAGCGTACTGACTGCCCTCCACTCTCGTCCGACGCGAAATGGAATTTAGAGGCGTACAACTCCTGTGGAGTGTGGAGTACGTACTTTATTACTGAAAAATAAAAATCGGTCAAGACTCAAACGCTCAAAATGCAGTGAGCTTTTTGTGCCTCGCTTTGAATTTTCAGAGCCGTCGATCTGACTGAGAGGCAATACGCTGGACAAAATGGTTTGCGCATAGATCGGTCATGATGCAGCGCCGATACGATCAGACACCCCGAGTTCTGCAAAGACCGTCCTCAGGTGCCACCTGAGAATAATGAACTGACGTCTGCCACTTAGTACATGGTGCGACAGTTGCGTCACGCTCGCACCGAAAGAATACAGGGAAAGTATGATATTGACATGGTAGCAGAAATGCACTATTACTACTCCTGTTCCATGCAGGGAGAGGAAATGTGTACTCGTACATACTGTACCAAAATAAGCACATCTTTATTTTTTGATGAGTTATAAGTCTTTAAATTTGAATACATCTATTTCAAAAAAAAACCCCGATAACAGCTGTATCTCCTAATATGTTCATCTTTTTAAATATAGTTCACTGTTAATTAAATGATATTTATTAAGCATCATAAGTATGCGTGTGTGTTTTATTTTTTTAAAAAAGTACGAGTACAGCTTTTTGAAAAACAAGATGTGTAGTTATTTAAACACGGAGAGGAGTATTGTTATTATTATTATTATTTAAATTAAACATCGACAAGTGTTCAAACATTTAGGCGACGATGTACAGCACGTGATGATGCCCTCTGAGAGAGAGAGAGAGACTCTGCAACAGAACTTTTCTTCCGTCTTCGAACATTTAGTGCCGTTTTTTTAGAGAGAGAGGACTCTGCAATCTGCATCCTGCAACTGACCCAATTGTGTTGCGCAGGATCCAAACTAGGCCGCCGAATTACGGCCATTTTTGGATGACAGTATTCCTTCAGTATTTAGTCGTGGCTTGCTTGGGCTGCCCTGGATAACCATGGGCTCAGCATTCAAGCGCAGCCCAAAAGGCAAGGTGGCGACTAACGAAAGGGTGGTTACCAGGCTACTACGCAGATGGTTGAGTGAATTACTGTTGTCCTTCCTGCCTCTGAAGAAACGGCAGAGGTGAACTATTGTCCTTCCTGTCCCTGAAGAAACGACAGAGGGAATCAGCGACTACCCCGTACATAAAAATCCTAGATAGCCGTAGAAGTACAACTTGTCGATCTGTGGAATCGCAATTGAGTCACAGACAAACAGTACTCAGTACCATTGTAAACGGCCACGCTAACTTCTAAACAGCCAAACACCAGTAATAAGGATCGAATCGGAGGCGTCCCTCCAATCCAAACGAAGAAATACAAAATTGTACGCAACAGCCCAGGCAAATCAGAGGCTTCCCTCCAAACCGAGAAATGCAAATTGTACGCCAGGCTTCCCTCCAAACCGAGAAATACAAATACAAATCGTACGGCACAACGAAATAAATCAGAGGCTTAAATGGCAAATTGCAACTTGGTAAACGGAGACTGACCACTGCATAAGTCCCCAGTGTTTCAAATGAGAGAAGAAACATAAACAGAAGAAAAACATCGGTAGAACGGAAGGGGCCAAAATCACTTTTTTTTTCTTGATATAAACGGAAGGCAAAATTATAATCTTCACGTGTCAGTAAAGGTACCACTATAGCGCAACATCTTACAATGAGTAGATGCAAAAAAAAGGATTATGTGTAACATTATTTTTTCTATATATCCTAGCTGCCCATTGATTCCGACAGAAATTCCTAGCTTCCACATACTGTTATAAAATCCACTTCAAGATTGAAGGTGGCCTTCCCTCAGGATCAAACCACTTGGTAATTATCAGTAACCATTCGAATCCTCTGAGAAAATTTGGGAGGGCTGCCTTCCCTTAATGGATGAACGGTGGTAACCTGAAACGATTATGTACATACCATCACAAAAACACATACAAGGTAAGAAACATAAATTCCTCTGACAAATGCAGCATAGTTTATCAAGCCAACAGTTGGGACAATGGACAATCAGTTTTACAACATTGTTCTTATGTACTACCTCCATATACAAGTGCATTTTTTTCCTATCTGCCTTCAATTGTAGTCAACCTTAAGCTTATAGACAAGAGTACAAAGCAGAGCATAAGTGGTTGAAAACTCTACTGCAAAGCGGTGGAGATCATTATTATTTTATAGAGTAAAATGCATTGGCGGTCCTTAAAGTTGTCAGCAGGTGTCATATAGGTCCCAAACTATTAAAAACGCATTTATGGGTCCCTAAAGTTGTCGGCAGGTGTCGTATAGGTCCCAAAGTCCTAAAGACACATTTCTAGGTCCCTGGAATTAGTTCGGGTGTCATCTAGGTCCCAACGGGCGTTTATCCAACCCGTTAGCTGATGTGTCAAACTGACTCAACGTTTATATGGACTGGTGGATTCACACATCAGCAGTATACTTAATTATTTTTAAAATTTGTATACGATCTCAGATGAAGACGAATTATATATGAAAATTATAGCCCTTGATGAGATCTATAACTTTTTAGTTTTAATATTTCTCATTTAAGATTGTTAAGATGGCAAAAATAATAATATAAAGTTTTAATAGCTTATTATTCACGTATTCGAGCTTGTCAAAATAATAAATTTATAGATCCCATCGGTGACTATAATTTGTATATATATAATCTATCTTTATTTGTCACTGTATTTGAGAACATGATTCCTTTAGGATGACAGGCTCTAGTGCGCGATTAATATGCTGCTGAAATTTTGTTTTATTTCTTTTACAATTTTAATGACCTCAAATAATAAAATTCAAAATTATAAATTTGTCTATCTTATTGAGACCTACAATATTCATATAAAGTATTTTTTATCTGTTGTCATACACAAGAGATATGAGTTTTTGATATGACAAACTCTAGTACGCGAATAATATATTGGTGAAACTTTATATTACTCTTTTAACCATCTTAACAATCTCAAATGAAAAATATTAAAACTAAAAAGTTGTAGATCTCATCGAGGGCTACAATTTTCATATATAATTCATCTTTATCTGAGATCATATGCAAAAGATATGATTTTTTAAAAAATAACTAAGTGTATCGCTGACGTATAGTTCTCACCTGTCAGGTCTATATAAGCACTGAGTTATTCTGCCATGTCAGCTAATGGATCGGTTAAACGTCCATTGGAACCTAGATGACACCCGAACTAATTTCAGGGACCTAGAAATGCGTTTTTAGGAATTTGAGACCTATACGACACCTGCCGACAACTTTAGGGACCCAGAAATGTGTTTTTTAAAGTTTGGGACCTATATGACACCTGCTGACAACTTTAAGGACCGCCAGTGCATTTTACTCTTATTTTATGAACCGATGAGTGGAGATATTTGTTTGGAGTTTTAAACAAAAATTCAACCTTGAAAGAAAATCAGAAGCCAAGGATAAGCAAAGGATGGTTTGTACAACTCATCAGAGTTTAAAAGGAGGGAGGGGGGGATATAGTTTAAGGTATGGAAGTAGGAAGAGTCATGGGTGGTGTTTTATGGCAAAATGAGTGGGCTGGCCAGTTCATAAACAATGCTAAACTCATCAGAGCCAGTACAATTATGGGATGAAACAAAGCAACCAAGTGAATACATTCCAAGGTGTGTAATTCTAAAGTGACCAAATTTTTTAAAACAAAAACAAATTCTAAAGTGACCAGCTGTCCCTCCAATTTTCTCATTATGCTCCTACTCATACTTTAGTGGGTAAGGTCCTTAAGAAAAACAAAATAACCAACCTTCAAATCACTGAAGGTACTTGACGCAGAAAATCCAACAGAGATGGGGAAAAAAGTTGATGGATCAGCAGCAGGAACAACAAATTCCATAGAACCACTGGAAATGAAAGGAATGCAAGCATTAGCAACTGTCTGTGTGCATGTGTTCAGGAAGTGGGGGGTTGATTATGAGGTCATGTACCTGCGGTTGGACTGATCAATAAAAATAATTGACCATTCCAACACTGAGTTTCTTGAGTCATACCTGCATGCAAGAAAGTGAGAAGTTAATATAATGCTAGAGGCCAGCTGGATGGGCTAAAAGAGAGAACATATAGGTGCTGAGATAAATTTAAATCAAAGGAACACAATTTGAAAAAAGCAAATCTTTGGATATACTTCTAAAAAATTTATAATTATCAAATATTATTATGAAACCACAGGCAAGAGATAGTTTTGTGGAAGTAAAACAAAATGTGGAAGTATCCTCAGCAAACAAAGGCCCTCCCCCCACCCTCCACACACACACCCAAAAAATCAGGGTTGTAAAATAAAAGAATCATAAAATTAACACTCCTACTGTACCGAATGGTCAAGTGAACTCTTCCATGCTCTCGACAGCTTTACCTTTGTTATAAAACCTAAGCTTCCTATTTGCCAAAGGCTTGTTGGATGTAATAAAGCTCTTAGCATTATTTGGATTCAACATATTTTTCTTGAAGACAAACACATCACCAAAGTATTTAAAGACAAGTAACACAAAGGTTTTGAAACATACTTCCATTCTCCATCTATCTGTCTAACACTTGGAGCCTCCCTGAGTGCAGGCAAAGGTATAGAAATGACAATGTTGTGCAAATCAAACATCTCAGAAGCTTCATACTCAATGTTCACGTATGTTTCATTTCCAGAGACTGAAGGCCAGCAACTAACTGCAAGTGGCAAAAACAAGTCACAATTCTAAATTTGCAAGTACTTAGTACTTACAGAAGACAGTTGATGTACCTGACAACGGCAGAGATGACTCATCCAACTCCTGGATTCTCCATTTCACAAGAGGGGTTTCATTTTGACCACTGGGGAAAGGCCTGTTTGGATCTTTTGCAGCAACAATTTGCTGACTATTGAACAACTCTTTGTTAATATAAGGGTGTGTCTTGAAGCTAATTCCAGGTAGATCATGGTTCTCGATCTGTAAACCATACGAATATAGGATATTTCTTATCCTCTAATTAAAAACTACTTTACTTAGAAAAATACTGTTAAGCAAAAATGCAGCCTTGGAAGCAATTGGTAATGATCGTACATATCAGGTTATGATAGAAGGGTTACCTAATAAGGTTTAAATAAATTTGAGAAGATCTCAAGGCATATATAACATAAACAGTGTTGTCAGTACCAAACATTTTTGTACCACAGATTTAAGGGGGAGGGGTGATGAAAAGGGTGCTTCAGCAACTAAAGGCCATTACTTCAGTATTTTTTGTATTAGAAACTCAAAGATATGAAAAGTAGTGTAGTAGAGCAAACAATTCACTAGAAACTTTTCGTGTAGGCAAATCTTCCATTAATTGCTATGACAAATCTTCCAGGAGCAAATTGAATGATAGATTGCACTATGGCAGTATGATCAAATGTAAAAGGTCCCAAAAAATATAGAAAATAACCTGCAACTGGATAAAACCATTGGTGTCATTCTGAACTTGGAGAGCAAGGGTTCCTTGAATATCAAAATTATGAATTCCACCATCCCTTTTAACAGTGGCATTGATCTTTTCTTCAATTGCCACTGTGATAGGATCACTTGGTGGGGCAGATGGCAGCCTTGATTGAATTCCACTTTGTTGAGTGTCCTCAGAAATGAGTTCTCCTTCAGCTTTCAAAGATTCAAGCAACTGATTTGTCTTCTGTGCCTTGCCCAATTTCATACCACCAGCCACTTTACTAGTAGCAGGAGTAGGAGCAGAAGGATGACCTGAACAAGTAAAAATTACACAATTAATCAACATAAAATAATAGCTGCTCCAAATAGAGGTGTTCACTAATGAACGGTAATAGTAAATGAACATGTTGGTTCCTTTCAAAATTCAGTTGAAAGTTGAGACCTTAAATTCGCTTGACATTTGTATGACCGATTTGATATTTCAGACCAAAAGTTCCTAAAGATATAAAATTTATTGTCCACTATATTCAGCTCTTAACAACACAAATCAGTACTATACTACTATGTAACTATCAACATCAGTAATAAAACAATCAACGGCATCAGAATTTCCAAATACTCAATATGCATTAGTCTGTGTACCAACCTTTGGTCTTTTGAGCAAACAGCACCCCAAATGTAGGATCACCCCCTGGACCACTCCCTCTGGTATTCATGTCATTAACAACGTTTGTAGTCCTCTCGGGACCAAATGCGTTTTCAGTCTTGCCTCTACCAATCTGCATAAATTACAATAGGTTGCGTACATGTTGGTCATAATCATGTGCAATACTGGTAGAATACAAGTTAGTCAAACAACACTGTTAATCACAAAAGGCTTTGCAGCGGTACTCTATGTTTACTCCTCCCAGAGGATATTAAATTTACAAGAGAAAAATGACAGTACTGCATGCTGCAAACAAAACACCATGATTGAAATAGGAAAAATACTTTGTCTAGCCAGAATTTCAAAGGCAATCAAAGACCTATGTGCCACAAAAAATAAATGAAGAATTCATAAGAAGAAAAATGCCCAATAGGTTTCATTTTTTTTGGTAAGAAAGTAACCCAGCTGTACCCCAAAACACGGCACACGAAACTATAGCAAACATCCAAATAGAGACAAGTTGGCATGACTTTGAACTAGCGCCACAACTAACATCTACACCAAAATATTAAAATCAAGGTTCCAGGAAACTATGGGTGGGTTATATTTCCAACCTAGAACTTTCAAATATAACAACTTAGTTCTCTTTCATCAAAGTTCACCATTTTTATCTTTTTGCAATATAGTTTTGAGATGAAATAAGTCACTCAATGACTATTTTCTCTCAAAATTTTATCAAAGATTAATAACAATGACATGGAGAACCTGCATCGCAAGCATGAAAGTATTGAAAGTAATAATGACTATTACCATGCTTACAAGATGTAAATTTAAGACTAACAGAAGAGGTGATATACTGATAGAAGAATGTGACAATGACGAGAAACACTCCAATAGTCCTATCTTTCAGCATTTTATCAGCAACTACATAACTGGAATATAACTAATAAAAGACAGTGATTATTATATTATAAAGATCCCATGTCAAGAAATAAATGCAGTTGCAAACAAGGACGAACTCAAATAGTAAATCTTTTTGCGTGTTTTTAGAGTTGTCATGGCTATTGGCTATGTTCACAAAATTTTCAACTTTAACAATATATAGGCAGGTAAAAAGAAAATCCCTTGGCGTTCAATATTCAAGAGAGGGTGTGTGTTCCTTTGAGAAAAGAATAGGACAAACCTTGTTTTCTCAATCTCAGTAACTCGCCGCCTCATGTGATCCATTGTTTCATTTATTTTGCTTTGCATGACAAGTTTATACAGCTTCTCTTCATGGCTCTCCATCTCACAATACTGTTTAACTTGAGCAACAGTAACATTTTCTTTGTTTCCAAGGGAAATGGCTTCATCAAAAGCAGAAGTGAGGTCAAATGCCGCCCGACAGACACCTTCCTCATCCAAAGAGGGGGAGTACTCAGGTACCTTTGTACGTGTTCAAGGAACCACATAATTGAATTGACATTTTGAATATGGAAATGCGTCCTAAGCAAGAACAAGTGTTACTAACATAGTGATTCATGTGTTAACCTTGATTCCAAAAGCAAGAGCATATTTATGCTTGTGCATAATGTTTTTTTTTATCTCACAAAAGGAAAACATGCATCCAATGCCATCCCAGTAGCAAAAATTAACAATACAGAGATGGTAAAAATAAATCCATTGATGTTGACAACACGACTTTTGAGCGGTAAAAACTAGCCTTTGATGGTAGGAATATAACATAAACAGGGAACAGGATACAAGTCTAGAAAGCAGCCTCAGTGTCTCCAGGTCTTCAAGAATGTTACTCTGCTTATTTGTTATGACTAGCAGATATAACGCTTCCATAGGCTGATAAACATAACGGACATTTTCAGTCTCAACATAAGTGTGTTGCTTTCCAGTTCCCACCAACTTCGGAAATGCTGCAAGTAGTCCCTCAATTCTGCTTCGAGACATATCAACAAATTGTCTTGAAACAAGTGCTGTTGAAGAAAAACATAAACAACACATTCTTTGCTATTAGAAAAAAAAATCATCACACAAATACAGAAAAAATGTCGGTCGTACCTTGAAAAAAATTAAATGCATCAAATCAAAGTATACTTAACAGAGCCTATTGCACAAAAGTCATTTAAAGTGTTGTTGTTTGACAAAATTGTAGACCCATGGCTCATATACATGCTATATGAACAAAAGGTAAATACAATGCAAGTGTTCAGGGCAGAATAAATATATACATACGCTACGGCTATGAAAATTTAAAAGAGCGTTAAGTGTTTCAGAAACAGATATCATTAAAGCATCAACGATAATATTCAGATTAATAAATGGGCAATAACCAGCTTACCTTTTCCAGACTTTCATATTACAGAGGCTGCAAGAACCACCTGTAATACATAAAAAGAAAAAAAGATTGAATAGTCAGATTCTTGTGGACACCAAGACAAGGGATATAATATAATATATATCAGTCACTGTAATGCCCTCTCAAAATGTCTAGACTCGAGAATGACAAGTTAATTAGTTTATGAAAAAGGGAAACACAATATAACATTGAATCAATCAATAATACCATTTTCAATAGTTCTGTCACCCAGGAATAACCAAAACTGAATCAGTGAGCTACTTGAACTGCAAAAGGAGAGGAATTAGTTCCACAAACAAAAGACAGTTGTACAATGATATAACAAAACAGCTTATAAGATGTGCATGAGCAATTCAGTACACAGAGAACCTAGTCACAAAGAATCAATGGTATTTACATGTAGCTATCGTCAGTTTGTAAAATGCAATAAGATATATCAAACGCTTAAGGGGAACCATTTTATCACAAGTGAAATCCAACAAATTTTCCAGGGCCTCGGGGGAAGACAGGGTAGTGGCCTATAAAGTTTTTAAGAATCTCGATGACAACAGCACGAGAATGACTGATCAGCATATACCTCAAAACCAGGGGCGGACCCAGTAAAGGACATGGGTGTACACTGTACACATGTACACCCAATAATTTTTGCAAAACAATCGAAGTTTAGTAGCCATAATAACTAGGTTCAGATCCGATAGTATGTTAGGGTTTGGGCGCACGGTTTTTACCTACTAATTACGTTAAGGTTTGGGCACAGATTCGCACAGCAGGAAGGGGATGGAATACCTGGTGTCCTGGTGGTGCTCGTCGCCGGCCAAGGTGGCGAGTGGCGAAGTGAGACAGCAGCGACGGTCGCGGGGACACCGGGGCTCCAGGGGACGGACGCCGCGCAGGAGCGAGGTGGCTAGGCCCCAGGTGGTGCTCGACCGAGCGCAATCTCCTCTCCGGGTTGCGGCGCGGCAAGCGGATGGAGAAGATCGGTCGCGGGCAAGACGAGTTCAGGCGGCGGACCAATGAGGATCGATCCAAGCAAACAGTGGCCCATCTATTTGCTGGTCAAAATTTTATATACGAAATATAAAAAAAACTAATAAAATTCGATATATAACACTGTAAATTAACTCAATTAAGATAATGCTTTTTCTGACAACTTTTAAAAAAAATATTATTTCTTCTCTTCCAAACTCGTTTTTTCTGAAAATAATAATAATAATTTATTCATTTATTCTCTCCATCCACAAAAAAATGTAACTATAAGAAACATATCAGACTATTTCAACTTTAACTAAATTTATACTAAATAGCATTAGCACTTATGTCTTAAATTCAATTTATTCTGAAAAATATACTTTACAACTAATCTAATGATGTTTATTTTGTCTCATACTCCCTCCGTCCCTAAATAAGTGTCGCCGTTGGTGTGTGTGCCACGTGTTTGACTCAATTTGTAGAAAATATGTGCAATATTTATATTTCTAAATAATTTTGTTAAAAAACTAGATGTAAAGATCTTTCCGATGATACTAATTACTTAACATAAATATTAATATATTTTAATATATAATTGTCAGCAACTTTTTCTCGGGAAGCGAGAACGACACTTATTTAGGGACGGAGAGAGTAAGTATTAGTATTTTCTCATATAATTTTAGTCAAAGTTTACGATATTTGACACCTCGGAACATGAAAATTGCATTCTTTTGTGAACGGATGGAGTACTATGATTTCTTTCGCATGAATGACCCTTAACCAATTTTACAATCTATAATACCCAATTTTAAAGCCTTCAACTGTACACTCACATTTTATTCACACTAATAAGTCCTTAGCCAAATTTATAGTACAATGCCCAATTTTAAAATCCTAGACTAATAATCAGTAAGATAATTGATCTGTTGAACTAATGGTTTCCATGGTTTCGAAGGCTGATAAATCGGTCGATGGTATTTTGTTATAAGAGAAAAATATGGTACCATAACTGATAACAGGTTGAATGAGATTTAATATTGGAAGATGTTAAGGCTCAAAACTTTACGGACTCACCAAGACTAGTGACGCTAGTCTTGGCTTGGTGTACTCAACGACTGTCGCTGACGGCGCACAACCTACAGAGCATCTGATGGGGATGACAATATCTCGCTCGGGCTCGCATATGGCTGCTAGGTGAGACGGCAGCAAGCCGCAACCGCGCAAGACGCGTAGCAGCGTGCAGTGCTTGTGTCACGCTCGTGGAGTCCTCCTATCTAGACTTCAGAGTTCGTGAGATTCGCTAGCTCTAAGCGTGTAGCACCGTTTGCTAATGTGAGCTATTGTTTGTTGAGCTAAATTGTGTATGGGCTAAAAATATTAAAAATTTTGTGTACTAAGTAATTATTGATCCGGATTCAGGGTTGGACCTACTTAGACTACCCGTTGGACCCATTACTAGAGCCAAGGTAAAACAAAGGCGTTATCTAGGCGATCACCTACAACATGGAGCTCATGGCACATATATGTTCTCTAGGTGTCTTATATGTCTACACTAGCAAATATATTTGTGTGTTGCAACAAGGGAGAAAACACAGAGTCATTTGGACAAACTGTGGCTTGGAAATTTATTAAACAATTGCTTGGTTGAAATTCATCATGGGTCAGACGTATATATTTGTGGGCACATTTGGGCACCCAAATGTGCCCACAAATGTTTCCATGATCAACCCAACAACCCAAACACATAATATTTTCTGGCTTTTTATTTGATCAGAGACATGCTGAGCACCACAAACCTACTAAGATGAAGAAATATGCATTTGGATTCAAACAGCTGTGTGCTTTGTAACATGCTAGCTGAAGAACCAGTTCATCATCTCTTTCTAGATTGTTCCTTTGCAAGAATGTGAAGGGACACACTGAATGTTGACATCCTCTTAGATGCAGTGGCAGTTACGTGTGGTGGCTTTTCTGACCTAGCTGCACAGCTGAACGTGCAACCAAACACACATTTTTTCATGGAAGCTATAATTCTCTTTCCCTGGACTATCCGGACAACAAGGAATGATCTCATTTCTCAAGGAAACAATTTGAATCTAATGGACTGTCAAAGGATCTTCTTCGGTGAGTTGAATCTTCTGAAGCATAGAGTGAAGGCAAATCAGCAAGATCGGTTATTTCTTCATGGATTCAAAGTCTAGAATAAATTGATGGCTAGCCCTGATTTTCTTTGGTTTTTTTGTCTCTTGAGGCGCGAACAGTCGCCAGTTAGACTGACTTTGCGCTAATGGAAGCAGCGAATGAGAGGTGCTCGATCTCCACACATACAGGGCTAGTTTGGATGCGTACCTGGGGCTGATTTGCCTGGGCGTGTCCTTGCCTCGATGTTGCCTGTGCACCGTTTGGATGGAGCCCTGAAAACCTTAGACAGCGGCACCAGCAGCCAGACGTTGAAAAATGATCGCCTGACCCAGGCAGCTGGACTTGCCTGTACTAGTTACATATTAAACTATTTTTTATTGCTAATGGTTACTCAATTAAGTCCATAAAACAATGTTTACCATAGTAAATTTATTTTGTCTTTATTCTTTTTTTTCCCGCGGACAGGAGTACTATACGAAAAACTATTAAACTATATTCTATATATTTTATAGTATTTTCTACTCTATCTTCCTTTTCTTAATCATGTATACGCTAAAATTAGCATCGTGTGTAAAATGTAATTATAATTATCTTTCTTTCTTGTACGTTCTTTTCTTGTGATATTTTTAAAATAGCTATAAAATTTAAATTTATTTGTAATTTTAAATATATTTTTAATTTTTTGTACGTTCTTTCCTTGTGATATTTTTTAAAAAATAGCTACTCCCTTCGTCTCTAAATAACTGTCGTTTTCGCTTTCCAAGAAATATCTTGGATTAGAATATATTAAAAATATTAGTATTTATTGTGTATAATTAATATCGTTGGAAGTTTTTTGGATCTGGTTGTTTAACAAATTTATTTAAAGATACAAATGTTGTACGTATTTGTTATAAATCGAGACAGACTTGCGGCACACTCACCAACGATGATAATTTAAGGATGGAGGGAGTATAAATTTTATTAAATTTATTTGTAATTTTAAATATGTTTGTAATTGATAAAATATGTCGATGGGTTTATTTATTTATTTATTTGCTGCTTGTACATTATAACAGTAATTGTATATGCTTTAAATATGGTATTATATCTCTTATTATCCTTTCCAGACACGGGCTTCTAACCGAACGCATTCTCTTCTAACTTGTCTGACCAGGCAGATTCTATCGAATTTTCAGGCAACTTTCAGGCAACATTTTTTAGCAGGCAAGTAGTCCAGGCTTCCATCCAAACAGGCCCACAGTACGCACCTCGGGCTGGCCCAAGAGCCGAGACAAGCAGGCCGTGGCGATGGCATCGTGGACCATGTCCCGTACTGGCATGTACAGTACGTGGGTGATTCCGCCGTTCTGGCATGCATCGTCTCATCCCACTGCCCGGCCGGGAGGAGTTCGACGCCAATGACAAACGAGAGTTCCTGGGTCGGAATCCTTGCGTGCATGGCCGGATCTCTGGTAGTCTGGTTTGCTTTGCAATAACTGACCAACCGGAGCCGAGAAGTGCAGCATCGCAGCCAGTGGCTGGTACCTGGTGGTGTGGCACGGTGCGGTGGTCACGCGGTCACGCCCTCGCCCTCGGTCAGACTAATCAGCGAACGATCACCGGATTAGAAACGAGCGATCAATATTCCGACAACACAAAATTTTTATTTTTAGAAAACACTCAGCGGCCGCTGAGCGCATGCGCAGCCCACCTCCTCCCATATTTCCGTTTCTGGCTATGACGTCAACAGTGACGGGTTAAAAAAAGAAAACACTTATTTCAAAATATTATAACTTCTAAATAGTATATTTGTTTTTAATTTGGTGCGTACCAGTTTATCCTATGTGGCGAGATGAATAAAAGCAGATCTCATAGATATGTTTTAATTTTTTTTTCTAATAACAACTTATGTGTACTACTCCCTCCGTTCATTGTTCCAGAATGAGTGTCGTCCGGAAAGCGTGTCTGTGAGAGAAACACGGATTTCTGGTGACACTTATTTTTGGAACGGAGGGAGTAACTTATAATATATAACTTACAAATTTGTCAAAACTTATGTAAAAAAATTATGAAATATAATTTATAACTTATACTAAAACTTGAAAATACAATAGTTACTAAACACAAAAAAAAACGAATTATATTATAACTTATACCAAAAATAAAAACATAAAGTTATGAAAGCAACTTTATATACAAAAGTTATCAAACACAATTCTATACATAATTTATTCTATGTATCTTATGTACGTAAGTTATTGTACAAAACTTACTAACGTTGAAAAAAATAAAAAGATAAAATATATAAAAGAAAGATAAATTTTTTAAAAAAATTAAAAAATGTACGTTATTAAACACAAAAGGAATTAATCAACTTATAACTTATATTAAAATATAGAAATACACAAAGTTATGAAATACAATTTATGTATAAAAGCCATCAAACATAACTTATGTATAAAAATTATTCTATATAACTTATGTACATAAGTTAGTCTGTGTAACTTGACAACACTTGTCCAAAAAAAAAAGAAAATAAATCGATAAAGAATAAAACTAAATAAAAAATAAAAGAATAAGAAAAAAAGCTAAGTATATAAATTTTACATGTGAAAGTAAGCAAACGAAGAAGATACGTCTCGTACATATGGCACAAGAAAATATTTGAGCGCAAGTCCGCCATGGTGCCACATCTATTAAAGGTAACAGGATCAATTGTTGTGGCGTGCCAAAAAGATAGAACTAGAAAAAGAATAAAATAACCCAGTTGGCACGCTGAATCGTTCACCCGATTAGAATCGCGCGAGCGACCGCGGGACTGGAATTGGGCCTCGCCCTTGGGTCATTGGCTCATTGCTCGTGCCGGGAGATCCGAAACTACCGATCCGACTGGCCAGGCAACTCATGCATCACCCCCACCACACCTGGCTGTTCCACCAGTGGTTGGGAGAGGCCTCTACCTTCCGGGCTCCGCCGCAGTCACATGCATATTTATGCACCACTAGACGCGCGCGCCCCCACACGCTTGGTGACCGCATGGCACGTCCAAAAGCCAACACATCAGTTGTGGGCATGGCCACTGTGGTGGAACCGGCACCGGTGCTGTGATTATTGCCCTCATTTCCGTTCCTAACCCCCGACGTTTCTTCTACGCACTCTCACCGGCGGCAGCTCGCACCGCAATCAATCAATCATATGGAGGTGGAGCCCCCGGTAACATGCGGGGGCGATGAAAGGTGCCTGTCTGACGGGGGGAGATAGGATGGCGTGGGCCGTGGGGGTAAGGGTAAGGGTAACGACCCTTGCTTGTCACGGGCTCCAGGTGACAAAGCAGCGGATCCTGCTGCTCGATCATGTCCCGGAAAAGGAAGCCACGGGTCGCCACCACCGTCGTGCGCTGCTAGCTGGCCGATTCCGGCCTGGCGGCCGGCCGGCTCTCGCCCAACTGAAGTACTCCTACTGCAGGGAGTACTTACTACCTGCAGCTGCAAGCAAAGCCCTCCCTCCCTCCACACTTCCACTCACAACAAAAGGAGTTGGTTAGCTCTCACTCTCATCCATGCAGATCGCCGATCGGGTAACATGCAGCACAAGCGGAGCATGGACGCGTCATGCTGCTGCGCTGTCACTGCCTTGCTTGCTTCGGTTGATGGATGGGTTACACAGTAGTACAGCGCTACAAAAGCAGGCTTTCAGGTACAGAAGGGAATCGGTCGATCAGTGGGGACACACAAAGCTTTGAGGCTAAGCAAAACGGTCTCATGTTCGCCCACATGAGGCGACGCGAGACGACGGCCGGCGGATGCAGTCCAGCAGCCGGAGCCGCTTGGTTTGGTACAAATCTGACACGGAAAATGACCGATAAATATACAGAAAGCATGGATCGTTTTTTGTTTCCGCAGCTACCGCGCGGTGGGTGGAGGCTGGAGGGAGACAACACAAAAGGGCCCTGGAGCCCTGGACCCTGGAGGAAATCAGAAGGCAACAGATACAGTAGTCGGCGCACGGCCACGGACATCGATCAGTCAGATCCCACGCACCATTAGTCATCTGCAGCAGAGACCAGACATGGTTGTCTCCTATCAGTAACCCAGCTGAACCGAGCATCTTTGGCCTACGGTGTCAGCAGGAACCGCAACTTACCGTGGGGCGACTGGGAGCTGGCCACGGAGAAGTCCGAGGACGCCATGGGTATGGACATCGACAGCTGCGTCGCCGGGAACGAGGCGAGGCCGGCGTTCTCGTCGGAGAGCCCCGGCCACGAGTCCCTCGCCTTGGGCCACTCGTCGAAGAAGGGCCGCAGCGTCTGGTTCTCCTGCTGCTTGGCGGAGTCCATGGCCCCGAAGTCGGAGTTCCCTAGGAAGGAGAGCGGCTGCCGCTCCATCTTTGACAGCGAGCTGACCGTGCTCTGGCCCAGGTCGCTCAGCGCACCGAGCTGAGGGTAGCTCGAGAGCGGAAACGGAGAGGTTTGCGATGGCGGGAGGCGCCACTGGTTCTCCATGGATGAGTCGATGGCTTCTGAAATCAGCTGGTTGTGCTCGTCTGCCAAAGATCTTATTCCATAAGCGTTGTACCTGAATTTCAGAAAGAAGGGTGGACACCGCAAATTAGTCTTCATTATGCTGCTTGATATATTGTAACGAACAAAAAGAAAACATTTCTAAGAAGGAACAGATAACCAAAGCTCGATACAAGTTGCAATTGGTCAAATTACCTTTTAATTAGCTGTTTCATTTTTATACTAATGCAATGGCCAAACACCTAAATAAACTGACCGTGATTGGTTTGTAGCATGTAAGATTCAGATCAAAAGTATATTTACATACATGTTGAAAAGCTTCTAGTTACAAAGACAGGTGACACGGTGTTTTCAGGCATTTTGGTAATGAACAATATCAAGAAAGAAAACCTACTATCAAATCAATAGGGCACAAGTAGCAACAGAGTGAAACAACAGCTGGTGATACACTAAGAACAACTGTACAGTAAAACCAACAATTCGTATTGGTGCAAACTGCGAACAAAGCACTGGTATGGGCAAAAGGAGATGGACTTCGTTCCAGTATGATGCACATGCTGCCTTTCAGTTCTATCAGTAGTTACATGGACCAGATTTATTATATGCTGCCCCCTAAAAGAGTTGCAAGAGCAACGACTTGATTCTGCGATATCATAAAGACGTGGAGTAATGGTCAGGGAAGGACAGCATCAGCAAGCAGCAGCAGGCACACTAGCACTGCGACCACTGAACACAAACAAGTTCCATCTTTATGGGCAGCACGTATTCGAAGCTGGTCTGTGCCAAAGCCAAGAAGGCTGTGCGCTGCACCTGCACGTCCACCTGACCTGAGCACAACTATAATCTCGTAGTAGTCGTAGAGACATGGACACTGCCACGGCCTTCAGCAGGGTAACCCAGAAAGCATGGACAGACAACCAGCCAGCGCCTGAACTCTAACGAAATTTCTTGCAGGGAGTAAAGTCCTAGTAATGTCATGCTGATTGTGCTGCGCATGGCGCCAGTAAAGTACTGAGCACGCACTACACTACTGGTTTGGAATTGCCACTGATTATAGTAGTATGTGTGACCATCTGAAGCCAATCAGTTAAAACGATAGCACTGTTAAGAAACAAGATTGGCATTGGTCATTGGAGAAGAAATAAAAGAAAGGAAAGAAAAGTCACCTGAGATCCTTTGCAGTTCCACCACCAAGAGCTGCGTAGCTGGCAGCATGGTCCATGTGCAGCTGAGACGACCCCATCGACGAGGAGAACGGGGTAGAGATATTGCTGGCCCCGCCACCTCCACCAGCGCTGCCGGCAATGGCCGGGTAAAGGGAGTGGTTCTGGAAGCTGCTGCCGTTGGTGCCGCCGCCGCCGGCCGCGGCCAAGGGCGGAGGAGCGGCGGAAACGGCCGCGGTGGTGGCGGGCGGTTGGGACTGGGGCACGAGCTGCGTTTCCACAGGCTTTCTTGAACGGTTGCGGCCGCGGTGCATGTGGCGCTCGCAGTACTTGGAGTCCGGGGCGGCCTCCTTGGAGCACCGCCACTTCTTGCCGTCCGTACGCCGGCACCGCCCCGGCTCCGGATCCAGTTTCTTGCCGAAGTACGTTCCGTACCCAACTGCACAGATCACACACCGAGAAAATCAGACGGTGTTACCCGTTATTTAAGCATCATTTATGCGTTTGCCTGCTGTTATCATCTGCCTAGCTGTACGCACGCATCTGGGCTCTGCAGTGTCCAAACGGATTGGCATATTTGGTACAACAGGACAGTGCCGATGAAGCTGCTGTGTGTTGCATCCGATGAATTTGCTTGCTGGCGACGGCGAGGGGCGACCTCGCCATTACTGATCATCGAGAAAGAGAGGAAATAAATGGTGAAACAAAAGTATTGGCACTATTGAGTTGAGCCACAATGGTGCGTGCTACTGATGCTAACCTCTATTCCAACAACCACTAAGCTCGGTATCAAATCAAACAGCACAAAATGACGAGCTAGCAAGCTAGCTAGCTCTGCCTCATCATTTGATGAATCTTGAAGAGACCACGAGCTCGGATTAAAAAAATCCAGAAACTTTCCGGGAGCAAATCGGAGGGCTTGTCTAAAACACACGCGGGGTTCGGGTTCTTGAACCGCGCATCAGGGATTAACAAATGACCGGGGCAAATTAACTAATCGAGGCAAAGTACACTTGATTGGAATAAACAAAGAGTCAGGAACTCAGGACCCCGGGGAGGGGACGGAGCAAGCACCCAAGAATTAGAAAGCAATAGAGGAAGGGTGGCGGCTGTCCGCGCATGGCGCCGTGGAGAGGGAGGAATATGCCGTACGTGTGGGGTGGCCGTAGAAGCGGGTTGCGAGGGAGTCGAGGCCGCGGCGGATAGGGACCACGAGATCCGGCGGGACGGGCACGCCGGCCACCAGGTACTTGTATATGAGCGCCTGCTGCTCCAGCTCCTCGTACTGCGCCGGCGTGAACGGCACCACCACCGGCCTCGCGGCCGGCCACCTCGTCGCGCTCACCTGGGCGTCCTCCCCCAGCCCGCCGCCGCCCCTGCACCAGCACACATGCCATCACGTCAGAACCGCGAACCAGACGGCAACAATGGGAGGTAGTACTGAACGAGCCAAGAAGAGCTAGCGACGAGCGGAACGAGCGGTGGTGGTGGTGGATGCTACTTACGCGGAGAGCGGGGTGGAGCGGCAGAAGGGGAGGAGGGACGCCGTGGCCGTGGAGGCGCGGTGGTCGGCGGCGCCTGCCGGGGAAAGAGAGGCATACGGCATCGCCATCTCAACCTGTCTCTCTCGCGCGCTGCTTGCTCCCCGCGGCCGGCCGCCCCCCTCTTTAATGAGCTCCCCACCGCAGGCTGGTTGCGGGCTGGGCTCGTGATGTGCTTTGCTTCGCTCCCGCTTCTCTCCCTCGCTCGCTCGCGCGCGCTGCCTTTATTGCCCGCTTTGTCTCTCCCTGCGTCGCTGTCTGCCCTCGCGCTGGAGCGTCGTCTCCCGGCGCGGCGGCGAGCGAGCGAGCGTTTCGTTTGGACCAAGCCGACTAAAAAAATTACTAGTTGTGGTTATTTGTCGAACATCGGATAATACTGTGCTGGTTATTTGTTGATGAACTGAAATTTTAGCCACGTGGTTCAAACGCGTAATCAGGTGTGGACGTACAAGCCCGACACGAAGAGGGGGCACTACTGCACTGGTAGGCACCGTAGCCGGCCACGAAGCTCTACTAGCTCCGGCTCCGTCCGGCCCAGCTAGATGACAAGCGGTGCCGGCCTCCCCCCGTCTGTCCGGCTGTCCCCCTGGCGTTGCGGTAGTCCGTAGCACGGTAGCAGGCGTAGTGAACTTGTGTGTGTGCGCCTCAGCGCCTGTGTGTGTTTGTTGGCTCTCTCTGCTCACGTACTCGTACAGCTTCTGTTTCCTATGCTGCTTTGTTTGTTTCGGGGGGCTTTTTTTTTTTTTTTGTGCGAGCGGAGTGGATATGGATGCAGGCACTGTAGCGAGGGTGGTGACAAGCATCATGTGTTGGAGGAGAGAGACGAGCCCGCGTGACTGTGGATTTGGGCCGTGTCTGCGTCGCGGTTCCCAAGGCCGGCAATTAAAGGCCACAGGACAAATAGGAGGGTGCCAGGACGCCGTTGCCGTTGCCGTTGCCCCCCACTGCCCTTGCTTCCTGTCTTACGCCACTCTTCCGTCATGGCTCATGGGAGTACGGGACGCCTCTGAATCTTGATCAAGGGGTTTGCGACGGCGAGCTTTTTTTCTTGTGTGGACTGGACTGTTCAGGATCGACGCCTGCTTACCTCCCGAAAATATCAAATCCAAAATTTGCCTTCTCTTGCTATTGCTGAATTTGGCATGAAACACGGGAGTGAGATTATCTAAGGACGGTCAGGTTGATGTTGGATGATGCAGTTGGCGGCGAGGTTGTCGCAAGTCCATGAAGGCGGAGGAGGCAACAGTGATGAGATGGTGGGGGTTGTGGGTTAGGGTTTTGGGTTTCCACGGTAAGGGCGGTGGTAGCGATTTGGTGGGCAACAAGCAAGGCACGCAGAACACGCAGCGGAGGACATTCAGTCCACAGGTTTGGTGGCAAGGGCAAAGGTCTCCAAGTTTGGTTAAGGGAGGGTATTGCGGAGCACCAACAATAAAAGGTAGACGACGCATAGATGACAGTGCAAGAGCGACGTGGATCAAAGAACACAAAGAACAAAGGGAGAGAGAAACCATGCATTAGTACTTTGTAGTAGTGTGTGAGCACTATGAGCCTGTTTGGTTTGTAGCCTTACCTGGCCTCCACCTCTGTGGCGGCGCCGAAGCAGCGGCGGCAAATTTGGCCGCCACACTTGTGGCAAGAATCTCTACTGCCACCTGACTGAAAAACTGTGGCAGGCCTAAAGTTATCAATGAACCAAACAACTGACTAGGAAGATGTGGCAGCCATAGTGTGGCGATGGCAGACAATGGCGTGAACCAAACAACCCCTATAAAGACCCCCTACAAGAACAAGTATAATAACAGGACATAAGCAGACCAAATGCTAGAAGAGAAGAGAGTAGGATAGGAGAAGTCGACAATAAGCTTACCACCGCCTTAGACACATAATCCAAAAAAAATTGTGACCGAAATAATTTATGGGTGGACTAAGAGATGACCTCAAAAAAATGAGTCGGTAAATATCAAGATATGCAGTCATCATAGATGCCAAGTTATCGATGAGCATGTTTCCTAGATGGACATATAGTGCAACCTCAACAAAGAACACAATGAAGCTCCACACAGTTCGCAGGCCGTCGCAGGACCCGGAGGCTGGCTGGTCATGGACCATGTCGAGGCAGGAGGGAAAGAGAGGCGCAAATGCCATTGCTACCCCAAAGCCTCTAGCTTGGTCTCCTGGAGGCAGACCAGGTGCACTGATATTATCACAAACGACGACACATTTGCCAAAATGGCCGAGGCGGCATATATTCCAAGAGAGAGTCGTGAAGTTACGAAATGTACGATTCATGGAAGCACCTAGTTACAACCATGAAAAGTAGAGGAGACCTCCTTAATGAAATAGACATGAAGTTGTGTTCTAGAAAAAAGTAGAGGAAACCACCAAAATAACAGACAGTTTACTGATAGCAACGAAATAACTGAAACACTTGATCAAAGATGACTATATTATTAGAAAACTATATTTTTAATGTAGTATATGAAATGTTGTGATACAACATGAGTACATTGTGTCTGGTTAATGCTTTGCTATAAATACTATGTGTTGTTTAAGTGTCATGACGTGTGATGATATGCCATCATCACAGCATGAGTGCATCGGTTCTTGAAATTAATCAGGTAGAGTATGTGAGAATCGTGTCGTGGTAGTATTTCTTTTATTTTAGTATATGGAGTGATGGTTCATCATATTACGTGGTTTGATAAAATGGCATAGAAGGTCATATCCTCTATTCTAAAATAGGAGATCCCTACTACAAAATGTCACGTCACACATATTTAACTCATCGTGCATTCGTGCTTCCAAAAGAAATCCGATTAAGTCCCGCTGCTATTTGCCCGTTCATCTCCCTACGTCAATCTCCACTAATATCTGTTCAGAAACTGTTCCCCCACTAATCTGAAAGTGCTTCCCATCATGTATTTCCCTTCCCAATCAATTCATCGTTCAATTAAAAATCTACTTCTGATCAACCAGACCACAGTTAAAAGGGCATCGCACATCGTCTCCGCTTGCAGCTGCAAAGCTCCTCGTGCACGTGCGCGTGTGTGAGTGCAGGAGGAACACAGGAACATGGTGATGCCCCGGAGGTGCAGGTTGCAGATGCTGATCAAGTTGAAGGGCACCAAGAATGCCATCGAGTGGCCGTTTTCATCATATCTGCTGCTCGCTTCTATCTATATGGACCTCACTCTCCTGGCAACGCAAGGTTATGGCCATGAACATGAGCCGCGAGTACTACAAGCTTGGTGGGCCGTAGATCTTTGACAAGGACGGCGCGATGTCACGCACGACTTCGGCGAAGAGCTCGCGCTGGAGCACTTGCACGCGCTCCTCGCTAACGAAGCCAACACCATGGCATGCACCTGTGACTTCGCGTTCGTGGACGTCGACACTCGACAGACAAGTCGATGTTTCTCATCCAATACTCATCTTTTGTTTTGTATAAATTACTGCAATTCTATTAGCTGATCTTTTCTTCTCGATCGGGCTTCCAAATACAATTATGGTCGATCAACGTACTAAGTTAGCAAGTGAGCGAAGCTATTTTTGTTCCCCTTCGTCGAGTAAAATCAGTTATCCAAGCCATTACTGGACCTGCAGGCTCTCCATCTTAGAAAATGCAACAGTACGTTATCCAAGCCGCCGCTAGATCTGCGGACTCGCATGTCATACACACCATGCATGTCTTGGCCTCCATTAGAGTAAGAAACTATTTCAGTATTTCTTGCCACATGTCTTGGCGATGCAAAAGCAGCGCAAAAATAATACAGTATTCTAATAAGGAAGAGGAATATAATACGATAGTCCGCTTTCTTGTTATTTTCATTTGCTATCTTATAGGGATGATGCTTATCGAACAGGAACAAATTATGTTCTCCTTCATCCCTTTTTAAGAAAAAACTCAACTACTGCATATATTCAAACACAAAATCGAAAAAAAAATCCTAGAAAAATTATGTTCACATATATATAGAAGATTGTACACAAAGGTGTTTTGGTTGTGTAACTACTACTCACAAAACTATACACCTAAATAACTAGCTATAGTTATATACTTCAACTTACCACAGCAACGCGCGGGGCATTACCTAGATATCTGAAATGTATAAGCACATAAATGTATAGGCTGATTGGTCATATATATGTTATCTTATGTCATGAAGAATATTGTTTGTTGAAATGGCCACAAAGATATAGAACATAGCAGATCGTATGCAAAGTAAGCTTGGGAGATTTACAAAGTTACAATCTCCAGTGCAATGTAAGATTTACAAAGGTACTACATGTGTTGGCTGCATTGCTAGCTACTGTACTCCATATATGGCATGATGCATCGTGCTACTGCCCTTATCTTCTGTCCCGTTGAAGCGCCATTGCAGCAGACGAGCAAAACTGCAAGGATGATATTGCCGCACGGTAGCAGATCCACGGGGCGCGGTCTTGTGAAGTTAAATTTGGCATCTAAACACACCCGAAGTGTTTGGTCCTCTCATTAATGAGTGGAAACTGAAAAGACCAAGCCTAGCTGACCAGCGATACCTGCTCTCAAGTCTGTATATACAGTTAATGCTTGCTCAAAAGAGGACAGTAAAAATGTCAACTCGGTACTACAAATGAGATATTCCCCCGTAGTAGTTGTCGTTTTAGAAAAGATTTAAATCAAATATTAAGAATATAAATCATCAATAACTGTCTAAAGTTTCTAAGTTTGCAAATATAAAAATTATATAAATAGATTTGTCTTGAAAAATAGTTTCATAAAAGTATACATATATCACTTTTCCATAAATATTTTTATAAAATAAGAGGTTAAAATTGGGTTTTCAAGACCGTGTCGTTGTCCTAAACCGTAGACACAAATGACACACCATGGTATCCACGTTGCTATAAAGTACTCCGTACTACAGTATAGTAAAAAAAAACTGGGACAACGGGGGTATACGACTATACGTATTGTAGGTATAGGAACGCATATATAGTACTCCTCCGTCCCTAAATATCTGTCTCTGGAAATCCGTGTTTCCCTCACAGACACGCTTTCCGGACGACGATTAAAAAGGGACGGAGGGAGTAGACGACAAGTCACATGCCAAGCCAAGATGAAAAACAAAGAAATGAAAGCGGCAGGAGCCAAGAGTGACCACTGCCCGCTTGGCCGCGTACCGCCGGTTCAGCAGCTGCAGCGACGTCACGCTGAAGTGAACCGGTCGGCAGCGTCAGGGCGTCAGGCTCCGGCGCTCCGGCGCGGCCTCTGCCACTACAAGCTGCTGCCGCCAGCGCGCGGCGAGCGGCGAGAGAGCCTGCGCGCTGCGGCGTCCATCACGCGCCTGGTCGAATCCATCTCGAAGCTGCCGCGACGACTCGCGCCGTGTCGTCCGTGGGCCAGCGTCCGGCCGTCCGCTCCGACGCTGCTATAGCGCTACTACTAGCATCGGATGGGCAGCGTTTCGAAACACGGAGCTATAGATTTTTTTGCGACTAGGAGTACTGTGCTGTACAGTCTACTAGTAGTATGCTGCACAGCACAGGGCCGCAGACTATACGTCAGCGACGAGGAGCGCAGCGAGCAACGACGGGTCGGTCGTCGCGTCCAAATTTCAGCTTTGCAGGGTGAAGTAAAGAAACGAAGCGGAGCAGCGAGCACGCATGGGCCGTGCGTGCGTGCATGGCACCTGGCAGCAGATAGATGGAATGGAACGTCGGCTCCGACCCAGACAACAGATGTCTTCAGTTCCGTGCAAACGGCCGCTGAAAAAGACGAGGCGACCGCGCTTGCGTTCGGCGTTCGCGTGGAAGAAAAGAAGCGGCGAGACAGGAAAGAAAAAAATTGGTTCGGCGCCCGCTTGGGCAGCAGGCAAGGAAGGCATCGATACGGATCGACGCGTGGGAATCTCCCGGAGGCCGCCAGGCCGGAGGGGTTGGGAGGGAAGAGCCGAAGGGGGAACAGTGCGGCCGGTAGCGATCTGCGGTAGGAAGGGAGTAAATGCCTGTAGCCCGTAGGGGCACGGTCGTCGCCCGTCGACCGGCTGGCCGGCCGCCGCGCGTGCCTCGGTGGCCATGCCACCTGCAGCATGACCCCTGCATGCATGCCATGCATGGCAGCGGCAGCGGTAGCAGGCCAGGTAGCGCCGTAGCGGCGGGCTCCGTCCGACCGTTCCCGGCCGCATCTACTAGTACGGAGTACTGTACTGCTCAGCGGCCGTGCAGCTGCAGCGCGCGGAGGGGCGAGGTGGCAGCTGGCAGCTGGCTAGGAGGAGTACTAGTATCCTACTAGCTAGCTAGGCTAGCTTTCCGTTGGCGTGGTTGGGCTTTGCAGGACAGCTGGTGCACGTGACGGGGCGGGAGGGGGCATGCTTCCCTATATTAGCCACAGCTACCGCCGTAGCCCCCGCACCTAGGGGCCCGGCTCCCGGGCTCCCGGCTGGCGCGCGCCTTGTAGTAGATGGGAGATGGATGATGCCATTGTCACATCACGCACCTGCCGCTGCCGCGCCCGCGCGCCGCAGGCGCACTTGCCCGGCGCCCTTTCACGTCAGGCACCGTCACTTGAGAGGGTGGAGGGGAGCATGGCTGCGTGGTGTGCCATCCCATGCACCACGCATCATTCGTACGTACAGCTGTTATCCGGGATCGGCTAAACGCAAATGCTCTCACGGGATCGATAAAAAGCGTCAGTGTTGTATTAGCTGGCCTCGTGATCGTGCCGGCCGGATGCGTTGCTTCACGCCGAAGCTTTTTCTTAGCTGCTTCCGGTCCGGCCAGAATCTAATTAACTGCTTCCGGTCCGGGCATCCACATCTACCCACTGATTCACTGCCTGCGCTTTTGTGTGCTAACTCAATACTAGCATTGCTCATTTGCAGTGCAACTACAGACTACAGAAAGCTACGGAGTAGTACTACGTACTTATAAATTCCTTGGTGTAGTAGTACGTGAGGCGTATCCCGCCCCGCGAGACAGGACCAACTACAGCATGGCAGCGAGTTGCAGTTGCCCGGAGCAGGAGCCCGAGTTGCAGTTGCCCAGAAAGCAGTAGCTTGCCCAATCCTAATCGCAGCACCTGGGGCTGGGAGCGCAGGGATGGGATGTTGCCTTCACACACTGGTCGGGTCGCGGCGCGGCAGGTGACGAGACACAAATCTGTACCAGCACAACAGGTAAGCCACCAATGTACGTACTTGTCAAAAAGGAAACAGGTAAGGCCACGTTAGTATCTCAAATACTCCCAAAAAATTTCCATATTTTCCGTCACTTAGAATATTTAGATGTATGCATGAAACACTAAATATAGGAAAAAAAAAACTAAATATATATATACTTTAGTACGTACATGTTGAGACGAATATCTTTTTAGCCTAGTGGCCTTTATTTAGCCCTGGTTTCCTAAACAGGACTAGCAATCCGGGACTAAAGGTCTCAACCTTTAGTCACGGGTGCTCCTAACCGAGACTAAAGACTATCCTACGAGAGAAAATAAATATGTGTCTATGAGATTCATACTCAGCACCTCTCGCTTCGCGCATAACTCACTTACCAACTTAGCTACACAACTCACGCGATGTAGTTCTGAACGTTTTCCTCTTGAATTCACTCGTGAATGACCTTTAGTACAAACATCATAACAATTTCAAACAAATGTTTAGCTTTTTTCTGGCTTGCATCACGTGATGTCATAACCAGTAAAAAATAGCGTCAGATGATGCAGCGAGCGTTTACAAAAGGAGCTCGGGATGGGTATGTCTAAAAAGGGAAAGTGGGGGGAGTTTATTTTACAGAACAAGAAAGTTGTGTGTGTCCTAAAATTATTCGCTAGTTTTGAGTTGTGTGAGCGTTCGCGATTTAGTCGAGTCGGACACCCTTACGCCTTGGACAGTTGGACCCGCCGTTTGACTCCCACAAAGCGTGGTCAAAGAAAAGTAGTAGCTGGCTGGGTAGAAAAAGTTCGTTTCCCGTAAAAGTGATAGAAGTGACAATGCTGGATGTAAGACGAGACGTGATTTTAATTTCCGCACCTGACTGATTTTGATACCAGCCACTACTCCCAGTCCCAGCTTAAAAGATTTTTACAGCCAGGAGCGCAGCAAGGGGGTCTGGTGGGACTTGCTTGAAGTCGTATGCATGTTCACGCGAGCGGGCCTGGGACGCTAGGCTGGGACGGCGTTCGTCAGACAGCTGCTGCTAGGCCGCGCGTGTTGCGCTTGCGCAGGCCCGCCGTGGGTGTGGCATGGGACGCCGCGCGTGGTCCAGATCGCCGACCGGGCAGACGACGACGGCCGGTCCTGCGGCTGGGCACAGGCAGGCAGGCACAGAGACACACGAGCGCGCGGTGAGGTTGGTGGTACCACCACGCGCATCGCTCGCGCTCGTCCGACTCCGATCACGGAGAGCAAACTCCCCGTGTCGTCACGCGCGTCACTGTAAGGCAGGCGTAAGCGTAACGATCAGAAAAGGCAAAAGCTTTCCGCTTCAATAAAGCATGCCCGTGGTGCACATATCGCACGCATATGCATATGCGACGACGGAATTGAAGAGCCATGTCCAAGCGAGCTGAGCTCGCCGCATGCGGCGACGACGAAATTGAAGAGCCTGCTTGCTGACCCTGATCCGTTCACGTGTGCGAACGAGAGGCATCGGCGCGGCGTGGGCAGTCTATTTTTGCCTTCGGCTTCGACTGCGGCCTACGGTGCAATATCTGGAGGATGGACCAGCCAGCAGACGATACACACATCGAGACCGTACCGTACGTCGTCTATTGTATGGGAGAAAGATTTGCATCTGAGGTTCACTCGACTCGGTAGCAGCCACATGTGTCGTGGCCGGAACCAGGAAGCACCAGTCAGCATGGTGTTTCTTTGTACAGTACTGTGGAAGAACAAAGCGTGAAAAACCAGTAACTTTTACGGCAACAAGCAAGTTAAGAGCTGAATATCACGATGTACTCTGATGGGACCGTTTGCAGCCAGTGGCGGAGCTAGAACAAATACGAGGGGGGTGCGCTTGCCTTGTGGGTTCATAAGATTTTATTATGTGGGTGCGAATATGGTAAAAATTTGATCATAATCACTGTTTTTCAAAAAAAAATTATGGGTGCAACCGCACCCAAAAAATTGTACAGTATATAGATCCGCCCCTGTTTGCAGCCATCCAATCTGCCGACCACGTCCATGGACCATGGTGCAGGCCCTTCACGGCTGTGCAATAAAACTGTGCAACCTCAGCAGTGTCAACAACAAAGTCATGAACCGGCGGGGCCGGGTGTGCGTCGGGTGGCCCGCAGGACAGTTGTGCCAAGGACAAGTAGTAGGCCCGAGGGCTCTGGCCTCTGGACCGGGCTCCTCGGCTCGGCGGCCCCTGGGGACAGACGACACCCTCAACCGCAAGCAGCGGCAGTAGAGCCCAGCTCGGTCCGCCCCAGCGGCGGCCTACTCGGCCGTGCCTTTTCCGGACAGCACATGCACGTGACGGCACGGGGGAGGCATGCCCCCTCTCCAGGACCAGTCCGTCGCCTCGACTGCGGGCTGCTACACCGATGCATACTGTTCCGCTGACAGGAGGCCCTACCGAGTAGCGCCTGTCCTTCCGGCCTCTTTTTCTTTCCCGCGCCATTATTTATTGGCGGTAATGATCGTTTTCTGTAGACTCGCTTTGACTACAGTCTACTACTACAGACTATAGGGAGCCGGTTTGGAGCTACTGTGAAAGTCAGCAGAGACAGCCATGGGTTTTTTTTTTTTGGTGAAAATTTGAAGAGGGCCAGAGAGGCAGTGACGAGGATTGGTGCCTCGCGCTGCCGGTGTGCAGCAGCAGTAGCCGCTCCTGCTTACGAGGAAGTCGGGGGCGTCTGCAGTAGAAAAATGCGGTCGAGTAGCGGAAAGCCTGCCTTTCGAAAAAAGAGGAGCGAGCGTAGGGTAGCCTGCGTCACGTTATATTTATGCCGAGAGCCAGCAAAAGCAAATGCAACATGAAGTTATACTGTGCAGTGGTTGCGATGCTAGGTAAAACATGACCAACAGGCAACAGTGAGGCCATTTTGTCCTCCGTTGCCCTGTCTTTTACCAGCTGGGCCAAGGACGCAGATTTTTTACTGTTTCATTCACAAGATGCCCTAGTGCTCTCCTGCCAGTTCGTCTCACAAAAAAGAGAGAGATGTCCTAGCTATGCCAATGCGATCCAAGCAATGCAATGAGGCAACAAACGAGCTACGTAATACAGTACATACGTGCAGTTGAAGCGTACTTATGCAGTTATGCACTCAGTAGTACATTGCAGCACGTATAACTAACATTGCAGAGGAGTACGAGTAGTAGTTTTGCAATGTACGGAGTACATCAAACATGGTTGCGACTGGGACTCGCTGGTTGCGACCATCCAATCCAATGGAGTCAGGGCACTAATGGCGCCATGGCGGCCAACGACTTCACTTTTCCAAAGGGGTTTGGGTGCATTTGACATCCAGCTAGCTGGTAGGGCCATCTGCCAACTCAGTGACAAGACAACGACCTGTCAGCCACTCACCAGCACCAGCTGGACCCTTACTCCCTCCGTCCTAAAATAGAGGTCACTATGAGTTGCGTGTTGGTCAAATTTTCTTAACTTTGACCAAGTTTATAGAAAATTTGTGCAACATTTATATCTTTAAATAAATTTATTATAAAAGTATATTTAACGATCTATCTAATGATACTAATTATATATTATAAATATTAATGTATTTTTATATATAATTGGTTAAAGTTAAAAAAACTGACTTCTCGGAAAGCGAGAATGACTTCTATTATGGGACGGAGTAATTCCTTCGTCATAAATTATATAAGTCATTCTAAAAATTCAAAGTTCAATCAAATTTATATAATAAATTAATAAGTTTATGATATCAACTAATTACAATATGATTGTTCACTAGTTATATTTTCTATAGTACGTATATCTATTTTATATAATAAATTTTTATATTTCTTTCTATAATTTTGATCAAGCTTAAGGTAGTTTGACTCTATAACATTCTTAAAATCTATACCTAATAATAAAGAGACAAAATTTCCCCCTCTTTTTTGGTACCATTTTTTTGGTATGGCCTCCTATAACTAACTCTATGAATGTAAAGATAACTATAGAAGTCCTAATCTGTTTACAACATTGTTGTTGTTCTAATCTAAATACATCATAGAGGCAAATATATCTATACCTACCTAATCTATATCTATACCTAATAATAAAGAGGCAAAATTTCCGCCTCTTTTTTGGTACCATTTTTTTTGGTATGGCCTTCCGTAACTAACTGTGTAAAAATTTCTGCCTTTTTTGTACCGTAACTAACTGTGTAACGTTGATAGATAGGAATAATACGTATTACAATCGATCTGGAAAACAATCACAATTGTCTCAGTCGGACTCAGACTCATATGGACATTGGACCCAAACTGAAATCGGACACAACACGAACTCATGTCATGTATTGAAATTGGACTCACGTGTGTATATATAGACATATGGACATTGGACCCAAACTGAAATCGAACACAACACGAACTCATGTCATGTATTGAAATTGGACTCACGTGTGTGTATATATAACGGCACCACGATGGCTCAAGGAGGGTGGAAGTTGCTTTACACTCTGCTGGTCGCCGGGTTGTTGCTTCTCGTGGCCCCGACGACCTACGCAGCAGCGGTTGCTGAAGGACGAGCCGACGGTGGCACCGTTGAAAGGTCCTAAATGGCTAGAGGGGGGGGTGAATAGCCTATAAAAATTCTACAACAACACTTAAACAAACTTGTTATACAACTAAATGGCGTAGCAAAGATAGCGCTAGCTCTACAAAAGTGCAAGCCACCTATCCACAATATGAATCACTACACAAGATAGAAAATCTAGAATAGCAACAACATATAAATAATACTTGCAAGAAAGTAACAAAAATAAGTACAAGAGATAGGAGTGTGTATACCGATCCGGCAAGAGATTAATAAATGAATATCAATGAATACCACGGAGACAAGTTGACACAATAATTTTTCCTCCGAGGTTCACTTGCTTGCCGGCAAGCTACGTCCCCGTTGTAGCGATACACCCACTTGGAGGTTCACGCGCTAATAGGCATCACACGCCTAACCCTCAATAGGGTGCCGCACAACCAACACAAGATGGGGATCCACAAGCTACGAGCAATCCACTAGAGTTACCTTTGGCGCTCCGCCGGGGAAGGTACAAGAACCCCTTACAAATCACCGGGAGATGGCCACGAACAATCACCACTCGTGCCTAATCTCCTCCGCTGCTCCAAGCCGTCTAGGTGGCGGCAACCACCAAGAGTAATAAGAATATCCGCAACAACCACAATCGCCAAGTGCCACTAGATGCAAACTCACAAGCAAATGCACTTGGATCTCTCGATCTCACTTGGATTCGCACTAACAAGCAAAGAGATCGAAGGGAGGGATTAGATCTTGCTCAAGAGGATGTTCAAGAAGTCAGAGAGTCAAGAAGAACCCCCCAAAGGCGGCCACGTTCAATATATAGGTAAGGGGCGGCGGCGGCCCGAACCCTACCTTTCTGCGCTTGGTCGGTAGTACCGACCCCTCCTGGGCGGTACTACCGACAGAGTCAAACTAGCCGTTTTCCCATATCCCGCTGATTTCGGCAAACCACCGACCCCTGGTCGGTTCCTCCGAGGTCGGTAGTACCGAGGTGATGGCGGTACTACCGCCAGGCCAAAACGCGCCGCGACCAGAGAGCTCTGCGAAAAACCAGTCACTACCGCCTTGCGTCGGTACCACCGTGGGCGGTAGTACCGAGGTAATGGCGGTACTACCGGCAAGCCATTTTCGAAAACAACAGAGAGCTCTGCAAAAACTCGCCAACCACCGACCTTAGTCGGTAGTACCGGGCGCGGTACTACCGAGGTAATGGCGGTACTACCGGTAGGCCTTTTCAAAACAAACAGAGAGCTCTGCAAAACACCTCATGCCCATGGTACCACCGACCCCTGGTCGGTACCACCGACGCCGGTACTACCGGGGTAATGGCGGTACCACCGCTAGGCCAACAACGCCCCATCACAGAGAGGTCTGCACGCTGCCTCCTTGGGCGGTACCACCGACCCCAGGGTCGGTACCACCGACAACACACAGAAAACTCCATTTTCATCTCTGAGTTGATCCAAACCAACTCCAACAACTTCTCCTTTGCAAATGTGCTAACACCACCAAGTGTTTATCATCTTGTGCAAGTGTGTTAGCATTTTCACAATCATTTTCAAAGGATTCGAGTTAGCACACTAGGTCCTAATGCATATGCATGTATGAATTCACCTAGTGGCACTTGATAACCGCGATCACTGAGATATTCCCCTCTTAATAGTACGGCTATCTATCCTAAACGCACTCACACCCTCTATGGTGTCTTGAGTGCCAAAACAAAATTCCTATTTATACCTTTGCCTTGATCTCCATAGGATTTTGCTTTTCTCTTCTTCGTCTTCCAAATGTGAGGCACTTGATCTATCTTTTGGCCATCACCACCAATATCATGATCGTCATTTAGCTCCCACATATGGTGTGTACCAACCTAGCTCATAAGCACTTCATGACATGGTTAGTACACTAGGTGACATCAATTACCCAAAACCAAACAAGGACTTTCAATCTCCCCCTTTTTGGTAATTGATGACAACCTTTTACAAAGATATATATTTGAAAAATTTGAATCACCTCTACTAGTATTAGCTCCCCCTACATATGTGCTATAGTGTTTGGTTCAAGTTCGGCACATATGCATAGATATGAAATGTGGGAGAGTAATACTATCAAATGATGCTAAGGTGTAAAGAATGGACCTTTGAAGCGTGATACCAATCGGAGTTGCCAATTTTCATCATCCTTAGCACCATGGTTAGCTAGATTTAAAAACAAACACTAGATACCTCATGAGATCAACATTATATGAAAGGATCTAGTATCACTTGTATAAGCAACTTACATCTAGCTACCACTTATGCATGCTAGTGCACAAATCATCATTCAAAATTTATTTCTAGCATACATCACACAAGCATGTGTATTGAATTTAAACTTATGCAATGCAATCACTCATATGAATATGCACATTCAAATGCAACAATAAGTTCATGAGCTTGCTCCCCCTACTTGTGTGCTCAAATTTTAATTGATCCTCCCTTTGTTATATATATCTATCTTAACCATTTCTCCCCCTTTGTCATTAAGTACCATAAAAGGCACACCAATTTTAGTAGGAGTTAAGTTAATCAATAGAGTGATCAAGTTCATAGTATGGTTCAACCTAGCAAACAAACATAAGATATTTAACACAGTTTGCTCTAGAGTAAGTTTCTTCACACATCTTTCAATGGTTATCTTACTCACGTCGGTTAAACCCTTGAATGCTTGTTTTCAAGATCAAACACTAGGTTCACAAGCCCATAAACATGTCATATGCTACCACTAGATCATATCAAACATAGAAGCAATAGTGGTACCATATGTACATCCAAAGTATTTTATTTTCATGAATGAGCCTATAAGATGCAAGGAATGACTAAATGCACTAAACATACCCTTAGTAAGAATGAATGTCATGCCAAACAATTTTACCTTTGCTTTGTTGAAGGAGAGGCATGTCATATAACGGAGGGTGCATCAACTCATATTTGAGAAATCAAGTATATTCAATTTATTCCTTAGCTTGCAAAATCTCTTTTCATCAAGTGGCTTGGTGAATATATCGGCAAGTTGATCATCGGTACCAACACTCTCAATTGTAATATCACCCTTTTGTTGATGGTCTCTTATGAAGTGATGGCGAATGTCAATGTGCTTTGTTCTTGAATGTTGTACTGGATTGTTGGTGAGCTTCACTGCACTCTCATTGTCACATAGCAATGGTACTTGTTTGAATTTAATTCCAAAGTCATCCAAAGTTGCTTTCATCCAAAGTAATTGAGCACAACAACTTCCTGCGGATATGTATTCTGCTTCGGCGGTTGAAAGTGCAACACTGTTTTGCTTTTTCGATGACCATGATACAAGTGATCTTCCAAGTAATTGACATGTGCCCGATGTGCTTTTTCTGTCAACTTTGCATCCTGCATAGTCGGAGTCCGAATATCCAACTAACTCAAAGTTTGACCCCTTGGGATACCACAATCCAACATTTTGTGTGTGCTTCAAGTATCTCAATATTCTTTTAGTTGCCTTCAAGTGACTCTCTCTTGGTGAAGCTTGAAATCTTGCACACATGCATACACTAAACATCACATCCGGCCTAGAAGCGGTCACATAAAGTAAGCTTCCAATCATAGACCGATACAACTTTTGATCCACCATGTTGCCACTAGCATCACTATCCAAATGTCCATTTGTTCCCATAGGTGTGCTAATAGCTTTTGCATCATCTAGACCCAACTTCTTAAGCATATCTTTGATGTACTTGCCTTGACTCACAAAAGTACCATTCTTCATTTGCTTGACTTGAAGACCAAGGAAGTAACTAAGCTCTCCAATCATAGACATCTCAAACTCATTTGCCATCATATTCCCAAACTCTTCACAAAACTCTTGGTTGGTTGACCCAAAGATAATATCATCAACATATATTTGCAACACAAACAAGTCCTTTCCAATCTTCTTGGTGAAGAGAGTAGTATCAACCTTGCCCATCTTGAACCCTTTAGAGAGTAGGAAATCCCTCAACCTCTCGTACCATGCTCTTGGTGCTTGCTTCAAACCATACAACGCCTTTTTGAGCTTGTAAACATGGTTGGGCTTCTTGTCATCTTCAAAACCGGGAGGTTGTTCTACAAATACTAACTCATTGATATACCCATTGAGAAATGCACTTTTGACATCCATTTGATATAACTTGATATTATGAGCACATGCATAAGCCAATAGAATTCTAATTGCTTCCATTCTTGCAACCGGTGCATATGTTTCTCCAAAATCAAGACCTTCAACTTGAGTGTAGCCTTGAGCTACCAATCTTGCTTTGTTTCTTACTACTATCCCATCTTGATCTTGCTTATTTCGAAATACCCATTTGGTTCCAATTACATTGTAATTCTTTGGTCTCTCAACAAGTTCCCAAACTTGGTTGCGGGTGAAGTTGTTTAGCTCTTCATGCATAGCATTTACCCAATCAACATCCATCAATGCATCTTCTATCTTGGTTGGCTCAAATGATGACACAAAAGAAAAATGCTCACAAAAAGATGCCAATCTTGATCTTGTTTGCACACCACTTCTAATATCCCCCACAATTTGATCTATGGGATGATCCCTTGCAATATTGGTTGGTTGGAGGATTTGTACTTGATTGCTTGGTTGAGATGAACTAGCTTGTTGATCTTCACTAGCACTTGATTGATCATGAGAACCACTAGCCTGATTTGCATCAACTTGCACATTTGAGGAGAACATTTGGTCATCTTCACTATCATCCACTTGTCTTGGCCTAATATCACCAATATCCATATTCTTCATTGCATTAGCCAATTTCGTGCCTCTCACATCATTAAGATTTTCATTTCCTTCTTGAGAGCCCTTAGTTTCATCAAATTCAACATCATGCACTTCTTCAATAATACCACTAGCCAAGTTCCAAACTCTATATGCTTTGCTTGTTGTTGAATATCCAAGTAAGAATCCTTCGTCACATTTCTTCTCAAATTTGCTCAATCTTGCACCTTTCTTCAATATATAACATTTGCAACCAAAAACTCTAAAGTATGCGATATTTGGCTTTCTTCCATTTAATAGCTCATATGGTGTCTTCTCTAGCATGCCATGGCAATAGAGACGGTTGCTACAATAGCAAGCCGTATTGATAGCTTCGGCCCAAAAAGAATGATTGACATTGTATTCACTGAGCATAGACCTTGCCATATCAATCAAAGTTCTGTTCTTCCTTTCAACAATCCCATTTGATTGAGGAGTATACTTGGGTGAGAATTGATGTCTAATGCCAAAGTCATCACACAACTCATCAATTCTTGTATTCTTAAATTCACTCCCATTGTCACTTCTAACTTTCTTGATTGTTGTTTCAAACTCATTCTGACATCTCTTGACAAAGGTTTTGAAGATCTCAAAAGTTTCACTTTTATCACTAAGAAAGAAGACCCATGTGTATCTAGTGTAATCATCCACTATCACAAAGCCATATTTACTTCCACCGATGCTAGTGTATGTTGTTGGTCCAAATAAATCCATGTGCAATAACTCAAATGCTTTACTGGTACTCATCATGCTTTTCTTAGGATGGGTGTTACCAACTTGTTTTCCAGCTTGACAAGAGCTACAAAGTTTATCCTTCTCAAACGTGACATCTTTCAAGCCTCTAACTAAATCATGTTTCACTATTTTGTTCAACTGTTTCATTCCAACATGACCAAGCCTTCTATGCCATAACCAACCCAAACTGGACTTAGTGAATAAGCATGTTGACAATTGTGTTCCACTAGCATTGAAATCAACCAAGTAAAGGTTCTCATATCTAAATCCTTTAAATATCAAATTTGAGCCATCTACACTTATGATTTCTACATCATCAACTCCAAAAATGCATTTGAAACCAAGATCACACAACTGAGCAACTGACAGTAAATTGAAGTTCAAGCTCTCAACTAGCAACACATTTGAAATGCTCATGTCATTGGATATTGCAATCTTACCAAGCCCTTTAACCTTGCCTTTTCCATTGTCACCAAATGTGATAGAGTCGAAACCATGATTGCCACTTGAATTGATTGAATCGAACATTCTTGAATCTCCTGTCATATGTTGAGTGCACCCACTATCAAGCACCCAATGCCTTCCTCCGGCTTTATAGTTGACCTACAAGAACAAATCAATTCTTTTTAGGTACCCAAACCTTTTTGGGTCCTCCAAGATTAGTGACCAAACTCTTTGGTACCCAAATGGCTTTCTTCTTTGAGCCCACAATTGGTGCACCAATGAATTTAGCTTTCACACCATTAACACCTTTGGTAAGCAAATAGCAAGAATCAAACTGAATAGAGGATACATTAGCAATCTTGTTCTTGTTTTTGCAATATAGCTCTATATGCCCACTTTGCTTGCATCTAGTGCAAAACCGACCATTGCTCTTCACAAAACTAGTTTTGTGAGTAGCAAAAGCCGCCTTGCCATTCTTGGGGGTATAGCCCAATCCCTCTTTGTGGAGAGAAAAGCGTTGGCTACCCAAGCACTTAAGCAAGCGGGCCTCACCACCATAGGCTTTACCTAAGGCGTGAGTGAGCTCATTTACCTCCTTCTTCAATGTCTCATTTTCAACCATGAGTGAGGCATCACAAGTGAAGCCATCATCCATAGAGGAAGTAGTAGTGGTAGATGATGAGCTACATGAAGGGTTAGTAGCAGCAACAATAATAGGCTTATAGAATGATTCATCAATTATATCACAAGCTATGCCTATGTCATTTGTTTTTACCTTCTCCTCTACTTTCTTAGTTTTAGCTTGATCAATTAGAGAGGAGTGAGCTTCCTTAAGCTTAGTATGAGCATTGCCAAGCTCCTCATGGGCTTCCACTAGCCTCTCATGAGTAGCATTGAGCTCCTCAAAGGATTGCTCAAGAGCTTTTAGTCTCTTTTGCAATTCTTTGCACTCCTTTCTCTTTTTATCAAAATGTTCTCTAGCATCATCAAGCATTTCAATTAATTCATCTTTAGTGGGTTCATCATCATCACTATCATCACTATCACTCTCATCATCATCAGATAGTACCTTTGTGGCCTTAGCCATGAAGCATGATGGAGTATCGAAGATTGAAGGCTTGTTGTTGATAGCAATACTTGCAAGTGCCTTCTTCTTGCTTGTCTTGTGATCTTCATTATCACTATCTTCATCACTATCACTTGTGGAAGCATCACTATCCCAAGTGACCATGTATGATTTCCCCTTCTTCTTCTTCGTGTAACTCTTCTTTTCTTTCTTCTCCCTCTTCTTGTCCTTCTTGTTGTCATTGTCATCATTTTCACTGTTGTATGGACATTGAGCAATGAGATGGTCCTTGCTACCGCACTTGAAGCACCTTCTTGGTTCATCCTTATTCTTGTATGATGTCTTCTTCCTTCTTGCCCGGTAGCCCTTCTTCTTCATGAATTTGCCAAATCTTTTAACAAATAAGGCCATCTCTTCATCTTCATCCTCACTAGCATTGGAGCAATCATCTTCACTTGATTCTTCCTTCTTTGCTTTTCCCTTGCTCTTGGTCTTGGATGATGATGTTGTGGCTTTGAATGCCACACTTTTCTTCTTTTCATCCTTCTTCGCTTCTTCTTCATTTTCTTCTCTATATGTGTCATCGGTCATCACATCTCCAAGTACTTGGTTTGGTGTCATTGTGTCCAAACCACTTCTTACTAGCAAAGTCACCAACATACCAAACCTCTTTGGGAGGCATCTCAAGAACTTGTGTGAGAAGTCCTTGTCCTTCACTTCTTCCCCAAGTGCCTTTAGATCATTGACTAGCACTTGTAGCCTATTGAACATCTCCGGCACACTTTCATCTTCCTTCATCTTGAAGCTTGCAAACTTCTCCTTGAGAATATACGCCTTAGCTCCCTTGACTGCTTGAGTGCCCTCATATGACTCTTCTAGTTTCTTCCATGCCTCATTAGCCAGTTCCATGCCCTTGATTTGCTCAAACACATTTGCATCAATAGCATCATGAATAGCACTGAGAGCAATATCATTGTTTTGCATCTTCTCTTCTTCGGCATTGGTGAGATGCTCTGGATCGACTATCTCAATCTTTGTTTCTACCACACTCCAAATTTTTCTATTGATTGACTTGATGTGAGTAGTCATCTTTGCCTTCCAATAACTGTAATTTGTGCCATCAAATTGGGGTGGCCTTTTAGTGTTGTTGATATGAGCCATTTTGACACCGAAGGTTGTTAAGCCTTGAATAAACGGTGACCTTGCTCCGATACCACTTGAAAGGTCCTAAATGGCTAGAGGGGGGGGGGGTGAATAGCCTATAAAAATTCTACAACAACACTTAAACAAACTTGTTATACAACTAAATGGCGTAGCAAAGATAGCGCTAGCTCTACAAAAGTGCAAGCCACCTATCCACAATATGAATCACTACACAAGATAGAAAATCTAGAATAGCAACAACATATAAATAATACTTGCAAGAAAGTAACAAAAATAAGTACAAGAGATAGGAGTGTGTATACCGATCCGGCAAGAGATTAATAAATGAATATCAATGAATACCACGGAGACAAGTTGACACAATAATTTTTCCTCCGAGGTTCACTTGCTTGCCGGCAAGCTACGTCCCCGTTGTAGCGATACACCCACTTGGAGGTTCACGCGCTAATAGGCATCACACGCCTAACCCTCAATAGGGTGCCGCACAACCAACACAAGATGGGGATCCACAAGCTACGAGCAATCCACTAGAGTTACCTTTGGCGCTCCGCCGGGGAAGGTACAAGAACCCCTTACAAATCACCGGGAGATGGCCACGAACAATCACCACTCGTGCCTAATCTCCTCCGCTGCTCCAAGCCGTCTAGGTGGCGGCAACCACCAAGAGTAATAAGAATATCCGCAACAACCACAATCGCCAAGTGCCACTAGATGCAAACTCACAAGCAAATGCACTTGGATCTCTCGATCTCACTTGGATTCGCACTAACAAGCAAAGAGATCGAAGGGAGGGATTAGATCTTGCTCAAGAGGATGTTCAAGAAGTCAGAGAGTCAAGAAGAACCCCCCAAAGGCGGCCACGTTCAATATATAGGTAAGGGGCGGCGGCGGCCCGAACCCTACCTTTCTGCGCTTGGTCGGTAGTACCGACCCCTCCTGGGCGGTACTACCGACAGAGTCAAACTAGCCGTTTTCCCATATCCCGCTGATTTCGGCAAACCACCGACCCCTGGTCGGTTCCTCCGAGGTCGGTAGTACCGAGGTGATGGCGGTACTACCGCCAGGCCAAAACGCGCCGCGACCAGAGAGCTCTGCGAAAAACCAGTCACTACCGCCTTGCGTCGGTACCACCGTGGGCGGTAGTACCGAGGTAATGGCGGTACTACCGGCAAGCCATTTTCGAAAACAACAGAGAGCTCTGCAAAAACTCGCCAACCACCGACCTTAGTCGGTAGTACCGGGCGCGGTACTACCGAGGTAATGGCGGTACTACCGGTAGGCCTTTTTCAAAACAAACAGAGAGCTCTGCAAAACACCTCATGCCCATGGTACCACCGACCCCTGGTCGGTACCACCGACGCCGGTACTACCGGGGTAATGGCGGTACCACCGCTAGGCCAACAACGCCCCATCACAGAGAGGTCTGCACGCTGCCTCCTTGGGCGGTACCACCGACCCCAGGGTCGGTACCACCGACAACACACAGAAAACTCCATTTTCATCTCTGAGTTGATCCAAACCAACTCCAACAACTTCTCCTTTGCAAATGTGCTAACACCACCAAGTGTTTATCATCTTGTGCAAGTGTGTTAGCATTTTCACAATCATTTTCAAAGGATTCGAGTTAGCACACTAGGTCCTAATGCATATGCATGTATGAATTCACCTAGTGGCACTTGATAACCGCGATCACTGAGATATTCCCCTCTTAATAGTACGGCTATCTATCCTAAACGCACTCACACCCTCTATGGTGTCTTGAGTGCCAAAACAAAATTCCTATTTATACCTTTGCCTTGATCTCCATAGGATTTTGCTTTTCTCTTCTTCGTCTTCCAAATGTGAGGCACTTGATCTATCTTTTGGCCATCACCACCAATATCATGATCGTCATTTAGCTCCCACATATGGTGTGTACCAACCTAGCTCATAAGCACTTCATGACATGGTTAGTACACTAGGTGACATCAATTACCCAAAACCAAACAAGGACTTTCAACCGTGATCGGCATCGACCTGGGCACCACCTACTCGTGCGTCAGCGTCTACCAGAACAGCCGCGTGGAGATCATCGCCAACGACCAGGGCAACCGGATCACGCCCTCATGGGTGGCCTTCACCGACGGCGATGAGCACTTGATCGGCGAGGCCGCCAAGAACCGGGCGGCGCACAACCAACTCGGAGCGCACCATCTACGACGCCAAGATGCTCATTGGGCGCCTGTTCAATGACGCCGCGCTGCAGCGGGACATGAAGCTGCTCTCCTACGAGGTCGTGGAGAGGAACAAGAAGCCGCACATGCGGGTCCAAGTGAGGGAAGGCGACGTGCGCGAGTTGAGCCCTGAGGTGGTGAGCGCCATGGTGCTCACCATTCACCAAGATGAAGGAGACGGCCGAGGCCCACCTCAGCGAGATGGTCACGGACGTCGTGATCACCGTCCCGGCCTACTTCGACGACGTGCAGCGCAAGTCCACCAAGGACGCGGGCCTCATCGCCGTACAACGTTCTTCGCATAATCAACGAGCCCATGGCCGCCGCCATCGCCTACAGCATCGACGAGTGTTCGACCTCGGCGTTGGCATGTTCTACGTGAGTGTCCTGGCCATCGACAATGGCGTTTTCGAGGTGCTCGCCACCAACGGCAACACCCACCTCAGAGGCGAGGACTTCGACCACCGGTCGACCGTGTCATGGATTACTAAATCAAGCTCATCAAGCGCAAGCACGATCAGGACATCTCCGGCGACGCCCGCGCGCTAGGGAAGCTTCGCCGCAAGGGTGAGCGCGCCAAGCGTGCGCTCAGCAACCAGCACCAGGTGCGCGTGGAAATTGAGGCGTTGTTCGATGGTGTCGACTTCTCGGAGCAGCTCACCAGGGCGCGCTTCGAGGAGCTCAACAGTGAATATAAAAGTCAAGCTGTGTCGGGGGAACGCCAAAGGGGTACCCCCAATCAAACGCAAACAAATAGGTTAAACCTAGTCCAACCCCTCGAGGTCTACAACGCTGGCCCCCCAAGCCAGGCCTCGGGCGAAGGGACGCTCTCCGTCTCGCCCGAGCCCTTCGAGCCAGGCCTCGGGCGAACGAGCGCTCTCCGTCTCGCCCGAGCCCTTCGAGCCAGGCCTCGGGCGAACGGACGCTCTCCGTCTCGCCCGAGCCCTCCGAGCCAGGCCTCGGGTGAGCGCTCTGCCACCCCTCGAGCCCTGGCGCATAGACCTCGAGCCGTCCGCAACCAAACACCGCCCTTCGAGACCCCACGCGAGGACCTCGGGCCTCTCTGGCACGACAGCCTATCCCTCGAGACGCCTCACGCCTCCCTCGAGCGGCACAGACATTGGATACCAGCCCCACGCTGCGTATTTAATGCATCCACCTACTCCGGTCATGACCACTGGCACGCGGCATGTGCCACAGTGAACCGGAGCCAGAGTCAAACCTCGTTTTCACCACAAGCATGGGCTAAAGTCGCCAGTACAGCACTGTAGGGCCATACCTTGCACTGTAGCGCGCTCGAGCCTCATCCCAAGACCTGGGATCCCGTCGTACGCCCAGGCATTCCGGGACTCGCCCATACCTGCGGGGACTCGAGCCCTCCGTAGACGCCACCTCGAGGCCGGCTCCGCGCCCCTCGAGCCCTAACTGCATTCATGCTCTTGGAAGACAGGTACCCCAAGACCCGGAGGGACCCCGCCGTGTTCTGTACGAGCCGGGATGGGCGCTGTACGACTTCCACTTCGCCACGCCTCCGCATTCGCCCCGGGATGGGAGCCACGCTTCAAGGACGACTCAACAGCAACCCTCGCGTTGGCTACAGCGGCTTCGACAAGACAGAGTTCCTACTCCCCGCCATACCGAGCGCTGTACATATCCGTCCTATGTAAATCCCTGGCCTCCTCTTCATCTATAAAAGGGGACGCCAGGACCCTTCGCGGAGAGGGGGGTGACAGACACGTTAAGACATAAGTCCACACACACACGAGTCCGGACTCCGGTCCACGCTCACTGAGCTTGTATTCGCCCCTGTACAAGCACTTAGGTGCAAGTAATACGAGAACATCCTCCCCCGCTGGACGTAGGGCCTTCTTTGCCCGAACCAGGATAAATCCTTGTGTCCTCTTGCATCACCATCCAGGAAGAGAAGCACGCGATCATATTACTCGTTGGTGTCATACCCCCGGTTTCGAAACACCGACAAGCTGAGACTAAATCAAAACCACCATGGACAACCAGATTTTGAGACCAAATCGAAACCGCGTGACCGAATCGAATAGAAACTACCGAGCCATAAATCAAAGAAACATAGTTGTGGACAGAAATCGAATTTTAATAGAGATCAAATTACAAATCCATGGTTCTCTCATAGGCGAGCACGTGAAGCCACCTATAGGAGACAAGATGAGGCATCCATGAGCGAACAACGACCGCCAACAAGACGGATCTGGTGCGACACAAAAAAAATCAAGTTAACCTTTGGACCACCGCACTCGAACCACTGCTGGAATGCCCTGCTTCGACTACCTATTCGCCGTACCAGAGTCGCCACTGATAGCACCGGCCGTCCTGCGCGAGCTGCACAAAGACACCCTGCGTTTGCCACCGCTGGGACCTATTTATAATCTTGTGTTTATATATAATGTGTGACCTATTTATAGGTTTAAAAAATTGTAACGATATTCATCTTATTTATGATTGATTTATTTTATTAAAGAGAAAAATAGTAGTATACAAAATGGTACAGATAACCAATCAATAAAGTTTCCCGTTGCAACGCACGAGCATTTTTACTAGTAATTTATAATTTGGTACAAAGGATAGCTATAAGTGGGGTACCACATGGAGGGGGAAGGAGAGAAGAGAAATGAGCTGTGAAGCCTCACTTTTGAAGTTTTTTTTGGTTCCAACCAGAAAACGACTTATTTTCTCGCTCGTCTCAAAATATAAAGCAGGAACAAGCGAACCCACTACCATTTTTTATTCCACTGGTTCGACTCCGCACACTACCACCATAACAGGAAGTTGAAAGCGAGCTATACTAATCAGGATCTAAGTTTACACAGTGTCAGTTGATGTAGGAGCTCGATAGGTGAAGGCGTGAAGCTACATTGACCTTCTAATAATAATTATGTTTAAAACTTCACTGTATATGCGCTCTCGATCAGGCACATGTCTATGCATCCACAGGATAGAAACACCCTCTTTGCTTTAATTTTTCCCCTGGTAAGTTTTAAAAAAACACTGAGTAGAAAACGGGTCAAGCATTAGTGATGAAGTATGTCCTAATAGACATCTACTGAGTGGGTGAGCTAATATGGTCTATACATATTAGCCTTGCTTTGTGGACTAAATTATCATGCTTAGGAAATCTTGTTTTATGAAGGGATAATGTGCTTTCAGTTCATAGCTAAAACGATATTTTGAAGCGACGAAAGGGTGAACCTTTTCCTGACATACCAAGAAAAATAACATGTGCTGTTATCCAAATTGCGTACCAGTCACTAGTAGAATTCTGCTCATAGCTGGCGCCCCCTTTTTATAGCACATGCGGTTTTAATTATCACGCGCCTGTGATGTAAAAGGGGGCCCTGACAGTTAACAACCGCATGTGGAAATGCATTTCCACAGGCGGCTGTCTTAAACCAACCGCCAGTGTAAATGGTGGTATTTACACAGGCGGTTGGCTAAGCCAACCGCCAGTGTAAATGCATTTACACTGGCGGTTGGCTTAGCCAACCGCCTGTGTAAATACCACCATTTACACTGGCGGTTGGTTTAAGACAGCCGCCTGTGTTATCTCTGGTACAAATACCTCCTCTTCCTCCCCGAGCAGCACTGTTTCTCGCCGCCACCTTCCATTGGAGGCGATTTTGGAGGTCCAGATTTTACAAAATACAAGGGGAGAGGTTTTGATCTTCATTTCTTAGAAGGAGATTAACAGGAAAGGTTAGTTTGTGTCCCTCTTGCCTCAATTTGCTCAATTGTTGCTCAATTTGTGAATCACTTTTTAGATCTAGGGTTTCACCCATGAGTGAGAGAGAAGAATACCTACGTTAATGAGTGAGCTTGCTTAAGATGGTTAAATAATGTCTCTCATCTATACTGCTTCGTATTTACTTTTAAATTTTGTTTATGCATGATATCTTTCCTTGTTTCCATGTATAATGCTGTGTTCTTGAGTATTTATGTAGAGAGGGAAATGTAGGTTTTTATATAATATTATGTTTTTTATTATGTTGTTTATTTCTCAATTATTTTTTAGGTTAGTTTGTGTCCCTCTTGCCTCAATTTGCTCATTCTTGCTCAATTTGATGATTCACTTTTTAGATCTTGGGTTTCACCCATGAGTGAGAGAGAAGAATACCTAGGTTAATGAGTGAGCTTGCTTAAGATGGTTAAATAATGTCTCTCATCTATACTGCTTCGTATTTACTTTTAAATTTTGTTTATGTATGATATCTTTCCTTGTTTCCATGTATAATGGTGTGTTCTTGAGTATTTATGTAGAGAGGGAAATGTAGGTTTTTATATAATATTTATGTTTTTTATTATGTTGTTTATTTCTCAATTGTTTTTTAGTTAGTTTGTGTCCCTCTTGCCTCAATTTGCTCATTCTTGCTCAATTTGATGATACTTAGGTATTTTAAATTATGCTACTTAGTTTTTTTACTTTAAACCCCAGTAAACTCTAAACACTAGCTAATAATAATTCCTAGCTAACCGCCTATGCTATCTCTGGTATAAATACCCCATCTTCCTCCTCGAGCAGCACTGTTTCTCGCCGCCACCTTCCATTGGAGGCGATTTTGGAGGTCAAGATTTTACAAAATACAAGGGGATAGGTTTTGATCTTCATTTCTTGGAAGGAGATTAACAGGAAAGGTTAGTTTGTGTCCCTCTTGCCTCAATTTGCTTAATTTGATGATTTACTTTTTAGATCTAGGGTTTCACCTAGCAAATATATAATCTCTAGATATGGTTACTTTTTTACATTGATTTCAATCAATTTATTGTTTTTTACAGGTAATGATGGAGAGGTCATTCTGGATGTATAAGTTATCAAGACTAGATCCATTATACATACCCGAGGTCCAAAGGTTTGTTGATGCCGCTAAGAATCATGCTTGGAGAACAAAGAAGACGCACATACATTGTCCATGCATGGACTGCAGAAATGTTGTTGTATCTGATAACACTCAATAAATCCTTTCTCATCTGGTCCGCCGAGGATTTATGAATGATTACTTGATTTGGACAAAGCATGGAGAGGGTAGCTCTGCGCCTTATACAACTGAAAACCCTGCGAACATCGACGTCGATGGTGAAGATATGGTCGATGGTGGGTTTCAGTTTGTACAGGAGACACAACAACCTGACGTCGAACATGTTGTGCCAAATGTTGGAGATCATAGTTTCGCAGGAGGAAATGAAGATGTCAGAACTAATGTGCTGCCAAATAATATGGCTGCGGAAGATGCAGAATTTCTAGAGGCAATGTTGCGTCGTCATATGGAAGATCCATCAATATTCTTCATGAAAGGTATGGAGACCTTGATGAAGGCAGCAGAAGAGCCTTTGTATGATTAGTCTAAGGGTTGCACCAAAGAGTTCACGACGCTGCGATCTGTGCTTAAGTTGTTGGTGTGCAAAGCTAGGTATGGTCTTTCTGATGCTGGCTTCGATGCGTTCTTGAGTATTATTGCAGACATGCTTCCTAAGGGTTGCACCAAAGATATGTCTCTCTTTGTAGATGACCATCCAGTAAGGATAAGGAATGTTGAGCGAACCATCCCACAGAAATCATTGCCCTGGGTGCGACATGATGGAGATCTCTTAGAGAGTTTAAGTGAGTTTTACGGAAGATTGTAGTAGATGTGGACAACATGTGCTACAACAGTGTCAAATAAAGTATTGACCAAAACAAAAGTTGTAGATCATGGTGTCCCCTTCAACTTTGGTATTCAAAACTTTCTAATTAGAGCCATATCTTTTAAGATATGGATTTTTTAAGAATTGAAACAATATCTGCATTTAAAAAATGGAAATTGGTTAATACAGGCGGTGGTCAATACCAACCGCCTGTAGAAACCATTTCTATAGGCGGTTGGTATTGACCACCGCCTGTATAATTCTATTTCTACAGGCGGTGGTCAATACCAACCGCCTGTAGAAACAATTTCTACAGGCGGTTGGCATTGACCACCGCCTGTAGAAATGGGCTCCCTATATAGGTCAAGAGTTCACCCCGAAAATTTTCTAAGTGTTGGCGCCAGTTCATTCCAAACCAACGCCGTCAGGCTGCCGAAATTTTCCGCCGCCGTTGATCGTCGCGCCACCGTCCCCTCTCCGCTGCGCTCGCCATTTCCGTCGCCGTTGTGAGTCCTCTCCTCCTCCTCCTCCTCCTCTCTCTCTCTCTCTCTCTGCGCATTCAGCGGCGGCGGCGGCATGGCCGCAGCGGGCGGCGGCGGCAGCGCGCGTGGAGGAAGAGTCGAGGACGGCGTGGGCCGGGAGAGGGAGGGAGAGGGGACTTCGCGGCGGCACGGTGGACGCCGCCACAGGGCGCACGCGCGGTGGCAGGCTGTGACACCCCAATTTTAAGAACAAAATTGGAGCACAATATATGTATGCCAGGATCAATTTTCATACATATATCCACATCATAGTAAATATCAAAACAATGCTTTATTAATAATATCGAACTTTGTTACATAAATGACCCTCGGGTCTGAAATAAAAAGTACAGACTCTCATGATAACGGACTCTAATGAAGACGCTGATGTAGATGTGGAAATCTGGACTCCATCTCCACAGGAAGGTCGATCGGGGGTAGCGCCATCCTAGTACAGGTCGTCAGGGTCGTAGCCTCCGTCTTCTGGATACTCCTGCTCCTCGTACGTGTAGTCTCCAGCGTCTGGGTGGGGTAGCAGGGGGACAAAGAGGAAGGGTGAGTACATCGAAATGTACTCCGCAAGTGTAGGAAATATATGCTTATGAGGCTAATAACAAAGGTAGGGTGACTCTGTTTGACTCAAGTGCCTAAAGCAACACATCCTATTAAAATCCTATTTCCTATGCACCTATTTACTAGGTTATAACCACAGACTCTGTACAAAAGTAACAACACTCGGAGTCGCACCGAGCAAGACCACACTTGGAGTCGCACCAAGTAACCAACACTTGGAGTCTGTAACACCTCTGGTGTTTAGCATGTAATTAACTTGACATACCATCATTATCATCATTAAGCATCTTAATCATGATTTCATGTGTATGCATTTTGCTAAGTGTATCATTTTATGTGATTTACCTCTATTGCAAAAACCCTATTTAGCCCACTTCTCTCTACTAGGGCAAAATGGTAATTTCACCTCTGTGCCTAGCTTTGTGTAATTCTTGTTCCTTTGGTGTCTTGTAGTGTTGTTGTGTTGGCCAAAGTTCAAAGATCAGAATTTGATTTCAAATCCCTTTGTGAAACCCTGATTTCCAAATCCTGGATTTTATCCCTCTTTTTGTAATTCAAAAATTATTCAAAATTTGGGATTGGCCCAAAAAGCAAAGTTGTAGATCTGTCAAAGAGAAACAACTTTGGTATTTACAAATTTTCAAGTTGCAGTACAAAGTTTTGAGTTATTTCAAATTCAATCAAACTCCAGTTTTTGTCCCCTTTTCAGTTTTCAAAATGAGTTCAAAAACTAATGAGTTTCTGGAAAAGTGTATAATAGCAAAGTTGTAGGTTTTGATAAAAGGAACAACTTTCATGTTTACAGATTTTCAAGTTTCAGTTTGAAATCCAGAGTAATTTTGATTTGAATCAAGTTTGAAAAAGTGTCCTCTTTACTGTTTTCAAATTTGTTCAAAAACTATTTGGAATTTGAAAATGTTCATATTGACAAAGTTGTAGATCTCATTTTTCTGAACAACTTTGGTGTTTTGAGTTTTTGTCGCACAGTTCAAATTTTGGAAGTGATTTGCAAATTTCAGAAACTAGCCAAAAGTCAAACCCTACACCCTACCCTGTTCATCTTCTCCGGTAGGGGGGGGGGACCCGGCCATGGCGCCCCGCCGGTGCCGCGTGCACCACGCGCCTGGCAGCCGCACGCCCGCCCCCGACCTGTCGCCCGCAACCGCGACATCATACCGCTCCCGCACGCGCCAAAGTTGACCCGTGCGCCGTCCCCTACAGCTCCCAGATCGTCGCCGCCGCGTGGCCATCGCCGGCGAGCTCACGCCCAGGCCCCGAGCGCGCGTCAACCCTGCTGCCAGAGCACAATCGAGTGCGCACGCCTCCGTGAAGCTTACCCGCCTGCCCGTGACACCTCTCCGCCCCCGAGCGCGCCTATAAAACCTCCCCGCCGGTGAGCCGAAGCTCTCACCGCCTCCGCCACCGTGGCCAGCCCAGTCCGAACCCTCCGCCGCTCAACCAACTAGCTCAACAGCTCCGCCTTGAGTCCCGTGCAGCTTCCCCACTCCTCAATTTGGTCTCTACCGTCCCTGGTTGCCCGGCGTAACTCGCCGTTCCCATCTCCGGCGAGAAGCCCGTCGAGGTCGGGATCGTGAAATACTCCCTCTCCGGCCTTGATCATCTCCCTCCGACCTCCGCATCACCTTCCTTACTCCCGTGCGACTCTAACCCCGCCCCTGTGGACTTGTTTGGTGCTCAGGATCATCGGGACGACGATCGCCGCCGTGAGCTTTCCGCCGGCCACCGTCGACCACCTCCCTCCGTTCATCCCCTTCCCTCGCCGAGTCGCTTAATCGACTCACGGTGAGCTCCTGAACCTCTCCATGCCCTCGGTTTCGCCGCGGAGTGCCCGCAGTGGCCGGCGCAGCAGCGCCGCCGCCGTCGGCCGGCCGCCGGCGAACGGAGGAGAAGAACAGTGTTGTTTTTCAATTTTCTCATACATGTGAATAGTGTTCAGATTTCATCTTTTTGTGTGATTTTCTGTGTTGATCCATAAATTCTGAAATTTTTGTGGTAGACTCTTTATGCTCTGAAGTATTTTATAAAAATATAAAACTTGACTTTTCTGCAAAAATTTGAAAATGAAAAATCTCCCTTTTAATTAATAAATGATGGTTTTGGATTTTTAGAAAATGATTTATAACTCCAAAATTTATGAGATCACTTTTTGTGAGCTAGTTATGCCATGACAAGTCTCTGGTGAAATTTTGAAGTCTTTTGAAACAAGTTGATTTTTGAGCTTTATTTTAATTAAGGAATAGTGCCTTTTGTTAATTAAATGTCTAGATTTAATTGAGCACCTTAATGACCTCCAAAAATTATGAAATTTGTTTTGCCATATACTTGTACCCTAATGAACTTGTGTGATTAATTTGGTAATTTTTGGAGCACCTTCATAAAATGACCTTTTTAAATAAATAAGAAAAATAGAAAAGGTGATTAGGGTTAGCGTTGAATGTCCTGTGATGTGACTTTTGGGATTGCTTGATGTTCATAGACCCCTACCCTTTGGTCTATGATGTTTGTGATGCTATGTTGGTTGATGCTTAGGATAGTTATGATAAAGTCTAGTTTAATCAATTTTGCTTAAGGAAGAAATGGTTACCTTTTATGCTCAACCTAGATTTCGATTATGCCTTGCCTAAGAGTAATCTTGAATCTGTGGTACTGTCCTGCACCTTAAGTCCATATCACCATTCTCATGAGCATTCATCATTGCATCCGTATAGTTGACGAAGAAGGCCCTGAAGTCGAGGTAGCCACCGAAGGATCTGTCCCCGAGGCAACCCCGAGCTCCGACGCTTATACCTACCCCGAGTCTACTCTTTTTGCCGTCCAAGGCAAGCCCCGGTGCATTTAACCCTACCTTGCTTTTATAAATGTTTTCTTTAAATATTTTGAGTTAAATTATTGCATTAGGTTGATAGGAGTTGAGTGAAATCCTATCTGATGCATTATCTACCTTGACCAATGATACACCCGATACCTGCTTTTCAAAAACTAGTTGCAAAAATGCTTAGCAATGCTATATGATAGATTTGCAATAAAAATGCCAATTTCAAAGGTGTGATCACTTTAAGAATATTTATGGGAATTTCTGGTTTACTCCCACCATTGGCTAAGTATCTGATCCGTACCTAGTCAATGGGAAGGAGAGGTTGTCCTTGCGTACGGTGCCGTCATGTTGTAGTCCGGGACTCAACAGTTGACACCGACCGGGACAGGGTTGAAAAACTGACAGGACCTGTACTCTTGGGTTAGAGTCCCGAGGTGCTTGTCGCTGGCTGGAAAATTTAGGGACCACCTGTATGGGGGCCTGATTGACTAAGACTTGCAACTATTCACATACTACGGAAAGCTTCGGCTCCGAGGAATCCTTGATTGGACCGACAACCGCGCACTGGGAGTGGAGAGATGGCGGAAGTAGCATGTACCCACGTGGGTTAGAGGCCCGGATTGGAGTGGTGTGCTGTGCTTCCGGGTGGCGTAGGACCGGGCCCAATCTTGGAGGAATCGTGGTAGACGAGTTGGCATATGCAAGCTTGGGTGCTACATATGCAGTGTGGATAGGGATCCTCAGCTGAGTATTATTTATCCGGATTAACGCTGCTCCTCGGTTATGGAGACTTAGTCACTGACTGTCAACAGGGAGTGGTTCTCAACTAGGTCTGTTTTGAAATGTAAAATGAATCATGAATGATTATGATGGAACAAGGAATACCGAATCTTTCAAAATAAAAATAAGGTTTACCAAAAATGTTTTTCTGCAAAATACTTGAACTTGCTTAAGCCTCACCTTGACTACCCTAAGTCTGCATTCCTGAGTCTTCTCCCTTTTCTTTAGTCGGGTAAGTCTTGTTGAGTACCTTTGTACTCAGGGTTCTTTTACCCATGTTGCAGGTATGGCAGACTCCTCAGTATGCCTCGGACCCTGCTGTGTGACTGTTGTTCAGGAAGAGGCCGATGAGGCCGATGAGTGATTATTCACCCTCGGGCTGGGTGATGTATCTTTATCTTTTAGTTGTTGTCATCTGCTACCCTGCCAACTCTATTTGAACTATGGTCTGTAATAATTTCACTTTAAGTTTATGTTGAACACTGGTTTGTAAAACTATTGTTATTTAAGTCTTCCGCTATTTACTCCGATGTTATTTGTCAAAATGTTCAAGAGATTGTAACTGAATTGTGAGCTGATCCTGCGGACATCGGGCACTGATGTAGCCCAGTGGCGAACCCGGTCTTAATCTCTTGGCTGTACGGATCGACTGTCAGTGGTTGATAGTGATCAGTGGGCCATGGGATTAGGGTCGTTACGTCACAGAGTGGTATCGGAGCATCTCACTACGACGTTGCAATCTTTTTGCGAAAATTTCAAAAGGTTTTTAAGTTCAAAAACTAAACTTGACTATTTTGAGTCCAAATTGCTTCTCTCATCTCATCTTGTCTTTGGCAACTAGTAGCAAGACAACTTGTATAAGCCCTATGTACCTTACCTTAGTAGTTGCATTGCCTTGTTCCGTAGGAACGAATCATGCATCATGTCATTATCACTTAAGTTAACTTCCTCTCTAAGTCGGTTGGGTTAGTATGCCTTTACCTTTTCTTGCTAGCCTTTCTCACCTATAACCTCTTGTCCAGATATGGTCATCCTCAAGCGGACTGCTCGCAAGTCGACTGGACCGCATGGTGTGCCGCGTCACCAGCTGGCGCCACGCACCGGAGAAGAGACTGGAGAATCCTCCAACGGACGTCGCTCGTCCCGCCGCAACCGCAAGCAGCTGAAGGAGGAGATCAAGAATCTAAAGGCTGAAATGGAGAACATGGAGCATGACTTCTATCTTTCTCGCATGGAGTTTTATGAGGCACGAGCTTCCCTGGAGCAGGCCAATCGGAACACAGTTCGCGCTATCGAGCAGCGCAACGATGCTTGGACCCGCGAAGATGTCACCAGAGCCCAACTCCAGGGACTGCAGCAATACACTGCCCAGATTGAGCAGTACAATGATATACTTCATGAGGAGGTACATCAATTGTACAACCAACTTCACCCCGTGGCTCCACCTGTTGCTGAGGATCCAGAAGATGGAGTCGTGGAGGAACCTGAAGAAGAACATGAGCCAGTCCAGAATGTAGAAATGGAACCTGCTGGAGATGTTCACGTTGAAGATGAAGATGAGGAGGAAGAGCCTGAGCTCATCATCGAAGATGAAGATGACGATGAAGAGATGATCATCATCGATGACGACTAGATTCCTTGTGTCCGTACCATCTGCTCACCTACAGCCTTAGTCTAGGTTTGGGACGATAGTTGGTCTTCTGTCTAGTCGAGTCTGTATCGTGTCTTGTACCTTTCCTTTGTCAGTTAGTAGCTATCTATCGAACTTCTGTATCAGTTATCTACCCTTACATCAATGAATCTTATCAGTCAGTTTCGTTCAAAAGCAATCTTTGGATGCTAAGTTCCCAAATTCTTAACAGATGCCTGTGAACACCCGCACTGGAGCCGGAAGTTCCGGAGGTGCCAACCTTCCAAACCCTCCACCAGTTCCTGCTACCCTGGCAGATGCCATTGCAGCCTTGGCCGCCGCTGCCAACCTAATAGCTCAGAACCAAGGACAGCAGAATGTTGGTCACCGTGGTCGTCACAACCAAGAGACCACCTACGTGGAGTTCACTGAAACCCGTCCACCGGTTTTCACCAGAGCCGATGAACCCCTCGAAGCTGATGATTGGCTCCGCACCATGGAGCAGAAGTTTGGTCTCATCCGATGCACTGAAATCCAGAAGCCTCGGTTCGCTTCTCAGCAGCTCCGTGGTCCAGCAAGTGCTTGGTATGCCAACCTCTTGGCTGCCCAGCCTGAAGGACACCAGCTGACCTGGGAAGAGTTCCGCACCGCTTTTCGTGCACACCACATCCCATCAGGTCTGATGAAGATGAAGCTTGATCAGTTCCTAGCCCTGCAGCAGAAGGAATCCACAGTGATGCAGTATGTGGGTCAGTTCAACCACCTGAGCCAGTATGCCTCCGACTATGTCAACACGGATGAGAAGAAGAGAGATTGTTTCCTTAGGGGTCTGCACCCTAAGATTCGCAGAGGTCTATCCAACAACCTCAACGGATCTTATCATGATGTCGTTGACCGTGCTGTCGCTTTCGAGGAAAGTAACCGCCAGTATCAGGAGGAGAAGAAGAAGAAGAAGGCTGGGTCTAGCAGCTTCTCCAGCAACCATAAGCGCCCAAGAATCATCTACCACCCCAGTCACCACCAAAACCGTGCCCCATATCCCCATCAGCAAGTGGTCGTTCGTACCGCGGCCACTACCCATAATGCCAACCAGCAAAGTGCCACTCAGCCGAACGCCCCAGGTGTTCGTATCACCACCCCACAAACAGCTTACAACCATCCATGCTACAACTGTGGCCAAGTTGGTCACTGGTCTCGCGATTGCCCAAAACCCAAGAAGAATGCCCAGCATGCACAGAAAGGCCCTGGAGGATCACAGCAGCAGCACCGTGCACCGCAGCAGCACGTCCAGAAGGGCAAGTTTGGCAAGAAGCACGGGCAAGTCTACTTCACCACCGTCAGTAACATCCCAGAGGGAGAGCCCGTCATGCTCGGTAGGTTCCCTGTTGCAAATCATCCTGCAGTCGTCTTGTTCGATTCTGGTGCATCGCATTCCTTCATCAGTCGCACTTTTGTCATCAAGCATGAGTTACCCATGGGGGAGTTAAAAGAAAGTTTCTGTATACTTTCGCCTGGAGGGCGGATAAATACTAAGGAAGTGGTCCGCGGTATACCAGTAATGTTGGGGGAACATGTCTTTCCTACCACCATGTTAGTACTGCGCAATCAAGAGATAGATGTCATCTTAGGCATGAATTGGATGTGTCAGTATAAAGCCATGATAGACATCTTGAATAGAGTTGTGAGAGTGGATATTCCTAACAGCACTTCCAAACTCCTTCTCCAACTTCCTATGCCTCAAAAACCAGCAACCACCCAGTTGAATACCGCCTGTGTTCCGGAAGTCAGGGATATTCCCGTGGTCTGTGAGTTCCCTGATGTCTTTCCAGAAGATCTACCCGGTCTGCCTCCTGACCGTGATGTTGAGTTTGCCATAGAGCTAAAGCCCGGGACTGCTCCTATATCCCGCAGAGCTTATCGAATGCCTCCCAGAGAGTTGGCAGAGCTGAAGATCCAATTGCAAGAGCTATTGGACAAGGGTCTCATTCGCCCAAGTTCATCTCCTTGGGGCTGTCCTGCTATTTTTGTGAAGAAGAAGGACAAAAGTCTTCGTCTGTGCGTTGACTATCGCCCACTCAACGAGGTCACCATCAAAAATAAATATCCCTTGCCCCGCATTGACCTCCTTTTTGACCAGTTATCTGGAGCCAGAGTGTTCTCCAAAATTGATCTCAGATCTGGCTACCACCAGATAAAAATCCGTCCAGAAGACATTCCTAAAACAGCTTTCACCACCAGATACGGCCTCTATGAGTATTTGGTCATGTCCTTTGGCTTGACCAATGCCCCCGCTCATTTCATGTATCTCATGAACTCTGTGTTCATGCCAGAGCTCGATAAATTTGTAGTCGTGTTCATTGACGACATCCTTGTCTATTCAAGAACTCCTGAAGATCACGCCAAGCATCTTCGAATCGTTCTCTCTCGTCTCAGAGATCACCAGCTGTATGCCAAGTTCAGTAAATGTGAATTCTGGCTAGATCGAATTCAATTCCTTGGTCATGTCCTGTCCGCTGAAGGTGTGTCAGTTGACCCTGAAAAAGTGGCAGATATCTTGGATTGGAAGCCACCTACCACTGTCCGCGAAGTTCGCAGCTTCATGGGAATGGCTGGATACTATCGTCGTTTCATCCCAGATTTCTCCAGAGTCGCCAAGCCTATCACAGAGTTGTTGAAGAATTCCGTGGATTTCGTTTGGTCACCAGCCTGTGAGCAAGCCTTTCAAGCCTTGAAGAAACTGCTAACTACCTCACCAGTCCTAGCTCAACCAGATATCGAGAAACCCTTTGATGTATACTGTGATGCATCTGGTACTGGTTTGGGCTGTGTTTTGATGCAAGAAGGACGAGTAATTGCTTATGCCTCACGACAGCTTAAGCGACATGAGGAAAACTACCCAACCCATGATCTTGAGCTAGCAGCAGTCGTGCATGCCTTGAAGATTTGGCGTCACTATCTGTTGGGCAGTATCTGCAATATGTATACGGATCACAAGAGCCTAAAGTATATCTTCACTCAAGAAGAATTGAATATGAGGCAGAGAAGATGGCTTGAGCTGATTAAAGATTATGATCTCAAAGTACATTACCATCCTGGTAAGGCAAATGTAGTTGCCGATGCCCTCAGTCGCAAGTCATACTGCAACTGTCTGATGACGAAGCCCTATGATCTTTCCTTGTGCCATGATCTCGAAAGGATGGGTATCGAAATAATGTCGCAAGGAAGCCTGAACAATGTCAGCATAGAAACAACCATCAAGGATCAAGTCATTGCTGCTCAGAAGGATAACCCTGGAATCAAGCACATCATCGAAAGGGTCCAGACTGGAAAGACTGATTGTTTCAGGATCGATGATGTAGGAGTTGTTTGGTTCAAGAACCGTCTAGTAGTTCCCAAGGTGCCTGAATTGAGACAGTTAATCCTTGATGAAGCACACTTGACCAGAATCTCTATTCACCCCGGCAGCAACAAGATGTACCAAGACTTAAAGCAGAGATTCTGGTGGACTAAAATGAAGATTGAGATTGCCCGGTATGTCGCTCAGTGTGATACCTGCCAAAGAGTCAAGGCAGTACACATGAAGCCTGGAGGAGAATTGCAACCTTTGTCAGTACCCGCTTGGAAATGGGACGACATTAGTATGGATTTTGTCAATGGACTACCCAAGACCCAGAAAGGTTTTGATTCCATTTGGGTAATTGTGGACCGACTCACTAAGCAAGCTCACTTTCTGCCAGTGAAGACCAGTTACACCGTCCCCATGTATGTCACCTTGTACAAGAACAACATAGTGAAGCTTCATGGCATACCCAAGACCATTGTCTCTGACCGTGGTACCCAGTTTGTCGCTAAGTTTTGGAAAGCGTTCCATACCTCACTTGGAACCAAGCTCTTACATAGTACGGCATATCATCCGCAAACAGATGGACAAACTGAGCGAGTCAACCAAGTGCTGGAGGACATGTTGAGAGCCTGTGTTCTTACCTTCGCAGATACTTGGGATGACTGTTTGCCTTTGGCAGAGTTCTCTTATAATAACAGTTACCAAGAGAGCATCAAAATGGCACCCTTTGAAGCACTGTACGGTCGTCGTTGTCGTACACCCCTCAGTTGGTCTGAGCCCGGAGAAAGAGAATTCTTTGGAGTTGACCTGGTTAAAGATATGGAAGAGAAAGTCAAGCAGATACAAGAGAATATGAAGATTGCCCAATCTCGACAGAAGAGTTACGCTGACAAGAGACGTCGACCTCTGAAGTTTCAAGTTGGAGATTATGTATATCTCAAGGTCTCACCAACCAAAGGAGTCACTCGTTTTGGAGTCAAAGGAAAGTTAGCACCCCGTTACATTGGTCCGTTTGAGATTTTGGAATGTTGTGGCAAGGTAGCTTACAAGCTGAAGTTGCCCGATCATCTCTCCGCTGTCCACAATGTTTTCCATGTCTCCCAACTCAAGAAGTGTCTCAGAGTACCAGAACATGTCGTGGAAGTTGAAGGTGTTGAGCTAGAGCCTGATCTGTCCTACTCAGAATATCCAGTTCGCGTGTTGGACCACAAGGATCGCGTTACTCGAAGAACTACCACGAGATGGTACAAAATACAGTGGAACCAGCACTCTGAAGAAGAAGCCACCTGGGAATCCGAAGACTTCTTAGCAAAGAACTACCCCGACTTTCTCGAATCCCTGTCTATGTAAGGTTTTGTCTTTATCCCCTCTTTGTCCTTCCTTAAGACGCAGAATCTCGGGGCGAGATTTCTTTTAGGGGGGGAGGCTGTAACACCTCTGGTGTTTAGCATGTAATTAACTTGACATACCATCATTATCATCATTAAGCATCTTAATCATGATTTCATGTGTATGCATTTTGCTAAGTGTATCATTTTATGTGATTTACCTCTATTGCAAAAACCCTATTTAGCCCACTTCTCTCTACTAGGGCAAAATGGTAATTTCACCTCTGTGCCTAGCTTTGTGTAATTCTTGTTCCTTTGGTGTCTTGTAGTGTTGTTGTGTTGGCCAAAGTTCAAAGATCAGAATTTGATTTCAAATCCCTTTGTGAAACCCTGATTTCCAAATCCTGGATTTTATCCCTCTTTTTGTAATTCAAAAATTATTCAAAATTTGGGATTGGCCCAAAAAGCAAAGTTGTAGATCTGTCAAAGAGAAACAACTTTGGTATTTACAAATTTTCAAGTTGCAGTACAAAGTTTTGAGTTATTTCAAATTCAATCAAACTCCAGTTTTTGTCCCCTTTTCAGTTTTCAAAATGAGTTCAAAAACTAATGAGTTTCTGGAAAAGTGTATAATAGCAAAGTTGTAGGTTTTGATAAAAGGAACAACTTTCATGTTTACAGATTTTCAAGTTTCAGTTTGAAATCCAGAGTAATTTTGATTTGAATCAAGTTTGAAAAAGTGTCCTCTTTACTGTTTTCAAATTTGTTCAAAAACTATTTGGAATTTGAAAATGTTCATATTGACAAAGTTGTAGATCTCATTTTTCTGAACAACTTTGGTGTTTTGAGTTTTTGTCGCACAGTTCAAATTTTGGAAGTGATTTGCAAATTTCAGAAACTAGCCAAAAGTCAAACCCTACACCCTACCCTGTTCATCTTCTCCGGTAGGGGGGGGGACCCGGCCATGGCGCCCCGCCGGTGCCGCGTGCACCACGCGCCTGGCAGCCGCACGCCCGCCCCCGACCTGTCGCCCGCAACCGCGACATCATACCGCTCCCGCACGCGCCAAAGTTGACCCGTGCGCCGTCCCCTACAGCTCCCAGATCGTCGCCGCCGCGTGGCCATCGCCGGCGAGCTCACGCCCAGGCCCCGAGCGCGCGTCAACCCTGCTGCCAGAGCACAATCGAGTGCGCACGCCTCCGTGAAGCTTACCCGCCTGCCCGTGACACCTCTCCGCCCCCGAGCGCGCCTATAAAACCTCCCCGCCGGTGAGCCGAAGCTCTCACCGCCTCCGCCACCGTGGCCAGCCCAGTCCGAACCCTCCGCCGCTCAACCAACTAGCTCAACAGCTCCGCCTTGAGCCCGTGCAGCTTCCCCACTCCTCAATTTGGTCTCTACCGTCCCTGGTTGCCCGGCGTAACTCGCCGTTCCCATCTCCGGCGAGAAGCCCGTCGAGGTCGGGATCGTGAAATACTCCCTCTCCGGCCTTGATCATCTCCCTCCGACCTCCGCATCACCTTCCTTACTCCCGTGCGACTCTAACCCCGCCCCTGTGGACTTGTTTGGTGCTCAGGATCATCGGGACGACGATCGCCGCCGTGAGCTTTCCGCCGGCCACCGTCGACCACCTCCCTCCGTTCATCCCCTTCCCTCGCCGAGCCGCTTAATCGACTCACGGTGAGCTCCTGAACCTCTCCATGCCCTCGGTTTCGCCGCGGAGTGCCCGCAGTGGCCGGCGCAGCAGCGCCGCCGCCGTCGGCCGGCCGCCGGCGAACGGAGGAGAAGAACAGTGTTGTTTTTCAATTTTCTCATACATGTGAATAGTGTTCAGATTTCATCTTTTTGTGTGATTTTCTGTGTTGATCCATAAATTCTGAAATTTTTGTGGTAGACTCTTTATGCTCTGAAGTATTTTATAAAAATATAAAACTTGACTTTTCTGCAAAAATTTGAAAATGAAAAATCTCCCTTTTAATTAATAAATGATGGTTTTGGATTTTTAGAAAATGATTTATAACTCCAAAATTTATGAGATCACTTTTTGTGAGCTAGTTATGCCATGACAAGTCTCTGGTGAAATTTTGAAGTCTTTTGAAACAAGTTGATTTTTGAGCTTTATTTTAATTAAGGAATAGTGCCTTTTGTTAATTAAATGTCTAGATTTAATTGAGCACCTTAATGACCTCCAAAAATTATGAAATTTGTTTTGCCATATACTTGTACCCTAATGAACTTGTGTGATTAATTTGGTAATTTTTGGAGCACCTTCATAAAATGACCTTTTTAAATAAATAAGAAAAATAGAAAAGGTGATTAGGGTTAGCGTTGAATGTCCTGTGATGTGACTTTTGGGATTGCTTGATGTTCATAGACCCCTACCCTTTGGTCTATGATGTTTGTGATGCTATGTTGGTTGATGCTTAGGATAGTTATGATAAAGTCTAGTTTAATCAATTTTGCTTAAGGAAGAAATGGTTACCTTTTATGCTCAACCTAGATTTCGATTATGCCTTGCCTAAGAGTAATCTTGAATCTGTGGTACTGTCCTGCACCTTAAGTCCATATCACCATTCTCATGAGCATTCATCATTGCATCCGTATAGTTGACGAAGAAGGCCCTGAAGTCGAGGTAGCCACCGAAGGATCTGTCCCCGAGGCAACCCCGAGCTCCGACGCTTATACCTACCCCGAGTCTACTCTTTTTGCCGTCCAAGGCAAGCCCCGGTGCATTTAACCCTACCTTGCTTTTATAAATGTTTTCTTTAAATATTTTGAGTTAAATTATTGCATTAGGTTGATAGGAGTTGAGTGAAATCCTATCTGATGCATTATCTACCTTGACCAATGATACACCCGATACCTGCTTTTCAAAAACTAGTTGCAAAAATGCTTAGCAATGCTATATGATAGATTTGCAATAAAAATGCCAATTTCAAAGGTGTGATCACTTTAAGAATATTTATGGGAATTTCTGGTTTACTCCCACCATTGGCTAAGTATCTGATCCGTACCTAGTCAATGGGAAGGAGAGGTTGTCCTTGCGTACGGTGCCGTCATGTTGTAGTCCGGGACTCAACAGTTGACACCGACCGGGACAGGGTTGAAAAACTGACAGGACCTGTACTCTTGGGTTAGAGTCCCGAGGTGCTTGTCGCTGGCTGGAAAATTTAGGGACCACCTGTATGGGGGCCTGATTGACTAAGACTTGCAACTATTCACATACTACGGAAAGCTTCGGCTCCGAGGAATCCTTGATTGGACCGACAACCGCGCACTGGGAGTGGAGAGATGGCGGAAGTAGCATGTACCCACGTGGGTTAGAGGCCCGGATTGGAGTGGTGTGCTGTGCTTCCGGGTGGCGTAGGACCGGGCCCAATCTTGGAGGAATCGTGGTAGACGAGTTGGCATATGCAAGCTTGGGTGCTACATATGCAGTGTGGATAGGGATCCTCAGCTGAGTATTATTTATCCGGATTAACGCTGCTCCTCGGTTATGGAGACTTAGTCACTGACTGTCAACAGGGAGTGGTTCTCAACTAGGTCTGTTTTGAAATGTAAAATGAATCATGAATGATTATGATGGAACAAGGAATACCGAATCTTTCAAAATAAAAATAAGGTTTACCAAAAATGTTTTTCTGCAAAATACTTGAACTTGCTTAAGCCTCACCTTGACTACCCTAAGTCTGCATTCCTGAGTCTTCTCCCTTTTCTTTAGTCGGGTAAGTCTTGTTGAGTACCTTTGTACTCAGGGTTCTTTTACCCATGTTGCAGGTATGGCAGACTCCTCAGTATGCCTCGGACCCTGCTGTGTGACTGTTGTTCAGGAAGAGGCCGATGAGGCCGATGAGTGATTATTCACCCTCGGGCTGGGTGATGTATCTTTATCTTTTAGTTGTTGTCATCTGCTACCCTGCCAACTCTATTTGAACTATGGTCTGTAATAATTTCACTTTAAGTTTATGTTGAACACTGGTTTGTAAAACTATTGTTATTTAAGTCTTCCGCTATTTACTCCGATGTTATTTGTCAAAATGTTCAAGAGATTGTAACTGAATTGTGAGCTGATCCTGCGGACATCGGGCACTGATGTAGCCCAGTGGCGAACCCGGTCTTAATCTCTTGGCTGTACGGATCGACTGTCAGTGGTTGATAGTGATCAGTGGGCCATGGGATTAGGGTCGTTACGTCACAGAGTCACACCAAGTATCCACACCTGAAGTCCATTAGGCAACCGCACCTGAAGTCCATCAGATGACCCGAACCCAAACCAACCAGTAACCAACTAATCTCGAAGAAGTCCAAGCCCGCTCGTGACCGTGAGCACGGCTGATATATCAGTTTTACACTCTGCAGAGGTTGCACATCGTTACCCATGAGTCGTGCAGATCCCGTCACGCTATACACTGCCGAGGTGCATAGCGGGTTGCACTGCAAGGCCTTTACAAAGTCCCTCCAAGCCTGTGTCACACGTACTCTAAGGTTTCTCCCCTGTCCATAAGTCAACGACCCCAAGGGACCCCTCTTGAGCCACTAAACAAACCCCGTGTAGCATAACTTAGAGGAAACTAATTAATTAGCCAGGTCCGGCCCATCCAGATCTCATGGTTGCGCTGTTAAGCCGGGTTACAGGCTTCGAGAACCGGGTCCTAGGGATCCAGGCATGATATGTCTAGCACGAGCCCCGAACCAAAAACCAAAAGCAGCTGCCGAGTCCCACGGCACAAAACCACCAATACGGGTCCATCCTGCCGGATTTACCTAATAACCATGTTACTACAAAATTACCATGTCCACATTCGTTTCATAAATCATTAATCAAGATTATAAATATTTTAACTCCCATCCCAACCATGACTGCAGGGCTAAGCAAGACACCTATCCGAACATCCCAAAACAGGCGACAAGGATAATATAGATAAATTCTAGTAAACCCTAACATGGGATTCAAATTAATGACAAGCATGCATCTACAAGATCTAACTGCTCTAGTACCAAAAGTAAAATAAAGTAGGTGCAAGATGTTCAAGGACACTTGCCTTCGGACTGGGTCGAATCAACTGGGTCGCAAGGATGGTCTGGAGCGTCCTCGTACTCCGCACTCTCTGGCCCAATCAACATACATGGCACATGCAAAGCGAAATGAATAACAGTACAACAAACAGTATGAAAACAGTAAACTAATAGATCTACTGCGTAGAGAACGAAATTATGAATCTAACGCAAGTTGAATGGGTCAAAACGGAGTTAAAACGCAAAAGTTATGAGCATTTGAATCTGAGTGGCAAAACTGTAATTAGATTGAACTCATTTTCGTAATTTAAATAAAAGAAAACTGAATTAAAAGGCAACAGGATCGGGCCTCATTTTGGAGAAAGGTCAGGGTTTATATTGAAAGAAAACGCAGACTCAAGGAATAGTAGGAGTGGACGGCGGGTTGATACGGAAAAAGAGCAAGGTCTCTTTAGCAAATGCGCGCGCGAAGGGGTAATCCTCTGATCTGGATCGCCCGATCCGGATCGGACGGTCTAGATTAGATCGGGGGGTGCGGCTGTGCAGTGGACCGAGGGAGGGCGGCGCCGTGGACCAAGTCCACCGATCGGCGCATACCTCTTCGCGCCGATCTAATCGTGGCCGTCGGCTCGTGATCCGATGGCCAGGAGGGAAGGGAAAGGCGGCGTGGGGAGCGCCGGCGGCTCAGCACGCGGCGGTGCCGTGGCCAGAACGGCGGCGCCATGGAAACTCGCCGGGGCTCGCTCGGCGGGTGCCCTAGAGTGCAGTAGAGGATAAACCAAGGGGTCCGGGAGGGAGAGGAGCTCACCACGAGTCCGATGGAGGGGTCGAAGGCGTCTGCTGGAGCTCTTAGATGGCCGACGACCGAGAGGGTGCTGCGGGGTGAACTGATGCGCCAGCGTGGTTGAGGAATCAGCTTTCCCGTCGCTGAATCTCACCAAGATCGGGTCCCCGGACGTGTCGTGGCCTTGCGGAGTCGGCGATGTACAGAGTAAGGGAGTTAGTGGCTTGCTTGGGATGGAGCCGAGCTCGGACCTTGCCTGGCAATGGCGATGGAGGCGCACTGCTTCGGCTACGCGGTGGCGAGAGGGGAAAGGAGGGCTCAGAAGGAGGAGATGGAGATGCGGCGCGTGGAGGAAGTCGACAGCCTTAATAGCCCGGGGAAGGAGATGGCGGCTGGTGTGGTGTTGCGGATCGACGGGTGCGGTGATGCGGCGTGAAGGGCGGGGAGGAGGTTGGAGACGTGTCCGACAGCTGGGTCCCACGTGTCGGTGGAAAGGGGAGCGGGGAGGGCGGCGTTGCGGGCCGACGCGCGTGTGCGAAGGAGGGGGCTGGCGGGCCAGCTCGGCGCGCTTGGGGCCCGGGTGGGAGACGGGCCGAGGCGGGGGGAGGCGCTGGGCCGGCGCGCGTGAGAGGGGAAAAGGTTGCGGGCCGCACGGAGCAGGCCTGGGGAGGGGGGTGCGCATGCACGGCCGCGGGGAGGGGACGGGCCGGAGCTGGCTGGGCCGCTGGGTGGAAAAGGAAAGAGGGAGGACGGGGAATTGAGCCCAGTTTGTCTTTTTCCTTTCTTTTTCAGATTTTCAAACTTTGCAAACTTTTGTAAATTCTTTTCAAGTCAAAATTCTTTTGAAATTCAAATATCCTTAAAATATTTTAGAAATATTTTCCCTAGGTTTTGCAAATAAAATTTTGAATTTGAAACTTTTATAAAACTTTTTATTTGTTTTCTAAATAGAATAAAATCGATTCGCCCTATACGGGTTTAACAAAATTCTTTTTCACCCAATAAAAATTATGCAACGGCATGAATGCAGCATGAAAATGATAAACAAACTTTATTTTCCTCCTCTAATAAACTAGCCAACCTATTTAGTTTCTAAATTCTTTAATTAAATTGGGGAAAATTAAATCAGGGTGTTACACGGGCGCACTGCGACGGCGGGCGCGCAAGGCGGCGGCGGGCGGCAGGCGGCCTGCGGGCGGCGGGCGCGCAAGGAGGCAGAGAGGGAGAGGGGAGTTGGGCCAATTGGGCCGGAGAGGGAGAGAGAGGAGGAGGAGGGGCTTGGGCCGAGAGAGGGAGAGAGAGAGGGAGAGGGGAGATGGGCCAGGAATTCGGCCGGAGAGGGAGAGGAGGAGGAGGGGAGTTTTTATTTTTCCTTTTTTCTTTTATATAATCATTCAAAATTATATCTTGAGAGGGAGAGGGGAGTCACTCACTACTGGTCAGTCGGTGCCCACGTGTGAATTTTAATATTCAATAGATTATATAAATATCTCAATAGATTTTCAATATTTTTACATATATATATATTTAATATTCTTAACCAAAAAAATATAATATTATTATAAAAAATAGTGAATTTGTATTGTTTTATCTATATAGTTGATTTTTTTATACATGATAAAAGTGTTTACTGTTTATGGGGCCACGACCCCAGCTAGCTCCTCTGGTTCCGTCTCTATTTCAGGACGTCCGTGAAGGATGTCACGTTGTAACGAAGTAGTTGACGAGTCGAAGCGCTGCATTTTCTTTCCTTTTTCTTTTCTTTTGTGAGTGTGTGTGACGATGACAAGTATGCTAGAGGGACTTCACCACCCTTCTCGTGGCATTTTTTTTTCAAATGAACCCTAGTTTACTTGGCTTTTTCGCAGATAGACGTACGTACAAACCCCGTGCTTGTCCGAACTCTAACCGACTAGATATCCGGCGGACGGTGCAGATCGAAACGTATCCCACAAAAGGCATTTCTAAGTGAAAATAATATGTGCATCATTAACTTTGAAGACATTTGGTTGATGATGAACCTCGAGAGACTGGACGTACAGGTCGTAACGACGTTTGCACTGTAAGTGTTACATAGTTTAAAATGCATTATAGTTGCATCAATGTTGAAGATCTGACTTGCACATGTGCCTTGCATAATGATATATGATCAGCAGGAGATGTATTATGGGCAAGATTTCAATTATTGTGCCAATGAAAGGATTGGCTATCTAAACCCAATTGATATATGCGAAGAACGGCACACTTTCAGAATCGGTGACGACAACATAGAGTTACTGGGCTTAGAAGGTGAGGAACGGGAGAAGAAAATCGCAAAGTTGAAGTTGGCGTATGAATCCCAGTACGCCTTCTACATTGGAATGTCATTGCTGAAGTATCAAAATAGGGAATCGGTAGTGGCCCCGTACCACTTTGGGTAAGTGTGAGTTTCCATATATAGATGCATCATGAATTTGATTCCAATACACAAATGCATCATGAATTTGATTCGTGCAGGGACCACTGGATCTGCTTTTTCATTTATCCTAGGGACGGAAGGGTGCTTGTACTAGACTCCGCAAATTACCCGCCATCAAGCTATGCAAAATTCATTGAAATGTTAGAGCTGTAAGTCGAGATATGGATTCTTACTTTTGTATTTTGAGAGTTTGTGCATAATTAACATAGTGATTCTTCTATTCGAGATCATAGGGCATATAGGTTTTATAAGATAAAAGGTGGAAAATGCGAGTCCAACATTCAAGGGCAGCCATTGCAAGTTTTTTATGACTGGCCGGTAAGTTGGTGAAAATTTACTCTTATGAATACAAAACATACATGTACTATACATAGGACCATGGTTGCATGTATAAATATCCACTTTCCCATTATATAGTGTCACAAGCAACCACCTGGGTCCGTCCTCTGTGGATACTACGTGTGTGAGCACATGAGAGAGACTGGTCGATACGTCAGCAACCCTTCCAAGGTACTACAAGTAATAGTCGTGTATGTAGTATTGACCACCATAGTATTGACAAACTATGTACATGCAGGAATATATAAGGTATTGACAAACTTTCTTTGCAGGAATATAAGGAAGACAAGGCAAAGCGCATCACCGAATCTACTTTGTACAACATAGTTGAGGACCTGAGCCTTTTCCTACTGAAGCACGTCATTTCAACGGAAGGGAGGTATCATGATCATGAGAGCGAATTATCAAAGCCAGAGTACCGAGTGCTAACAGAGATTTCTAGGCTAAAACTAACTCGGAATGGTTATTAGACCACCTGTGCAAACTTGGATGTATATAATGTGCAAACTAGCAACTCTATGGTTGTGAGCACGAAACTTTGATGTACATTTGTGTATGTATGAAATATGTAAATTGCATGTTGTTATATTAATGTATATTCATATATTTAATTTAACAATATAATTGCATGTTCCTATATATTTAATTTTATAATATAATAATTACAATTAACAATATATATAAAACTGGTCTATAATAGCACAGACGGTTAGTTGTGAACCGCCTGTGGAAATCGATTTCCACAGACGGTTCACTTAACCAACCGTCAGTGTAAATGGTACATTTCCACAGGCGGTTCACAAACAACCGTCTGTGCTGTTGTTCCATTTTCACTGGCCCCCAGCGCAGGCGGTGCTGGAAACCGCCTGTGAAAATGGGTTTTCAACCGACTGTATAGTATGTCTCTGTACTAGTGAGTAACAAAAGAAATGATGTGACTAATAGCTGCATATACTATTGTCCTTTTCCTATTATTATGCACAAGTCTTCGATCATACACATCCAGCAATGATAGCACAAGCCACCTTCGAGTTTAGATCTGGCCTTAATTAGCCATAGTTAATTAGATCAGGCTTGGCTCAAAATGGATGCAGTACTTTAAATTGTAAACCTTTTTTCCTATAACAGTACTTGTTCCTGATCAACTAGAGTTTACATCCAGCAATGTTGTTTTTTTTAAAAAAAAAAACTGTTTGTGTTGTAAAATAATAATGTTTATTATTGTATATCCAAAATAAACGATCTAGTATTTATATAACAACAAAACTAAAACCTTGTTTGGTTTCTCATGGATAGTAGCTATCTGCTAATAATTATATCATTGGGATGTAAACATATATGGATAGTGGACTTGATAGTTATTAGTTAAAACTCTAGATAACAACTATTTCACTAGATGGACCAAACCAGATAATAGTTATCAATCTACTATCGGCTAATGGATCCAAACAAACTCTAAGTATATGTAGTCTTGTTATCTTGATAAGATAATCGGCCTAAATTAGCTAGCTGGATGATGTGATGGTAAACTCAACTACTCAACTAAACCAGCTAGCATGCATGCAACGCAAACAATGAAAATCACCGCATCTGGAAACAGAACCGGGACGATGAGATGTGATACCGGGAGTTGTAGTCGGACAGGTTGGACGGGAATGCCACTCACAGAGTCACAGTCACACAGAGTCACAGACCACTCACCTGATCTCCCCTTCCTTCAAGAATCAAGATGGCATCGCCCTTATTGAGTGTGCAACTGGGGCCACTCATCCCGTGCCTCAGAATTCAGAAAGCCATGGTGCGATGCCACTGCACACGGTCGAGAACATGAACATGCATGTGTCGTGTTGGTTGGCGCTGCTGTTGCTTCTCGGTAGGTGGCAGGTCAGTACTCGGAGTAGGCCACCACCGTTACCGCCTGGTCTGGAGAGCGATCGACTGCATGCGCGGTGCAGGAACGAAAAGCACCCGGCCTGCATGCATGGCATCTCGCATCCATGATCCATGGCTGTCCGTCCCCGGCCAGGCGGGATGCCGTCGATCGGGTGGCCCTGTTGCCGATGCGCCGACAGGTTCGGCCTCCGCCCTCGGCGCGCCAACACGACAGTTGCGCGAGTTCCGCTTCCGCTCCGCTTTGGCATGATACCGTAGCGTGCGGTGGCGCATCTGTCGCCTAGAGTTCGTACACGTACGTACGTGCATAGTAATTGCTAGGACCCAAAGCGTACCGCGTATCTGTCGCGGCGCATAGCTGACATTGTTCGTGGGCCACCACCACGCGTACCCGAGATACCATGCTATACAGTACACTACACACAGTTGCTGTACATGTTCGGGGCTTACTGAGTTACTGGCTGGCATCCATCGTGCATTCAAATTCCATCAGCCGCGGCACTCCTGATTTCTGAAGAAATGGAATCGAGTGGCCCGTGGGCTGCTACCGGCCCAAGTTATCTAGCGAACATTGACTCTAGAGAAAGTAGAAATGGAATCGAGTGGCCCGTGGGCTGCTACCGGCCCAAGTTATCTAGCGAACATTGACTCTCTAGAGAAACTGAGGACCGAGGAGGAATGTGATCCGAATCCGAACTTACTCTCCTCTCCATGGACTGGGCCACTCGGTGTTAGCGAGCAGCATTTGTTTTTGCAAAAAGGAAAAAAAAAATCTAATTTTCCTCCCTCAACTTTTACGAAAGTCCAATTTTTCTCTCTAAACTTCAAAGCCAGACAAAACACCTCCACTAATTTTTGAAACAATACAACTTACCTCTCTGGACGGTTTGGACACTGGTTTGACTACAGTAACAGTGATTTTATCTTTTCTATTTTATTTTTTTCACTGCATCTTTAAAAAATCATAGTCAATCACAGAAAAATCATAAAATAGAAACACAGTTTATTGGACTCTACATGAGTATATCTATACAGAGAACATACAATATGGTATGCTTTAGTACAAAGTTTTTATTATAGCTTTAGATCTATGCTTTTATGTACACAAAATAAATTTATAATTGAGTTATACATGATCCAATGAGTATAATTTTTTTACTATAGTTCAACATACAATAATTATACCACCATAAAAATTTCACCATAATTGTATTATATAAACTACAACGATTAATTATTGCAATTAATTCCATATAATTATATGCTTTTCTGTAATTAATTAGAATATTTTACAGCTGCAGTTTCTATAGTCCAATTATGGTGGAATTTTTATGATAGACTAATTATTATATTCTTAAATTATAATACAAATTTCATACTCATTGGATCATGTATGACATAGTTATAAAATTATTGTAGTTACAAAAAGCATTTATCTAAAGCTACAACTAAAACTTTGTACTAAAGCCTACCATATTATATATTCACTGTGTAGATCTACTTATGTGGAGTCAAACAAATTGAATTTTCTATTTTATAATTTTTCTATCATTTACTACGATTTTCAAAGATTTAGCGAAAATAAATAAATAAAAAACAAAATCACAGTTACTGTAGCAAAATCATTGTTATTATAGCAAAGCCACTATCCAAAACCGTCCAAAGAGGTAAGTTGCATAATTTTAAAATTGAGGGAGGTGTTTTGCCTGATCTTAGAGTTCTTATGTAAAATTGAGGGAGGGAAAGTGGATGCAAAAATGTATACCGTCACAGTTGGAGTGGCTGCATTTAAATTCCATCAATTGAACAAGCCAAATTCCCTTATCGCTGTTTAGATTGGTGGAATTTTTCTTTTTCTGCGCAGCACTCCTTAAAAAACAACAACTTTTACATATTAGCTCGGATTGAGATAAAATGTATATGAACATTGTAAAAGCCTGAGGAGATATACAAATTTGTAATTCATAAAAATTTTCGCTCAAAGTCTTTTTGGTGCCTAAAAAATTGATACAGTATTTAGGTATATATTTGTATATCTGTACATTTAAGTTGTATATCGATTATTTGAATACCAAGATGACGACAATGAAAATGTTGTGAAGGAAAGGGTTTGGATCCTATTAATAAATACATTAAATTTTATATTTTTATACGAGGTTGTATGGAAAGGTTGTAACTTTTTTTAATATGTGCTATACGACTATACGAGGGTGTAAAAAAATTACCTCAATTATCCACACGCTACTGCAACCTATTCTATAAAAAAAATATTATTTTCATATGACCTCGTCCTCGTATAGTGATAATTTTTTTATAGAAAATATTCATATTAAAGATATCTACAACTTTACAATTCACCATATTTTCATTTAAACCTATCTTGGTACCAAAATATTAATGAGTTTAATTAGGTTTATAGAAAATATTAATAGCATTTGTTTCTTCAGATAAGTTTTTATAAAAATATTTAATGATTTATATAATATTAATTAAGTTATGTACTATAAATACTAATATTTTCTTATATTTATTTGGTGAAAGTTAAAGTATTTGACTTCTCTAAAAAATATAAAGTTTAATAGCGATGACTTGCAGAATCTGCATCGACAGCATGGAAGTGTTGAAAGTAATAAAGACCATTGCCATGCTTACATGATTGTAAAATTAGGCCCGTTTGGTTCCTACTGGCCATCGTTTATCCTGTTATATCAGATGTTTAAATACTAATTAGAAGTATTAAACATAGGTTAATTACAAAATTAATTGTACAAATATCTCGCTAAGACCAATCTCAATGGTGAGTTTTATTTTGTTGTTTCCAAGACTGCCATGTCATATGAAATAAAATGAAACTCTCCATTGAGAGGAAAGTTTCATAGATATTAAATTTTATAACTCAGAGAGTTGGTATTCGTGCCAACAGAGTTTCATCTACATGAAACTTATTTTTTCTCACACTTCTTAAATACACCGCCATGTCATCAACAGTGCCTATGTGATAACTTATTTAATGCAAATGAAACTCCCATTGAGATTGACCTAATTAATCTAGAACTTATACAATTAATTTAGTTCACCAAAGACCAGCCCCTCCTGAAACCTGATACTTCGATCAAGCCGCAATTGGTCTCGCAGAAATGGTGATGATTTTTAAGAGACTTGCTTCAGTGCACCTCTTTCCAGAAAATAGCACAGATCTTAAAGCAAAATACCAATTCATCAGTTAATTGTTTTATTATTAATTTTCATCTGGATCCCGTATGGACTAGGCCCTAGCTCAACCCGCAGCCAACACAGTCTGGATCTGTTTTTTTAGACGAAAGTAGAATTATATTAAATTAAATTATAGCTGAGTACATCGTCATGTTACAAGTACTGTGGAAAAACATGTATCCAGAAACTGATTTTCATCTATATTGCACTCACACTGTGAATGACTCCAACTCTCAAATCTAAACTTGTTTGACTCTTCGTATGATGGCCGCACAGACAAATACTCGACAATAATTGATTTAGGTCTGAGAACAAGTAACCAATGGACGACCAATATTCGTGTAGGTGAAGTTGAGAAACTTATTCCTTGTGTCTCCCTTCTTCTTCTTTTTGTCACCGAAGAATAAGGAAGACTGATGTGAAAATTATTCTCACTATCCCTTCATTGTGGCCAGATCTAACCACAACAAAACAAAGAAAGGGACCGGAGAAAATTATTCCATGGCGGCGACATTATCTCCGTCTTGATGCCACTATCTGAAAATAAAAGTTCATATCGTCATATCGAAGAAGATGCTGACGCCAAAGTTGTCGCCCTCATCTTCAACAAAGCCACTGTGAGGATATTACACCCGTATACCCCTATGGCGTTACTTGGGCTGCTCCGCAGATACGGCCCAACCAGAAGGCCTTGCGACTCGCGACCAGGCTGTCGCATCCGCCAAGGACTCTCCTGATGACTTGCTTGGCAAGGAAGATCCAGATAGATAGACCCGGATTCCTTGCCAAAAGGAACCGATTGTAATCTGTTAGGATTTGGTAAGTTGTAACTCTGCTCCCCGGCTATATAAGACGAGCAGGGATCGCCTCCAAAGTCACGTCATAATCCAATCCAGCAATACAACCAACCACCAGAACACAGGACATAGGGTATTACGGCGACTTGTCGGCCCGAACCTGTCTAAATCGTCATCTCTCGTCCCTGTGTTTACGCTTGTGTAGACGTCTCGCACGCCTCCACCAACTAATCTACTACCTTGGGCATACCCCTCGGTAGACTATCGACCATATTTTGTCGACAGTTGGCGCACCAGGTAGGGGGTGTTGGTAATTCTTAACTTCACTAAAGATAGAGCTAGGCAACTATCCCCGGTAACGGCCCAGAAATGCTTGTTGACACTTGCTAACGTCGTTACTAGGAGTAGACTATGGAATCTATCCCTGGCAACAGCGCCAGAAATGCTTGTAGCAAGTCCAGTCACTATACCTAAAGGAGTGAAGCTAAAGCAGCTATCTACTAATGTCAAATGGGGTTGTCAATCCTGACACTAGTAGGAGCTAGCTAGAGAGATTGCAATCTACCTAGAGGAGATTCTGCAAGCGCACAGAACTATCGTAGTAGCACTTTGCCTGAGAGTACCAGGTGTCGATTTATTTGATCCCAAAGGAAGGCTAGGGTGGTGTATGAGTCGAGTCAAGGAGGGGATGAGAGTCGAAGAATAAGAAAGGGAAAAGGAGAGAGAGAAGAGAGGAGATGAAAGGCTAGAAAGAATTTATGAGTGGATAGGTAACGATGAAATGAATGGTTAAGGTAAGGTGGATAGATAGGTAGATAAAAGGAATAAGATAACTAAGGATAACTAATATAACTAACTAATAACTAATAACTACTCCTAGATAACTACGAAGCAAGATAGGCAAATGCCAAATTGTAAGAATCGCTGCTAAGCCTAGAGGCGGGGGTGAATAGGCCTGTTAAAAATCAACTTAAACAGATGTTAAAAACTTCGAGCAGCACTTCTGCTCTGCGAGCAGAACTACCGCTTCGAGCAGCACTTCTGCTCGATGAGCAGAACTTCTGCTCCACCTGACAATCCCGAAAATGCAGTTCACAAGATGTTAAAGGGAAAGTGGATCTGATATACTAGAGAGCTTCCAGTGGTAGAGTAGATGCTATTTCACCACTTGGAAGTTGGCAGAAATGCACAAGTTAATAGATCAAGGCCAAACCCTAGATATCACCACAAATGTGAATATATCCAACCAAATCACAAGAACACAAGTAAGACACCGATTTATCCCGTGGTTCAGCTCGCCACAAAGGCTTGCCTAAGTCCACGTTGTTGAGGAAGCCACAAAGGCTTGGGTTTCACGGAACCCTATCCTCGTTCTCAAGTCAAGAGTGTAACCTCTTGAGATGAGGGTGTTTCCACTAGCTCAAAGGGGTGATTACAAACCTCCCGGGGCAGCCACAAGTTGGCAAGCTCCACGGGCGACGCTCTTGCCGGCTAGGAGCACGCTCCAAGAGTAATGAACTCAATCCACCAGCTAGAACGCGAACCAAGTGCTTTAGGAGATGAAGAGCAGGTTGGAGATCACTCTATTTCGGTTTGGAGGCTCAATCTCTCAAAGGTTTGATGGGAAATCGAAGAGGGGAGCTTGAGGTCCTCCAATGGTGTGTGAGGGAAGGAAGAGAGTGTTCTGGTCGGAGAGGATAAGGTCTGGACGGGGTGTCTGTTGGGGGAGTGAGGAAGAGACGAATATAACCCCAGCTGTCCAACGGAAAGTTTAAGTCTCGGAAGTGCCGCTCGCAGAGCAGAACTTCTGCTCCCCCGGCACTTCTGCTCTCGGAGCAGAACTTCTGCTCTCGGAGCAGAACTTCTGCTCGAGCAGAACTTCTGCTCGCAGAGCAGCACTTCTGCTCTAACACAAACAACCAAGGAATGAGGAATGGAAAGCTTGCTGTTGTGGCTGGTTTTTTAGGATGGTTTGGTGGATACTTTTGAGCACTTGGTTGCACATTTAAGCTAGAGCATTGTGTCCCCCTTAATAGTATGGCTTTCCTAAACTCAAATTCAAAGTATAAAGGAATTGAACACTTTTGAGTCGATTGCCATGTCCATTTGTAATTTGGGGACTCCACCAACACATGCATCATCCTCCTTTCATTTTACCTGCTTGTCAACTCAACAAATTTCATTAGTCCTCTAATTGTATGGTCATTATCACCAAAACCACAATAGGGCTTGATTGCACTTACACAAATAAGCAACCAAGTTAAGTATAGTTTTATTCCTATCTTGTCAAGTACCGAGGCGTACTAGCCTTTACCATTCACTTAGGTGGAACGCTAGCACAACGAGCCTTACTGTTAAACTAGACCAACTACATGGTGGAATTCAAGGCGCACAGGGCTGTCACCACCTGCTTGCTACCACAGCTATCCGGGGGTCTAGCCGTATTTGAAGGTAAGTCTATAACTAAGCACCAGCCCACGCCTAATTATATTCTAACTATCTCTACCCTGGCCTAGAATAGAGACACCCTTGCGGACGTCAAAGCAAATACTTGACTTAATAAGATAAACACTAAACTAACTAAACAACCTATTGGCAAAGATCAAACACTAAGCACACTAGAGATTAACTACTATGGCTAAGTGAATTGAAATGTAGGATAGCTAGGTACTCAAGCAATCAATCAAGTATACTACTCAATACTGGCAAGTAGAATAAAGTAATACTTGAAATGATGAACTAGAATATAGTAAAGTGCTTGAGTTACAAGAGCAAAACCTGAACTGGAGATGAAGGAAGACTCTTCCCAACTCCAGGACCGATTACTCGCACGCTTCTACTCTTGAGCTAAGCCTTGAGCAGCGCTTCCGAGGGCAATGAGGCAAGGATGCCTTGCTCTATTAGCTACCTACTTGCCTAAGCTTGGCTAAATCCTAAGCTATTAGCTCTCTAGCTTTAGCCTTGCTTTCCTCTTTGCTTCTTCCTTCCTTTCCTTGCTTTTTGAAGTGACACCTCCAGGGGGGTATTTATAGCCCAAGTGAGTGAGGGGGGGGGGTACTTATAGGGGGCAGCCAACCGACCTAGGGCAAACCCTAGTGGCGGGCGCCCACCCTAGGTGGCGGCCGCCACCCCCTGGCCCTTGGATGCACCGTCATTGATCCTACGGTCTCCAGGGACTCCTCCAAGGCGGTTCCAAGGTTGGTTGCATGTCCAAATAACCGTCACATGGACAATTAGGTCATGATCCACATGACATCTCTTCTTAGCCCTCTGATGCCACCGACCTAGTGACCAAGGGCTAAGATTTGGCCCTGGGGTGGTCACACGGATCAGTGACGTGGCAGGGGAGAGTTTGGGCTTCTCCTTGGTGGTGGACGCCACCTAGGGGTGGCGGGCGCCACCCCACTAGGGCCCAAATGGGCCCTGGTGAGTGGGCTCGGCCCCTGGTGGGTCCATTCTCCAAATTTGGTCCAAATCCTGTATTCAAATAAAAATGTATGGACATGTGGAATTTGGTTAGTTTGAAACCTATGTGACTACTTTTCATGCCTTTTTGTTGAATTTTTGAGTAAAATGTTGATGGTAAAACAAGTGTTTAAGGACCATCAACAGGGGGTGTGTGCTACGACACCATGATCTGCCAAGCGGTCACCTTCCCTCGCTCCATGGTTCTTCTGGAGGCCGACACCACTTTCCAGGTCGAATTTATGATCTGGACCATCGACAACCACGTCCCTACTCCGGAAACCGTGGAATCTGCACAGCTTCCTGTGCCAGACGCCCTGCTGTCCACCCATCGTGTCACCAAGCCGACACGTCGCCCGCCAAGGATCGTCCCCTGCGACGACCTGATCGAAGCCATCGACCGGGCCAACCAAGGGATCACGGAGTGCATCGACGCCATAGAGGTAGCTCACATGCATCTCTCCGGCCGTCCTCGTCTCCAACAATTTTCAGGTACACCATCGGGAGTCTCCAACGCTCAACCCGCCCGCCGCCCCAGATCGGATCTCCATCCGGCTCGTCGCCACACTTCGTCAGCAATCTCCATGCCCTACGGGCTACGCGGTGCAACTTCTACGTTCCAGCACCAGGCGCTGCGACAACTCTCCGACCAGCTCCAGTCTTTTGGCTCCGACCAGCGCGCGTTGTGACGGAACCGCCCAATAATGTGGCCCACTTGCACACGTCATCGTCATAGGGAGCCCAATGACTGTGCAAATGAAACACGTTACTGGAAAGATCCGTCGGGTGTCCCCGAGAGGACCCCGAATTACTCACGAGCCACAGGACCATCATCATGAAGGTTGGAATAATTACAACATTACAACAGTTGATACAAAATACCATCGGAGTGCGGAAGCAAGATAGATGAACTTTACAAATTATGAAGATGTTACTTTTTACATAAAAATAACTGGTATTGCGGAAGTAGAGTAGTATGACAGAACCACACTTAGGCGGAGTACCTAAGTTGGAGAAGAGGAACAACCAGATCACGTCAAGCCCACTGACATGATCATGATCAACACCACCTAATAGAAACCTGCAACAGGGGATTACACAAACCTGAGTACTGGGGTACTTAACAAGACTTACCCGACTAAAGAAAAAGGGAGAAGACTCAGGAATGAAAGGCTTAGGGTAGTCAAGGTAAGGCTTAAGTATTTTGCAGAAAAAGTATTTTGTAAACCTTGTTTTATTTTGGAAAGATTCAAGCATTTCTCAATTCTTCATTGTCCATGATTCATTTTACATTTCAAAACATACCTAGTTGAGAACCACTCTCCGTTGACAGTCAGTGACCAAGTCTCCATAACCGAGGAGCAACGTTAATCCGGATAAATAATACTCAGCTGAGGATCCCTATCCACACTGCATATGTAGCACCCAAGCTTGCATATGCCAACTCGTCTACCACGATTCCTCCAAGATTGGGCCCGGTCCTACTCCACCCGGAAGTACAGTACACCACTCCTATCCAGGTACGACGACCACGTGGGTACATGCTACTTCCGCCATCTCTCCACTCCCAGTGCGCGGTTGTCGGTCCAATAAAGGATTCCTCGGAGCCAGAGCTTTCCGTAGTATGTGAATAGTTGCAAGTCTTGGCCAGCAGCCCCCCATACGGATGGTCCCTACATTTTTCCGCCAGCGACAAGCACCTCGGGACTCTAACCCAAGAGTACAGGTCCTGTCGGTTTTTCAACCCTGTCCCGGTCGGTGTCAACTGTTGAGTCCCGGACTACAACATGACGGCACCGTACGCGCGGACAACCTCTTCTCGACAATGACCACATGCTAGCTAGGCAAGCAGTCATCGAACGGGAAGTAAAGCCAAATTCCATAAAGATTCTTTCAGTGATCACACTTTTGAAAATGGCATTTTATTGCAAATCTATAGTATAGCATCACTAAGCATTTTGCAAATAGTTTTAAAGCAGGGCTGGTGGATCTTCTGGTGGAGGTAAATAATGCAGGTAATAGGTCATCACACAACTCCTATAACCTAATGCAGTAGTTTAACTCAAAAGCATTTAAGGAAAAACATTTTATAAATCCAAGGAAGGGTTAAATGCACCGGGGCTTGCCTTCGTTGCAGGGAAGATAAGATCCAAGAAAGATTGAGACAAGTTAGTTCGTTTGCTGCTTGAAGTTAAGTCTTTTTCGACGAAGCCTGTCCAACAAGAACCCTCCTCCGAGGCTCGTTCGACAATGGTGAACACCAGAGCTTGATCAACACGACTTCAACACTCTTGGATACTACACGTGGATAAATGATGTATGCTTTAACATGATGCCATGGAATGCATGCTAAGGTGCAGGACAAGACTACTGATTCTAGAGTACAACTTTCTAACATGTGAGTAACTTCTAGGATAGACATAAAGATTAATTATCTTTATCTTTTTAAGCAAGATTAAACAAACTTATTAAGCATTATTTACAAAACATTGCAAGGCATCACAATCATCATAGACCAGAGGGGTGGGGTCTATGAACAGCAAACAATCCAAAAGGTCACACCATGATTACTTTTCTGTTTTTCCTAATTTATTTTAAAAGATCATTTTATACAGTTGTCCCAAAATTTACCAAATTAATCTCATAGGTTCATCATGGTGTAAATAGATGACAACCAAATTTCATGACCTTTGGAGCTATACATGTTTTACTAAAAACCTAAAACTATCCATTTATTAATTAAAAAGAGGATTTTTCATATTTTAAACTTTGCAGAAAAGTAGAGTTTCTTATTTTTCTAAAATACTACACAGAGCAAGGAACACACAACATTTATCTCAAGATTTTTAGAACAACAGATTAAACCCTCACAAAAAAGAAAACAAAACACTATTCATATTTTTAAAAGAAAAGGAAAACTGTGCTTATGTCGAGGCTCGGCGCGCTTGCCTGTAAGGCGGACAGCGGACCGGTCGCTCGAGGTCTCGGCTGGGAAGGCAGAGGGTGGGGATAGCTTCGTGGGCTCACCAGGAGTTGGAAACGAGGCTCGGCGAGGCGGTGCAAGGGTCGGAGGCGGGAGCTCGATGGTGGCGAGGCCTCGGCGGAGGCTCGGCTAACCTCTCGAGGGTAGCCTCGGCGTGCTCGAGGCTCAGTCCGAGGGTGGCTGCGATTCGCCCGAGGCTGAGGGTGGGGCTCGGCTGCTTCGAGGGGGCGCGGTTCGCAGGCGTGCTCGAGGGTGAGGCTCGAGGGGACGCTCGAGGGTGAGGCTCGAGGCTGGCCTTGGCATGTTCGAGAGATGAGGCTCGAGGGATGTGGCTCGAGGGGACGCTCGAGGGTGTGCGGTTCGAGGGTTGGCTCGAAGGTTGGCTCGAGGGTGAGGCTCGAGCGATTCGCCGGAGTTGGAGGGGAGTCGCTGCGCCGGCGAAGGAAAGGACGGAGGGGTGAAATTGGTGGCTTGGGAAGGTGGAGAAGCTCAAGGCGAAGGCAGTGGCGACCTTGGCGGGCGCTGGGGCTGCCTGATGGCTTGGGTTGGCGAGGAAGTGTTGGTGGTGGCAATGGGGAGCTTGGTGGCTTTTATAGGCGCGGGGTGATGCCGGGGTCCGGGCGAAGAGGACGGTGGGGGTCCGGGCAAGAGGACGGTGGGGATCCGGGCAAAAGGACGGTGGGGGTCCGGGCAAAAGGACGGTGGGGGTCCGGGCAAGAGGACGGTGGGGGTCCGGGCAAAAGGACGGTGGGGGTCCGGGCAAGAGGACGGTGGGGGTCCGGGCAAAAGGACGGTGGGGGTCCGGGCAAGAGGACGGTGGGGTCCGGGCAAGAGGACGGTAGGGGTCCGGGCAAAAGGACGGTGGGGTCCGGGCAAAGAGAGGTAGGGGCCGGGTGAGGATGAGGTAGGGGTCCTCCAGCTGTGCACAGTGAAAACCTATTCTTCTTTTGAAATCTTGAAAATTACTCCTAAACTTTGAACTGCACAAAGAAAACTCCAAACACCAAAGTTGTTTAGAATTTGAGATCTACAACTTTGCTAAAAGGACCAACTTCAAATTTTGAACAACTTTTGAATTAGAAAAAGGGGTAAAACTAGAGTTTGGAAATTTGGGGTTTTCAAAAGGAATTTAAATTTTATTTTGAATTTTGAATTTTGGTCCTCATAACACAGCATCAAAACACTTAACTGAACAAGATCTACACAAAAATTAAGCAAACTTAAATGCATGGCAAGAATGATTAAAGACTAATGATGATGACATGTCAGGTTAATTACTTATTAAACACCAGAGGTGTTACACGCGTGACCAGGCGACTCCAACTCCACTCATCGGCATGGTGGTTCTCCACGAGATCTCTGGCGACGCTGTCTCAGCAACTTCGGCGTCTGGATCTACCACGATGAACGGCTCCATCTCCACGCAGTCTACGACCGTCGTCTCCACCAATTCCGACGTTGACTTCCCGCCATATCGCGGAGGTGTCATCTTCAACATCTCCGCCGACAGTCCTCCACCACCAAACGAAGCAGATGGCGAACGCGCCAACTGGGAGCAGCGCAACAACGACCGTCAGCGCCGACGTGATGACAAACGATGCGACCAGGAGCGCCGCGACCGGGAGCGCCATGATGACGAACGTCGTGACCAAGAACGTTGAGATCGAGACAACGTCCTCATCTGCGGTTTCGACAGGTTCGACGATCAGCCTGTCTACCCGACTCCAAGCGTCAACCTTGGTGTCGTCGTCCAAACTTCCTGACACCCCGGAGCTACGGAGGGTCGTCGCCCACGTCAAGGCTGTCGTGGTGCAGTGCAACGAGAAAAGGCGCCATCCTTCTCCCTCCGCTCGTCATATAGCAGGACACCGCCGAGAATCTAGGTCAGTACGGAGATCAGGAAGTCGTCCACTGCAGTCCAGGTCGCGACAAGCGAGCGCGCGAGACACGGAGAGTCCGCAGAAGGAGTTTGGATTCACGCCATCACTACCAACGACCGCTCAGACGCAAGGAGCCAGTGGAATAGTCAGACATGCCACTTTCTCTCGACGCTCAAGAGTCCGGATCACACTCTCGACGTCCATGACTGCCCTCAGGAACATCAACTCCCCCGTCGGCCCAGATGCTAGTCAGGAGACCGCCCCCACCAACCCGTTCTCGGCCACCACCCTCCGCGCAGGGTGAGCTCCCCCAGAGGCAATCCCGGTGCTCTCATAGCTCCCAGCAACCGTCCAGCTCCGGCTCCCGACGCTTTGACAGGGCCACATCCCTTCAACTCCCGGCTCCGAGCCGTCCAGTGGCCCCAAGGCTTCAAGGTCAACACAGTGGACAGGTACGATGGGAAGGCCAACCCGGAGCAGTGGCTGACCACGTACGAGATCGCCATTCAAGCAGCCGGAGGAGGATCCGACGTGATGGCCAAGTACCTCCCCATCATGCTGTCATCTTCAGTCACCAGTTGGCTCCACAAGCTCGCCGAGAACTCCATCGAAACCTGGGAGCAGCTGAAGGAAGTCTTCGTCAAGAGGTACGACGCTACCTACGTACAACCAGGAACACGCTATGACCTCCAAAACGTCCACCAAGAGCACAACGAAAGCCTTCGGAGCTACATCCGTCGATTCTCCAACATGCGCCTAACGATTCCAGAGATCGCCGACGCGGAAGCCATCTCCACCTTCTCCACGGCCTGCGCCACAAGGACTCCGGACAAGATCATCCGAAAGAAGGTGGCCACGGTCACCGAACTGATGACGATCGCCAACTCCTACGCTGACGCCGACGATGTGGCGGAACCGTCCTGATTATAAGAGCTCAAGTATTATCTTAGTCAAATCCGTCTGACTTCGACCCACACTTGACCCATAACCCCGGTAGTCCGGAAATCTCGAAGGATTCTTACACCAGAACATACAGGATCGCATCGTTCAAGGTTCATTCGTAAAGATACATCACAGCGAAACGAAGTCGAATTTAAAACATCAGAGTGCGGAATTTAAACAGAGTTATTACAATATTGAGTTTAAAAAGTGCGGAAGCTTGAATAAGTTTAAAACACGACCACAACAAACGTGGTCCAAATAAAACATTGTTTGATAAACCAACTCAACACAAGTCATTCCTCCCTTTAAGATAGTGTGCCACCAGTAGTCTCAGTCCGGCAAAGGAGGGGAAAGCTTCTTGACGACCCTGCCCCGGGCCTACTCCTCATCACCTTCCACTGGGTAGAGGCAGTGCTTACAATAGCCAAAGTAGACCTGGCCATATGCAAACAACGGGATAAAAACCCTGAGTACGGGGATGTACTCAGCTAGACTTACCCGTCTAACTGAAAATAAAAGACTCCAAGGGTATGCAAGGCTTTTGAGGTGGAGCTGGGATCTTTTAGTTGCGAAAGGCTCAAATTCAGATAAGGGATAATTAATGATTATGAAGAGTTGTTACTTTTAAACCTACTCCTAGTTCTAGGTTATTACCTGTACTAGAGCACTCACTTGAATCTAACAAACAATAATATAACCATATCCAGTTGACTTATCCACATTTTAGTTGAACCTTTAAACATCACATGGAGTTGTATCATGGTGAAGCTCGCCATAGTTTCCCACTAACCGGGGGAGACGGCGACTCGAATCGAATTCCAAATCAGCTGATGAAAGACCTTTAATACCAGCCCACACTTTCCCCGTCGGGTCCATGCATTGGGCAACCGCTCGACGCTTGTTCGTGGTGGTAATCGTCGCGGCTCAAGCACGGACCGCCCAATCAGAGTCTGGCGATGGCCTCACGCGGCAGATCGCAACTTCCGTACTAGAGGGCACGACACGGGTTGAGACCGGCCCGAACAGCTTCTAACCGGCTTTGGGGTCGATGATTACGGCACCGACATATCCCTAAGTAAAAGGGCGCGTTCAAAAATGAACGAGGGCCAACATCGATACAAACCTATACGATCCAACGGATGAACTGCCCCAAGTTTCCAACTTGTGCCCTGCCATCCCGTTGACCGTTTTTCATTACTACTCAGGTTCTTTTCCACGATAGCAAATATAGCCAACCGTGATCCGGTAAATACCCATCGGGGTATTACGGAAACATCCTTAACTACTACTTTTATTAAGCAGGCTAAGCAATTCTACATTATTAAGCAGTAGCAGGATAACAAGGCAGGTAATAATCAATAATCAAGGAATGGTAATGCAACAAATAGGATTCAATCAACTCCTATACCTAATGCATCACAATATAAAAGGACTCAAGTAAATTAATTGCAAAGACTGGGAGACTTAGAATGCTCCGGGGCTTGCCTTGAGTGAAGACTGAGGCCTCGTGGGAGGGGCACTCAGGCAGGTTAGTGTCGTGGACGGGGTCTGCTTCCTCCGACTGCTGGAGCTCCTGGATCTCCGGCTCGGCGTTTAGCTCCTGCTCTTGGTGAAGCTCCGGCGGGGTCGATCCTATTGCATGCGATGAATTTATAATTCAATAAATGCGGAAATAACCCTTGCAAACCAACAAAGCCAACTTGTTGAACCACTTTTAACATTGGGGCAACACTATTCAATTCATAAGACAAAATCCGATAATCACCCTTTTCCACTTTTAACTAGATCAAAAGAAATTCCGATTGAACTGCAAGGCATTTTTTTCTAGACTCAGAAAAATCCACAAAAATTCCAGAAAGTCAACAACACCTACTGGACCCTACTAAACAAGTTTCAGGCCAAAATAACTTGCAGAACTGCAGATACAAAAATGACAAGCAAACTGCTCATAAAGGTACTTTGAACTACAACCCTACTGTAAAAGAGTGCATAGCTCTATTTCCTATTTTTCCCAGATTCTACTTCACATTTCATATTTATCCAGAAAGTTCCATGACCAGAATCATCATATATTTTCTTACATGAATTTCTAAAGATCTATACAGAAAAGCACAGTTGTAAAGCAACTACAAGTTTTTCCATAAAACAGATCAAGTTTATATTTTTCTCAGACTCTTCATGACACACCAAGACTGTGCAAATTTTCCCATATTTTATTTCAACATATAAAACACCTTAACACTTATTCTAAGAAATCAGCAAAAAGAGACTTTTAACTATAACAGTAACTTTTTCTACATAAACAGTGCATCATATATTTTTCACAGGTGCCAAACAGTATAATAAACTTACACAAAATTTTCCAGGAATTATCTCAACCAGAAAACACTTATAATTATTTATCTAAACAAAAGCATATAAACTGAAATAAATGAAAACAGTAAAATAAACTGCTATCAAAAATACATTCATATTTTCTCATGATAGATCTATTCATAAGAAAGCTAATAAAACTGGAAGCACTTCATTTGGATTTATAAAACAGGCTACACAAAAAATAACAAGCATCTCTGGAAATTAAACCGAAAAGAAAAACATTTAACTTCTCCCGGCTAGCTTGCGAGAACTCGGTCCATGGACCGGGAAGGGGCTGACGCGCGGGACCCGTGGGTCAGCAGAACCCATTCGGGCTCGGGCGCACGGCGGAAAGCGGAATGGCCGAGACCTGGCTCGACGAAACCGCGGCCGAGGGCTCGGCTCGGGCGAATCGGAAGAACGCACGCTCGTCCGAGGCCTGGCTCGCGGGCTCGGGCGAATCGGAAAACAGGCGCGCCCGTCCGAGACCTGGCTCGGGGGCTCGGACGAGACGGAACACAGGCGCGACCGTCCGAGGCCTGGCTCGGGGGCTCGGACGAGACGGAACACCGTCGCGCCTGTCCGAGGCCTGACTCGGGGGCTCGGACGAGACGGAACACAGGCGCGACCGTCCGAGGCCTGGCTCGGGGGCTCGGACGAGACGGAACACCGTCGCGCCCGTCCGAGGCCTGACTCGGGGGCTCGGACGAGACGGAAACAGGGGAGGGATTGGTCCGGCGATTTCTCGCCGTCGGTGAGGTCGCCGGCGGGGAGGCTGGGCCCTGCGGACTCGTCTCGACGAGGCGCATCCGGCGGTGCTGGAGGATTGGCCAGCGCACGGCCGTAGCGTGCCGGCGGCGAGCGGCAGCGCACGGCGGCGACGGCAAAGCGCGGCTACGCCGTTTCCGGCGGTCGCCGGCTAAACTGGCGGGCGTGTGAGACTCAGTGAACCTAGAGGGGAGTCCTAGGGGTGATGGCTTGGCCGGAGGTGCGCTGGTGCGTGCTGGCCACGTGTGAGGTCCGCGATGGCGGCAATGGCGCTCGGCCGTGGTGAACAGAGGGATAGGGAACGGTAGCGTTAGGGCTAGTCGGTGTTCTCACCTTGCCTTGGCTTGGCGAAGCTGGAGGAGGAAGAAGGGAGGCGGTGGAGCTCGGGTCGGGGACGAACGGCTCCGGGCTCCGAGCGGCGCTGAAAGCTTCCGCGGCGGGGCTCTTCGGACTTCGGCGTCGGTGGAGCTCGGCGGATGACGCGGGGGTGCGCACCGTGTGTCCGAGACGAAGGCGGGGCAGTGGCCGGGGTTAATCGGCCGGTGATGGAGGTGGTGACTGGAATTTGGAAAGGGGCCTTGCGGCGGTGGTTGCAGCGAGCGGAGAGTGCTCAGTTTGCTTCGTGCGCGGGTGAGAGTGGGGAGTGAGAGCGAGAGTGAGTGTGCGAGTGAGTGAGGGAGTGGGAGAGGCGCTCGGGCTTTTCCCCGGCGGAGCGGAGGGCGGCCGGTCGTGGCGGGGGCCACGGCGGCTCGGTCAGCGAGGCGGCGGCAGGCGGCTCGGCAGACGAGGTTGCGCGGGAGTGGCCGGCGAAGATCGCTGGCGTGCTCCGGTGGGAGAAGATCGGAAGGGGAGTGGTCAGCGGGGATTTGGCGCAGAGAAGGGGGCGCCACGCGGCAAGTCGGCCGGCGTACGGCGCGGCCGTGTCAGGTGGCCGGCGCGCGGTGCGCGGGCGGGCGCGCGCGGGCGAGGCGGCGAGCGCTGGGCCGAGGCGGCGAAGCGGGCCGAAAGGCCGGATGGGCCGAAAGGTTGGCGCCGGGAAAGAAAATTATTCTTTTTCTTTTTCCAGAAATTTCCAAAGTTTGACTTCTCGAAAACAATTTGAAAAACTCCAAACCAGGCTTTGACCCAAACATAAAAGTTGCTCAAAATATTTTTCTCTACAACTTTCATATAGAACACTTTTTCTGAAAACCATTTATAAATCCTCCTCAAGAATAAAGCCAAAATCAAAGCATCAAGTCAAATAGAAATCCAATTTCAAATAAACAACAAAAGATCAAAGGCATACTTTTACACATGAAATGATGCAATGCATTGCTTATGCTTTCTTAGTGGCTAAATGCAGTGCCTAATGCAGTGCTTGACACCAGGGTGTCACAGACGATGCCCATCACCATCATGAGCGCCCGCGTCGCCGATCACAATCCCAGGAACGCCGTCGCGAGGATGAACGATGCGATGAACGGCGCAATGAAGGATGCGACCACCGCTCCGGACAACGTGACCGCCGCGACGATCGGGACCGTCGCCATGATCGCCCGGAGTCTTCTCGTCAGATGACGGATCACCATCGGTGTGACCGTCACTACATCGCCAACACCAACATTCGGCTGAAGCGTACCTACGACAACGAACATGAGAAGCTCCTCAACGGCCCTTGTCCTCTACACAAGAACTCCAAACACTCCATGCGCGAGTGCGACATCATCGCCCGCAACGTACGCGGAAACGACGAGAAGCGACCGTGGAACGACAATGACAAGGACAAGGACTCCGACGCCCATGAGCCTGCCTTCCGAGCACCCGCGAGGACACTCTCCATATTCGACAGCAACGTCGTCATCGAGACCGAGCAGAAGCGACGCCAAGTACGATGCGACATCGCCTCCGTGGCAGCCATCACCGACGACCCCGCCAACGTCCGCTACCTCGATTAGTCGGAGAGCCCCATCACCTTCTCCAGGGAAGACCAGTGGACGGACGACAAGTACCCAGGGCATTTTCCCCTCGTCATCGACCCGGTGATCTCCAACTGCCGCTACCAGAAGGTCCTCGTCGACGGTGGGAGTGCCCTCAACATCATCTTCGCATCGGCCTTCCGCGAGCTTGACTACTCCAAGCGGGACTTGTTCCCGGTGAACTGCCCGTTCTAGGGCATCTTGCCAGGGAAGGCCTCATGCCCATCGGGCAGATAACCCTACCAGTGCAGTTCGGCACACCCGACCACTTCCGCGAGGAGTACATCACCTTCATCGTTGTCGACTTCGACACCGCCTACCACGCCATCCTCGATCACCCGACGCTCTCCAAGCTCATGGCTGTTCCACATTACGACTACCTCGTGCTCAAGATCCCGACGAAGAAAGACATCCTCAGCCTTAGGGCAAATCTCCAGGTCGAGTACGATTGCGAGCAGGAGACCATCAACTCCGCGGAGACACGTCAGCAGATCGACGACGTCCAAGATTGCATCGCCAACGCCGCCAAGCTCAGCCCCGACGATCTCGAGATCCCCGAGACCTCTGACCTGCGCTCCAACAAGAAGTCCAAGGACACGAAGCAGGTGGCCCTGGTGGACGGATCTCTGGAGAAGACTGCCGTCATCGGCACCAACCTTGACCCCAAATAGGAAGACGCGCTCATCAGCTTCCTATGGAGCAACGTCGACGTGTTCGCCTGGAAGCCAGCGGACATGCCCGGAGTTCCACGGAAGTTCGTCGAGCACTCCTTGAACGTCTCCGCGACTGCCAATCCGGTTCGCCAAAAGCTTTGTTGCTTCACGCCAGACAGGAAGGAGACAATTAGGGTAGAACTCACCCGGCTCCTAGCTGCCGGTTTCATCAAAGAGGTGTATCATCCGGATTGGTTGGCCAATCCGGTCCTTGTACTTAAAAAGAATAAAGAATGTCGTATGTGCGTTGACTACATCGACCTCAATAAGCATTGCCCTAAAGACCCCTTCCTCCCCCCTCGCATCGACGAGGTCGTCGACTCCACCACCGGGTGCAAACTCCTCTCCTTCCTCGACTGCTACTCCGGCTACCATCAAATCGCCCTGAAGGTGGAGGACCAGATCAATACGGCGTTCATCACACCCTTTGGCGCCTATTGCTACACCACCATGTCGTTCGGGTTGAAGAACGACGAAGCCACGTGCCAGCGCGCAATCCAGGATTGCTTAAAGGAGCTCATCCCTGAGAAGGTCGAAGCCTACGTGGATGACGTTGCCGTCAAAACTCGTACCGCCGATACACTCGTCATTGACCTTGAGGCAACCTTTAAGGCCCTCAACATGTTCAAGTGGAAGCTCAACCCCAACAAGTGCATCTTCGGCGTATCGTCTGGAAACCTCCTCGGCAACATCGTCAGCCGTGATGGCATCCGCCCAAACCCCGACAAGACTTCGGTCATCCTCCGCATGCGAGCCCCTCCAATGTGAAGGGCATCCAGAAGCTCACCGGGTGCATGGCGTCCCTCAGCCGCTTCATCTCCAGGCTCGGCGAAAAGGGGCTACCCTTCTTCAAGCTCCTCAAGGCTGGCGAAAAGTTCGTCTGGGATGTCGAAGCTGATCGCGCATTCTCCGACCTAAAGAAATACCTCACCCAGCCTCCTGTGCTTGCCGCACCTAAGGAGAAGGAGCCTTTGCTGCTCTACATCGCCGCCACAAATCGGGTCGTCAGCTTCGTTATCGTCGTCGAACGCGAGGAAGCCGGACACTCCTACCCCATCCAACGACCGTGCTACTTCGTTAGCGACGTGTTAAACGACTTCAAGACTCGGTACCCCCAAGTACAGAAGCTCCTCTACGCGGTTCTTATTACCGCCCGAAAATTTCGCCACTACTTCCAAAGCTCCGAATGGGTCACCGTCGTCACCGAATTCGCCCTCGGGGACATCTTCCACAACAAGGACTCTACAGGACGCATCATCAAGTGGGCTATCGAGCTCGGCTCCTACAACATCGCCTTCTAGGGTCGCCAGTCCATCAAGGCTCAAGCGCTCGCCGACTTCGTCGCGGAATGGACGGACATCCAAACTCTAGTACCGGCGGAAGCACCAGAGCATTGGGTCCTCTTCTTCGACGACTCCCTCACTTTGCACGGCGCCGGCGCTGGTCTCCTCTTCACATCTCCCTCCGGCGAGAAGCTACGCTACGCCCTACGGTTGTTGTTCCCAGCCTCCAACAACGCAGCCGAATACGAAGCTGCTCTCCACGATCTCCGCATCGCCAGCGAGCTAGGCGTCAAGCGCCTCATGGTGTACGGCGACTCCGCTCTCATCATCAACCAGCTCAACAAGGACTGGAACTACTCCAACGACAAGATAAACGCCTACTGCGTAGCCATCCGGAAACTTGAAGACAAGTTCTTCGGCGTTGAATATCATCACCTTCCATGCGACCGGAACCAGGCGACCGACGAGCTATCCAAACTGGCATCATCACGATCTCCGATCCCCGTCGGTGTATTCGTCCACGACTTGCTCGAACCTTCCATCGCCAACCCCGCAAGCTCCGCTCCATCGACGGACGCCACGTTTCCACCCTCGCCGACAGGACAGCTGGTTAACGCCATCCCCGTAACACCATCCGACTGGCGGGAGGACTTCGTCCAGTATCTCTCCGAGAACAATGTCCCTGCTGACAAGGCTGAAGCCGAGCGCCTCGTTCGTCGCGTCAACAACTACGTGCTGGTCGACGGTGCGCTCATGCGCAAAAACTCTAGAAACAAAGTGCTCCAAAAATGCGTCTCTAGGGAAGACGGCCTCGAGATCCTCTTCGACATCCACGCCGGTGAATGTGGGAACCACGCCGCTGCGAAGACGCTGGTACGCAAAGCCTTTCGCGCGGGATTCTACTGGCCATCAGCGGTCGCCGATGCCGAGCAGCTCGTACGCACCTGCGAGGGGTGCCAATTCTTCGCCAAGCAAACCCACGTTTCTGCGCAGGAGCTCCAAGCCATACCCGCCTCGTGGTCGTTCGCCTGCTGGGGCCTCGACATGATCGGTCCATTCCGACCTGCTCCGGGCAGCTTCAAGTGGATCTACATTGTTGTCTATAAGTTCTCCAAGTGGATCGAAGCGAACCCAATCACCAAGGCGACTGTCGAAAACACCGTCTCCTTCATTGATGAAATCATTCATCGCTTCGGTCTCCCGAACTCCATCATCACCGACCTCGGCTCCTACTTCACCAACAATGTCTTCTAGGACTTCTGCGAAGGGCACGATGTCCTTGTCAAGTACGTCTCCGTCGCCCACCCCCGAGCCAATGGCCAAGCCGAACGTGCCAACGACATGATTCTCGATGCCTTGAAGAAGCACCTATACCAGAAGGATGAGAAGCACCCTGGTCATTGGATGCGCGAGCTCCCCTCCGTACTCTGGGGCCTCCGGACTCAACCCAGCTGTAACACCGGCATTTCACCATACTTCATGGTCTTCGGCTCTGAAGCCATCATCCCCGTCGACGTCGTCTTCCGCTCCCCATGCATCGAGAACTACATTGAAGAGGCCTCCGACCAGGCACGCTGTGACGATCTCGACCGCCTCGAAGAAGAACGGCTGGCATCTTGCCTCTGCACCGCTTAATACCTTGAAGGAGTTCGTCGCTACTACAACCGCAACGTCAAGGATCGATCCTTCGTCATCGGCGATCTCGTTCTCAAACGGAAACTCAAGACCGACGGCCTACACAAGCTCTAATCGCACTGGGATGGCCCCTACATGGTGAAAGAGGTCACCCGACCAGGCGCCTATCGCTTCGCCGACCTTGAAGGCATCGACGTACCAAACTCCTGGAGCATCGAGCATCTTAAAAGATTCTACGCCTAAGTGGCCTGTACCGCCTACTCTCCATGATGAATAAAGATTCCCCGATGTTTTCACCGCTCCAGTTCGTCTCCGGACGATTCGCCGACCGCTCCAGCTCGTCTCCGGACAATTCGCCGACCGCTCCAACTCGTCTCCAGATGACTCGCCGACCTCTCCAAATAGCCTGGCTGACACTAAAGGAGTCTCAGAGCAGGGGCTACTGCCATCACCGGACGCGTGCATGAGCGCCTGCCCTCTGCGCTATGGCGGCCAGTAGTCCTCCCAAGTGACATCCCGACCTCTCTACGTGTGCATGAGCGTCTGCCCTCTGCGCTACGAAGGGAAGGCTAAGCTTGGGCTGAGACCTCCAGAGGCTATATGTCCAGTGCTTGTATGCGTCGTTCACGCGCTCGTTCTCCATACGGTTTCCAAGCAGCCTGACTGATGCCGACGAAAACTCAGAGCCGGGGCTGTTGTCACCATCGGACGCATGCATGAGCGCCTGCCCTCTGCGCTACGGTGGCCAACAGCTCTCCCAAGGGACGTCCCGAGCTCTCTACGCGTGCATGAGCGTCTGCCCTCTGCGCTACAAAGGAAAGGCTACCTTGGGCTAAGAATTCTGAAGCTATACGCTCAGCGCCCGCATTCACGCTATCCACGCGCTCGACAACGGTCTCCATTCGCCTAGGTCACGCCATGATCAAGCCTCTCAGAAAAGACCCTAACCGTGGTACCTCCCTACGCGTGCACGAGCGTCTTCCCTCTGCGCTATGGGATGCCAGCAGAGGTTCCGTGGACGACGCCCTTGACTCCTACGCGCAAACGAGCTCCGCGCTCTACGCTACGGATCCCGGGATAACCCAAGGCCAAACTGTTCATCACTACGGCTCACGACTATTGGGTCTGCGGAATTTGGGGAACGAACAAAACATGCTGACTCGCTTCAAGTTTTGATTCTGTTCGCCTAAGAGTCTTTCTACAGACTATCTCCTAAAATACAAGCTACTGGTGCCCGTCACCAAACAAATCTACACCGCTGACGAGGGCTTCGGCGGCCGGCTCTGCCTCCTCTTCCAGGCGCTCCATTTCCGCCTCCGACGTGTTCGTCGCAAAGCCGGCGCCCAGCCTCGACATCTCCATCCGCGGATAATGCGAACGAAGAATCGCGAGCCCGTGAGCAGCCACGCTCTGCGCCGCCGCCTTGGTGTACGCCTGGAAGCGCCCCCACAGGCCCCGCACCTTCTTCACGACATGGTCGCCAATCCTCCGCTCCTTCTCCGCCGGGAAGAAAGGCTCCTCATCGATGCACTGCACCAAGGGAGCCACCTCCTCCGCCAGCAATCAGAAGCGGTCATGATAGCCCTCGATCCTTCGCTCCAAATCTGCAAATTGTATTTGCACGTTTTCCTGGTAAGCTTCACACACCAAAGCAAGGGGTAAGAAGACAACCACCTCCGGCCACGCTTCACCGAGAGAACTCACCGGCGTGCATTGCCTGCCACTTCCGCACTTCCTCGTCGGACTTCGCTTTCTCCTCGGCCAGGAGACGCTTCTCCTCGACTGCCTGCATCGCCTCTGCAAGGATAACCTCACACGTCAAAGGCTCCGACCAGGTGGCGCACAGAACAAAAAGGACTACGGCATCGACGACTTACGCGCGGCAAACTCATCGGCCTTCCTGCCCCTGCTGCTGGATGACCTCTTCAAGCTCCCGAGAATGCGCGTGGGCATCCTCCGGCCGCGCCTCTAGGCCAGCAAACTGGCCTTCGACGTGTCTCAACTCCACCCGGAGTCGCTCGTTCTCCTCGGCCATCGGTGCCATCCTGTCAAGGGCGAGCTTACGCTCCTCCTCGACCTTCAACAAGTGCTGCAGGCAAACGTCGACCATGATAAACAAGAGCCATTCAGGAGTAAACATGAAGGGGTGACCACGCTCACCTCGATCTTCTCCAACAACTTCGACGCATTTTCGAGGAGGGCGTCTGTCTCCGCGCTCGCCGCCTCGTCATCGACTTCGACGACTACGTCCCCCTCAACGCGAAAGCGCCGAACAGGACGCCTGCTCGACCCCTCCTCCGGTCGTTCGATCTCTTCAATCCCCGGTGAGGAAGGCTCTGGTGCCTTCCTCTTCCTCTCCCGGGCGCGACGGCCCAAGGACCCGACCACCGGTCCCGCTGCACTACCTCCTCCAGAACCGGCCCCAGGCGTTGGGGATGTCGGCGGCTCCGCCTCTCGAGGCTCGGGGACTTCGGACGCCTCGACTCGCTCCGCCTCCCGAGGCTTGGGGACTGCAGACGCCATGGCCTCTTCCGTCGCCTCCGACGCCGCCTCCGGTGTGGCCGACTTCGCCGACCCGCCGGCCTCGGCATCCACTGGAGGACTTGGCGCCCTCTGACCATCGTCCCCAGTCTCCGGCACCTCCTCGGTGTCCGCCGACCTGCGAAGGACACGGACACATCATCGACACACCAATCCGACCAGAGTAAAGCTACAAGATCCATGGGGGATACTTACAGGCCCGACACCTTCTTCTCCCGCGAGAAGCGCCGAGAGCGTGGACGCACCCCGCCTCCCGTGGACTCCTCCTGCGGCCTGAGGGCACCCGCCGCCCCGCCAGACGACTCTCGGGGCTCCCCCTCCCGCTCCGACCTCCGCGGCTCTAGCGCCTGCGCTGCCTTCGGCTTTGGCTCCGCCTTCGCCGCTCCACCACCGCGCCCCGCCGAGGACCCTTGCCCGAACCAGGCACTCAACGGGACCTCATCATCGCTGTCAGACCCGTCGTCCGACCAGTCGATGACTACACGGCGCCTCTTCGCCGCCTCTTCGTTAATGGTGAAGGCGCCGCCGGTCTCCAGTGACACCTTCTTCCACTTCACAAGGGCGGCCTAGCGTTTCCCCTTCGAGTCTTCACGCGCCCACCACCTGCTCGACTGGGGCTCAGGGACTCGGCTCCTCTCCTCCCCGCTGGTCTCGATCTCCTCCTCGCCGACCTCCGCCTCGTCGACCTCGCCACGACCGCCGCTACTGACATCGCCTCGCCGCGGGTTGACGCCCTTTGGCCACACGTTCAACGGGGACAACGAAACGAACGTTTCACGGCCCTGCATCGCAACCAAACGATAGTCAACATTCACTTGCACATTTCGGTGGACACCAATAAGGCGAGGAGCCATACCTACGGCAGAGGGTACTCTAGACAGTACGACCTCCTCAGGTACTCCAAATTTTTCCTCTTCTGCAGGTCGAATAAAGCGTCGACCCGCAGGAACACCTCCAACGCCTCCAGGGGCTCCGGCGCCTCTCGCGTCCTGTCGTCCTCGTCCCCGGCGTACTCGTACGCCGGGTGTGCCCTTTCCTTGCAGGGCTGGCAGCGTCTCTTTATGAAGTTCATCGCCACTGCCACTCCATCGATGCACCGCTTGTCCATTAGCTTCAGGAGCTCCTCCACTTGCTCCATCGCCGTCGTGCCGGGACGCTCCGACCACGACAGCAGCACCTTCGACACGAAGGCGAGGTCACATGGTGGCCTCGGCGCCTCCTGGTGGATGTAGAACCATTTCGGCTTGTACTCCATCGCCTTCGAAGGCAACGACATCGCTATGTACTTCTCCGCCATCCCGTCCCGGAGCTGGAGGTACACCGATCCGACGATGTTCGACGACCCGGTGCCATTGATCTTCAGCCGGAAGAAGTGGCAGACAGGTCGAAGTGGGGCTCGATCCCCAAATACGCCTCGCAGTAGTGGATGAAGACCGCGATGTGCAACATTGTGTTCGACGTCAAGTTGCACAACGCGGCCTGGTAGTACTCCAACAACCCATGGAGGAAGGGATGGACGGGGACGCCGAGGCCGCACCTGAAGAACGCCTCGAAGACGACGAGCTCGGTGGTGTTCGGCATCGCGAAGTCCTCCAGATACGCTTCCCTCTACCCGCCAGTAACCTGATCCAAGAGCAGGCCGACGCAGATCAGTTCCTCCAGACTTTCCCTCCGAAGAATGCTCTGAGTCCACCCGCGTGCCCAGCTCGGCACCTCCACGCGGTCGTCGGACTTCGCCTTCGCCGCCTTCTTCCCCTTCGTCGCCGCTCCACGAGGACGCCTGCCGCCCGCCATTGACCGCTACGAAGGATGAATCGGGATCTAGATCTGGAGCTACAGGAACTCCGCGCTCGGACTCACTCGTGCGTGCGAAGGAACTGGAGCAGACAAAGGCTACGAGGCAAGAGCAAATGAGAAAGTGGGGAACCGCCACCATCCACCGCGCCCTTTTTATACGAAACAGCCCCGACCCTTCAGCTCCAGGGTTTCTGGGAGCTCGTGCCCACTACCCCCACGACCGCCATGTCGCTTGCACCAACCGCACGCGCGCACAACGCTCGCGCTCTCCTTAATGGGCCGCTCGGCCAACGGTTCACAAAACGTCCTGCCTGTTTGCCTTCGTCATTTGCCAGTGTGCATATAATTATTGCTATTATGACTAATTGTCATGCTCATACACGGGGACTGACCGCACAAATTAGCTATTAACATCATTTCTGGCGGACAGTAAATTCTACAGTTACTCGTCGACGCTAGAATCACAACCGGGGATTGCAGATCTTCGACGTCATCCTTGGGGACTTCTCCTTCATTTTTAATATCCGCATTAATACATCCTCTTTGACCCTGCTACAAGAACCATGCTGCTTCTTGCAGCAGGCCCGGGGACTATGTGTACACACGTCATTTTTCTTACGTAAAATGACTCTGTTTTGTTGCAGATATTCTACAAGCTTGGCACCACGTGCCTACAACACCTGCTCCCAAGCTCGGGGACTAAGTGGATACACTTCACCTATCGGTGAATATATTGTTTTCTTTTCCTTTGCAGCTTGCCGTGGACCAGCTCGGACTTCTACTGGGACATCGTCGGCCCCTACAGTCCGCTCAAGCCTCAAGTGGATACACTTCACCAGAAGAAAGATCTCTAAAAATTTTCTTGTAGCACTTTGCATCCTTTTGGCATGACATCGCTTCGCCAACTGCAGTTCGACTACAACTACAACCACGACACTCGCGACCAGTCCGACCTGGTCGGGGGTTAACTACAAGTGCACCAGCGACCAGGTGACCTGGTCGGAAGACGTCTTCGTCGACATGCGACAAGATCCGACCTGCTCGGAAGGCTTCGCAACGCCCCACACAACGGATGCGAAGTGCTCGGGGACTAGCTGTGGGGATATTACACCCGTATACCCCCATGGCGTTACTTGGGCTGCTCCGCAGATACGACCCAACCAGAAGGCCTTGCGACTCGCGACTAGGCTGTCGCAGTCGCCAAGGAAGATCCAGATAGATAGACTCAGATTCCTTGCCAAAAGGAACCGATTGTAATCTGTTAGGATTCAGTAAGTTGTAACTCTGCTCCCTGTCTATATAAGGCGAGCAAGGATCCCCTCCAAAGTCACGTCATATTCCAATCCAGCAATACAACCAACCACCAGAACACAGGACGTAGGGTATTACGGCGACTTGCCGGCCCGAACCTGTCTAAATCGTCGTCTCTTGTCCCTGTGTTTACGCTTGTGTAGACGTCTCGCACGCCTCCACCAACTAATCTACTACCTTGGGCATACCCCTCGGTAGACTATCCACCATATTTCGTCGACAGCCACCATGGAGAAATTGGATCCACCCTATCTCATGGCCGTTGCTGCAAAGGAGCATGAGGAAATAAACCTCCAATACTAAGAACCTTGGTGTGGAAAAACCCTAACTCTAGTGGACTCGATCTATTAGAAAATTTATTAAAACGATGGATCCCCACTTACTTTGACCTCCGACGAGATACTGGAGAGGGAGGGAAGGGGATCAGCGGTGAAGGCGGTGGCGGTGACTAAAGCCCTTAGCCCTAGAAAAGATGCGACTCAACACAATCTGGATCTCTCATCATACTTCATGCCATGTCTGCTTGCCTCTGATCTCTCTCGCATTCGTCTTTATTTGTTTCGCGTAGAACGTAGTAGCGGCAACAATGGCTATATGTTGATGGCGATGGCGGCGTTTATGATCTACGCATAGATTGTCGATCAATGGTGTTGGTGCTCAATGGATTGGAAGTTGATCTAGCGCACAACGACTAGTTTTTTAGCATTATCTAACTTATTTTTTTTGTGAGAGGAGAAAAAATAGCTTTACCTATAGAACTGTTTTGCAAGAAAAGAAGGTATTTGGTAAAAAAAAGACATAGAATCTTCATTTCACGTTTTTTTTTGAAAATGCACACGGCCACGTGGGAGACACATGAACATCCAAGGAACATCAACATCACGTTTAAAGATGACAGCGGCAAGAGACCCACTGAGCAAAGATACGGGTGCGTGAGTGCCTGTGGACACAAATACGGGTATGTCCTCAAATCCAATAAATATTAGCTGACGGGCAAAAAAAATTGTACCCAGTCCCGTGAACCCGTCATATCCGTTATCCCCACGACACTAGAATATAATAGCCCATATTCTTGTTCCCGGCCCATCAGCTCAAACTTCGCATAGTACTATAGAACAAGCTAAACCTAACTGCTCAACATATCTCGACTCCCCAGTCCCCACTCCCGACTTGCCGCCGCCGCACTTCGTAGCAGTAGCACCACGCCTGCAGTCGCTCTTGCTCGCAAGTTCCAGATCGAGAGCCGCACTTCCTCCTCTTGCAAATCATGACCACGCATGCAACATGCGTTCAGATCCAGAGCCGCACACAGCCCGCACTCCCTTCCTCTTGCAGTCACGCATGTAGCATATGCTGCATCCTTGAACACTCATCCATGATTGGCTAAAGAAGGAAGAAGCCTCTCGTCCGTGATTGGCTAAAGGTTGAGGATTGAAGCCTTGGAGGAAAACGAGCACAGCATTGTTGACTGCCTTGTTTTTTTTTTCGATTTAGATTATTTGGTTGTTTCTCGGCAATCTGGATATGGGATATTCTACTTTCTGAATTGAAAACTTACTCCCGTCGTCCTCGCTGCGCTACAGTCGACCTTCATATCTGGCAGGCACACGGGCGGGCATGCCTGCGGATAGCGGGTACGGGCATAAGACACAGCCGGTGTGCCGTGGCGGGTGGCGGGCACGGGCATAGAAGTTTGCTTGCGGGCGCGGGCATGAGACACCGGTATCCGCGGGTATTTTGGCCGTTGCAATCTGCGGCTCTGGGGACTCTTCCTTTGCTTGAGACTGCACTGGTGGTGCATCAGCATCAACATCAATGGTGTCAGGAGTGACAGGTTGGCCCAATGGTTCATCGGAGCCTATTGCAAACCTACCAGTTGCCACCCCACTTGCAAAAATAGTCTGCATCTGTAGGTAGTTGATGAGGTGAGTGTTCAGAAACTCCGCATCTTTTGGGTGATCCTGTAATGAAACACAATAAATGATTATTAGATATTGGAATGTAGGGAGGATCATCTCAGCTCGAAGTTCTCCAACAGCAAACAGAACCTCCTAAAAGTACCTACTAATTGTTTCTATGGACCTCCTAAAGGACAGTTTAATAACTCGAAATCTCTCATTGTGGCCTACAACCATCAAGAACATGGCCACTTGCTCTTCAACGTTACTGTGGATACTATCCCTAAGCAGACCCCTGGTTCTAAATAGATCACAGAGCTAGAAAAATGGTGCTCATCTTTTCATCCTTAGCAACTCCACACAGTTGTTGTCATTACTATCGTAGATGAATCTTAGGTTGGCTGTCCTTTCTTGGTCCCTTTCAGATAAAGGGCCATAGGAAATTGAAGGCCTAGACTTGGACATACGTCTAAATCTTACAAAAAACCAACTAACCACTACAACTAATGCTGCTCCCCTGATAATCAGCCTTCGACGTCGAGTTGTCATATTCATGTCTACTAACAAAGAAAGAACACATAATTAGACCAACAGATCGTGGACATTTGGTACAGCACGATGAACAAAAATAAAAAAATGGCGTACGCGTGCAACATCCGACAGATGCGCCACCCAAAATCTTCAAATCAGTGAATGCGAAATCAAAGGATGCACAAGCAGTGACCATGAACTTTAGATCCACTAGTAATAAATCGCAATATTTAATCCGAAAATCACAACCAGAAAAATAAATTAATCAGGCAATGGGGTGAAGGAGAAGCGAGAGAACAAGCCTTGCAGCAGGGATCTACCAGCTGGAAGGAAGTTCGCCGGTGGATTCACCTTGGGCAGCGGCGGAATCGACCCTTGGTGACGCGAATGCGAGGAGGAGAGAGGTGTTGCGGCGCCGCGGCAATAAACGAGTGGATGGGAGTGCGAGTGAGCGGTAACCCTAGGTCACGCCGAGTTTTGTTGCTTGGCCAAGGACGGCCAGCCAGGCCTACATGAAAAGCCTCCACCGAGCTCAAACAAGCCAGACTTGTTGGAAACCGAGGGGGCGACCGTTCTCCCGAAGCCTGGCTAAGGGCTCTAATTTGCACTAGCTGGGCATGGCTTACACCCCTATCCAAGTAACCAAACATACGTTTTCTGCATTGTACAAACCTGGTTAGGCCTCTACCCATCCAACCAAACACACCCTATAGTCGCTAGACTAGACTACCAGTAATACAACAGTGCGCGCACACAGCCCACAACAATCCGCTCGCCTTGCCTCTTTAAATACCGTGCATCCCGGCGCCGCAAATGGCTCACGCGGCACTGTTCCATTGCTCCCAATCCTCCACCACGAGCACCCCCGCGTGCCGCCGCCGCCGCCACTACTACCGTGCCCCTCCGCACGTCCCGCGCCGCTCCCGCCCCCGGCGACGCGGCGTCGTCAGCCTGCGCCCGATGGCCTCGTCGACGGCTCAGGCCCCCGCGCCGGCGCCCCCGGGCCTGAAGGAGGGCATCGCGGGGCTGTACGACGAGTCGTCGGGGCTGTGGGAGAACATCTGGGGCGACCACATGCACCACGGCTTCTACGACTCGGGCAAGGCCACGTCCATGGCCGACCACCGCCGCGCCCAGATCCGCATGATCGAGGAGGCGCTCGCCTTCGCCGCCGTCCCATCCCCAGGTGCGTCTACCCCGGCATATCCTTGCCGTACGCCTGTGTTCACCGGGACCGGCCAGGTTTATCGCTACCTGTTGGTTTAAAACGGCCGGCCAATCCCGATCCCGTCTCGCAAAGCGAGCAAACGGCCTAGCTTTTTCTCTACCACAAATAGTACGGGTACAAGAAAAAACGACTCACGACACGAGGTCGTCACGCTGTTTGTTCCTAGTAGCCGCTTGCTCCTTGTCCTTTGTGTGAAGAACGAACGAGTATCTTTGGTTAGGTGATCCATCTTCTTTTTCCACTTTTTAGCTTTTTTATATTTAGTTTGTAAGTTTTTTTATTTACAGGTGTTTAGTTGTAGGGACTAAAGTTTAGTCTGTGTTACATCGAGTATTGAAGCACCAATTTGGTCTATAAAAAATTGACTAATTATAAAACTAATTACACCGTCATATATTAATTAACAAGATAAATCTATTAACTCAAAGGAAAATTATTTTCTACTCTCAGGAAGTAGTTACTCCCATGTTTATATCTCTAAATTTATGGTATATATGACCGAACGAAGTATATTTACATAAAGTATATGATCATACTAGACTATTTATGGAAGTATATACGTCAAGTATGCATGCATATATAGAGTATGCGGATATACTTATTTTATATACTGCACCGAGTGACATTTTTGTAATATATTAAAAGTATGAGTTCCTTTGAAATTTTTTAGTGTATTAAGACATGAAATATCTTAACATGAGTATATAAACATACTCAAAGTGATAAACAAGTATGAACGCATACGCAACATAATTTTTTGAAGATGTGAGTACCTACTCCCGGGAGTATAGAAAACTCACCCTTAACTCAAATTAATCTATCATTAGTAAATGTTTACTGTAGCACCATATTATCAAATTATGAATTAATTAGGCTTAATAGATTCGGCTCGCGAATTATCCTTCGACTGAGAAATTAATTTTATAATTAGTCTATTTTTAATAAACTTAAATTAGAGCCGTAGTTTCTCGCTAATCTGCGATCTAGGCACAGGATTCGTGGGCGCAGGGGGCCACTCAAAAGTCAAAACCACAAACAGAACGTATCTGATGACCAATCTGGGATTGCCGGCAGCTCCTGATGGATCGACGGATGTGATGTGTAATCTATTTTATTCTCTCTCTGTCCCTTCTGAAACATTGGTGTGCAGACTTGGGTTGGATACTCCATCTTGAAAAACTGTAGGCTTTGCGACAAATTATCAAAGTATCAACTTTTTTTCACTCTCTCTAACGCATGCATGGAGTATTAAATATTGATAAAATAAATAAATAATTGTATTTTTAGTATGCACTACTAGAGAAAAGGCTTTTAGTCCCGACTGAAACGGGTCTTTAGTCCCGGGTATGCCAACCGGGACTAAGAATCTGGGACTAAAGGTCCGGACCTTTAGTCCCGGGTGCATTCAACCGGGGAATCTGGGACTAAAGGTCCGGGCCTTTAGTCCCGGGTGCATTCAACCGGGGCTAAAGGTTCTAGGAGAAAAAATAAATGTGCATTTGTGAGATTCGAACTCAGCACCTCTCGCCTCAGGCACGCTTACCAACTGAGCTACACAACTCACGTGATGTAGTTCTAGACGTTTTCCTTTTGAATCCACTCACCAACCGGGGCTAAAGGTCCAGGACCTTTAGTCCGGGTTGGTAATACCAACCGGGGCTAAAGATTCACCTTTAGCCCCGGTTGGTATTACCAACCGGGAGTAAATGTCTTTAGCCCCGGACACAATTTTTGGCCGAGACTATAGCTCAATTGATAGATCGTCCAAAGGCCTGTTCTCTAGTAGTGATGTACATGTCGAGATGAATCTTTTGAGTCTACGTATCTTTTGATTCTACGTAGTCCATATTTGGACAAAGTTATGCTTTGGAAACCGTGTTATTATCTAAAACAACTTCTTCAGGAGTACGAAGGGATTATACTCACATTTTCAACTAATCATTTGTTTATTAACGACGATGTTTACGTCGACCACCACTAGTAAATAGTAATCATGATATTGCCGGTTTGGTCTAAGACGTTCATAGAGATAATAATCATGATATGTGTGTCTGTGCATTCGTAGGGATGAACTGTATGTGTACTATATACGCATGTCTTTACTTTTTTTTTCCAAAGTAAAATCGCCAACCACAATGCTATCCTCATGTAGACGCACCCCAATGCAGACTTCATGTTTTACTAGGTTTCCTGATTGTCTTTTCATGCAGATGATCTGGAGAAAGCACCAAAAACCATAGTCGATGTTGGATGTGGAATTGGTGGTAGCTCAAGGTACTTGGCGAAGAAATACGGAGCGCAGTGCAAGGGGATCACGTTGAGCCCTGTTCAAGCTGAAAGAGGAAATGCTCTCGCTGCAACGCAGGGGTTGTCGGATCAGGTGCCCACTGCTTCTACTCCAACTTCTCTTGCAAATTGTGTTTCGATCGGTAATTTCAGCTACTTGAGACTGAGACTGACTATATCTGCCGGTTTCTAACGTCTCACTTCCACCGGCGTGACGAAGCAGGTTACTCTACAAGTTGCTGATGCTCTGGAGCAGCCGTTTCCTGATGGGCACTTCGATCTGGTATGGTCCATGGAGAGTGGTGAGCACATGCCGGATAAGAGAAAGGTAACCTCTTATACTGCACCTTTTCTGAAAAAAGAGCCAGGCAGCATGGCTTTCTGCACAAAGAAAAAGAAATTGAGATCTGCAATCGGATGATGTAACGGCATCAAGGCAACGGGAAGGGTCGTCATGCATCCGTTTGAATCGGTAGCATGAGTTTGTTAGAATTAGAACTGGAAAAAAGAGAGCATTTAAAATACAGAACGATCTCCTTTGTGGATACAGGTTAGAAGCTGGACTGAATCCAGCCGGCTGCTTGGGAAAAACGAAGAAGAATATGCAACGATTGCAGTCCAGAACGTATACTGCGTGAGATAAAATGTTACGATTCACTTGTGTTACAGTAACTCAGTAAATGATAACTAGCCGTGCTGAAAAACTGAAGAGGGTGGTTTAAGTTTGGTTTATTCAGTAATTCCGGTCGAGCAACATGAACCAGAATTAGAACTATAAACATCGGACAAGTTCAATCCAAGTCCTAGATGAATATTTGAATGTGTCGGGTTTCTTTCTCGTCAATACTTGCTATTTTATGGAATTATTAATGTGTTTTGCTTGGACTCTCATCTGACTCTCGTATCAGTTTGTCAGTGAGCTGGCACGCGTCGCGGCTCCTGGAGGGACAATAATCATCGTGACATGGTGCCATAGGAACCTCGAACCATCTGAAACCTCGCTAAAACCCGATGAACTGAGCCTCCTGAAGAGGATATGCGATGCGTACTACCTCCCGGACTGGTGCTCACCTTCAGACTATGTGAACATCGCCAAGTCACTGTCTCTCGAGGTACTTAGAAACTGATCTTTGTATTCTGAATTCTGATTGGATTTGAAAGATCGTGTTAATTACATTTAACTTTCATACAAATCTGCGTCGTCAAGAGCTTGATGACTACCGCGAATGCTCTATCTACCTACTAACGGACCACACCAAATTGGCATTTTCCTAGCTATGTACGGATTAATTGTGATGGTATCAATATATCATAAAAGATTCTTTTCGTTGTTGCATGCGGATGTGGTACCAGGATATCAAGACAGATGACTGGTCGGAGAACGTGGCCCCGTTTTGGCCCGCTGTGATAAAATCAGCACTAACATGGAAGGGTCTCTCCTCTCTGCTGACGAGCGGTATGCAACTCAATTCTCCCCCACCCATCTTGTTAAGGCTCTGTTACTGATGCACCAAAAGCGATTCGGACCTCAATCGGTTTGGCATTGTCGCACTGAATTTTTGTCTGTCTAGGATGGAAGACGATCAGAGGGGCGATGGTGATGCCGCTGATGATCCAAGGCTACAAGAAGGGTCTCATAAAATTCGCCATCATAACCTGTCGCAAGCCTAGAGCAGCGTAGGAGATCAAGGAGGAGAGGTCACTGTAACAGCGTCTCAGCCAAGTCCAATAATGTGGATCGGAGGCCCCAGCTCCGTCTACTCATCTGTACTGTAACAGAGTGAACAGTATCCTGGGAAATGTTTGCCAATTGCCTTGACATGCCAAATAATTTTCTACCAATCGTCGAGATATTTCAAATTCCCAGTTTCACAGGCTACTATTTGTAGCTCTGTTCGTTTAAATTTATTAATAGTTAATTTCGGTTGTTTCGTTCTATGAGAGATAATAAGTCAAGATATGACTGATAAGTTCAAGCGAACGAGCTCACGAGTCCTCTTTGTAGGAGGGTTGGGAACTGTTATTCCCACCCGGGGACTCATTTGGTGATTTAGTTGACACGTCTTAATTCTTTCATGTCGTTGGCCCATCGCCGTCTGTAGGGTTGCTATGGCGAAGTGATACTGTAGGCTCAACCTGACATCGTCCCAACCAATGGCCGACCAAATCGTGAGAGTTGCGGTGGACCACTCGTGAGACTGCGAAACGTAGCATGTAGTCTAGTGGGTCAAGTGAATTAAAAATGGACCTAGTTAAAAAAACATACTCATCACTCGTGTTTCTGAGTTTTACGTGTAACCGTCTGAGTTATTTCAGCAAGATGCACATGCCTTAGACATATGTCATGGATGCTTAGTGACATCTTCAGAGTAACTAGCTTTCAAAGTTTGTCAATCTGTACCTGACAATTTTCTTTTTAGTATACATAGGTCTTTTCCTAGATTGATTTTTTTAATAAAAAAAAGACCTTATAAAAACAAAGGAGTAGTACTCACAAAAGCTATTCCTCATGAGAGTAGAACTTCATATCCACACTCCCTTCATACTCATATTAGTTATCATTTAAGACAACGACACGGTCTTCAAAACACAACTTTGACCTCTTAATTTTATAAAAATATTTATAGAAAAGTGATATAGTACTCCGTATCACAAATAGAAGTCGTTTAGGACAGCGACACGGTCTCCAAAACATAACTTTGACCACTTATTTCTTTAAAAATATTTGTTGTAAAGTGGTATATATATTTTTATGAAAGTACTTTTTTCAAGATAAATCTATTTATATGATTTTTACATTTCTAAACTCAATAATTTAAAAGTTATTCATGATTTTATATTCCCAATGTTTGACCGAAACCTTTTCCAAAAACGACTTCTATTTGCGATACGGAGGGAGTATGTATATTTTTATGAAAGTACTTTGCAAACTTAGAAACCTAATAGTTATTAACGATTTATATTCTTAATATTTGACTCAATTTTTTTAAATGACAACTAATATGGGTACGGAGGGAGTACAAAGTATGATATGCCCTGTTCACTTGAGCGGCCCAGCTTATTTGCTATGGTATAATGTTTTGATTTACAACAAAAACAATATTAGTTGGCTTATCGGCCACAAATGCCATCAACCGGAATAGCCCCATAATCACTAGACTAAAGTATTATAGACGGATATTTATGACCACATTGGTGGGACTAAGGCTGCATAACCATGAACGCTTGCCTAGGTTTCGATGCCAGTGTGTACTTAGACATTCATTATAGCACCCTCTATCGGAAGGTTCAAGATATGTAATTTTGCCCGGACTTCGTTAGAGGGTTAGATCCGCTACTGTCTTTTGATAATGTAAATGTACTTTTCTTGATTTTTCTCTAAAAGATATCTAAGAGCATCTTCAACAGACGTTTTAAATGGCTCCATAAGATCCGATTTAGATATTTGCGGCTAAAAGTCTCCAACTTTCATTATTTTCTACTCCGTAAATTCTACTCAGAAAAAAAACGAGGGTCCTCATTTGGCATCTTAGGTCGCTACTACCTTTCAGTGCCCCCCTCCTTTACTTCCTTCCCGCACGCCTCATCTCCTACACGCATTCCTCTCCATGTGTGCGCTCTTTTCACGTAAGCGCACCTTACTTTTTCACTTCCTCGTAGGCAATACTGCCAATAACATTGCCATGCACGTCATCACTATGCCCTAGCCACTAAGTGTCACAGTTTGTCCCTCCTCGTGCCAGGAATGCGATGGATGATCTTTGCTGGTTTCTCTCTTTTTTGAATCAGGGACCCCTCTTCAATCCGTGTAGCCGGTGCGTGCGAGCAGGAAGGCCAGACCTTGCTGTGTTGGAGGATGCCAGAGTTGTTATCGGAAAAAGGAATAGGTGAACTGAGGTTGGGGACAATCGAAGGCTCTCGCTCGTTTGGAGGCTAGGGGGCTCTCACTCACCACACACACTTGTCCCAAGGAGGACAAAACGTTGGTCTCGACACGACTCGATATCAGTTTGAATCCAGCGTAATAAGGAGTTGATCAATCACGTAGCACGTATTGGTAGATGGCTGATGAAAGGGCTATGAACGGACAAATCCGCAAATACATGGTAGCACTGATGATAGATGCATTTGGCCAATGGCAGAGACATATTGTTTTGCTATGACTTGGTCCAGTTCATGTGTCGTGCGTGGACAAGAGGAGATAGCGCGAGCAACAGCAAAAATAGTGGATCTGTTGACATGGCCTATTCAAATTTGCAGAGTGGCTTCAACTATGAAGAGTATGTTGAAATGTTCTAGTGAAAGTGCATGTTGCACTTAAGTATATTTTGGATGACTTGATGACATCATTGATTAAAGGTCTAATGTGTTTGCTAAGTGTGACACAGGAAAAAGCTTATCTCACAATATGTTTGAAATGAAATGCAAAGCCAAAATGATGGATTGTTGTATGATATTCATGTCACAAGCACAAGACAACAATGAAAATGACATTGATAAAAAGGCTACTCTATTGTGGGATAATCATGGTTCATGTGCTAACAAAGGATTCAAAGCAAAGTGTGATTGAAAGGCTTGAAGATGATGAAGATAGCAAGGAAAGAGTCTTCGAGGTACTAAGCAAGGGTGAAGGGCAAGCGACGGCTTGGCGGCCGAAGAACCTAGCTAGGGTGAAGAAGAAAGTACTTGCATTTAGTCGAAGGATCAATCAAGCTTGAAGATTACATTGAGTGGAGAATCAACATTCCTAGCAACAATATTGATTGAAGTGACTTGACACATTTGGGATTTCATCATATCACTTGTATGGAGTCAAGTCACATGCTCAAGTTGGCTATGCTCGAGGGACATCTACTTCTAATCATGACAAGCATTCCTCTAAATGAAGAAGGTGAAAGAGAAGCGGCTTCGGTTTGATAAAGATCAACTCAAGAGGTTTAAAACTTGTTTTTCAATTCATCTTGAGTGATTAGGAAAGCCGTACTATTAAGAGGGATGCAACATATAGTAGATGGTTCCATAAGTGCTCAAGTATAAAAATAAAATCAAAAGAGAGACACAAAATCACTTCACGAACACTTAGAGAGGTTGCTGTCAACTTCCAGCGTCGGAAGTTCCGACCTTAAAGTCGGAAGTTCCGACCTTAAAGTCGGAAGTTCCGACACTGGGATTTTCAGCAAGTCTGTCCTCCCAGCGTTGGAAGTTCCGACCCGAGTTCCGACACTCCCAGCGTTGGAAGTTCCGACCCGAGTTCCGACTCGAGTTCCGGCAATCCCAGCGTCGGAAGTTCCGACCCGAGTTCCGACTCGAGTTCCGACACTCCCAGCGTTGGAAGTTCCGACCCGAGTTCTGACACTGTCAGCGTCGGAAGTTCCGACGCGAGTTCCGATAGTGGGATCTCGACCTGCTCAGCCTCCCTGCCGCAAGCTCGTCGAAAGTTCCGGTTATCTCCCGGAAGTTCCGACGTGTCGGAAGTTCCGACCCGACTTCCGACACTGACTGAAAAGTAGCCATCATACCTCTATGAACAGTGTTTCTAGTGAACGTCGGAAGTTCCGAGATCTAGACCGGAAGTTCCAACCTTCAAGTTTTCAGACCAACGGCTAGAAAACGGCTAGTTTCGTGGGTGGGGCTATAAATACCCCCCAAGCCCTCTCTCTTGAGGGCTGCTGATTCTGCTGACTTCCCACCCCATTCTAGAGCTTCCAAGACACTTTCCAACCCTCTCTTAGTGAGTGATTGACCTCTAATTGCCAAATTCATTTGTGGGTTGAGAGAGATTCAAATTAGAGAGCAAACCACCTCTTGAGCACTTGTGCAAATCATCGATCTCATTGTGCGCATTCGTTACTCTTGGACTCTACGGTCCTAGACGGCTAGGCGTCGCCGTTGAGCACCCAAGAGCTTTGTGGAGTGCCTCGGAGAGTTTGTGAAGGTTCGATCTCTCCTCAAAAGAGATCATCTAGTGGAAGGAGCATTGCGGGTGAAATAGACCGCGGCTAGAGTGACTTGTGGTGTCCTCTAGAGCCCACCTTTGTGGTAGCTCGCAGCCGGCTCAACGGACAGTAGGACCTGAGGGGGTTCCAAACTTTGGTAAAACAAATATCGTGTCTTCTCTCTTTATTGCATTCGATATTTGTGTGGCTCGAGCTATCTCTGTAGGTTCTGTGTGTTGTGCATATATATAGATTGTATCTCTGCAGGGTGTGACAAAGTTGAGAAGAAACCAGAGTCGATTTGGAGCCCGGCGCTGAAATCGCAAATACCGGACGTGTCCGGTATTGCCTACAGGCTCGGGGACTCAGGGTCTACCGGACGTGTCCGGTATCCCTACCGGACGTGTCCGGTATTACCTTCTTGCACAGGATTTGTTATATATTGTTCTAACCATTTGTGGTGCAGACAATTGACTCTATATTCATTGTATATCTTACATATACTGTGTGTTTGTCTCTTGTGGGGTTGATTTACTCTGATTGAGAGCTTCCAAGAAATTGGAAGCTCACTTACTAATCGCTTCCGCATTTAAGGTGTTAATTTTTCAGAAACGCCTATTCACCCCCCTCTAGGCGGCATCTTAGGCCCGTTCGGTCCTTTCAATTGGTATCAGAGCTCGGACTCACGTTTGAGCTTCACCGCTTGTGAGAACGGATGGATTCGTCTATGGAGACGAATGTGGTGCTTCTCCAAAATGATGGTTCGAACTTTCTAACTTGGTCATCTTATGTACTCAATGCATTTCGGGCTATTAGCCCCATTGTTGAGCATATTGTGGATGCGAGCATATCTCTTTCTATAGTTGATTGGAGCAACTACAAGAACCTAACAAAAGAGGAAGAGATATGTGTGCAACTCAATGCTCATGCATGTTTAATCTTGTTAAACTCATTGAGTGCAGAGGTTCTTGAGGAGGCTATCTACAATGAAGAATCTCCGCCGGAGAGTTCTCATGTCATTTGGACTAGACTTGCCAACCTATATGGAAAGTCCAAATGTGATGAAGCACATGATTGTGATTCATTGGAAAGGTCCATTGAATCATCATCATGTGAAGAAGTCTCAAGAAGCCTCAAGGAAGATGCACCGGATCGGGAGGCGCAAGCTGTTGCCCCTTTGGTGCTTGTCTGCACATACCGGACGTGTCCGGTATTGCTACCGGACGTGTCCGGTATTTGCCCAACAGATAGGGATCAGGAGGCAGCTAGCAGCGACTCTCATGCCCGGTGGCGACCAAGTGATGAGTCAACCTCAATACCTCATGACACTCATCACTTGTGTCTCATGGCCAAGAAGAACAAGAAGAAAGCAACCAAGAAAGATCAAGAGAAGATTCTTGGTGAGATCAAGGAGAAAGCATCAAGAGATAGTCAAGTAGAGAGTGATGAGGATGATGAAGACGATGACTCTCTTGATTATCTCAAGTATGAAGACAAGCTATTGTTCGTCAAAGTATTGAAGAAAAATGATGAGCTAGAGAAGGAGGTGGAGGAACAAGAACAATCCCTTCAAAATCAAGAAAAGTTCGTCATCTCCAAATTGGAAGAGCTAAATGCATTAGAAGAAAGGTATGAAAAATTGCCAATTGAGCATGCTTTAGCTACTAACTCTCTCTCTAATGTGGAAAGGCTAGAGAAGGAAAACTACAAGCTCAAGGCAAGATTGAGTGATCTCTCATTTGAGCACAAGTTCCTACAAGAGGACTTCTCCCATCTCAAGTGCTCACATGAGAAGCTAGTAGAATCAAATGTCATGCTTGAGATAGCACATGAGGTTGTTATTGCTATGGTAAAATCTTCTCAACCTCACACAACTACACTCACTAGTGCACCATCTCAATTAAATATTATTTGTGCTAATGAGTGTGCCTCTCAAGCAAGCCAATCTTTGATTGAGCAAACTCTTAAAGAAAACGCTAGGCTCATCGAAGAAGTGGAAAGTCTAAAGAAGGATGTGATTAGATTGAAGGATGTGAGGAGAAAGCACAACCTTCTCAAGATAACCGTGATTACATGGTGAAGAAGCTTGAGAAGGGTTCAAACCTTGCTTCCTCCAAAGTCCAACAAAATAATCTCATCCCATCCAAAGTGAATGCAACCAAGAGCAAGAAAAGCAAGAAAAGGATTTACTATGGTTGCGGGACATATGGACATGAAAGTGCCATGTGTCCACACAAGACATGGGCCGACAAATGTGAAGCGGCCGAGAAGAGGGCAGCCACCAAGGTGGCAAATCAAGCAAAGAAAGATGGTCCAAAAGGTGATGTGAGGTGTCATACTTCATGTCACTCAAGCAAGAGATTCACCCTAGCCCAAGATTCAAGAAAGAGGGCTTTATTAGCAACAAGAAAGTGTTATGGGTGCAATCAAGAAGGCCACTTTGTGAACCAATGCCCAAACAAGCAAGACAAGCAAAAAGCGAACAATGGGCGTATTTGCTATGCTTGTAGGAGAAAGGGGCATCTAAGCTATGATTGCCCAAATGGTATGCATCCTAAGCCGAACACATTTGCAAAGGATAATGTGCTTAGGAAGGCCACAAAGGGACTTAGCACTAGTGAGGTGATGTGTTCACCACATATTAGCACTAAGGCCATTTGGGTGCCTAGGCACTTGTTGACTAACATTGGAGGACCCAACAAGAGTTGGGTACCAAGATGTGCTTAGGATGTTGATGTAGGTACCCATGGTGAGATGGAGGCCTTCGGGGTGGTTGAGCAAGCCAATTTGGAAATTCTAACTCAACCTATCAACCAATGTTCATCATAATTGCTTATATGGTTGACCCGTTGGTAATCTATGTTTGTCTTATCCACTACTTCATCTTCACCATGACTTAGAGTACCTAAACTTGGTAGGATAGCCATCTTTTCACTATTCATGCTTACCAGTTCATAACTTGTTTAATATGTGAAAAGTTGGAAATGGCAAAATAATTACATATAACTCTATGTCAGAAGTGCTGACCTGTGTCAGAAGTGCTGACTGTCGGAACTTCCGACCTGGCACCAGCACTGCTGACAGAGAATGTCTCTGCACTGTCATAGCATACCGGACGTGTTCGGTATGCCTACCGGACGTGTTCGATATGGCAGTGAGCTGGCCATTTAAGCCTACATAATATTTGAGTCTATTTATATTTGTGCATAGACTTTATCATCTTAACTCAGATCTCATATGTTGTTGTTTCTCAAGTAATTTGTGCATACAACTTAATATCCTTACCTTATGGCAAATTATCTTGTGTTGGCCAAAGTTGAAATTTGACTCTCTCATTCTTAATGGAATGAAAGTGCTTGGAAAGGAATTCAAATACTTGAAGCACTAATTTAGGGGGAGCTCAATTTCAACTTTGTGCCTCATGTGGACTAATGTGTTTTATTTAGTATATGTTGTAGTTCATCATGATTGAATTAATCTCTTAGTGAGGACATGGCTATTTGATAAGAAAGGTCAACAAATTCATCACCATGTCATGATTATGCTTAGTGGAATTCATGGGCTCAAGGCAAAGGTATGTTTTTGATTATATGCATTGAAAGTGCATTCCAAGCCCTATAATATGCTAGTGTGTGCATTTGTGCGTAATAGGATAGATCTTTTCAAAACCCTTTACTAGCATGCATAGGAGGTGTGGATTTACAAATCTTTGATCCTCTTTGGTCTTTGTGACCTAGTCATGTCATAATGTGATTATTGTTCCCCTTGGTTGAATGTTTGGCTAATCACATGTGACATGACTCTCTCAAGTTCATAAGCCACCTTGTCTCTCTTAGTTCAAGTCTCTCATATGAAATACTTTGAAAAGAGAATAAGTAATTGAGAATTTTGGATTGAGCATGCCTGAAATTGCTTGGATCAAAGGTCTGCACTTATTTTGGATTTAGAAAAGTTAGAGGAAGAGATAGAAAGAAACAATATGGTTTCTGGTCGAAATGGACAGAGTCAGCACATACCGGACGTGTCCGGTATGCATAGCGCGTGACTTAAAGGGTCAGCCAGACCAATAAAGAGTTATTCCCTCTCTCTTTCTTTCTCTTTCCTTCAAACAACCAAAACCGACCCCTATACCTCAATCCGAGCCCCATTGATTCGACCGTGGAAAAGTGTAGGAGGAGAAGGGATCGGAGAGGCCTTGCATCAAGTTTGAAGGCCCTAAGTTTTGGATTTCAGTTTCTCATCCTCTTCTCCATCCCTAAGGTATTCAAATCCCGGACCTCGTCCGATCTGTTGGATTCAAATCCATTTGAAGATTCCTTCGGTCAATATGCTGCATTGGATGCCTAGAAGTAGTGCTCAAAGTTTGGATTGAATCAGAGATGGTTTGGATTCAAACCCTAGATAGGGTTGTCTGCTGCGCACATACCGGACGTGTCCGGTATGCGTACCGAACGTGTCCGGTATGGCCAGACAGTGCAGGATCCTGCCTGCAGTTTGATTCCAAACCAACTATACATTATACTATGTGATGCTATTATTTGTCTATGCTGTGTTTGCAAACCTTTGTCAAATATTGGACTAGGTGACGGCAAACCTTCGGATAAAATAATTATGTTATAGTAATATAATGTAATAAGATATACTTTGAGCCCCGATTCTTAATATTGTTCTTGGATATCTTTGTGGATTCAGGGCAACAGCTATGAGTGAGCACATAGAGCCGAGGAGCAAGGGCAGGCATGACCCTCGCCATGAGAGGCAGAAGAAGGCTAGGCATGAGACAGGGACCAGCTCAGCTGGACACAGGCCAGTGAGGGCAGCAGCTCAGGGAGGCTCGGACTCTTCTCCTGACAGTGATCTGCAGGAGTACAGGTTCAGGAAGAGGAAGAGCACCGACAGAGATGAGGAGGAGGAGATTGAGGAAGAAGATGATGATGATGATGATGATGAGGAAGAGGTAGCAGATCCTCTCTATCAGCAGGGTTTCCAGGGTGGTCAGCATATGAACTATGGGATGCTAGAGATTCATGCCCCTCATGTCCCTCAGTACATTGCTAGAGTTAACTACAAGGGAAAGGGGAAGACCAGACTTGCTAGAGATCAGAGGAGGATCGATCCCAAAGGTTTGCCCAAGATACAGTATGACTACAGGTTTCACACACAGTTTCACGCAGACTTCTATACCAGTGTGATCCTATCCAGGAACCCAGTGATTGCCAGATCTGAGTGGGTGGATTGGGCAGCTTTCAGAGAGCTCGAGAAGGACTCCATAGATCATGCTATTGCTATCTGTCAGCGAGTGGGTGCGTATCAGATTATGGAGTTTCAGCATGACTGGAACTCAGAGGTCATAGCTCAGTTTTACGCCACTTTGTTTGTTGAGGAGGACTCGAGCCGGATGCATTGGATGCTTGAGGGAGCCTGGTACAGTGTGGAGTATGAGGCCTTTGCTGCTTACCTTGGCTTCACAGAGGAGGACCTCCAGAAGGACAAGATTCACTCAGAGCTTGCACTACCACCAGAGCAGATGGGATTTATGTATCCAGCAGGTGGTCCAGGTGTGGTTGGGAAGGTTCTAGGTCTTCACCCTACCTACAGGTATCTTGAGAGGATATTCAGGAGGACTATTGATTGCAAGGGTGGAGACAAGGGGACAGTTGCAGATTATTCGAAGAACCTTCTCCAGAGGATGGCTCCAGGTGCTAGACCCTTCAGTGTCTTTGACTTTATATGGAGCGAGATCAGGAGTGTTGGTGAGAGGCCCCTCAAGGGCTGTGGCTTTGCTCCGTAAATCATGGATATGATTGAGCAGGTGACAGGACACACGTTTGACTATGACTGTCGTCACAGGGTGTTGAGGCTTGCTATGGACTTGACAGAGACACACACCCCACCACCAGGTTCAGGAGGAGGAAAAGCAGCAGCAACAGAGGACGCACCTGCAGCAGGTGCAGGAGGAGCAGCTTCACCTCCGCCACGTGCACCTCCACGTTCAGCTTCACGCCATGGCAGCCCTCCCTCTCCGATCAAGAAGTTTTTCAGTGCTATCTTTGAAATGTGCAAGGACATCAATGTGGTAAAGAGGAAGCAACATCACGAGAGGAGGGCCAGGAGAGAGGACTCAAGGACGATGAAGATGTTGCATGAGCACTTTCAGTTTCAGCCACCCAGGTCTCCTCCGTCTAAGGACACTGACGAGGAGCCTGAGTCGTTTGAGGAGCAGCAGGATAGGTACCAGAGGGAGTACTAGGAGCACTTCGACCGTTACTCACAGCAGCAGGAGCCACAACAGGAGGCACAACAGCAAGCACCCCACACTTCTTCTCAGCAGAGACTGCCTCTTGGTGGACAGTCTAGTCAGGGTGCAACTCGTCCTAGTGCAGCAGAGGAGTCAGCTGCTTTCTGGTGGGGAGGATATCTTTGGGTACGGGCACCAGCAGGGTTCCTACGTTCAGGATCCCTACTTCCAGAGCGGTCTTGGTGACTCTGGACAGGGTGGCTCCCGTCCCTTATGGGCTCCAGAAAGGTCCTAGTTTGGTTTTGGTAATTGAGTGACAACTTAGGTGGACTAATATGTGTTTGAAGTGAATTACACAGGTGATTAGTCCACAGGTGATCATGTGTGAGCAACATATGCCATAGAGGTGAAATGGCTTGGAGGATGTTGCAAGGCTCACACATGTGAAGAAGGAGCTTAATGCACATGAAACATGACATGTGGTCATGTGGCTAAGATGGTGAAGATCAAGGCAAGACTTGGCTTGATGGACCGGTTGCGAAGGTGAAGGGCAAGTTGGAGGCTTTGAAGTCGTTGGTACCGAGTGTCGGGAGGCTTGAGCAAAGACTTGGCGCCGAAGGACCGAAGCAACGGTGAAGAGCAAGTGAGGTCAAGATCGATGGACCATGGAGGCCATGTGATGATATGAAGTGGATCATATCATTTGAAGATAGGTTGGTGCATGTGTTGCATCAACACCGAAGGAGATGGAATGGAATGAGCAAGGCAAAGGTATATTTGTAGGGCATTTCATTTCACCGGTCATAGGTGTGTAGAGAAGTTGATGACCGGGTTTAGGATAGATGGTCGTACTATCAAGAGGAGCAAACTTGTTTGCATATCGGTCATCTAGTGCCACTTGAGCGATCTAACATTGCGATGTTGCTAGGATCGAGTGGCGTTGTGAGTGCAAGAGAAAATCCTTTGAAAATAATTGTGAAAAAGCTAACACACATACACATGATGTTGCACTCTTGGTGGTGTTGGCACTTTTGCAAAGGAGAAGTTGTTTTGGAAAGAAGTTGTGTTGAAAGGAGGCGTGGAGAAGTGGGAGAAACTAGTGTATAGTCCCTCTCCCTCCTGCTGAGCTTGCGAGGCAGGATTCAGCGGTTTTCGGAGGTGAAGTGCTATGCTCGGGGAGCATCAGACGCTGGTCCGAGGGGCATCGGACGCTGGGCCGAGCGTCCGATGGCAAACCCTAGTTTCAGTCTGTTGCAGTGGGAGCATCGGACGCTGCATCAGACGCTGGTCCGAGCGTCCGATGGCAGGTGACGTGGCGCGAGCAAGTTTTGCTAAGAGCATCGGACGCTGGCCTGCGTCCGATGTGGTTCCATCTGACGCGTCCGATGTAGAATGGAGGTCTCAGGGTGCTCTCTGCATAGACATCGGACGCTAGTCCTTAGCGTCCGATGCTAAGGGTCCGGCGCATCCGATGTGAGGGCGTTTTGCGCAGTTTTCTGAGCAGAGGCATCGGAGCGTCCGATGCTAGGCATCGGCGCGTCCGATGCCACTTTAACTGGCGCGGGAAGTAATATAGCCGTTGGGATCGCTCGGCCGAAGTTGAACATGGGGGACACGTGGCGAGCATCCAAGCATCGGACGCTGGCCTCAGCGTCCGATGGTCCCGATCCGGAGCGTCTGATGCTAGCGCAGTTTGCCCAGTGAAGGGACAACGGCTAGTTAGCCCTTGGGGCTATAAATATCGTTGGTAACCAGCCTTGGGCTGGTGGTTGAGCACTCCAAAGCCTTGGTGGCTTGTGTGGATGTGCTTGGGAGCCCTCTTACTCGCTTGTGCTTGCTAGTGTGCGATTCGATAGCGAGTGAGTGATAGCTAGTGCGTTGCATTGAGAGATTGCATCGAGTGACACTAGGTGATCGTGTTGCAAGCCGGTGGTGCTTGTTACTCTTGGAGGTTGCCACCTCCTAGACGGCTTGGTGGTTGTGTCTCCGTCGTGAAGCCCGCAAGAAGATTGTACTTGGCTCCGGAGAAGGCTTTGTGAGGGGCATTGTGCTCGCCCCGCGGGGATCGCGAAGAGCAACTCTAGTGGATTGCGCGTGTCATTGAGTTACCCTCACTTGTGGGTGAGTTCTTGAGGCGCTCAAGTGTCGAGCTAGGTGTGGTGCCTATTAGCCGCCGAACTACCAAAGTGTGTGGTCGACACAACGGGGACTAGCTTGGTGGCAACCAAGTGAACCTCGGGATAAAATCACCGTGTCAACATTGTCTACATCTTCTCGGTGGTTTGCTATCTCCATACACAAGCTTGTATTTACTTTCATATATATTGTGCTTGTGTAGTTGCTCTTGTAATTAGTTAGCTTGTGTAGCTTGCTAGTTATCTTCCTTGCTTGTGTAGCATAGAAGTTGATCCCGTGAGTGACTAGTTGACTTGTAGTCTTGCTAGTCACATTGCTTAGTTTGTGTAGCTAAGTTGAGCTCTCTAATTTGGCTTGTGTAGCCTTGTTATTGAGCATTGCTAGTGAGCTTAGGCTTTGTGCTTTGCTTGCTAGATTGTGTAGGAGCTCCCCCGTGCTTGAAGTACTAGTTGCATAGGCTTGTGTGACCTTGCTTCTAGAATTGGTTAGGTGAGCTCTAGCTAGCCTGACACCTTATTTGCATTGATTAGGATCTTTGGTAAGGTGTCTTAGAGTATAAGTAGAGGGGTGTGGTCTTGGCTAGACCGATAGTTTTAATTCCGCATTTGTTTCGGTTAGCCGGTAAGATTAATTTTAGAAAAGACTATTCACCCCCCTCTAGTCCGCCATCTCGACCCTTCAGCTCCTCGGTTAGACGACGAGGGTGACGGTGACGACGACGACGAGTGACCTCCAGTGTCAGTTACAGCTTGCAGCCCCTTTGTTCTATTGCTCTTCTTGTCAGACCTTTTGTGGTGATGGATGACAAAGGGGGAGAGATTGTGTTGATTAAAGCTTCAGAGATGCTTCATATGTTCTATTCTTGTATATGGAGATATGTACTGCAGCTGTGTTTGAGTTGATGTATCTGTGTTGAGCTTCATTGGTGTATCATCTTTTATGTATCAGACATGTCTCAGACTAGTTCATGTATCATGTGTCCGATCAGTTATTTACTAGTCTTAGTTCGATGATGATTTGAGTTGTATCATGTAGGAGATGAGACTTTGTGAGACATGATTTTTAATTTCCATATCTATCTTAGTGGCTTATGGATTTGGGAAACCATTGTGATGAGTGTTATGTGTGTGTTTTTACTTATGCATTTAATTTCATATGATCCATGCTTGACTGAGTAGTATAGCCTTATGGATGGTGTATTGCTTTTATTTTGTTTATTGTGTGATACACCATGTCATATGCATTTCATTTGATTTATTTACTCTTGCACTCATCGGATGCAATGTTTTAGGGGGAGTTTCCAACTCCACTTGTGTCGGTGTTTCGAAACCGGGGGTATGACACCAACGAGTAATATGATCGCGTGCTTCTCTTCCTGGATGGTGATGCAAGAGGGACCAAGGATTTATCCTGGTTCGGGCAAAGAAGGCCCTACGTCCAGCGGGGGGAGGATGTTCTTGTATTACTTGCACCTAAGTGCTTGTACAGGGGCGAATACAAGCTCAGTGAGCGTGGACCGGAGTCCGGACTCGTGTGTGTGTGGACTTGTGTCTTAACGTGTCTGTTCCCGACCGAAGGAATGAGGGCCTTGGTGTCCCCTTTTATAGAGCAAGGGGAGGCCAGGGTTACACAAGGGTATTACAGGTGTCGGGGTGTATTGTGTCCCTTACGAAGAAGGGCAGGAACCCTGTCTTGTCGAAGACATTGTAGCCGACGTGGGCGTTGCTGTTGAAGCGTCCTTGAAGCGTGGCCTCCATCCTGGGCGCGGACTTGGAGGCGCGGCGAGGTGGAAGCCGTACAGCGCCCATCCCGGAACGTACAGGACGCGGCGGGGTCCCTCCGGGTCTTGGGGTACCTGTCCTCCAATAGCATGAAAGTAGTTAGGGCTCGAGGGGCGCGGAGCCGGCCTCGAGGCGGCGCCTACGGGGGGCTCGAGTCCCCGCAGGTATGGGCAAGTCCCGTGAAAATCGATTGAGCGGCAGGCATCTGGGCCTCGAGGCGTGGCTTGGACGTGCCACAGTGTAGGGCGTGGGTTAACAGTGCTTCACTGGTGCCTTTTCGCCCAAACCTGTGGTGAAAACGAGACTTGACTCTGCCCCAGACCACTGTGGCGCACGTTGTGTTACGGAGGACGTGACTGCAGTAGGTGGATGAATTAAGTGCGCGATATGGGGCTGGCATCCGATGTCTGCACCGCTCGAGGGAGGCATAACGCGTCTCGAGGGATAGGCCGTTGTGCCAGAGAGGCTCGAGGTCCCCGCGTGGGGTCTCGAGGTGTGGTGTTCGGCCGTGGGGGGCTCGAAGGGTAGTGGAGCGCTTGCCCGAGGCCTAGAGGGCTCGGGCGAGATGGAAAACGAACGTGCGCCCGAGGCCTGGCTTGGAGGGCTCGGGCAAGATGGAAAACGAGCTTGCGCCCGAGGCCTGGCTTGGAGGGCTCGGGCGAGACGGAAAACGATCGGGCGCCCGAGGCCTGGCTTGGAGGGCTCGGGCGAGACGGAAAACGATCGTGCGCCCGAGGCCTGGCTTGGAGGGCTCGGGGGAGACGAAAAACGAGCGCGCGCCCGAGGCCTGGCTTGGAGGGCTCGGGCGAGACGGAAAACGATCGTGCGCCCGAGGCCTGGCTTGGAGGGCTTGGGCGAGACGGAAGACGATCGCGCGCCCGAGGCCTGGCTTGGAGGATTCGGCTCGGTGGGCCAGCGTCGTAGGCCTCGGGGGGCCGGCTTTTTAGGGGGTTAGGCTAGTTAGGTCTGTTATTAACCGGTGTTCTAGGTTTACCCTATTTGCTTGCGTTGATTGGGGGTACCCCTTTTGCGGACCCCCGACAGTAGCCCCCGAGCCCTTGCTCGAGTGCTCGCACTCGAGCAGGGGCTCCCGACTGGGATCTCGTGGGTTAGCTAACTGGCCTCGAGGGTTTCGTCGATTTGATTCCGTGGGTGTCGTGCGAGCGACACCCGCGGGTGTAGCCCCCGAGGCCACGAGGGAGTGGTTAGAACTTCCTCGTGGGCTTTTTGCGAGTTTTAGTTGCGATTTTTAGGTTCAGGGGTGTCAGGCCCCCGAGTTTTTAGACCCTCTTTCGTCGAGGGATGCCAGGCTGAACCGGCCGGCCGGCTCTTCGAGCTGTCCGGCGCATCGGTTGCCCTGGCTTGTCATCCCGCGAGTCCTTTCGATCGGATGCGAGGGGGGATGCCTCGTACTACCCCGAGTGGGCGAGTATCGAGGTTCCCGGTGAGCTGGTAATGGGGAACCGCCATGAACTTGGCGTAGCCTGGCCGGCCGATGATGGCGTGGTAGGCCCCTTGGAACCCAACCACCTCGAAGGTGAGCGTCTCCCGGCGGAAGTTAGCCGGCGTGCCAAAGCAAACCGGCAGGTCGATGCGCTCGAGGGGGTGGGCCTTCTTCCCCGGTACGACTCCGTGGAACCCCCCGACGCTGGGCCGGAGCTGACCCTCTGAAATTTCCTGGAGGTCGAGTGTCTCGAGGTATATGACGTTGAGGCTCGAGCCCCCATCCATCAACACCTTGGAGAACCGTACGTCGACGATGACGGGGTCGACGACGAGGGGGTACGCCCCCGGGTTGATGACACGGTCTGGGTGGTCGTCACGATCGAACGTGATCGGCGCATCAGACCAGTCAAGATACCGGGGAGCGTCGTGGCAGAGTGCAAAGACCTACCGGCGCTCCTTCTTTCTTTCTCGAGCCGAGAGCCCGACGGTCGGCCCCCCGTAGATCATGTAGCAGTCGCGCACCGGGGGGAAGTCGCCGTCCGCGTCCCCGTCGCCGCGTCGATTGGTATCCTTGCCCTTAGACGCGTCTTCTCTCTTATCGCCGAGCTTGGAGTAGTAGCCTTTCAGCAGTCGGCAGTCCTTTAACTTGTGATTTACGGGGCCCCTGTGATAAGTGCAGGGGTCCTCGAGCATCTGGTCGAAAACAGCCCCGTCCGGGGGGCCTCAGGGCTTCTTAGGCTCGAGGGCGCCTGCGAGCACTTCGTCGTCGTCGTCGTCATTGGCGTCGCGCTTCGCCTTCTGACCTTTGCGTTTGTTCTTCTTCTTTTTGTTGCTGTTATTGTTGTCGTTCTTGGCGTCGTTGCTTTTGTTCGTGACCTCCGGCGCGGCCACCGCCTTGCCTTTGTCCGTGGAACGGCCAAAGAAGGCCCCCACTGCCTCGTCGCCTGAGGCAAAGCTGGTGACACGATCCATCAGGTCCTCGACCGTCTTGGGACGGTAGCGTCCTAGCTCGTGGACTAGCTCTTGGCATGTCGTGCCCGCGAGGAACGCTGAGATGACGTCCTCATCAGGCACGTGGGGGAGCTCAAGGCGCTGCTTCGAGAACCGTCGAGCAAAATCGCGGAGGGGCTCGTTCGCCGCCTGCCTGCAACGCCGTAGATCCCAGGGGTTGCCTGGGCGCACGCACGTCCCCTTGAAATTCCCGTCGAAGACCCTGACTAGGTCGGCCCAGTCGTCGATTCGATCCGGCGGGAGCCCCTCGAGCCACCGGCGGGCGGTGTCCGAGAGGTAAAGTGGGAGTTGGCGTATGATCACACGGTCATCGTTCTTCGCTCCGCCCAGTTGGCAGCCTAGGCGGAAGTCCGAGAGCCAGAGCTTGGGCTCGACCTCCCCGTCATACTTCACGATGTTGGTCGGCGGTCGGAAGCGGTCGGGGAGGGTTGAGCTGCGGATGGCCCGGCTGAAGACTCTGGGGCCCGGGGGCTCGAGGACTTGCCGGTCCTCGTCGCTGTCGTAGCGCCCCCCTTGATGGGCGCTATAGCCACGCTCCTGGGCCCCCTTGTCCTTGCGCCGACGGTTGATGTCGTTGCGGGCGTCGTTGGGGTCTCGAGGTGGCCGGTTGTCGATGATCCGTTCGCGGACTGGCCTAGCTCGAGAGGCATCAGGTTGGTGGACGGATGCCTCGCGCTCGTTGCGGGGCGTGTCCGCCGGCTTCCCCGAGGCTGCTCCGCGTCGTCGTGACGCCGAGCTCTCGGCTTGCTGCACAGCGGCTGTCTCGAGGAGGTTCTTCATTTCCCCAAGCATGCGCCTGGCGTTAGGGTTGGAGACGGCGGGCATATCGCGGAGCAGCATCGCCGCCGCCACCACGTTCTGTCCTGCTCGCGGGAAACGCACCTCGGGGCGTGCTGGCGCCCCGTCCTTGAGGATCTGCCGGTGGACCTCTCGAGCTCGGCCACGAGCGCCGGCACCTCGAGGCTAGGCTGGTTCTTGTGCTAGGGTCTTCTCGAGCTGCAGCAGGCGTTGTCGGTCCTCCTCAGCCTTGGCGATGGCCTCCCGCAGCTGCGTGAGCTGCGCCGCTCGGTCGTCGCTGTGCTGGGATGGTGCAGCCGGTGTCGGGGGTTCGTTCCTCCCATGAACACGTGACCCGACTGCCGCAGCGACGTCTCTGGGCCCTTCGAGGTTGAGCGTCGGCCTGCCGTCGTCGCCCTCGTCCTCGGTGTCGCATACGACCCCCTCGAGTTGGAAGCACTCCCTGGTGGGATCCCAGAGGTTGGGGTCGTGGTAGTCGTATTCGTCGGAGTCGGAGCTGGTGATGCCGCGCCGCCTTGGCTCGTGCCGGGGCTGCAGCTCGTGGTACCACTCCCCGAAGGTGGCTTGACGAGGTGGCCCGACGGCTCGTGAGAGGCCGCGGTCGACGCGTGCGGGGTGGACAATCTCCAGGTCGGCCATGGCCTGCAGCAGCACGCCCGGGCGTTCCTCCTGCTCCGCCGTCTGTCGGCCCCGACTGCGCTCGTTGAGCTGGCGGGCGTAGGCTGCCGCGGAGCTGTCGAGGCCGAACGGGAACTGCCGGCGTCGAGCGCGGTACACCCCATGCGGGAGGAGGCTGGGCGGCGTCGACGGTGCATGGCTCGGAGGCCTCTGGACTGGCTCCTGGTCCGTGCGCATGATGAACGTGAAGTCGCTGGGCGGGCGCGGGCGCGCCCGGGAAGTCTCCGGCCGTGCGCCGGGCAAGCTCTTCCTTGGGAACTCCGCGCCGGCCGCGGGAAGTGGGTGTATGCCGCCGGCACCGCCTGTGACTGGCGTCGATGATGACGACGGCGCCGCTCACGGGGTGGCGACGCGTGATGGTGTGGGCGACGTGCCATGCTCCTCGCACGGGGCGGCGCGACACGCCCTCCACTCGGGCCCTCCGTGGAGAGCAAGGTCAGCTCGCTGCCGTTGTCAGTGGCCAGGAACTCGAGGCTCCCGAACCAGATGACGGCACCGGCAGAGAATGAAGGAGTCGAAGCAACCATCCAGGAAACAGCGAGAAACCGACTCGACACGCGAAGGCCCCTACCTGGCACGCCAAATGTCGGTGTTTCGAAACCGGGGGTATGACACCAACGAGTAATATGATCGCGTGCTTCTCTTCCTGGATGGTGATGCAAGAGGGACCAAGGATTTATCCTGGTTCGGGCAAAGAAGGCCCTACGTCCAGCGGGGGGAGGATGTTCTTGTATTACTTGCACCTAAGTGCTTGTACAGGGGCGAATACAAGCTCAGTGAGCGTGGACCGGAGTCCGGACTCGTGTGTGTGTGGACTTGTGTCTTAACGTGTCTGTTCCCGACCGAAGGAATGAGGGCCTTGGTGTCCCCTTTTATAGAGCAAGGGGAGGCCAGGGTTACACAAGGGTATTACAGGTGTCGGGGTGTATTGTGTCCCTTACGAAGAAGGGCAGGAACCCTGTCTTGTCGAAGACATTGTAGCCGATGTGGGCGTTGCTGTTGAAGCGTCCTTGAAGCGTGGCCTCCATCCTGGGCGCGGACTTGGAGGCGCGGCGAGGTGGAAGCCGTACAGCGCCCATCCCGGAACGTACAGGACGCGGCGGGGTCCCTCCGAGTCTTGGGGTACCTGTCCTCCAATAGCATGAAAGTAGTTAGGGCTCGAGGGGCGCGGAGCCGGCCTCGAGGCGGCGCCTACGGGGGGCTCGAGTCCCCGCAGGTATGGGCAAGTCCCGTGAAAATCGATTGAGCGGCAGGCATCTGGGCCTCGAGGCGTGGCTTGGACGTGCCACAGTGTAGGGCGTGGGTTAACAGTGCTTCACTGGTGCCTTTTCGCCCATACCTGTGGTGAAAACGAGACTTGACTCTGCCCCAGACCACTGTGGCGCACGTTGTGTTATGGAGGACGTGACTGGAGTAGGTGGATGAATTAAGTGCGCGGTATGGGGCTGGCATCCGATGTCTGCACCGCTCGAGGGAGGCATAACGCGTCTCGAGGGATAGGCCGCTGTGCCAGAGAGGCTCGAGGTCCCCACGTGGGGTCTCGAGGTGTGGTGTTCGGCCGTGGGGGGCTCGAAGGGTAGTGGAGCGCTTGCCCGAGGCCTGGAGGGCTCGGGCGAGACGGAAAACGAACGTGCGCCCGAGGCCTGGCTTGGAGGGCTCGAGCGAGACGGAAAACGAGCTTGCGCTCGAGGCCTGGCTTGGAGGGCTCGGGCGAGACGGAAAACGATCGTGCGTCAGAGGCCTGGCTTGGAGGGCTCGGGTGAGACGGAAAACGAGCGCGCGCCCGAGGCCTGGCTTGGAGGGCTCGGGCGAGACGGAAAACGATCGTGCGCCCGAGGCCTGGCTTGGAGGGCTCGGGCGAGACAGAAGACGATCGCGCGCCCGAGGCCTGGCTTGGAGGGCTCGGCTCGGTGGGCCAGCGTCGTAGGCCTCGGGGGGCCGGCTTTTTAGGGGGCTAGGCTAGTTAGGTCTGTTATTAACCGGTGTTCTAGGTTTACCCTATTTGCTTGCGTTGATTGAGGGTACCCCTTTTGCGGACCCCCGACAACTTGGTATGTGCAAATTGACATTTTGAGGTCTTTTATGAATTCAATTCATATTGCACATATCAAGGGGGAGCTTTTCATAAATCATTGAACCCAACAAGCTTCAATGTTTTATCCTTTTGTAAGCTTTAATCAAGGTTGTCATCAATCACCAAAAAGGGGGAGATTGAAAGTGCATGTTGCACTTAAGTATATTTTGGATGACTTGATGACATCATTGATTAAAGGTCTAATGTGTTTGCTAAGTGTGACACAGGAAAAAGCTTATCTCACAATATGTTTGAAATGAAATGCAAAGCCAAAATGATGGATTGTTGTATGATATTCATGTCACAAGCACAAGACAACAATGAAAATGACATTGATAAAAAGGCTACTCTATTGTGGGATAATCATGGTTCATGTGCTAACAAAGGATTCAAAGCAAAGTGTGATTGAAAGGCTTGAAGATGATGAAGATAGCAAGGAAAGAGTCTTCGAGGTACTAAGCAAGGGTGAAGGGCAAGCGACGGCTTGGCGGCCGAAGAACCTAGCTAGGGTGAAGAAGAAAGTACTTGCATTTAGTCGAAGGATCAATCAAGCTTGAAGATTACATTGAGTGGAGAATCAACATTCCTAGCAACAATATTGATTGAAGTGACTTGACACATTTGGGATTTCATCATATCACTTGTATGGAGTCAAGTCACATGCTCAAGTTGGCTATGCTCGAGGGACATCTACTTCTAATCATGACAAGCATTCCTCTAAATGAAGAAGGTGAAAGAGAAGCGGCTTCGGTTCGATAAAGATCAACTCAAGAGGTTTAAAACTTGTTTTTCAATTCATCTTGAGTGATTAGGAAAGCCGTACTATTAAGAGGGATGCAACATATAGTAGATGGTTCCATAAGTGCTCAAGTATAAAAATAAAATCAAAAGAGAGACACAAAATCACTTCACGAACACTTAGAGAGGTTGCTGTCAACTTCCAGCGTCGGAAGTTCCGACCTTAAAGTCGGAAGTTCCGACACTGGGATTTTCAGCAAGTCTGTCCTCCCAGTGTTGGAAGTTCCGACCCGAGTTCCGACACTCCCAGCGTTGGAAGTTCCGACCCGAGTTCCGACTCGAGTTCCGGCAATCCCAGCGTCGGAAGTTCCGACCCGAGTTCCGACTCGAGTTCCGACACTCCCAGCGTTGGAAGTTCCGACCCGAGTTCCGACACTGTCAGCGTCGGAAGTTCCGACGCGAGTTCCGACAGTGGGATCTCGACCTGCTCAGCCTCCCTGCCGCAAGCTCGTCGGAAGTTCCGGTTATCTCCCGGAAGTTCCGATGTGTCGGAAGTTCCGACCCGACTTCCGACACTGACTGAAAAGTAGCCGTTATACCTCTATGAACAGTGTTTCTAGTGAACGTCGGAAGTTCCGAGATCTAGACCGGAAGTTCCAACCTTCAAGTTTTCAGACCAACGGCTAGAAAACGGCTAGTTTCGTGGGTGGGGCTATAAATACCCTCAAGCCCTCTCTCTTGAGGGCTGCTGATTCTGCTGACTTCCCACCCCATTCTAGAGCTTCCAAGACACTTTCCAACCCTCTTTTAGTGAGTGATTGACCTCTAATTGCCAAATTCATTTGTGGGTTGAGAGAGATTCAAATTAGAGAGCAAATGTAACACCTCTGGTGTTTAGCATGTAATTAACTTGACATATCATCATTAGCATCATTAATCATCTTGATCATGATTTCATGTGTATGCATTTGCTTAGTGTATCATTTTATGTGATGTACCTCTATTGCAAAAACCCTTATTAGCCCACTTCTTCCTATAGGGGCAAAATGGTAATTTCACCTCTGTGCCTAGTTCTATGTAATTCTTGTTCAAATTTAGTGCCCTGATGTTTGTGCTTTGATCAAAGTTCAAAATCAGATTTGATTTGAATTTCCTTTTGCAAAACCCTAAAATCCCAAATCCTGGATTTATTCCCTTTTTAATAACTTTTTCAAAATTCAAAATTTTGAGTTGGTTCAAAAAGCAAAGTTGTGAATCTGACCTAGAGGAACAACTTTGGTATTTACAGATTTCCATGTTTCTATATAAAATTTGAAGTAATTTCAAATTCGTTCAAATTCCAGTTTTTGTCCCCTTTTCAGTTTTAAAAAGTTATTCAAAAACTATTGAGTTTCAGAAAAAGTGTATATTAGCAAAGTTATAGGTTTTGTCAAATGTAACAACTTTCATATTGGAAGATTTTCAAGTTTCAGTTTGAAATCCAGAGTAATTTTGATTTGAATCAAGTTTGAAAAAGTGTCCCCTTTTCTGTTTTTGAATATAGTTCAAAAACTATTTGGAATTTGAAAATGTTCATATTGACAAAGTTGTAGATCTCATTTTTCTGAGCAACTTTGGTGTTTTGAGTTTTTGTCGCACAGTTCAATTTTTGAGAGTAATTTGCAAAATACAGAAACTAGCCAAAAGTCAAACCCTACACCCTAGACTGTTCATCTTCCCGGGCGAGCTAGGGGGGGGCCCGGCCGCGCGCCTTCGCCGGAGTTCGCGGGCGACGCGTGTCCGAAGCTCCTTCGCCCGAACCAACTCCACGCCGATGCTCAGCGCATCATTGCGCACGCGCCTGAGCCCCAGTTGACATCTTCCCCGTCCCCTACCGTCCGCAGTTCGTCGCCGCCGCGTGTTCGCCACCGGCGAGCACAACGCCCGGTCCCTGCGTGCCAAACCGCTGACCCTTGGCCTCGCACTCGATTGCGCACGCACTGAGCCACCTTATCCGCCCCCGCGCGCGTCTCGCCAGCCCCTGGCCGCGGCTATAAGAACCCCGCCGAGCCGGCCGGAGTGGAACCCAGCTCCGCCACCGTGGCCAGAGCAAGCCCGAGCCTCCGCTTCTCTCCCAGCTAGCCCAGAAGCTCCGCCAAGTCCTTGCGCAGCTTCACCACCTTTCAATTTGGTCGCTACCGCCTCCATTCGCCCGGCGTAGCTCGTCGTTGTCATCTCCGGCGAGAATCCCGTCGAGGTCGGGATCGTGAAATACTCCCTCTACGGCCTTGATCATCCTCCACTGACCCCCACATCACCTTCCTTACTCCTTTGCGTCTCTGACTGACCCCTTGCGGTCGCTTGTGTCGCGCAGGATCGCCGAGACGACGATCGCCGCCGTCCGCCGTCCGCCGGTCACCGTCGAACTCACCCCTCCGTTCATCCCCTCACCTCGCCGAGCCCCGCAATCGACGCCGGTGAGCTCCCTGTTGCCTCCCGTGCCCTCGGTTTCGCCGCGGAGTGCCCACAGTGGCCGGCGCAGCAGCGCCGCCGTAGTCGGTGGTCGCCGGCGAACGGAGGAGAAGAACAGTGTCGTTTTTCTTTTTCTTCAAACATGTGAATAGTGCTCTGATTTCTCTTTTTTGTGGTATTTTCTGTGTGCATCCAAAAATTCTGAAATTTTTGTGGTAGACTCTTTATGCTCTGGAGTATTTTATAAAAATATGAAACTTGAGTTTTGTGCAAAAATTTGAAAATGTAAAATTCCCCTTTTAATTGAAAAATGAAGGTTTTGGTATTTTTGGAGAGTGATTTATAACTCCAAAAATCATGAGACAAATTTTTGTGAGCTTCTTATGCCATGTTTAGTCTCTGATAAAATTTTGAAGCCTTTTGGAACAAGTTGATTTTTGAGCTTTTATTTTAATTCCTAAATAGTACCTTTTGTTAATTAATGTCTAGATTTAATTGAGCACCTTAATGACCTCCAAAAATTATGAAATTTGTTTTGCCATCTATCTATACCATAATGAACTTATGTGATTAATTTGGTAATTTTTGGAGCAACTTCATAAAATGACCTTTTAAATAAATTAAGAAAATAGAAAAGATGGATTAGGGTTGGTAATAAGTGTTTGATGATGTGATCTTTGGATTGATTGATGTTCATAGACCCCTACCCTTTGGTCTATGATGTTTGTGATGCTATGTTTGGTTGATGCTTAGGATAATTATAATAAGGGCTAGTTTAATCAATATTGCTTAAGGAAGAAATGGTTACCTTTTATGCTCAACCTAGATTTCAATCATGCCTTGTTTAAAAGTAATCTAGAATCAGTGGAATTGTCTTGCACCATAAGTTCATATCATCATTCTCATGAGCATTCATCATTGCATCCGTATAGTTGACGAAGAAGGACCTGAAGTCGAGGTAGCCACCGAAGGATCTGTCCCCGAGGCGACCCCGAGCTCCGACACCTACTCCAACCCCGAGTCCGTTCTTTTTGCCATCCAAGGCAAGCCCCGGTGCATTTAACCCTTTCCTTGAATTTATAAAATGATTTCCTTAAATGCTTTTGAGTTAAATTATTGCATTAGGTTTATAGGAGTTGAGTGTTATCCTATTTGATGCATTATCCACCTTGACCACTGAAACACCCGATACCTGCTTTTCAAAAGTATTTGAAAAATGCTTAGCAATGCTTATTGAATTAGACTTTGCAATAAAATGCCAATTTCAAAAGTGTGATCACTTAAAGAACGTTTATGGGAATTTGGCTTTACTCCCACTATTGGCTAAGTATCTGATCCGTACTTAGTCAATGGGAAGGAGAGGTTGTCCTTGCGTACGGTGCCGTCATGTTGTAGTCCGGGACTCAACAGTTGACACCGACCGGGACAGGGTTGAAAAACCGACAGGACCTGTACTCTTGGGTTAGAGTCCCGAGGTGCTTGTCGCTGGCGGAAAAATGTAGGGACCATCCGTATGGGGGCCTGCTGGTCAAGACTTGTAACTATTCACATACTACGGAAAGCTCTGGCTCCGAGAAATCCATTATTGGACCGACAACCGCGCACTGGGAGTGGAGAGATGGCGGAAGTAGCATGTACCCACGTGGGTTAGAGTCCCGGATTGGAGTGGTGTACTGTACTTCCGGGTGGCGTAGGACCGGGCCCAATAATGGAGGAATCGTGGAAGACGAGTTGGCATATGCAAGCTTGGGTGCTACATATGCAGTGTGGATAGGGATCCTCAGCTGAGTATTATTTATCCGGATTAACGTTGCTCCTCGGTTATGGAGACTTGGTCCACTGACTGTCAACGGAGAGTGGTTCTCAACTAGGAATGTTTTGAAATGTAAAATGAATCATGAATGATGAAGAATTGAGGGATACTGAATCTTTCCAAAATAAAATGAGGTTTACAAAAAAAAATGCTTTTCTGCAAAATACTTGATCTTGCTTAAGCCTTACCTTGACTACCCTAAGCCTTCATTCCTGAGTCTTCTCCCTTTTCTTTAGTCGGGTAAGTCTTGTTTTGTACCTTTGTACTCAGGGTTTTATTACCCATGTTGCAGGTATGGCAGATCCCTCAGTATGCCTTGGACCCTGCTGTGTGACTGTTGTTCAGGAAGAGGCCGATGAGGCCGATGAGTGATTATTCACCCTTGGGCTGGGTGAAGTATCTTTACCCTTTAGTTGTTGTCATATGCTACTCTGTCAACTCTATCTATTTGAACTATGGTCTGTAATAACTTCACTTTAATTTTATATTGAACCCTGGTTTGTAAAACTATTGTTATCTAAGTCTTCCGCTATTTACTCCGATGTTATTTGTCAAAATGTTCAAAAGATTGTAACTGAATTGTGAGATGATCCTGCGGACAACGGGCACTGATGTAGCCCAGTAGCGGAACCGGTCTTAATCTCTTGGCTGTACGGATCGACTGTCAGTGGTTGACGGTGGTCAGTGGGCCATGGGATTAGGGCCGTTACGTTACAGAGTGGTATCGGAGCATCTCACTATGACGTTGCAATCTTTTTGCGAAAACTTCAAAATGTTTTTTTAAAAAAAAACTAAACTTGACTATTTTGAGTCCAAATTGCTTCTCTCATCTCATCTTGTCTTTGGCAACTAGTAGCAAGACAACTTGTATAAGCCCTATGTACCTTACCTTAGTAGTTGCATTGCCTTGTTCCGTAGGAACGATTCATGCATCATGTCACATTCACTTAAGTTTATAAAAGAGTTCGTTGGGATAGTGTGCCTATACCTTTTTCTTGCTAGCCTTTCTCATCTATAACCTCTTACCCAGATATGGCCATCATCAAGCGGACTGCCCGCAAGTCGACTGGACCGAACGGTGTGCCGCGTCACCAGCTGGCGCCACGCACCGGAGAAGAGACTGGAGAATCCTCCAATGGTCGTCGCTTTCCCCGCCGCACCCGCAAGCAGCTGAAGGAGGAAATCAAGAATCTGAAGGCTGAAATGGAGAACATGGAGCATGACTTCTACCTTTCTCGCATGGAGTTTTATGAGGCACGAGCTTCCCTGGAGCAGGCCAACCGGAACACGATTCGCGCTATCGAGCAGCGCAATGATGCTTGGACCCGCGAGGATGTCACCAGAGCCCAGCTCCATGGACTGCAGCAATACACCGCCCAGATTGAGCAGTTCAATGATATGCTTCATGAGGAAGTGCATCAGCTGCATGATCAACTCCATCCCTTGGTACCCCCGGTTATGGAAGACCCCGAAGACGGAGTCGTGGAGGAACCTGAAGTGGAGAACGAGCCCGATCAGAACGTGGAGGTGGAACCTGCTGAAGATGTCCACGTTGAAGATGAAGATGAGGAGGAAGAGCCTGAGCTTATCATCGAGGATGATGATGATGACGAAGAGTTGATCTTCATCGATGATGACTAGACTCCTTGTGTCTGTACCATCTGCTTACCTAAAACCTTAGTCTAGGTTTGGGAGCGTTAGTCTGTCTGTTGCCAAGTCTGGCATGTATCTTTCCTTTCGTACCTTTTCCCTTATCAGTCTGTTGTCATCTTTATCAAACCAGCTATCTTTGTATCAGTGAAGTTGTCAATCCAGTTGTTTCAGAACCTTTGCCCATATATGCTGAGTTCCGAGTTGCTTATACAGATGCCTGTGAACACCCGTACCGGAGCCGGAGGTGCTGGAGATGACCGTCTCCCAAACCCTCCACCTGTACCAGCTACCCTAGCTGATGCCATTGCAGCCTTGGCCGCCGCTGCCAATCTGATGGCTCAGAATCAAGGGCAGCAGAACAACGGCAACCGTGGTCGCCGCAACAACCAAGAGACAACCTATGTGGAATTCACCGAAACACGCCCACCGGTCTTCACAAAGGCCGATGAACCTCTCGAGGCTGACGACTGGTTACGCACCATGGAACAGAAGTTCAGTCTACTGCACTGCACGGAGATCCAGAAGCCTCGGTTCGCTTCTCAGCAGCTCCGTGGTCCTGCAAGTGCCTGGTACGCCAACCTGTTGGCGGCCCAGCCGGAAGGTCACCAGCTGACCTGGGAAGAGTTCCGCACCGCTTTCAGAGCACATCACATCCCTTCGGGATTGATGAAGATGAAGTTGGATCAGTTCTTGGCCCTGCAACAGAAAGATTCCACCGTCATGCAGTACGTGGGACAATTCAACCACCTCAGTCAGTATGCCTCCGACTATGTTAACACAGAGGAAAAGAAGAGGGATTGTTTTCTCAGGGGTCTGCACCCTAAGATTCGCAGAGGTCTGTCCAACAACCTAAACGGATCCTACCATGATGTCGTTGACCGTGCTGTTGCTTTTGAGGAAAGCAACCGCCAGTATCAGGAAGAGAAGAAGAAGAAGAAGGCTGGGTCTAGCAGTTTCTCCAGCAACCATAAGCGCCCAAGAATCATCTACCACCCCAGTCACCACCAAAACCGAGCCCCATACCCCCATCAGCAAGTGGTCGTTCGTACCGCGGCCACCACCCACAATGCCAACCAGCAAAGTGCCACTCAGCCGAACGCCCCTGGTGTTCGTGTCACCACCCCACAATCAGCTTACAACCATCCATGCTACAACTGTGGCCAAGTTGGTCACTGGTCTCGCGAGTGCCCAAAACCCAAGAAGAATGCCCAGCATGCACAGAAAGGCCCTGGAGGATCACAGCAGCAGCACCGTGCACCGCAGCAGCACGTCCAGAAGGGCAAGCTTGTCAGGAAGCACGGGCAAGTCTACTTCACCACCGTCAGTAACATCCCAGAAGGAGAGCCCGTCATGCTCGGTAGGTTCCCTGTTGCCAATCATCCTGCAGTCGTCTTGTTTGATTCTGGTGCATCGCATTCCTTCATCAGTCGCACTTTTGTCATCAAGCATGAGTTGCCCATGGGGGAGTTAAAAGAAAGTTTCTGCATACTTTCGCCTGGAGGGCGGATAAATACTAAGGAAGTGGTCCGCAGTATACCAGTAATGTTGGGGAAACATGTCTTTCCTACCACCATGATAGTACTGCGCGATCAAGAGATAGATGTCATCTTAGGCATGAATTGGATGTGTCAGTATAAAGCCATGATAGACATCTTGAATAGAGTTGTGAGAGTGGATATTCCTAACAGTACCGCCAAACTCCTTCTCCAACTTCCTATGCCTTCAAAACCAGCTACCACACAGCTAAATGCTACCTATGATCAAGGGATCCAGGATATCCCCGTGGTCTGCGAGTTCCCGGATGTCTTTCCTGAAGACTTACCTGGTCTACCTCCCGACCGTGATGTTGAGTTTGCTATAGAGCTAAAGCCCGGGACTGCTCCTATATCCCGTAGAGCTTATCGAATGCCTCCCAGAGAATTGGCAGAGCTGAAGATCCAATTGCAAGAGCTATTGGATAAGGGTCTCATTCGCCCAAGTTCATCTCCTTGGGGCTGTCCTGCTATCTTTGTGAAGAAGAAGGACAAAAGCCTTCGTCTGTGCGTTGACTATCGCCCGCTCAACGAGGTCACCATCAAAAATAAATATCCTTTGCCTCGCATTGATCTTCTGTTTGACCAGTTATCTGGAGCCAGAGTGTTTTCCAAGATCGACCTCAGATCTGGCTATCACCAAATAAAAATTCGTCCCGAAGATATTCCCAAAACAGCTTTCACCACCAGATACGGCCTATATGAGTACTTGGTCATGTCTTTTGGCTTGACCAATGCCCCCGCTCATTTCATGTATCTCATGAACTCTGTGTTCATGCCAGAGCTCGATAAATTTGTAGTCGTGTTCATTGACGACATCCTTGTTTATTCAAGAACTCCTGAAGATCATGCCAAGCATCTTCGTGTCGTTCTCTCTCGTCTCAGAGATCACCAGCTGTATGCCAAGTTCAGTAAATGTGAATTCTGGCTAGATCGAATTCAATTCCTTGGTCATGTCCTGTCCGCTGAAGGTGTGTCAGTTGACCCTGAAAAAGTGGCAGATATCTTGGATTGGAAGCCACCTACCACTGTCCGCGAAGTTCGCAGCTTCATGGGAATGGCTGGATACTATCGTCGTTTCATCCCAGACTTTTCCAGAGTTGCCAAGCCTATCACAGAGTTGTTGAAGAATTCCGTGGATTTTGTTTGGTCAACAGCCTGTGAGCAAGCTTTTCAAGCCTTGAAGAAACTGTTAACTACATCACCAGTCCTAGCTCAACCAGATATCGAGAAACCCTTTGATGTATACTGTGATGCATCTGGTATTGGTTTGGGTTGTGTTTTGATGCAAGAAGGTCGAGTGATCGCTTATGCCTCACGGCAGCTTAAGCGACATGAGGAGAATTATCCAACCCATGACCTTGAGTTAGCAGCAGTGGTACATGCTTTGAAGATATGGCGTCATTATCTGTTGGGCAGTGCCTGCAATGTGTACACCGATCATAAGAGCCTGAAGTATATCTTCACCCAAGAAGAGCTGAACATGAGGCAGCGAAGATGGCTTGAGTTAATCAAGGACTATGATATCGAAGTGCATTACCATCCTGGTAAGGCAAATGTAGTTGCCGATGCCCTCAGTCGCAAGTCATACTGCAACTGTCTGACGACGAAGCCCTATGATCTTTCCTTGTGCCATGCTCTTGAAAGGATGGGTATTGAGATAGTTCCGCAAGGAAGCCTGAACAATGTCAGGATAGAAACATCGGTCAAGGAACAAGTCATCGCTGCACAGAAAGATAACCCTGGAATCAAGCACATCATCGAAAAGGTCCAGACCGGTAAGGCCGATTGTTTCAGGATCGATGATGTAGGAGTTGTTTGGTTCAAGAACCGTCTAGTAGTTCCCAAGGTGCCTGAGTTGAGACAGTTGATCCTTGATGAGGCACACCTGTCTAGGTTTTCCATCCACCCCGGCAGCAACAAGATGTACCAGGATCTGAGGCAGAGATTCTGGTGGACAAAGATGAAGATTGAAATCGCTCGTTATGTCGCTCGCTGTGATACTTGTCAGAAAGTCAAAGCCGTGCACATGAAGCCTGGAGGAGAATTGCAGCCTTTATCTGTACCTGCCTGGAAGTGGGAAGATATCAGCATGGATTTTATCAATGGGCTACCCAAGACTAAGAAAGGTTTTGATTCCATTTGGGTAATCGTGGACCGACTCACCAAACAAGCTCACTTTCTGCCAGTCAAGACCAGCTATGCCGTCCCCACGTATGCCGCCTTGTACAAGAACAACATAGTGAAGCTTCATGGAATCCCCAAGACCATCATCTCAGATCGTGGTACTCAGTTTGTCGCTAAGTTCTGGAATGCGTTCCATGCCTCACTTGGAACCAAGCTCTTGCATAGTACAGCATATCATCCGCAAACAGATGGACAAACTGAGCGAGTCAACCAAGTGTTGGAGGATATGTTGAGAGCATGTGTGCTCACCTTCGCAGATACTTGGGATGACTGTTTGCCCTTGGCAGAGTTCTCGTATAATAACAGTTATCAAGAAAGCATCAAAATGGCACCCTTTGAAGCACTGTACGGTCGTCGTTGTCGTACACCCCTCAGTTGGTCTGAGCCCGGAGAAAGAGAATTCTTTGGAGTTGACCTGGTCAAAGATATGGAAGAGAAAGTCAAGCAGATACAAGAGAACATGAAGATTGCCCAATCCCGACAAAAGAGTTATGCTGACAAGAGACGTCGACCTCTGAAGTTTCAAGTTGGAGATTACGTATATCTCAAGGTCTCACCAACCAAAGGAGTCACTCGTTTTGGAGTAAAGGGAAAGTTAGCACCCCGCTACATTGGTCCGTTTGAGATTTTGGAATGTTGTGGCAAGGTAGCTTACAAGCTGAAGTTGCCCGATCATCTCTCTGCTGTCCACAATGTTTTCCATGTCTCCCAACTCAAGAAGTGCCTCCGAGTACCAGAACTTGTCGTGGAAGTTGAAGGTGTCGAGCTAGAGCCTGATCTATCCTACTCGGAATATCCAGTTCGCGTGTTGGATCACAAAGATCGAGTTACTCGAAGAACTACCACAAGGTGGTACAAAATCCAGTGGAACCAGCACTCTGAAGAAGAAGCTACTTGGGAATCTGAAGACTTCTTGGCAAAGAACTATCCCGACTTTCTCGAATCCCTGTCTATGTAAAGTTTTGCCTTTATCCCTTCTTTGTCCTTTCTTAAGACGCAGAATCTCGGGGCGAGATTCTTTAAGGGGGGAAGGCTGTAACACCTCTGGTGTTTAGCATGTAATTAACTTGACATATCATCATTAGCATCATTAATCATCTTGATCATGATTTCATGTGTATGCATTTGCTTAGTGTATCATTTTATGTGATGTACCTCTATTGCAAAAACCCTTATTAGCCCACTTCTTCCTATAGGGGCAAAATGGTAATTTCACCTCTGTGCCTAGTTCTATGTAATTCTTGTTCAAATTTAGTGCCCTGATGTTTGTGCTTTGATCAAAGTTCAAAATCAGATTTGATTTGAATTTCCTTTTGCAAAACCCTAAAATCCCAAATCCTGGATTTATTCCCTTTTTAATAACTTTTTCAAAATTCAAAATTTTGAGTTGGTTCAAAAAGCAAAGTTGTGAATCTGACCTAGAGGAACAACTTTGGTATTTACAGATTTCCATGTTTCTATATAAAATTTGAAGTAATTTCAAATTCGTTCAAATTCCAGTTTTTGTCCCCTTTTCAGTTTTAAAAAGTTATTCAAAAACTATTGAGTTTCAGAAAAAGTGTATATTAGCAAAGTTATAGGTTTTGTCAAATGTAACAACTTTCATATTGGAAGATTTTCAAGTTTCAGTTTGAAATCCAGAGTAATTTTGATTTGAATCAAGTTTGAAAAAGTGTCCCCTTTTCTGTTTTTGAATATAGTTCAAAAACTATTTGGAATTTGAAAATGTTCATATTGACAAAGTTGTAGATCTCATTTTTCTGAGCAACTTTGGTGTTTTGAGTTTTTGTCGCACAGTTCAATTTTTGAGAGTAATTTGCAAAATACAGAAACTAGCCAAAAGTCAAACCCTACACCCTAGACTGTTCATCTTCCCGGGCGAGCTAGGGGGGGCCCGGCCGCGCGCCTTCGCCGGAGTTCGCGGGCGACGCGTGTCCGAAGCTCCTTCGCCCGAACCAACTCCACGCCGATGCTCAGCGCATCATTGCGCACGCGCCTGAGCCCCAGTTGACATCTTCCCCGTCCCCTACCGTCCGCAGTTCGTCGCCGCCGCGTGTTCGCCACCGGCGAGCACAACGCCCGGTCCCTGCGTGCCAAACCGCTGACCCTTGGCCTCGCACTCGATTGCGCACGCACTGAGCCACCTTATCCGCCCCCGCGCGCGTCTCGCCAGCCCCTGGCCGCGGCTATAAGAACCCCGCCGAGCCGGCCGGAGTGGAACCCAGCTCCGCCACCGTGGCCAGAGCAAGCCCGAGCCTCCGCTTCTCTCCCAGCTAGCCCAGAAGCTCCGCCAAGTCCTTGCGCAGCTTCACCACCTTTCAATTTGGTCGCTACCGCCTCCATTCGCCCGGCGTAGCTCGTCGTTGTCATCTCCGGCGAGAATCCCGTCGAGGTCGGGATCGTGAAATACTCCCTCTACGGCCTTGATCATCCTCCACTGACCCCCACATCACCTTCCTTACTCCTTTGCGTCTCTGACTGACCCCTTGCGGTCGCTTGTGTCGCGCAGGATCGCCGAGACGACGATCGCCGCCGTCCGCCGTCCGCCGGTCACCGTCGAACTCACCCCTCCGTTCATCCCCTCACCTCGCCGAGCCCCGCAATCGACGCCGGTGAGCTCCCTGTTGCCTCCCGTGCCCTCGGTTTCGCCGCGGAGTGCCCACAGTGGCCGGCGCAGCAGCGCCGCCGTAGTCGGTGGTCGCCGGCGAACGGAGGAGAAGAACAGTGTCGTTTTTCTTTTTCTTCAAACATGTGAATAGTGCTCTGATTTCTCTTTTTTGTGGTATTTTCTGTGTGCATCCAAAAATTCTGAAATTTTTGTGGTAGACTCTTTATGCTCTGGAGTATTTTATAAAAATATGAAACTTGAGTTTTGTGCAAAAATTTGAAAATGTAAAATTCCCCTTTTAATTGAAAAATGAAGGTTTTGGTATTTTTGGAGAGTGATTTATAACTCCAAAAATCATGAGACAAATTTTTGTGAGCTTCTTATGCCATGTTTAGTCTCTGATAAAATTTTGAAGCCTTTTGGAACAAGTTGATTTTTGAGCTTTTATTTTAATTCCTAAATAGTACCTTTTGTTAATTAATGTCTAGATTTAATTGAGCACCTTAATGACCTCCAAAAATTATGAAATTTGTTTTGCCATCTATCTATACCATAATGAACTTATGTGATTAATTTGGTAATTTTTGGAGCAACTTCATAAAATGACCTTTTAAATAAATTAAGAAAATAGAAAAGATGGATTAGGGTTGGTAATAAGTGTTTGATGATGTGATCTTTGGATTGATTGATGTTCATAGACCCCTACCCTTTGGTCTATGATGTTTGTGATGCTATGTTTGGTTGATGCTTAGGATAATTATAATAAGGGCTAGTTTAATCAATATTGCTTAAGGAAGAAATGGTTACCTTTTATGCTCAACCTAGATTTCAATCATGCCTTGTTTAAAAGTAATCTAGAATCAGTGGAATTGTCTTGCACCATAAGTTCATATCATCATTCTCATGAGCATTCATCATTGCATCCGTATAGTTGACGAAGAAGGACCTGAAGTCGAGGTAGCCACCGAAGGATCTGTCCCCGAGGCGACCCCGAGCTCCGACACCTACTCCAACCCCGAGTCCGTTCTTTTTGCCATCCAAGGCAAGCCCCGGTGCATTTAACCCTTTCCTTGAATTTATAAAATGATTTCCTTAAATGCTTTTGAGTTAAATTATTGCATTAGGTTTATAGGAGTTGAGTGTTATCCTATTTGATGCATTATCCACCTTGACCACTGAAACACCCGATACCTGCTTTTCAAAAGTATTTGAAAAATGCTTAGCAATGCTTATTGAATTAGACTTTGCAATAAAATGCCAATTTCAAAAGTGTGATCACTTAAAGAACGTTTATGGGAATTTGGCTTTACTCCCACTATTGGCTAAGTATCTGATCCGTACTTAGTCAATGGGAAGGAGAGGTTGTCCTTGCGTACGGTGCCGTCATGTTGTAGTCCGGGACTCAACAGTTGACACTGACCGGGACAGGGTTGAAAAACCGACAGGACCTGTACTCTTGGGTTAGAGTCCCGAGGTGCTTGTCGCTGGCGGAAAAATGTAGGGACCATCCGTATGGGGGCCTGCTGGTCAAGACTTGTAACTATTCACATACTACGGAAAGCTCTGGCTCCGAGAAATCCATTATTGGACCGACAACCGCGCACTGGGAGTGGAGAGATGGCGGAAGTAGCATGTACCCACGTGGGTTAGAGTCCCGGATTGGAGTGGTGTACTGTACTTCCGGGTGGCGTAGGACCGGGCCCAATAATGGAGGAATCGTGGAAGACGAGTTGGCATATGCAAGCTTGGGTGCTACATATGCAGTGTGGATAGGGATCCTCAGCTGAGTATTATTTATCCGGATTAACGTTGCTCCTCGGTTATGGAGACTTGGTCCACTGACTGTCAACGGAGAGTGGTTCTCAACTAGGAATGTTTTGAAATGTAAAATGAATCATGAATGATGAAGAATTGAGGGATACTGAATCTTTCCAAAATAAAATGAGGTTTACAAAAAAAAATGCTTTTCTGCAAAATACTTGATCTTGCTTAAGCCTTACCTTGACTACCCTAAGCCTTCATTCCTGAGTCTTCTCCCTTTTCTTTAGTCGGGTAAGTCTTGTTTTGTACCTTTGTACTCAGGGTTTTATTACCCATGTTGCAGGTATGGCAGATCCCTCAGTATGCCTTGGACCCTGCTGTGTGACTGTTGTTCAGGAAGAGGCCGATGAGGCCGATGAGTGATTATTCACCCTCGGGCTGGGTGAAGTATCTTTACCCTTTAGTTGTTGTCATATGCTACTCTGTCAACTCTATCTATTTGAACTATGGTCTATAATAACTTCACTTTAATTTTATATTGAACCCTGGTTTGTAAAACTATTGTTATCTAAGTCTTCCGCTATTTACTCCGATGTTATTTGTCAAAATGTTCAAAAGATTGTAACTGAATTGTGAGATGATCCTGCGGACAACGGGCACTGATGTAGCCCAGTAGCGGAACCGGTCTTAATCTCTTGGCTGTACGGATCGACTGTCAGTGGTTGACGGTGGTCAGTGGGCCATGGGATTAGGGCCGTTACGTTACAGCAAACCACCTCTTGAGCACTTGTGCAAATCATCGATCTCATTGTGCGCATTCGTTACTCTTGGACTCTACGGTCCTAGACGGTTAGGCGTCGCCGTTGAGCACCCAAGAGCTTTGTGGAGTGCCTCGGAGAGTTTGTGAAGGTTCGATCTCTCCTCAAAAGAGATCATCTAGTGGGAGGAGCATTGCGGGTGAAATAGACCGCGGCTAGAGTGACCTATGGTGTCCTCTAGAGCCCACCTTTGTGGTAGCTCGCAGCCGGCTCAACGGAGAGTAGGACCCGAGGGGGTTCCGAACTTCGGTAAACAAATATCATGTCTTCTCTCTTTATTGCATTCGATATTTGTGTGGCTCGAGCTATCTCTGCAGGTTCTGTGTGTTGTGCATATATATAGATTGTATCTCTGCAGGGTGTGACAAAGTTGAGTAGAAACCGGAGTCGATTTGGAGCCCGGCGCTGAAATCGCAAATACCGAAAGTATAATTCATATTTAGACTTGTTAAATAACAACGAAAGTGCTACTGTATAATTCCCAAATATTTTCCAAAAGTAAGAGTTAGGAATGACCTCGTACCACTACGGCCTAGGGGTCAGAGAGTCTAGGCGAGGGCATCGACCACGACCAGACCTGAGAGTCTAGGCGAGGGCATCGACCACGACCAGACCTTCGACACGAGTGCCGGTAGCAGAATACTTTTTCTAATCATTGCGATAGTTATCTCCCAACTCGACCCGCCGCCACCACCCGTCGCTCCTTCGCGCCGCCGCCGTCCTCCGTCGGTCCCCCTTTCTCCTCCCTCCGGCCTACGCCGGAGGTTGGAGAGAGTGGGGATCCATTGTTTTTAATACTTTTTCCCAATAGATTATTTTTTTAGGGTTTGAGTCTCTCCATGCCAAGTATTGTGGTATTGAGGATTTATCTCCTTTTTCTTCTCTTCGGCGACGGAGTAGGGGAATGATGAAATTGTCTTCTCCATGGCGGCTTCGTTGAAGATGAGGATGACAACTTCGGCGTCAGCATCTTCACCAGCATGACGACATAGAGATTTTTGTTTCCGGATGACGACATCAAGGCGGAGATGATGTCATCGTCATGGAATAATTTTCTTCGGTCCTTTCTCTGTTTTGTTGTGGTTAGATCTGGCCGGACTAGGGAGAATAAGTTTCAGATCAGTCTTCTTCACTCTTCGGTGGCAGAAAGAAGAAGAAGGAAGACACAGGAAAGAAGAAGTTTCTCAACTCCACCTGCAGGAATGTTGGCCGTCCGTTGAGCATCTATTGTCTGGCCTAAAACAATTGTTGCCGAGTATTTGCCGGTGCGGTCATCCATATAAAGCGTCAAATGAGTTTGGATTTGAGAGTTTGAGCTATTCACAATGTTTTATGCAGTTTCTGGATATATGTTTTTCCCAGAATAGTTATAATGTGATGGTATACCCAGCTATATTATAATACAATTCTTCTTTCGTCGAGGAAAAAAAAACCAGACCTTCGACTGCCCTGAAAGAGTCCAAACGAGTGTCCTCACTCCTCCCTCGTCTCAAAGCCACGGTGGCCTCCCCGTCCTTCCCAGATCTCATCTGACAACCTGTACCTGTTTGTCTTCCACGCCCGGTCCACTCCGACGGCCGCCTCGCCGGCCCTTCTTAACCCCGCCACTCCGATCCAGCCCCGCCGCGCTCCACCACGTCCCCACAACTCCACCGCTAGCAGCAGCCAACAAGACTCCCATCGCAATGGCTCCGGCGGCTCTCCTCCTGCTCCTGGTGCCGCCCGTCGGCCTACTCGCCGCGCTCGCCTTCCTCGCGCGGCCCCGCGCCGCGCGGATCCCGCTCAAAGGCCGCCACGTCTTCATCACGGGCGGGTCCAGCGGCATCGGGCTCGCCATGGCCACGGCCGCGGCGCGGGAGGGCGCGCGGGTCTCCATCCTGGCCCGCAACCTCGCCCGCCTCGAGGAGGCGCGCGCCGCCATCCAGCGCGACTCGGGCCGCGCCGACGTCGGCGTCCACGCGGCCGACGTGCGGGACGCAGACGCCGTGGCGCGCGCGCTCCGGGAGGCCGGCCCTGTCGACGTCCTGGTCTGCAACCACGGCGTGTTCGTGCCGCAGGAGCTCGAGAGGCAGGACGTCGATGAGATCAAGTGGATGGTCGACATCAACCTCATGGGCACCTTCCACATCATCAAGGCCGCGCTTCCCGCCATGAAGGCACGCACCCGCGAGACGCGCCTCCCTGGGTCCATCGCGATCATGTCCTCCCAGGCCGGCCAGGTAGGTACCGCGCGCAATCGTTCGCTGCCTTTCCTGCCATGCAGCTAAGGTGTTCGATGTAATGCTGCTCGGTTGGGAGATGAATCTTTTTGTTGGTAATAACATCTTTGCTGCAGGTTGGTATTTATGGTTACACCGCGTACTCAGCGAGCAAGTTTGCTCTTCGGGGATTGGGTGAGGCGTTGCAGCATGAGGTCGTCGCGGACAACATTCATGTCTCGTTGATATTCCCTCCTGACACTGACACTCCGGGATTTGAAGAGGGTATGGGTTGCTTATGAACTTGCTAACTACATTTTAGTTAATGTTTACTTTGGTAGCAAACTAGCAACTAACAAGTGAAACCGTGAATGCTTGAGTTATCCTCTTCGATATGGTAGTCAAGCTTTTCAACTTGGCAAAACTGAAAATATCAGGGCTACCTTTTAATGAAAATATTGTTTGTTACTCACTACAGAAACTGATCTCAGCAATAAGCATCACTTACACTTGCCTGTGAATCAGTATTTTAAAAATCATAGACCAAAGAATGCTGCTATAGTGAATATTTTACACTCCCATTTGTTTCATTCGGTGCATGGCTCTTAGTTGCTATAGTGAATATTTTACACTCCCATTTGTTTCATTCGGTTCATGGCTCATAGTATGATCTCATTCCTTTTCATCAGTGCATGTTTCATAGTACCATTTTCTCAAGCACATCCTAAGTTCTGAAGACACGGTCTATATTTTGTTACTGAATTCTAAGCATGTGGTTTGCCTAATTTCAGAGCATAAGAGGAGGCCAGAATTGACAAACATCATGTCAGGATCGTCTGTTGGAATGAAGGCCGATGATGTTGCCAACAAGGCTCTGGACGGCATAAAATCTGCAAAATTCACTGTCCCCTGCAACTTTGAGGGAACAATGTTAGCTGTAGCCACTGCTGGTTTATCCCCGCAAAGCTCCCCGTTAATGGCATTCATAGAGGTTATTGGTGCTGGACTCATGCGGTTTGTGGCACTTTGTTTCCAATGGAATTGGTTCTCTACCATAGAGGGCTATTATGCCAAGAACAAGAAGAGCCAGTGATAACATAAACCATAACTGGACATTATTTTCCTAGATTCCATGAGAGTCAAAAGAAACAAATAAATGCCAGTGTGACCTAATCTAAATGTAGCGTACTAGAGAAGTTGAAGTTATCTTTTTCTTATCACTGATTTTGGTGACCTATATGTGGAGTGCGCTACTTTTGTAAATGATTAAAGCCGTGTTTGATTGTCTGCTTCAGATCGAGATCATGTGTAAATCCTCCCGGTAGTCACAAATAAACTCTCATCAAGGAAGAAATTGGAGGTCTGCGATGGCTTCGCCGCTCCCTCTGCGCATTGGCATGCGCCACGTGTTGCAATCCAAATTCAGTATTGTCTTTTGCTAATTACATATATCATTTCTTCTTGAAAGCACTCATAAGGAATTCCCACTCATAACGCATGAGCCATTTCTTCTTGAAAGCACTCATATCACATCGATATTTGGTCATCTCAGCAATTGAAAGCCTAAATGATATTGCCTAGCTTCAAAAGTACTTCACTTCTCACAACTTGGATGCTATGTCTGGTACTGTACAAATTAAAACAAAGCCTTTGAAGACAACTGTGTTTTGCCCATCTTCTGCTTTTTGTTGTTGATGGTCGCCTTCTATGTAAAAACAGTACATTCATGCGAGTACCGTGTATGTAAATTATGAATGTGACATTTTGATCCTCAGCTATCAGCGCTTGCAATATTTTTTCTGTTCTAATCTGATTATAAGCCCTAAATTATCTTGCATGACCCTAAATAAGTACGGAATACGATTTTTTGGTGTTTGCCCCCCTTTATGCCTAATTGCTTCTCTTAGCTCAATCTCAATGGTGAGTTTCATTTTGTTGTTTCCAAGACTGTCATGTCATATGAAATAAAATGAAACTTGAATAAAACTCTCCATTGAAAATGAAAGTTTCATTGTAAAGTTTCATAAGCATTAAATTTCATGACTCATATAGAGTTGGTATTCGTGCCAAGAAAGTTTCATCTCATTTCTTCTCTCACTTCTTAGATACACTGTCATGTCATCAACAATTCCTATGTGGCAACCTATTTAATACAAATGAAACCCCATTAAGATTGGCCTTAGGGCCGTTTAGATGTTTGGAATTAAATTCATTTTAAGAATCATAATTTAGACATATATTAATTAAACTGATATGATTATATATGAATTATATTTGTATATTATTGTTGCCTATATGAGAGAGATACTTATATGTTGTATTTCTACCGTAGGGGAGTGAGTTGAAGAGAGTGTTATAAATTGTAAAGTAGAAATATAGTATGGTGATCCATATAATCCATTTCTCTCTCCCACCCTATGAATTTGAGATAGGCTTATATATGATCTTTGAAAAGTGGTGGAATGTTAAATTTCAAGGCAAATAGCTTAGTTTATTGAGTGAATTCTAATTCCTCCAAAATGAAGGGATCTAAACGGGTCCTTATAGTATTATAATATAGAGTATGTCCTAAAATAAGCTAAATTATAACTACATATTTGATTTATTTTGAGACAGAGGGAATACGAAGCGTTCTCATAGTGTCGGATGCACTTTAGTGACACAACATACACATGTTTTCATTTATATTTATCCAAAATTCGTTAGAGGGAAAATTACATCAAAGACTCTATTTGCCTGCATATAAATACACCTCAATCTATTTAGGTTGGAGTGAATCTTAAATTAAATCTTACGTTAATCTCTCTCAAACCACGTTGATTGAGATATATTTGTGTGTAACCAAATAAGATCTAAGTGAAGAGATAGGGAAACATACAAGGTGTTTGGTTTGTGGAATCAACTCATGCTTAATGAGATGATACATCATGAGTCCATCCCATGAATTTTGGTGGAATCAACTCATTCCTCATACATATATTAATTATTGACTTATGAGGAATGAAGTGGTGATGCATCAACTCATTCTATTCCATCAACCAAATAAAAAAAGTGAGGAGTGAATTTGGCAAAAACTTGGCATCTCCAATAACTTCCTAAATCAACTTGGTATTCTTATAAATTTGGCAAAAACTCAAAAAACCCTCTCCAACAACTCCCTAAACTATATTTTTCCAAACTTGCTAAACAGCCCCCTCGCGCGCGTAACTTCCCGCAGTGCGGAACCGGGCGCGTACGCCCCTCCCCCCGTGGCCTACACCTCCCCTCCCCTCAAGTTACTCTTTTTTTTTATTTTTTTTACCTGAAAAATTTATACCGCTGTCTATGACTAGCGGACCCGGCTTTTCGTTCATTCGTTTTGGCAGGTGTGTTTTAGGGAGTTGTTGGAGAGAAATCGTTTTTTTAACTTGGCAAATAAATTAGCAACTTGCTAAAACTCAAGATTTAGCAAGTAAATTATACCAAGTTGTTGGAGATGCTCTCAGATGATGAACCACCTCATTCCTTGAACCAAACACACCAATAAAGATCGGAGGAATTTGGATGAACTGCAGCAAACTGAAAAATACTACTGACCGTGTGCTAACATGTGTTAAGCGAAAAGAGACCCCGATTCGCATGCCTTTTATTTTGATGCGGAGCGTGCGAATGGAGATTAACGAACGAGATTGCACGGGCTCCTGGCGAGAGCGAGAGGCCAAGGGGAGCTGGGGAGGTCGTCTACTGCAGGTCTGCAGCTGTGCGGAAAGATTAGGCTGCTCCGTGCAGCGGTGACCGTTGAGCAGAGAAGCTGCTGTCCGGTGGATTCGTTCATGGCCACCGCCCCTCCCTGCGCCTGCGCCTGTGGCGCTCCGTCCCCATCGCTGCGATGCCCTCTCTCCCTGCTGCTCCCCTTCTCTTCCCCTCATCCCACCGTCCGGCTCGCCGCCCCGCCGCTTCTCGCGCGCCGTCTCGCCGTGTCTCGTCCAAGGGCAGCGTCAGCGCTGGAATCCCTCGTGCTGGAGTCTGACGACGAGGATGAGGACGAGGACGAGGACGAGGAAGCGGAGGAGTCCGGTGCGGGCCTGTTCCAGGGTGAGGAGTGGGCGGCGACCGCCAACGAGAGGGACGCAGTGAGGTCCCCCGAGCTGGAGGTGTTCGAGCTCGAGGAGCTGCCGGAGCAGTGGCGTAGGTCGAGGATCGCCTGGCTCTGCAAGGAGCTCCCCGCCTACAAGCACTCCACCTTCACCCGCATCCTTAACGCCCAGCGAAAGTGGATCAATCAGGACGACGCCACCTACGTCGCTGTCCACTGCCTCCGCATCCGCCACAACGCCGCCGCATTCCGGGTCAGTATTCACTATTCCGTACCCCGCACTGTCACCTCCCTCCAATAGCCCCATTACCTGTTTGATCAATTGCTTCTTACATTGAGTATATCTATGTGCTTACAAGATAAAGCTACTGCTCACCAACTGTTCGGTGAATCGCCTAATAGTTATATATAGACACAATCGATTGACACATGGATGATTCGATAAATGCTTTCAGGTGTACAGCTGGATGGTACGGCAGCACTGGTACCGCTTCAACTTTGCGCTAGCCACAAGAGTGGCCGATTGTCTTGCCCGAGAAGGCAAGGTTGACAAGTGCCGAGAGGTGTTTGATGCGATGATCAAGCAAGGCCGAGTGCCGGCTGAATCCACCTTCCACATATTGGTGGTTGCATATCTCAGTGTTGCTAGGGGGCATTGTCTTGAGGAGGCATGCACCATCTACAACCAGATGATACAGATGGGTGGCTATAAGCCTCGCCTCAGCCTGCATAATTCATTGTTCCGTGCACTTGTGAGTAAAACAGGAGGCACTGCGAAGCACAATCTCAGGCAGGCTGAGTTTGTCTACCACAATATAGTCACAAGTAACCTTGCGGTGCACAAGGATATTTATACGGGGCTCATCTGGCTCCACAGCTATCAAGATGTCATTGATAGAGACAGGATCGAAGCTCTTAGGGATGAGATGAAGCGAGCCGGGTTTGAGGAGAGCACTGATGTGCTGGTGTCACTGATGAGGGCCTTCTCCAAGGAAGGCGATGTTAAAGAAACCGAGGCAACGTGGCATTGCCTTCTTCAGAGTGGCTGTGAGCTTCCTGCACAGGCTTATATCTGCCGAATGGAGCTTTATGCACGTACTGGTGAGCCTATGAAATCCCTAGAAATGTTCAAGGAAATGAAGAATCAGAACATCCCTCCTAATGTTGCATCATATCATAAGATTATTGAGATAATGGCAAGAGCTAGAGAGATAGAGATTGCAGAAAAACTCATGGATAAGTTTGTTGAAAGTGATATGAAACATCTGATGCCAGCCTTTCTTGACTTGATGTATTTGTATCTGGATCTGGATATGCATGAGAAATTGGAACAGACTTTCATAAAATGCCTTGGCCGATGTCGTCCAAATAGAATATTATACACCATTTATCTGGAATCACTTGTGAGGATTGGGAATGTCTCAAAGGCCGAGGAGATCTTTGGTGGGATGCATAAAAATGGGATGATAGGTACTAATGCTAAGTCTTGCAACATCATGCTTAGAGGCTATCTTTCGGCAGAGGACTATCAGAAAGCTGAGAGCATTTATGAGTTAATGTGTAAAAAGAAGTATGATATACCAGTGGATTCTTTGGAGAAACTTCAAAGTGGCCTCCTCAGTAACAAGAAAGCTGTGAAGCCACCAAAACCTGTGAGCATGAAGTTAGATGAAGAGCAGCGTGAGATTTTGATTGGTTTGCTCCTTGGAGGCACTCAAATAGAATCTCATGCGCAGAAAGGGGTCTACATTGTCAACTTTAAGTTCCAGGAAGATTCTAATGCTCATTCAGTTCTAAGGGTGCATATTCATGAACGTTTCTTCGAATGGCTGCCTTCAGCATGCAGATCACTAAGTAGTGAGAGCGATATCCCTTGCCGATTTTCATCCATACCTCATGCACATTTTGGTTTCTTTGCAGATCAGTTCTTTCAGAAAGGCCAGCCTGTCCTCCCAAAACTTGTCCATAGGTGGCTTTCCCCACGGGTTCTGGCATATTGGTTCATGTTTGGTGGCTTCAGACTGCAATCGGGTGATATTGTTCTTAAGGTCAGTGGCGGGAACACTGATGGTGTTGAGAGAATTGTGAAATCCTTGCAAACACAGTCTTTAACATGTAAAGTGAAGAGGAAAGGAAGATTCTTTTGGATAGGTTTTCAGGGAAGCAATGCTGACTCTTTCTGGAAAATAATTGAACCTTATGTATTGGACAGTTTTGCTAGCTCTACTGAGGAAAGTCACAACGCTGATGGCTTGCAAGATAGTGATACATATTATGAGGATGATATGCAGAGGCATGGTAGAGAAAGTGAAGATTGAGGACAGACTTTGTTGACAAGTAGTCTACAGGCTCTGTAACTTTATCAAAATTCTGAGAAGTCTATAAATTTGTTTAGAGGTATGTCATACTTTCCTACTAACACCTGTCGCCCAGATTGATCTATCACCTATCCAGCTGATCGTCTGCGGTTGTAGTCTTGTACTGTAGACAGTCCTTGAGCAGAAAGATATATGTGTCTGGTAGCTTGGTGGATTCCCTTGTCATACTTCGATTTTCACACATGTTCAGTTTTTGCTGTCGTTTATTGGGATCCAAGATTTCCAGCAGAAAATGCGTCATGTTCAGAAAGCTAGTTACAGTTACGACAGCATATTGTAGCATGCCACTTTGCATCCTACTCCCTCCATCCTAAATTACAAGTTTGGTTGGCGCGCTTCGCCGCGCTTGCTATGGGTACGATTGTCAAAGTCTCTACAGAAAACTTGATCGGCCTAAACGGTACAAATGTGTTTAGTTTTTGGAAACGTATGCTATAGAAATCAGTTTCATGTGCAAACTATAGAAACTCTAATCAAGACCACAAGATTTTAATTCGATGGTTAGATGAGAAGGTGAGTCATTTTAGCATTTATAAACCCCTCACTGTGTCCATGTCTGTTTTGATTAGGATGAGATGAGTGGAGGAGTTTAAGTGCTAAAATAAACCACCATCGGATTAGATTCTTATGGTCTTGATTAGAGTTTCTATATTTTGCACAGAAGACTGGTTTTCATAGCATACATTCCAAACTATATTTTGCCACACGAATTATTCTTCTCTTATGCAATTAGTTTTGTTAATAGTATTTAATACTCTAAATTAGTGTTAAAACACCTAATATGACATCCCAAAACTTTTAACTTCGAACTAAACAATCTCTAAATATATCAGTCACTATACCGGCATGCGACCTGTTCAAAAAGTTATTTACATGTCACGTCAAAGACATTGATCGTATAAGCATAAAACGCACGCAAGTATTGAGAGGGCATCGTCCCACAATTAGAGTTTGTATTATTGGACGCGCCATCATCGCACCGGTTTTTAATAGAAAAGGATGCATTCAAAAATCTTAAAAAGAAAAAAAATAGAAAAAGTAAAAAAAAAAGGAAAAAAAAAAAGAAAAAAAAAAGAAGCTACAGTAACACAGCCCGCGGGAGGGCGCCAATCCTCCCGCGGGTATAGATTAGAATATTCTTGTGGTCTTGATTAGAGTTTCTATATTTTGCACGGAAGACTGGTTTTCATAGCATACATTCCAAACTATATTTTGCCACACGAATTATTCTTCCCTTATGCAATTAGTTTTGTTAATAGTATTTAATACTCTAAATTAGTGTTAAAACACCTGATATGACATCCCAAAACTTTTAACTTCGAAGTAAACAATCTCTAAATATATCAGTCACTATACCGGCATGCGACCTGTTCAAAAAGCTATGTACATGTCACGTAAAAGACATTGATCGTATAAGCATAAAACGCACGCAAGTATTGAGAGGGCATCGTCCCACAATTAAAGTTTATATTATTGGACGCGCCATCATCGCACCGGTTTTTAATAGAAAAGGATGCATTCAAAAATCTTAAAAATAAAAAATAAAAAATAGAAAAAGTAAAAGAAAAGAAAAAAAAAGAAAGGAAAAAAGAAAAAAAAAAGCTACAGTAACACGGCCCGCGGGAGGGCGCCAATCCTCCCGCGGGTATTTTCTATATTTTGCACGGAAGACTGGTTTTCATAGCATACATTCCAAACTATATTTTGCCACACGAATTATTCTTCCCTTATGCAATTAGTTTTGTTAATAGTATTTAATACTCTAAATTAGTGTTAAAACACCTGATATGACATCCCAAAACTTTTAACTTCGAAGTAAACAATCTCTAAATATATCATTCACTATACCGGCATGCGACCTGTTCAAAAAGCTATGTACATGTCACGTCAAAGACATTGATCGTATAAGCATAAAACGCACGCAAGTATTGAGAGAGCATCGTCCCACAATTAAAGTTTGTATTATTGGACGCGTCATCATCGCACCGGTTTTTAATAGAAAAGGATGCATTCAAAAATCTTAAAAATAAAAAATAAAAAATAGAAAAAGTAAAAGAAAAGAAAAAAAAAAGAAAGGAAAAAAAAAGCTACAGTAACACGGCCCGCGGGAGGGCGCCAATCCTCCCGCGGGTATAGATTAGATTATAAGTCATTCCGAATGACTTATAATTTGGAACGAAGAGAGTAGAACTTAACAATTCACCTGCAATCACCTAACATTATTTCCATGTAAAGAAGAATGAACAAAGCAATCCTGGTCAACTAGGAGTATAATAATCTATCCTAATTTCTTGCTGGAGCTACCATGGAATCCTAGGTCCCTAGACTAGAGATCTCCTTGCAAGAGCCTGGTCAGCAAGCCAGTGAGCAGCGCATCCCTTCTCTCAGCCCTGGTCTCCTCCCTCATCCTCCTCTGCTCCTCGCGCTCCGCCCATGCCTGCTCCAGCGCCAACCTCTCCTGCTCTATCCTCCGCATCGACTGCCGCCATTGCTCCTCAAAGAACACCCGCTCCTGCGCCCGCCTCTCCATCATCTCCTGACGCTGCACGTCCAGGCGGAGCTGCTGCTCGAAGAAATCGCGCAGCAGGCCACGGACGACGGACGTCGTCGGCGTCTGCGCGGCCTTCGTGCTTCTGCCTCGTCGGGGCGGCTCGTCGTCGCCGCCGCCGCCGCCGTCGTCAGGATCCTCGCGTCCCGACGGATCGGCCGGTCTTTTCAGATTCTTTCTACCGGCAGCTCGGTCCGGTTCAGACCCATGCAGCTGCTGGCTCTGCATGTTTCTGCTGCCTGCGACTTCGTTTTGAATGTGGTGGCTGTGTGTGGAACTGTGGATGAAGCGTATGAAACGAGACTGACCTTGCTGTAGCATCCGACGGCTCGCTCTTCCTCGCTAGCACTCTTCGGTATTCGGGGGAAGCAGCGCTGGTGATCTAGCTGCGCGTGCCCTGTGCCCACGAGCTCTGCGATGAGCTCCCTCGGCCCAAGCGAGCAGCACGGCAGTGCCCTTTCGGCCTCTCGCCCTCTCCTGGCTCCCCTCGCGCCGTCAGATTTTGCATTCCCAGGCGTGGCGCGACTACATAAAGGAAACGCGTAGTACGTGCTCTGGTGAATGTGGAAGGCGAGACCGCGTGGGGTGGGGGCCTGGGGGGCGTCTGACACGACCGGGAGACGGGATTAGCCAGACAGCGAGCGGCCTGCATGCAGCAGCGGCCGTCGGTTTTCGTGTTTTTCATCGCCTTTCTGACGCATCCTGAATCCTGATGATCTCCCCGCCCGACGCTCAAAATCCACCGTTTCACACATCCCCCAGCAGTGTGAATGGCTTTGCTCCTGTCCACACGGGGCAGTGCACCTCGCCACGTCATCCTGGAATTGACCCTCGTGTCGTGGTCGCCCGACATGTTGATCCGTACTACTACGACGACCGTATGGAATGCCGCCGCCGATGGGAGGTCTCGCGCTCGCGACGCGCACTCGTTTGTTTGCTTGTTTGTTTCCAGGTGCAGGTGCAGCGGCTAGCTACATTGACCCGTGACCTCTTCTCGTTCAGCACGGCTCGGGGCAGGCAGGAAGGGCTGCCGTCAACGCGTCCGCCGCGCGCCTTCGCACGACAGCGATGACGTGCACGCACACACGCGCGCGGGCGCCTGGCCAGATCGGAACATCGCTGTCAGTTGGAACGCGCCGCCCGGCCCGGCCGTTCTTGAGCAATTTTGGCCATCCCAAAGGAGGAGGAGCGTCACGACTACAATGAGGCTATTTTTGATCAGTGCAGGTGACGCCGTGGTGGTATCTCTGGTACAGCTAGTCACATGCGTGTGGGCAGCAGTGGCGGCAGTACGACAGATCGAGCAGCCGAATCCTGCAAGGGTGCCGTGCAGACTGCAGAGGCATCCGGCGCTTTTTCTGCAGATTCGCCCAGCGCCCTGCCCCCGTCAGGCGTCAGTACTACTCCTCCAATCAATGTGTGCGCAGTACTACTCCGGAGTGACCACGGCAACCGAAGAGGCCGGCGAGAGAGACGCCGTCGCCACTCCCCAGCTCTTTAACCGGTGGCGGCAGTTTTTTCCGCGCTCCGCGCGCCACAAGGACATCGACCACGCGGCACGGCGTGTGGTTCTGTTCGGGCTCCTGGGCCGGCTGTCTTTTCCATCTAGATTTCACAGCATTCCCAAGGCTGGGCCGAGTTCTAGAGGATGCGAACGGCCCGCTGCCACAGAGTCCACCGGCGGCGATGACAATCCCATGGGTAACTGGGTAAGGCCCGCATCAACTGTAAAATTACAGTAGCGATGGCACCTGTCACGTGAGCTCTCTAGCCTCCCAAGTCCAAATCCAAAGGGAACAAAGAAAGATGTTACCGAGGCCGGCACAATCTCCGTGGGTGTATTTGCTACCGTAGACGTTAACCGATCACCGCTCCTGGCACTTCCCTGCATCCCAGGGTTCATTCAGAAGCAGCAGAGTTCGTCCCTCCTCTACCCCCAGTATCCTTCCAGACTCTAGAGTAAGGGTTTGTTTAGTTTCGCCAACTTTCCCTAAATATTTCTAGATTCTCCGTCACATCAATCTTTAGTTGTATCCATGGAGCATTAAATGTAGGTAAAAATAATAATTGATTGTACTTTTAGTATCTACATGTCGAGACGAATCTTTTGAGTCTTGTTGGTTCATATTTAGATAAAGTTTGTTAAATAACAACGAAAGTGCTACAGTGCAGAATCCAAATATTTGTCGGAACTAAACAACCCCTAGACACATATCGCGATCGCGGGGGATTCAATTCACCACCACCCCACCAGTCCCCGCCAGCACCAGGCCACCACAGCATGTACGGCGCTGTACAGCAGCGTTGCGGTCGTGCCATTACCGCTCCACCAGACAGCAGGAGCGGCAGCAATTGAATGGCACGCTGCGGCTGCCGTGGTGATCGTTGCGCCGCGTACGCGCGCACTCGGCGCCGGAAACACCAGGCACGCAAAAGGGGCGAAGAAGGCACAAAAGACGCGGCCGCGCGGCCGGCCCGGCGTTCGGCGTAGAAACCAAAGGCACGCACGCCGCGGGGACGGCGCGGGAGTGGGGGGAGAGCGCAAGGGCTGACGACGCCCGGCAGGCAGCAGGCGGCAGGCGCCAGTCACGCGGTGGGCGGAACCCAAAAAGAGAAAGGGCCGGCCGGGTACCTTTCGCGCTGTTGCCTGTCTGCTATTGGGTTCCCCGTTCTGCTGCTCAGCCGTCTGCCCCTGGCCTCCCTCCCTCCCCGTGAGTCGCCGTACGGCGGTACGGGGTCGCCGCCGCCGCCGCCGCGGCGTCCAGGTTCGTTTCCGTCTACTAGTTTCCATCCATGGCTAGACTAGCCTGTGCAGCTGTTGGTTTGGTTCTGTTCTGCTGGGTGCGTGCTTCAATAGTTCCGTGGCCTGTTTTCAGCGCCACGCGCGGTCCGTCTCATCTCTCGCTTTCGCTTGCTTTGCTCCTCAGGGATGGCGGGCAGGAGCATCTACGCCTGGTGGTGCTGTGCCTTGGCCTGCGCGCTGGCGTTTGTCGCAGCGGACGGCTTCCTCGTGGACATCACCTATGTGGAAAGCGCCGTGGCCAAAGGAGCAGGTGAGCGCAGCGATGCTCTTCATCACGATCCATTCATTCATTCTCTGCCGCACGTCCTATCGCAGTGTGCGGTTAGTCTCCTGCGGGAATCGAATCGAAGGGTTTGATGCGTCTATGCCTGATGGATGTTTTCGTTCCCAGTGTGTTTGGATGGTAGCGCGCCGGCGTACCATCTCGCCCGCGGCTCCGGCTCCGGTGAGAGCAGCTGGCTAGTCCATTTCGAGGTTAGCTTCTTCCAACTTGCAAGGGAGAATGGCCAATCTGCTTCAACTGTTTTTATATGTTCAGTTCAACTCAGTGCAGTAGTGCACTCAACTCAATTGCTGTTGCGGCAGGGTGGAGGATGGTGCAACAACGTCACGACCTGCCTGCAACGGAAGCGCACGCGGTTGGGGTCGTCCAAGGAGATGGCGACGCAGATTGCCTTCTCCGGAATCCTGAGTGACACGCCGGATGGCAACCCGGGTACTGAATTTCAGTAGTAGTTAGCCGATGGAGAATTTACTATCTCTTTACTGTTATCCCCGGATCGCCGGCGCCCGCCGCCGGAGATGAGGAAGATGGCCGGTGAACTCAACGCGAACACAAATACGCCAAATTGGAACACACGCGAACTCTGGGTTTTTGGTGTTGCCAAACGCGACAACTTTTCTGACTCTGTATTATGCTATAAGTAGATTACAGAAACTACAAACTTGCGGCCATTAGCCACGACGCAGCGATCTTCACGCTCCTTCACCGGTCGTGCCATCCCACGAGCCAGAGCATGCAGATCACCTCCACTTCTACTGCATGCGCGGGCCACGAGCTCCTACTCTCCCGCGCCATCCCACGGGCCAACTTGCAGCATGCGCGCTGATGCACTACTCCTAGAGAACAGATAAGCCTCCGCACGAACACAGCGTGCGTCAGACTGAAGAACGAAGAAACTGATAACTAGGAACAAACGAAGACAGAACGTGGATTATCTAACAATCACCCCCTAATTCATGCTCTAGTCTTCAAATTGACGACGCCAATCTGTTCACGAAGCTCACAGAACCTCGCGCGCCCCAGCGACTTCGTCAGGCCATCTGCAAGCTGCTCCTCTGTACTTGCAAATTCCACGCAAATTCTCCCGTTCTCCACACAATCCCGCAAGAAATGGAATTTGGTGTCGATATGCTTACTGCGATCGTGTAGAACAGGATTCTTGCTCAGGGCGATTGCGGACTGATTGTCCATTCTCAGAACGGGCTGCTGAACCTCATCGCCGGTGATGTCGCCCAGCAGCTGAACGAGCCACATGGCCTGGCATGCCCCCGCTGCTCCAGCCACGTACTCCGCTTCACAAGTTGAAAGTGCCACAGACTTCTGCTTCTGTGATTGCCAAGTGATCGGCAGTTTCCCAAGGAAGAAGATTACGCCTGCAGTGCACCTTCGTTCGTCAATATCTCCCCCCAAATCGCTATCACTGTAGCCCGTCAGCCTGTTGTCGCCATTCTGCAGTTTGGGGTAAACGATCCCGTAATCGATTGTGCCTGCAATGTAGCGCAGTATGTGCTTGACGGCCACCAAATGCTCCTGCCGAGGCTTCTCCATGAATCGACTGACATACCCAACGGCAAAGGTAATGTCAGGTCGTGTATGAACTAAGTACCGCAAACTCCCCACCAGACTGCGGTAAGTAGTTGCATCAACTTCCGGCGTAGTACTCTTTGTTGACAGCTTCAATCGGACCTCCATAGGCGTGGAGATCGGTTTGCAGGCCCCCATGCCTGCCTTGTCGAGCAGCTTCCTGGCGTAAGCTGACTGCCCCATGGTGATCTTGTTTCGCCCTTGCTGCACTTCAATCCCGAGATAATAGGAGAGAAGGCCAAGATCACTCATGCGAAACAGCCGTTGCATCTCCTCCTTGAACGAGCTGAGATCATCAGGGTTCGCGCCGGTGATGATGAGGTCATCGACATAGACACCCACCACCACGCGCGACTTCCCAATGCCTCTGGTGTACAAGCCGTGGTCGCTAGCACATCTGCTGAACCCGAGCTTGCGCAGACTGCTGTCAAGCTTTGTGTTCCATGCCCGCGGCGCCTGACGAAGCCCGTACAGCGCCTTCCTGAGCCTGAGCACCTTCCCTTCATGGCCCGCAGCAAGGAAGCCAGGCGGCTGACGAACATACAGTTCCTCCTTCAGCTCCCCATTGAGGAACGCTGACTTGACATCCATGTGATGCACAAGCCAGCCCTCCTGCGCCGCCATGGCGAGCAGCAGCCTGACGGACTCCAATCTGGCGACCGGAGCGAACACCTCGTCAAAGTCCACTCCCTCCTTCTGGACATATCCCTTCGCCACCAGACGCGCTTTATGCTTGACAGTGGCTCCCTTCTCATCGCGCTTCACTTTGAACACCCACTTCAACCCGATCGGCCTGTGACCGTGAGGGAGGTCGACAAGCCGCCAGGTGCCGTTCTGCTCGATGGAGGCCATCTCCTCCACCATAGCCTTGCTCCAGCATTCTTCTCTGCGTGCCTCCTCAAATGTTGCTGGTTCCTCCCCCACAGCAAGTAGGAGGTCTTCATCCACCTGGAACTCCCGTTCGGCAAAACCGGGAATTCCAGCAGGTCCGAGCACGTTGTCCAGTGCTCTGAACCGCAGAGGCGCCTCGTCGTCATGGTCTGCATCGAGGTCTTGCTCCCCTGAGGGAGGCGTCACGAACTCCACGGGCGCGCTTGGTGCAGAGGATGCAGGTGTGCTCGGCGTGCCGCCCCCGTGCGCGCTCTCCTGCGCGCCTGCGCTCGACGTCGTCGCAGGTATGTGCGGCGTCGATGCTGCTCCACTTGCAGGTGTGCCGTGGTGACCAGGGCTTCCCCCCGGTGTGATGTCTGGCACCTCGGCATCCTGCATCTCCACTGGGGCGCCGTGGCTGACCGTCACCGTCGTGTACTCGACGATGAACGGATCGACATCCTCTGTGCGCGCCTCGTCACCGCTCGAGTCCCACGGGCGTGTTTCTTCAAACACTACGTCCCGCGAGATGTGCGCGCGCCCAGTGCCAGGGTTGAAGAACCTGTACGCCTTGCTCCCGGGCTCGTACCCGATGAACACCATCTTGGTGCTGCGATCATCAAGTTTCCTCTGGTGGCCGCCGGCCACCTTGACATGTGCAACGCAGCCAAAAGTGCGCAAGAAGTGAACGGGCGGTTTAGTGCCATACCAGGCCTCATAGGGCGTCATACCCTCAACGCTCTTCGTCGGCGACCGGTTCAAGATGAAGACCGCCGTGAGCACTGCTTCTCCCCAGAACCGCCCCGGCACGTTCATCGCCTTTAGCATGCTTCTGGCCATGCCGAGGATGGTCTGGTTACGCCGCTCCACCACCCCATTCTGTTGGGGAGTGTAGGGCGCGGTGAGGTGTCTTTGAACGCCTTGCTCCGCGCAGTAGTCCTGGAACGTGCGCGACGTAAACTCGCCCCCGCGATCGGTACGCAGGGTGCCGAGCTTATGGCCCGCCTCCGCCTCGAGATGCGGCTGCAGTTTGATCAGCGCGTCCGTCGCCTGATCCTTCGAGTGCAGAAGAATGAGCCACATGTAGCGGCTCTTGTCGTCGACGAGGAGGAGGAACATCTTCTTGCCGCCTGGGGTTTGCGGCGTGACTGGACCGCACAGATCCGCGTGCGCTAGCTCGAGCGCACGGGATGCACGGAACTTGGACGCCACCGGGAACGGGTGACGGCGCTGCTTCCCTGCAAGACAGCTCTCGCAGACTTGATCGACATGGTCGATTGAGGGCAGGCCCCTCACCATCTCCCCCTTCGACAACTCCTTCAGTCCCTGGAACCCGAGATGACCAAACCTGGCGTGCCACTGCCAGGCCACCTCGGAGCTGCGCGCGGCGAGACAGACTGGCCTGTCGATGGCCAGAACGAGGATGTACAGGCGGTTCGGTGAACGCGATACCTTGGAGAGTAGTCGACGCCTTTGATCCCAGATCCTCAGGACGCCGTGCTCGATCACAATCTTGTACAGGTCCTCGTCAAGTTGCCCGAGGCTGACAATGTTCGCAGTCAGCTTTGGGATGTAGTACACACCCCCAAGCTCCTGATGCTCGCCGCTCTTCAGTCGGAACAGGATTGTTCCGTGCCCCTCGATGGCAACGATCGAGCCGTCCCCGAACCGGACGGTGCCGTGGACGCCGGTGTCGAGCTCGGAGAAGAACGTGCGCACGCCCGTCATGTGATTGGTTGCGCCCGTGTCTAGGATCCACCGAGTGCTCCCCTCTTCGTTCTTCTCGCCAAGTTGAACGAAGAGCTTGTCCTCGCGGATGTGGATCGGCGCTCGATCACCCACCTGGTTCCTGGGCGTGGGCGCGTCGAGGCTCGCCGTCATCACCCCGGCGAAGGCGTTCGGGGCGTCCTCGTCCTCCTGCATCCACTCCACGCCATCGCCGGAGTTGAGGACCCAGCGGGCTTCCGCGGACGAGACCGTCGTGGTCTCATCGCCTTCCCCGGTGTAGATCCACTGGGTGGGCTCTTCCTCGTCGAGAGTCGCAACGCCGAAATTGAGCGCCGCCTCGGTCTCCTCTTCAGCCTGGGCCGCGTGCGCCGCCTCGTCTCTCTTCTTCTTGCGACACTCGCGGGCCCAGTGGCCCGTTTTGCCGCAATAGGCGCACTCGTCGCCCGCCAGCTGCTTCCCCTTCTTCTTGTTCCCGCCTCCGCCGTTGCCGCCGGCGGGAGGCCTGGAACCGCCACGTCCGCCATCACGACCGCGCCCACCGCGGCCACGACGTTGGTTGCTGGAAGAGGCCTTCCCTCCTCCGGATGCTGCTTCGCCCGAGAGTTGCAGCTTGGACACGACGCGGGCCACCAGCTCGTCTTCGGTGAGATTGAGTCGCGCCACGGACCCAGTCCCACCGAGGTTGAACCGTTCTTCCGCCGCCTTGAGCCTCCCGATCAGCTCCTCCAGCGACGTGTCGTTGAGATCCAAGAGGGTCTCAATGGCCATCACGATCTGCGCGTACCTGGGCGGGGCGGCCTGCAGGAACTTGCGCACGATCTCCGGCTCCGTGAACGGCGCGTCGAGGACCTCGAGCTGGTTCGCCAGGTCGCTGAGGCGAACCCCGAACTCGTCCACCGTCTCGCCGTCCTTGAAGGCGAGATCCTGGAACTGCCGACGCAACGTGTTCGCCTTCGCCTGGCGCACGCGATCGACTCCAAGATGCATCTTCTTCAACGCGTCCCACGCCGCCTTGGCCGAGACCTTGCTCGCGATGCTCCCCTGCAACTCCTCCGGCAACCCCAGAGTGATCACCTCCAGGGCGTTGCGATCATCGACGAAATCCGGCGTGCCGACGCACACCGCCTCCCACAAACTCCGCGCCTGGACTTTGAGCTTCATGAGCGCCGCCCATGAGTAGTAGTTGGTCTTGGTGAGTGTAGGGTACTTCGCCTTCCCGTTCTCCTCACGCACGACCCGGTGGAACACCAGGCCGCGGTCACCACCGGACCCGCTCGCGCCGGCGTCGCGCCTGCGGATCGGGGAAGACGACCGCCGTCGACGATCCGCCATGAACGCCGCTGCAATTGCTTGGTCGCGTGTCCACCGCCGGAACCTGGCTCCGATACCACTTGTTATCCCCGGATCGCCGGCGCCCGCCGCCGGAGATGAGGAAGATGGCCGGTGAACTCAACGCGAACACAAATACGCCAAATTGGAACACACGCGAACTCTGGGTTTTTGGTGTTGCCAAACGCGACAACTTTTCTGACTCTGTATTATGCTATAAGTAGATTACAGAAACTACAAACTTGCGGCCATTAGCCACGACGCAGCGATCTTCACGCTCCTTCACCGGTCGTGCCATCCCACGAGCCAGAGCATGCAGATCACCTCCACTTCTACTGCATGCGCGCGCCACGAGCTCCTACTCTCCCGCGCCATCCCACGGGCCAACTTGCAGCATGCGCGCTGATGCACTACTCCTAGAGAACAGATAAGCCTCCGCACGAACACAGCGTGCGTCAGACTGAAGAACGAAGAAACTGATAACTAGGAACAAACGAAGACAGAACGTGGATTATCTAACATTTACTGCTGTACTGCAGTATTATCATCTTCGTTTTATAGCAATTCAGACCACCTAGACCTGTAGCTTCACTTCACATGCTGAATGCCTGTGCAACCATCCAAACCAGACTTTTACAATTGGAACAAGGTCAAGGTTCGGTACTGCGATGGTTCATCTTTCACTGGCGATGTCGAAGAAGTTGATCCTGTGAGTCCATATATACTCCACAATTTCTCAATCTTCTGTTTTTTTTTAAAGATACTGTTTTTTTTATTTCTTTCAGATCATATGATGTTGCAAGAAAATCTACTACCAAGATGCCCCCACCTAATTTTCCCCTCTTTTGCCTTCTGTTTAGACAACAAAGCTGCACTATAGAGGTGCAAGGATTTGGCAAGCTGTCATGGAGGACCTGCTTGCCAAAGGGATGGACAAAGCTGAAAATGTGTGCATTCTTACAAGCAAAGTTTCTGGCAACCATAATGGTTCGCAAGACTAACTGAATTGCATCAGGCTCTAATTTCAGGCTGTTCTGCTGGCGGTTTAACATCCATACTGCATTGTGACAGATTTCATGACCTTCTGCCACCGGCTGCTAGAGTTAAATGCCTTTCTGATGCTGGGTTCTTCATTAATGAGTAAGACAATATCATTTATACTTGTAGCGAGCCCACAGCAAAAAGAAAAACCACAAATGTGATTTTTCAGCCTTTAAAACATAAGCAAAGTGCACTCACTGGGAAACAAAATAAAATGTTCATATATCATTTTCTGGAGACTGAAATTCTTTTCTAACATATGTGATCCTTTTGCTGACAGGAAAGATGTTGCTGGAGTGGGGTACATTGCTGCCGTTTTCGACGATGTGGTTACAACTCATGTACACACTTTTTACTTACCCTTTGTAGTACCGATAATTGATGAATATCATGTGGGGATAATTGCAAGAAATCCAGTACAAGATAATGAGAGGATTCCTACACCTCAGTTCAGCTGATTAAATGAAACTTATTTCATTTTGCAGAACACATGGTCCACTTATTATTCTATCATTTCTGCAAACCTGATTACATTGTTTTCAAATGGCTTAGGGGTCAGCAAAGAATTTACCACCTTCATGCACTTCGATGTTATCTCCAGGAATGGTAAGGTATAAATTGCAAGCAGCATCATAATGCACCTGTAGCTGGGCAGCACATTTCACGCACTCAAAAGTACGTTCTTGCTTTGGATGCAGTGCTTTTTCCCCCAGAACGAGGTGAAACAGATACAGACACCTCTGTTCATCCTCAACGCAGCATATGATTCATGGCAGGTTATCATTAGAGGAGCTTCTTAACTGTAAATATTGGTGTCTTCCGTTATTGTTACCAATCTTACTGGCGTTGCTGTAATATACACATTCTTGTTGCAGGTAAGGAACATTTTGGTGCCAGGAGTAGCTGACCCTCATGGTAAATGGCATAGCTGTAAGCATGACATAGACCAGTGCTCTGCATCGCAGCTACGGGTATTGCAGGGTTGGTCCTATCGCGTCTGCATTCTCCAACAGGCCTGCTATGTCCAAAGCTTAACTAGTCATGTGGCTTAACATTCGGTGCAGGATTCAGGGGTGATTTTCTGAATGAAGTGGCTGAACAAGGGAATTCCGAGTCAAGAGGGCTGTTCATAAACTCATGTTTCGTGCACTGCCAGTCTGAGATACAGGAGCTATGGTTCTCATCTGACTCCCCCATGCTCGGAAACACAGTAATGCACCAAAAACCCTGAAGCTTACATTTCCGTTGGATTAACTCGTGCTTTCAAAGCTTAAGGACATTTTATGTTCAATCTAACGGAGTTTTTCTCACCTGTGCAGACAATAGCGAACGCCGTTGGCGACTGGTTCTTCGACCGCAGCTCCTTCCAGAAGATAGACTGCTCGTACCCTTGTGACTCGACCTGTCACAATCGGATCTACGAGGACCCATCACAAGCATAGCAATTACAGTGGCCTCACTTAGTACTTTCATTCACCATGTTATTACATTTGACGCTCCAGCATTGCTAACAGTAGGGCAATGCGAAGATAGCCATCGATTTTTCATGAATAAGATCTGGTGATGGCGGCTAACTCGGTTGGTACCGGACTGCCGGAAAGTGAGTGCATTTATGATGCCAACTAAGTATCATTGAATTTTTGATTAGCTATATTTTTATAGTATATCTTTTTAATGAGTTGTATTTTTCTCTATAAATTTTGGTCAAACTTGAAATATTTTGACTCTTTAAAATTCTTGGATAATTTAGAAGGGTAATGCTAAGGTACATTTTTTATCTCTTAAGAGGTAATGTCTAGCCATTAATTTTTCGCTTTTTATGGATTACATAATAAATTTAAAATCCAAGAAAATAAAAATAAAACCGGATCCATGTGTGTCATTACTTTATTTTTTTTATTAAACATGGCTACTCCCGCGGTCAAGAAAAAAAATACTATTGTCATTTCTTAGGGAGCCAAATAAATTAAAACTTGATCAAATTTATATGTATGACTTTTTCTGACAAGAATTTATACGTATAACCATGGAATTAAATAGCCCGCTATTTTTGCCGCTATAGCCCGAAATAGCTTGAAAAAAATTGTGTCGCTATTTGCGTTCATGCACAATTCTGTCGCTATTTTGCCGCTAAAGTCCGCTAATTACAGTTTATAAAACGCTAAACACTTTAGCTTTAGCTCGCTATTTAAAACCATGCGTATAACGTTGAGTAAGTATCATCAAAATAACTATAAAATATGTCTTTTACATTAATCTATTTCAACATATAATTATTCATATTACTTTGTATAAATTTAATGTAATTTAAAAAACTTTAACTTGATCTAAATCTATAATTATATTTTTCTTTCAATAGGAAGTTTTGATTCATCTAACATGCATGTATTGTCGTATTGACACGCTGACCACACATACACGCTAAGACTATCCGCACTCATGTTACTCTATTTTTATCCTCTATACTGTCTGGTTATCAAGATTCCCTCTTTTATACTCATTTCTTCCGCATTCATCCATCCTTTATATCATTCACTATCTATTGTGGGTTCACTTGTCACTTTATCTAAATATATTCATGAGAGATCTAGTTTTGAAAAAATTAATTACAACAAATTCAATGGTGCAATCGGAATTTAATTTGGTTTTTTTGTTTGTGAGTTATAATATTTTTTGTAGTTACTTAGCAACAGTGGAGCCCACATATATACTTTCTCCCTCTCTTCTGCGCTGCAGCAGCAGTGGCATGCGCCGGTAGCGTGTTCGGTTTAGAGAACCCCGCTGCAGCAAGTTTAGACTATCCGCACTCACGTTCCTCTATTTTCATCTTCTATACTGTCTGGTCATCAAGATTCTCTCCTCTATACTTATTTTCCCTGCATCCATCTATCCTCTATATCATCCTCTATCCACTGTGGGCCCACTTGTCACTTTATCTAAATATATCCATGAAAGATCTAGTTTTGAAGAATTAATTGCATCGAATTTAATGGTGCGATCGGAATTTAATTTGGATTTTCGGTTTGTGAGATATATCATTTTTGTTGCAACATAAAGTGGGGCCCACCACTGCGCTCTCCGCGCGAGCGCGCGCCGCGTGCCTGCTAGAGATGGCAACGGGGACCCGATACCCGATTCCCCGCGGGGAATTCCCCTGTTAGGGGACGGGGATGGGGAGACTTTAGTCCCCACGGGGAATGAAACGGGAGAAAATCTTTCCCCGTCGGGTTTCGCGGGGATGGGGATGGGGAAGCATCCCCCGTTCCCCGCATCCCCGCCCCGCGAAACTATTTCTCGTAGCAATCTTACACCAATCTATTAAGTGTATCAATTTATTATTTTTATATAGATATAATGTATTAGATATATGGAGGTGTGTTGATAATTTGATATCTTTTAATGATAAGTTGATGATTTTCTAAGGTACTTGTTATTTATTTATTATTGAATTTGTGATGATTAATATGTTGAAGCGGGGATGGGGAATCCCCGCGGGGATTAATTCCCCGACGGGGACGGGGATGGGGAATAAATTATCCCCGATGGCATTCGTGGGGATGGGGATGGGGAAAATTCTCCCCCGCGGGGACAGGGATGGGGACCTAACCCCGACGGGGAATTCCCCGTTGACATCCCTAAGTGCCTGCGCCATCTTCGCTAAACGGTCTGCCCTCTGCTGTGAATAGCGTATGTGCGCGTATAGCGTCTGGGATAGAGGCCCCCGCTGCGGTTTTTTTTCACGCTAAATCGATATAGCGTATGCGGGAGGGTGTCCGGTGCGGGTAGTCTTAGAGGATGCGCTCATTTACAGTTCAGTTTAGAGAACCCCGTTGCACCAAGTTTTAACGCTATAGGATCTTTTATCTCCATTTACCGGATAGTATAGTGTTCGCAGTGCAGTTAGTCTAACCAGCGTAACCACGTACACACACGCTAACCACGTACGTACACGTATACACACTAACCAGGCTAGCCGCATACACAGGCTAGCACGTGCTAATCACGTAGACATAATACATGCAAATCCTAGCACATGCAAAATCAAGTGTACTAATATTATGGTAATCAAAATATATCAAGTACAAAGTTAGAAAATAAAAAAGATTTACCATATCAGCCAATCGAGATCACACATGCATACCAATCAAATCTAAAAACATATTTTTTATATTTAAAACTTTCCTTATTTATACTATTTTATAAAATAAAAAATTAAATAAATATATATTTCATTTGTTACCTCTCAAGAGGTAGAGGTAATAGATGATCGTGACCGTCCGATCAAAATAAATGGACGGTTCATAATCGTTTGAAGGTACCGCAGCAAAGCTCAATTTAGAATGGAGGGAGTACAATACAAGGCATACTAGATGTTTCCTATGTTCCACACCATGTTTATGGCCATTAGAGCATCTCTAACCGTTTGACATTTTTCGTTTGACATATTTGGGAATTTGCCAAGTCTCAAATGAATTTGGCAAAGGTGGAAAGACTTAATCTCCAACCGTTTTGCATTTTATTTTGGCAAATTCCAAAATTGTGGACCCACACCAAATTCTTGTGCGCACTGGCGGCCTTTTCCGTCGCGCCAATTCCTTCGCGGGCAGATCGTCTCCATCGCCGGGCAGATCGTCTCCATCTCCAATTCCGTCGCGCTAATTCCTTCGCGGGCAGATCAATTCTATCGCCAGGCAGATCGTCTCCCCTGAACCGGGCAGGCGGCCATCCACTTCCCTGAGCAGGCGGCGCGAGGTTTCTCGTCGCGGGCGGAAAAAAGACGTCGAAGCCGCGCGGGGCCAAATGCCAAGTCGGAAGGGACTTGCATATATGCCTAGTGAGGCCAGGAATTTGCCAAGTTGATAAAAATGCAAAGCCCAAATGCAAAACGGTTGGATAGGAGATTTTTCAATTTTTTGGCAAAAATACAAATGCAAAATCCAAATACCAAACGGTTGGAGATGCTCTTACTAAGCTGAACTGGCAGTAGTTAAATCAAAATTGGCCACAACTACTAGCTGTCTAACAGCATTTCTCAGAGCAACTCAACTTAGGGTAAGTTTAGTTCGCCTGCCAGCTTTGCTGGCCTAGTCTCTCAGCAAGGTAAACCTTGTGTAGGTGAGACAAACCAGCTCACCAAGGGGGTGAGCCAAATCCTTGGTTGCACGGATAAAGGAAGGTGAGCAAGGAATCCAGACATATTACCGCTCTGTTTGGCAACGCTCTGTTTGGCAAATGGTTTTTATGACTGATTGTAGCTGTCACAATGTTCTATGAAAGAGAAATAAACTATAGTATGGCTGATAAATCGCTGAAGAACAGTGTAGTACATGTTCCATTTTTTGGGTGATGAGGTGAGTCGAGTCCTGGCTACTAGAGATCCAAACGCGCCCTTGATCTCTTTCCTTTCGCTGAAGATGACAGCTAGCTCATTAGGACAGAATACTTTAAAAGTACTTAGATAGGCGGTAAACACAATGATTATTACTTCTAATAATTGTCCATCTAATATAAACCGTGGTTCACATTAATTTATAATAAGTAAATCTTTTTTAGTTTTAAACAAGTTTATGTAAAAATTATCAAACATTGTCAGATTTGTTATAGATTCGTTGTATCAATATATTTTGATAGTTTATTTAAACTTGTGGATATCAATATATTTCTTATAAAAGTGTGGTTAAAACTAGAGAAAATTATTTTTTAAACTTAGTACAAATGTAACCACTCAGATACGCGTATGTGCACTTATCTCAACACTCATGCCCTATGTCTACATGTTTGAAGAACTAATTTGAACCGGTAAATCTTTGGATTGATAAAATCACCGTAAATGTCTCGTTATTGACGGACATGTCATCTACCACTAAAAGAATTTTATCGTTAAATCCTAGAATCATTTTTTAAAAAAATATAGATATTCGTGTCAAGTCGAGAACTTCATCATAGATGGACAGGTCTTACAAGAACCTAACCAAAAGTAGATAAGTTTGACTTAAACCAAAGCCAGTGTAAACTAATTTGTCACACAAGAGGCACAATATTTTTTTTATCATAGATTGTCATTATAGATCTATATAGTTTTATATGTTACTACCTCTATAAAAAAACTTGATGGGATAGGTTACTATCAGATTGAAGGAGAAGCTGACATATAGGGCCCATATGTCAACGAGTAGAGGGAGAGAAATAGCAGGGGTATTTTGGGTTATACAGAAAATGCGTATGCATACAAGGGTCTGACAGTGGGTCCAACCACTTAGGAGACGTAGAAAACGATAAGAATCAAGTAGACAGAATTATAGTGGCAAGTTTCAAAATAGGTGAATTGTAGTGGCATATCTAAAAACTTCAAAAATCATAAGGTATGGATCAAATAATCCTAGCTTTTTAAGCCAAACTATCTAAAGTGTGACTTAATTTATATAAAGGGCTACTGATATTTATATCATTACTTTAATCATGAAACATATTTTCATAGTATATCTATTTTTGTCGTAATGTTTGTAATTTATCTATAAATTTAGTTAGATCTTAGACATTTTGATTTAAAATCAAACTAAAATATAAAAAATAAACATAGACAGTAATTTCTACATAATTATCGAGTGCCTTAGGCTTTGTTTGGCAGGACTTAAAGCAGCTTTTGCTCATTTATACAACTGATTTATTATGAGAAAAAATATTATTTAATGGTTGATTTGTATAGATTAAAACCGCCTTATAGTGAACAAAGTCTAAGTTTAAGAAGGTGTGCGAGATGAGACACACTAAGACCTTATTTGGATATAAAATATTTTAAAGATTTAGAACAGTATACCAAGGTCCTGTGAAATACTTTGGTTTTTGAGTGTTATGAAGTGTTTGGGTTTTGGACACCATAGTATTGCTAAAAACGTAGTCTTTTGAAGTTTTAAAAACTCCACCCTATATTTTTTTTTCTAAATCATAGTTTTATTTACCTCTTGCTTCTAAAACCGAATATTTTTTTATATTAGAGTTTCTTAGAACCACAACATTCAAACAGAAGAGCCTAAGGCCTTGTTCGTTTACTCAGGATCCAATCCGGGAGCTGATTTATTCCAGCCCAGGAACGAGTGGATCCAGGCGTGTCACTCCTTTCGGACCTGCAACAATTCCTTGTTATACGGTCACCGAACAACTTCGTTCCGGAGCTCAGGAGGTCCGGATTCAATCCAGGCCCTGTTGTGCAATCCAAGCCAGGCCCGTTTTGGTTCCAGGCCAGGCCGAAATGAACACAAATTTGAGCTCATATCTGGATTAAAAACGGGTCTCTTCGACCCGCCTGGATTGGGCCATGTTCCAGGCCAATCGGACAGAACCGAACGAGGCCTAAAGCTTCTATTGGCCGCTCGTGATGCGCCGATGCCTCCCGATTGGGCATCGACAACCTCGTGTTCGCAGCATTGTTGGCCCACGCTTAATATATATTATTACTTGTTATAATAAAAAATTAATAGTCTATGATTATATTAAAAGGTATAATAAATAAAATCTTATCATATATATCCTCTAATATCTCTACCTAAGTACAGTAAAATATTTTGATTTATCTAAATTTGTTTGTCTATTATATTAGGATATATATATATATCTACTGACATATTTTGTTCTACCAGATCACTTATGTTTCATTGTAATTTATGTTTTAAATAACGTACACTTAACTAGCAATAATAATTCAACGATCATCTCTTTTTACTATAAGTCGTATTATAAATGTAGACACTCACATACATATACGTACACTAACTTCTACAAACAAAGACATATCCTACTCCACTATGAGCACTTTTGAAATACTAACGCTAGATTTTAAAATTCATAAGTCATCACAAAGCAACGCATTGTCGACAGAACGGTCACCTACCACGGATATAAGCACCTCTAAAATACTAAGCCGATAGATTTTTAGTATTCATATATCACTATATGTGCTCTAATATCGACAGATATGGCCGGTCGTTTGTGGAAAAAATAGCAAGCATGTTAAATCGTTAAATATTAGGATAAATCTAGAAAAATAAAGTTTGATCTAGAGCAAAAATCTAAATAATTAAGCTACACTTAATTCTCATATGTTAAAACTCTTTGATCGGCCCTTCTTATGCATAATTTCCGGTTCCACCACTGATAACATCTCGTATATTGTGCCATAAGCCCACAACCACACGCACTGACACGGCGACACACCTCGCCCTAGTCACCTCTTTCGACGACGCCAAACCAGCAACCACAAGACACGCGCACCACCTCGACGAGGACCATGTGTTAGGCCTATTTGGCAAAGTTATGTTTTCTGATTCTTTGGTGAAGTGATTTTGTGGCTAAAGGTGATTCTCTTTAATTATTTATCATAAACTCTCAAAATTAGGATAGAGAAAAAGAATCACTCCACATATTTTTTTTTCAGCTCTCAGCTTTTTAGTTTATTTCAAAGAATCATTTCACAAAATCAATGAAGAACCACTTCTCGTTAAAAAATACGTTTGATAGTTAGAGGATGATTCTCCCTAAAATCTGTTTTATGGAGCGCTACCAAACAACCCCTTAAATAGAGAGATCTATCAGCTGGATTGCCGGGAAACGGGGTGTTGCCCGTGCCAACCAAATCTAGACCGTCCACCACTACCTCTGTCACAGAACAGCCATGATATTCTTGCTAGTTAAATTTTCTTGAGTTTAACTAAGATTATAGAAAATTTTAGTAACATTTATATCTCAGAATAAATTTATTATAAAAATATATTCATTAATCTATCTAACATTACTAATTATATATTGTGAATATTAATATTTTTAAACATAATTTGTTAAAGTTAAAAACGTTAGCTTCTCGGAAATGACATTTATTTTGGAACCGAGCGAGTAGGCCATAGGAATGCAGATGGAATGAAGATTTCCATTTCTGGTTCGAAGGGTTTAGAGCATCTTTAAGAGCAACCTATTTTTTCTTCCCAAAATCAGTGTCAAGAATTTTGGTCTTATAAGTTTTCATCTTCAAGAATTTTCAATAAATCACTTCTAATAAAAATCAAATTTTGGTCTTATAAGTTTTTTTTTCCATGTCAGCCTTCACAGCTCGTGCGAAACCCTTTGCGCCGTCGCCGAATTCTACATTGTGGCGCTTTGCGGTTCGTGACCGCCCCAGCAGGCAAACAATGGCTATCGGCAGAGCATGCAACGACCACAGAGCACCACGATGTAGAAATCGGCGGCAGCACGAAGGGTTTCACACAAGCTGAAAAAAAAACCTTGTAGGATCAAATTTTGATTTTTTTTGGAAGTGATTTATTGAAAACTCTTGGAGATGGATTTTTTTCCTTCTAATATCTTTTTGGAAATTGGCAAACACCATAATTTTGGGAAGAAGAAAATATGGTACACTTAGAGATGCTCTAAGGCCAAATCTATAGGCCAAATCTTTCAGAAAAAAACAACAACAGAGCAATGCAAGCGCACAACGAGATTGGACGACTAATCAGGTTGAAGCATACGGCGTCGTCATAATAAGGGTCCTTTTAAAGCAGGGGAATGAATAGAAACATCTCCACTAAAAACTAAAATAATAACTAAAATGATATTCCTATGAATTACCTACCAGAGAAAAGTCCGGTATCCCGAAGGGATTGAAGTTTCTAAATGAGGCCCAAGGGAAGAGAGCCGAAGCGGAGCGGCAACACAGGGAAGGTCGGGTGAGGCCCAACGAGGCGGGAAGTCGGAGCCTTGGAGGACACCAGGTCAAGCAAGGTTAAGCAAGGGTTGTGAAAGAGCAAGAACCACTTGTCCTCTTTTAGAGTTTGATTATAGAACTTACAGCCTGTTTCACATTCTAGCATGCCATTGTGATTGGTGTAACATCACCATGTAGAGTTTTCTACAGCATTTTTAATACAATACGGGGCACGCTTGTTTCATAGTCACAATATCCTTTTAAAGATTGAAAGTCTGCTACGCATAACTAGAGATATCAGATTCTAACATATTGAACACAGACACTCTTCTGTACCAAAACAACGAAAAAGCTTAAAAACAGAGTCGCCCCTTCTAGTCTCACGAAAAAGAAAAACATATCACCACGACCAAGTGGCTTTCACTTCAGTCTTAGCCTTGTTCAGGTTCAGGAACTTAGCTCTGAACCCTCTGTGTCAAAAAAAAGAAGACAATAACCGGGACAGAAAAACTGTCCCAAGCCTCGAACTAGCAAGATTCGTACCAGGGAGCACAACTGACATTTTTCTACTGGATTGTGCAGGTATAACAAAGAATGAACACTATAATTATAGCCATACCACATAATAATCTGAATCGGAACATCCTGGGAGACATCGGAGGAACACAACAAATTGCAAAACCAGTAACCACCCCTGCAAATAATCCATCCTGGAATTGCAAATGCAAACAACTGATGCCATCAATTTGGTGGCATTCCGCATTCCTCCAGATTCAGGACTAAAAGATCCTTCCAAAATCCTTCCTAACGGTTGGTGGCAGTCCACTCGCTGCAAACGAATGGCCAGCTCTCCCTCCTACACAGCAATGACTTATTTGCATCAGTACTATGCTTGAATGACATGTAGAGAAGACTTGCTACAGTTTCAAATAAAAGTCAATTGGAATGCAGATATAAATAATACTTCCTAATTCCAAATTATAAGTTGCTCTGGCATCTAGATATACACTATGTTTAGATACGTACTCCCTTCGTTCCAATTTATAAGACGTTTTAAATTTTCCAGATTCACTGCTTTTGCTATGTATCTAGACATAGTCTAAGTGCGTAACAAAAATTATGCATCTAGAAAAAACAAAACGTCTTATAATTTGGAATGGAGGGAGTAGCTTTTACTATGTATCTAAAATATCGAACAACTTATAATTTGGAATAGAGAAAGTAATAAATATGTAATAGGAATAAGATAGGTATGACGAGCCTAAGTGCAGAATAGGATAACAATATAATGTGCTTCTTGAAAATAAATGTAATTGCATAGCAAGCTATGATTAACAAATTACAAGTTCTGTCATACTTGGCATTTACTCCCTCCGTCTCTGAATAAATCAATTCCTAGAATCCGTGTCAATCAAAAATTTTAAAGTTTGACCAACTTTATAGAAAAAACAAAGAACATCTATGATATAAAGTGAATATATTATTAAAATATATCTATGATATATCTAATGATACTAATTTGATACAATAAATCTTGACAGAATTTTCTAAAAAATCAGAATTAGTTTAAAAAGTTTGACTCAATACAACTCTAGCCCCTTGTTTAGATACCTTCAAACTATCAACTTTTTTTCACTCTCTCTCCATCACATCACCGTCACATCAATTTTTGGACGCATGCATAGAGCATTAAATGTTGGTAAAATAAATAACTAATTACACAGATTAGTTGTAAATCACGAGACAAATGTTTTGAGCCTAGTTAGCACATGATTGGACAATATTTGTTAAATACAAACGAAAGTGCTACAGTTGAGAAAAAAACTCATCCTTGACATCTAAACAAGGCCTAGGAATCTATTTATTCAGGGACAATACTCCCTCCAGTCGAGAAAAATTGATGTTTCCGACCAGAGGATGGAACTGATTTGGCTGCCAAAAAGTTGTCAGATGTCAGATATTGAGCTCCAAAGTGATACACCTCCTAAACTTTAGTCACGGTCACATCGAATGTTTCGATACTAATTTGGAGCATTAAACATAAGTTAATTATAAAGTAATTGCACAGATGGAGACTAATTTACGAGACGAATCTAATATTCCATCATTTGACAGTGTGGTGCTACAGTAAACATGTGCTAATGATGAATTAATTAGGCTTAATAGATTCACCTCGTAAATTAGTCTCCGACTATACAATTAGTCTATATTTAATATTCCAAATTAGTGTCCAAACATTCAATGTGACAAGGACTAAACTTAAGTCCCTGGATCCAAACCCTAAACCGGTGCCACGTGAACGTACTATGATCTTTAATTTTTTATTTTTGTAGTGATTCAACTAATACTGCAACATCCATTTCTATGAATATTAAAAGTAAAAGCAAGGTATTGCAATGACATTGCAAAACTGGTTAAGATGAGACTACAACAAGATAATGCCAATTAAATTTCTGAAGCATGCCTTACCTAAGATCAAAGGTGAAAAAGAGAACTGCAAGCAGAAGGAAATATAATAACTATGTGAAGTACATGACCATACCAACCATACAGATAAGATAATCCTAAGTACGAAAGCATGAAAATTACCCCAGGGCATTCCGTCACCCATGGTATTAGGTGGAGGTTCTGTCCAGGCAGGTTGACCATTGTGATGAGCCCTCGTTGGACGGATGTAACTGGAAGTCATGTTGTTGTACTGTTGAAATGATTGTCCACGATAGTTTGGGAAACTTTGCTGAGAATAATTTGCATGTTTGTAACCATCCAATGTGACATGACCTGGAGTATGTGTACTCTCTCCCAGAGATGATGCGTGAAATAGGTGTCCACTTCTGCAGCAAAAACATGTATACTAGTAAAGCAGCAACTCCACTTGAACTGCCCTAAAGACAATGGTAAATGTGCATCTAGATCCTTTGAATAGAGTAGGGCAAACTTAAATGAAAAGAAGTGGGAAAATCAATACTACTTTCATGTGGAACATCATTTTCAATGATGGTGGTTCCACAAAGGCATGCAATGGTGCAATGTATGATGCAATAGAAACCAGCAGCACAGCTATAAAGGTGATAACTCTGAGCTGTGTTTTCCTGAAGTGCGAACAAACTATATAATTTACAGTGTAAAATAAAATGACACTAATGCATCCCTGCTGGTTGACAAAAAAAAAACATGTCCAGTTGGGGAAAGACCACACCCACGGTATGTCAGTATGTCACTAAGAAGGGCTCAACCGGAACCTGACCAAGAAAGGTCACGAAAGCTGGGCGTCCTCATACATGGTGATGCTGACCCCACATTGTACAGGCCTTAACCTGTGCTTTGAAGCCCAACGCACTGTCAGCCCCTTACACAAGGGCCCGCCCACCACAGGCGGTTCACCCATGCTGGCCAAGGGAACCAGCAAGTGACCTTTTTTACACAACTTGAAATTTGCTCCCATGGGGATTCCAGGACCGGGTACTACCAAGGTCACTGCAACCACTAGGCTACAGGCCCCTTCGCCTGCTGGTTGTTGATCAGAAGCAAAGCTCTCAAAAGAGGGGTAACTTCTGTTACATAAACTTCTTCACACACCTAAGCACATCTAATCACATCAAGAAATTACTATGATACCTTTGATTCAAAGGCGAAGGGTTTGCACTTAAAATATCATGACTTTGGGCAGGCGCCAATCTGCTAGATCTGTTTGTTTGGCCACTTGCATCTCTCAGGTGAAGACCACTTAACCCAGCTGACAATGATCGATCCTCTTGCAGGAGTGACTCGTCACTGCATATCATAATAGCAAAGGAACCTTTAAGTTGTAGGATACAATACAAATAAATAACTTAAAAATGCACCATTACCTATAGTTGGGATCCCAATCGGCTGGATCTGGTACTGATGAGGTGGAGGGCAATGTATCTGCTGACACATCGGAGTGTAAAGGAAAGCCGTTGTAATTGGTGGGCGGAAAAGAACCATGACTAGAAAAAGGGTCCGAAGGTAAACCACTGCCAAATCCCCTTTGAGATCTCCAGCTATAATGACCAGAATTAGGGAGTGCATTGTGTAGGTAGGTAGAATTTCCTCGGCCATATGCATCAAAGCGAACAGTACTGGTACCATCTCCTTGGTGTCCCTGGATCAGTTGAGATGTGTGCTCATGTGGTGGCATTGGCATAGGTGGATAACCCTGATTCCTCCTCCTATTGTATTGGCCTACAGCAGCAACCTTTCCCAATGAAGAGCCATGTCCACCACCTCTTGAAGGAGAGGCACCATACTTTCCATTAGGACAACCTGTTGGGATTTGCATCTGGGAATTTGGTGGTGTAAATTGTGATGGACTGGCCCCAAGAGACATATGCCCTGGACCACCAGGACTTAACCGAATGCCACCACCATGTGAGAGATGAGGTCTTCGTCGAATATCCGGACTAGATCCGAGAAACGATCCTCCAAGTTGGGAACGTAAATTAAACCCAGAAGGATCCATCGGCGAATTATATATGTTGACACTGTTAAAATCATAGCTTCCATAGCTGAAACCAGCATTATCATTAAAGCTACCATGGCTATCAAAACTGCCACAACTGCTTCCATATGAAAAAGGCATATTTGGTTGCAAAGCATTGTTAAATCGTAGGCATCTGTTAATGCTTCCAACCTAAAAATGCCATAATAAGATGTTACAGGAATATCTTACAGCTTATCAACAAAACAGAAGCATAAGAGAAAACACTTGCAACCTGAGGAGAAAGACCAGCACCCAGCAAGTGACCTCCTCCTGGATTGTGGTCAACTACTGCAGCACGACCAACAGGCTACAACACAAAAGACGACATAAGATGCTGGACTTACAAACCAGATATTTACTAACTTATCTCTCATGCTTTTTTGGAGCATATCTGCTACTAGCAATTTAATGTATCTCAAAACAAAGACATAAGAAATGGAGATGTCCAAATGCCCCCACCCAGCTGATGAGGCCAGGGAAGCACAACTGAAGTTAATTTTTGGAGTTTTCTCATCACAAGTAGGATGTGAGAAAATTCATGCAGCAGGCAATCTGGACTCTGGATTAAGACTGTACTCACAATTCGTGGGGCCTCCTGGGCAGGCTCGTAAGGACCAGTGAAGGCTTCACCAGTGATGAATGGATGATATGAGGCCTGAAATAGATTTGCACATTTGTGAAAAACATCCGATGATTCTTTGAGATACAAATTAATTCCATAGAAGCAAAGTAAAATACAAAGTTTAGAGGCATGAGGATTGAAATATATTCCAGTTTACAAAGACAATATTATACCCAAAAACAAAAATGTACTGGTGTCATTGGCAAATACCTGCAGCGGTGACCATCTCTTATTAGGATCAAACTCAACAAGTCCTCTCAAGAAATCAACCAATGCCAAGCAATCAACCTTTTCTGTCTCTGAACAAAAATTGCAAGAAGTGAGAATATATCGTTGTACTTTCAACTTTGTAATGAAAACTATGATTTGTTTGTTGCTTTTTTAAAAAAAAACACATGGGTATGGCATTTTTCATTCAAGAAAGTTGCACTCGTCATTGCAATGAATGCAAGTGGCCCATTAATAAAGCATCAAATGTGCATAACTCCAGTACATGCAAGTATTATAAGTCCATGTAATTTGTCCAGTTCATGAAGCATATTCAACTGCAGTGCACAATCTGGATGAGACATGCAGCTGGAGTTAGGTCCTAACTAATGTGCAGTTCACTGAGATGCAGACTTATCATGTAATCCACATTACTGCAGACTTCGCTGATAAATATAATTACCAGCTCTGCGATTGAAGAAAATAGTTGTGCTAAAGTATCATAAATGCCATCCCCTGTGAGTTGTTAAAAACTAAAAAAAATTGAAGTGCCATTAGATTAATTCAATATGGAATATTTATTGTGCAAGAGAGATGGTTATTCAAATAAATATTGAGTGGACCAAAAAAATGGTGTGACAAAGAAACACTAATCTCTTGGAACACACAACACTAAAGCGAGGATTCCAGTATTAACCTGGCAAGTTTTCCTCACTCAAATTCTTCCAAGGGTATGTAAATATGAGTCTGTCAAGCCTTCCACGAGGGAAATACCATCTCCCTACCTTCGGCTTCTTGGAGTCCCTCTGTGTTGAAGGATGTAATCAGGTTACAGATGGTAATGGATAAAGCACGGTATTGACAAAACCTTAAGAACAACTTCAAGAAAACCATTGAACTTACTGCTTCGATCTCATCTTCACTTAAAATTCTGTATGCACTGCCAGCACCATTCCGAGCCTCGCTACTAGGATAGATACTTCCAACATGCTTAAAAAAATCCCCGGTGTTTTTAGCCTCACGTAGCAGATTATCTGATGGTTGCCCACTGTTTATAATTGAATATCGAGAAAGCAGATATTTATGGAGTTCGAGTTTTCTTAATTAAAGTGAAAGAGCTCAAACAGTTGCCACCTAATCCAGTATAGCTCTATAGGTGATTCACCCACAAAAATAAACAAATGGAACTTAAAACCAAGGGGTTAATTTTTCAGTAGGAAGCACTAACCCAAGGATCTCAATCATACGGCAAAGAACATCATATTCTGATGCACCGGGAAATAAAGGCAGCCCTATATACAGCTCAGCAACGATGCAGCCAAATGACCACATATCAATGGCAGTAGTATATCTGGCATTTGTTAAGCGCACAAGTTGACAAGTTAAAATTCACAAAGCCGCAAATCATAATGAAGCCTCATCATAGACTAACAAAAGAGGAACAATTTATGCATCGTGAGATGCTTGTGTAACTATAGATAATGCATCTGATTGTAGACATGACACACAGGATACGGATAACCAAGAAGAACTTCTGGAGACCTGTAATAACGGCTCTGAAAAAGAAAACGGTAGAAGCTTGACTTGAATTTGATAAGATACTATTATAGCATAAAATTCAGACAGCTGAGTGAGTTCAAACAAAACCTGAATATATGAATAAATGGTTTTACCCTCCATGCACGCTGATCCAAAATCAATTACTTTCAGTCCAGCTGCTGTTTTTACACTGCAAAATTCACCACTTAATCATCAGGCTATAGGATTGATGAACGCCAACACTGACATTGAGAAGAATCAACTCACGTTGGAGCTATAAGGATGTTTTCTGGTTTTAGATCACAATGAATAATGCCAGCATCTTTCATGATAATCAAAGCATCCAATATCTGAAAAGAATATACACATCACATATTGTAATAGATACATTAGAGATCCATTCAACATATTAAAATGACAACACACCTGTCTTGAGAAAGTTCGAACATATTTCATTTGCAAACCTCTTAAATTATTCCTTTTCAACAGCTCATACCTATGAAAATGTAAGTTATGTCACCGCATGAATCAAATATAGTGCAGATAGATTGATGAAGATAAGTCAAATGAAAGTTGTCTTACAGGTTGTTACCGAGCATTTCAAAGGCTATACACAAATGGTTTTGGCAGAGAAAAAAATCCAGCATCCGGACAATGTGGTGCTGATCATCAGGATCAAATTTCTCATTTAACTGCAGGCAATATTATAGTCAGTGTGATTCATATTTTTTCAAGCATCCAGTAAAACTAAATACTAACTTGCAGCATAGAGTACCATACCAATCTTAATAAAGAGACCTCCATGATAGCCTGCTGGTAAAAGGCAGGGTGGTTCTTTATAACCTTTACTGCAACATAATTGTTAGTTTCTGCATCCCAGCATTTCGCAACCTGTCCAAAGGTACCTTGGCCAAGCATTTCTTGGACAACATACCTAATTCACAAAATATCAAAATAAGTTTGGCCTATTTTAATGATGTCCACAGTTTTAAAATCCTGAAGTCTGAAATGTAAAATGTCAAATAGCAGTGGAGCAATGAAGTTTCCTCTTACAAGCCCAACACATCGAAAGAATAAGCCAACATTGTGAAAGTCCAACTACACTAAACATTTGGGTTCATCAAGGCTTGTCTAATTGTTATCAAATATTATAAGAAAATCAACTTCACCCAAAGCAAATTTTATCTTGTAAAAGAATGTACACAAAATTACCAGAAAAATATATAATACTCACTCCTTTGAAAACATAAGTCCATAACCCCAACAAATACAACAATGAGTAATTCAAAATCCTAAACTCTGAAATGTTTAATGTCAAAATAGTGGAACAGTGAAGCTTCATCATATAAGCTCCATGCATCAAAAGAAGATTCTAAACATTGTGCAAGCCCAACTATACTGAATAACTGGGTTCATCGAGGCATGTCTAAACAAATCTCACCAATATATGAAAATTAACTTCACCGAAGCAAATTTTATCTTATAAAATGTACACAATTCCAGATTATTACACACTCCTTTCAAAACAATAGTCCATAGGAAACTTGATGGCCAGTAAACACACATGCATCCATTATATGGTATAGTATAACCACCTTATCTCTTACACATCATTAAAGTAGTAGTAGCTATATTGTGAAATGGAAAATTTTGGTACTTTATAAACAACAAAGACAGGAAAACTAACCTGCGGCTTGACTTTTTATTAATCAGTTCCAGGTTGACATACAAGATGAGATCAGAATTTGCATTGTCAAGACCATCGTTGTGAACTGGAACTGCAGGATTGGTGAGAAAGCGCTTAGGGTTTAGTGACTCTGAGTACTTATACTCAGGATTGCATTTTACAAAAGTTTGGATGATGTCTGTGGTTAATCTTGCAACAAACTGCATGAATAAACAAATGTAGTTTAGAGTAGATCATCACTCATCGGAAGTATACGCACAAGAGGTGCATATTATATACAAGAATGACTGACAAAATGGGTTGTATCAAACCCACTCATTTTGAAGGATGTCCTTACAGCATTCTTCCTCTAATCAGGTCTGTATAATTTAAACACCCTAACAACCTAAAGAAAGATTCTTTTGACTGAACAATAACAGGGATCCTGGCATGATGTAAGTTGTCTCCGTATCACTTATGATCAGATTAAAAGTGAACAGGTTCTGGTGCACTAGTGGTAAATGAAAACTAGAACTAGTGACTACAAGACTGGAACAGAGAGTCAAAAACATGAAGCTAGTACATACTACATATAATACAATGGTGCAAACGAAATTTGTATAAGACGCATACAAAATATGTGGTTACCAAGCCTGAAAGAGGCATGAAGTTTGCACCTGACGGAATTAAGAATCAAAGGACAATTTCAGTGAAAACACTATACCACCTGGTCAAACCATAGTTGCTTGAACTATGCGTGCAAGCAACAAGAACAAGAGAAAAATGAGAAATAGCAGCAGGGGCCGCACCGATGATTATTTGAATAGTTGAAGTCGTAAGAGTTTAAGCTTTTGATTTACTACGAGCAGTCCAGCACAAAACTAAGTCCCAATTGCATCAACGTTTGCGAATTGTTTAATCTAATTGAGAACTCAGCAAATTGAGGCCGTACAACGGCAGCAGGAAGCAAGCATCGCTGGGTAGCCCCAAGAGAGGGGAAGGTGCAGAAAACGTACAGGCCTCTTCCTGACGGCGCGGAGGTTGCTTGAGCGGGCGGAATCCCCATTGCCCGGACCTGAAGGCGACGCCTCCGCCCGCTCCCCTACCGCCGCAGCGAACGGCCGGAAAGCTGAGGACTCGCTTGGCGCCCACGGCGGCCCAGGGGAGTCCCCCTCCCTCCCAGGTTCCTCCATACGCCTCCGGCAACCACCTCACCACCTCCCAGTGCGCAGGCGCTGGAGCTCACGGAGATCAACCGGCCGCCCGTCCCACTCCACCGATACTCCACCCTCCGCTCCTATTAGGATCGCGGTGGCCGAAGCATCGGAACTTCAGCAACAGCAGCAGCAGCTAGGCGGCGGCCGGCGGAGTCCAGCTGCATCCTACACGGCAGCCATCGCTCAATGCTCCTGCGGCTGCCGATCCGATCCTCCGCCCCTCCCCTGCTCCGGCGCTCCCGACGCGAAGCCGGCAGCTGGGAATCGGGCGGATTGGTCGTGTAGGGTTCTGGGAACGGCACGAGGAGTGGGGTTGCTTGCCGACGCCGGATTCGGGAGGCGGAGCGGAACGAGGGGTGGGTGGCGGCGGTGGCGGAGGAGTGGGGAATTTGGAGGCCGGGGCGGCAAGTCCCAGTTCCCTCTTCCTCTTCTTCCCCTGCCCCGTCTGCGTCAGCGTCCCCTCTCTATTTCTTTCTGTCAGTGTTTTTTCCGCGGCTTCGCTTCCGGCGAGAGTATATATACGCGGCTTGATTAATCGAGATATTAACTAGGGTATCATATTAATTCGTCTATTAGGGGTGAAATAATATTCTTCTAGTATCAACGGGCCCTTGTTATCAACGGCTCACGTGCCACGTTCACGCTAAACACGGCTGTCATGGCGTCCTAGGCAAATGGAATACCATATACCGCATGCCAGCGACCCAGCGTGACCATCGGATCGGTTAGATCTAAGGAGAATCAAAACAGACTTTATCATAAATGGTTTCCTTTATTATCAATAGTTTTTTATATCATGAGTATAATATTGTGAACCTTTCATGGTATAGATAAACACACGGGTTGTGAATAGTATTCACAACTTATACAATGTTTATCATATGTGACACGAGGCTTTAGATGCAAGACTCAAGTAAAATGGTGTCACAAGATATAGTCGTCCACTATGGGCGTGTTTGGTTTCCTGGTTGTGAACGAACCTGGCTGCCCGGGTGCAGAGTCATTGCGTTTGGTTGGCCGGAGAAGCATCAGAGCCTGGCTGACCGCATGCAAGATGTATTGTCGGGCCTGGCTCGAGGAAAACAAGATTCGTTTCCGTTTCTTCTCAACCTGGTTGGCGCGGGCAGCTGAACGCATGTCTTGTGGTTCGATTGAGAGAGTGCGAGCCTATCCAGATGTACGTAAACACCCAACCAAACAAACGCGCGATGTGGCCAGGCTCTGCTCAACCAGGCGTCCAAACAAGTAGCACCTGTATCACCATAGCTTGGCTGAAGCGAGCCTGCATGCCGCGTGCAAGCCTGGCTGCCCCCGTCAACAAACCAAACATGCCCTATATCAGTGCCGACACGGGCACATGCTTAGTGTCGTATCTAGGCCAGCACATGACGTCACGACTTATTGGTCGTTTGATACTTTTGAACGATGAATTCTCTTATATAATCATTGGACCAATAAAAACAACATATATGAAGATAAATTTCTCTAAAATCCTATGTCTCCACCCCCCACCCCCACACTCATCTCCCTCTCGCTTGGCCTCTCTTACTTTTATGCACCAATGACTCTTGTGTGGCTTCAGGACTAATCGGGGGAGGTGGCACGGTGACAGTAGCAGGGCACGTAGCGACGAGATCTACAACGACGGCAGCACCAAGCCTTATAGGCAATCTAGTGTGTGACAAAATGCGCTAGAGCGGTCCCGTTCCGAGGGGAGGCAACACAGGGCATGCGACAACGTTGAACGTTGAGGACACTATGCACCGACAATAATTGAGTGTGGCCTCATATGTCGAGCTAAGATCAATATAGGCATAGTTCAAAGGCAACCATATCAAATCCGTTGGCTCTTTCCCTACGACTATTGTTTGGGAAAACTCGAACAATCGCCCATGGTGTGGACGATATATAAAGGCAAAAGCCCTTGGACACGTCGTTCGGTCGTCGGGACTTGGAACGGACGGCAGTGTCCACTGTCCAGAAGTAAAGTGAGTCGTCGCCTCGTGGGCAACTCTTCTCCAACCATGACAGCACACGCAGGTCAATGATAAATGTTACCAGCTGGTTTAGATTCCCTCAGACTATCAACTTTTTTTCACTCTCTCTCCATCACATTACCATCACATCAATGTTTAGACGCATGCATGAGACATTAAATGCTGGTAAAAAAATAACTAATTACACATATTAGTTATAAATCACGAGACGAATCTTTTGAGCCTAGTTAGGCCAATCTCAATGGTGAGTTTTCATTTTGTTGCTTCCAAGACTATCATGTCATATGAGACTTAAAGTTTCATAAGCATTAAATTTCATGACTCATAGAGAGTTGGTATTCGTGCCAAGAGAGTTTCATCTGGATGAAACTCATTTTCTTCTCTTTTTTCTTAAATACAATGTCATATCATCAAAAGTGCTTATGTGACAGCATATTTAATGCAAATGAAACTCAAATAAAACCCCATCGAGATTGGCCTTAGCACATAATTGGACTACTCTTGATTCCTGAACTCAGCCCCTTAGCAGAACTCCAACGCGTGTTTGATCGCGGAATCAGGGACGCCATGCCATTTCCATGCGACCCCAACGAGGACCGCAACCACGCGCGGCTTTTGCCGGCTCGTGCCCGTGCGGCCGCCCGTGGTGATTCGACCACGAAGCGAGGAGACTCTGCCGAATGAGAACGGCCGTGGGAGGAAGATTTGTTGCGCCCGACTGACTCCAAATCTGACTTCTGGATTGACACGGTCCCTCAATTACATATTAATTAACAAGAATGTCTCCTTATGAAAAAATAAACAAGAAAATGAGAGAATTGAGATCAAAGAGAGAAAAGAAAAGGAATGAATGGACACGGTCCATTCTTCTACTCTGAAGTCTCAACTCCATAGGCCCACACGCCCCAGCAACGCGGACTGCTTCCAGAACGGAAGCCGCGTCAGCACGAACCCGTCAAGCACTCACTCAAGCAAGGTCTCGTCATCGACATGCCATCATCAGGCGCCAGCAAGAAATGCAGCAGAGGCTGACCAAGAGCATCAGATTGTTCAGACGCAACAGCAAGATCCGGAGACTTCGACTTCGACAGTCAGGATTCGCCTAACGCTGCTCTTACAGTACGCTATAAACTCGTCGGGAAATACATTACACTGCGCTATTGCTAAGGTAACCCTTGTGGAGCGGACACTGGGCCCTGCATCACCCTGTACATCGCCAAAAGATTCACACAACAGCTGACTGTGGCCTCACCACCTCAGCTGCTTCACCCCTTTCTTCTTGACAACAGCATCGAAGCGCCCGTCGACCATGCTGATCTGGTCCATGAGGGACCGCCGGATGTGGCCCGGTGGCGTCTCCGTGATGCCTGCCAAGTACACGTCGGAGGAGAGGTCGAACTTCAGCGTGGCCAAGGGGGTGTTGGGCTTCTTGATCAGGTCATCCTCCAGCAGTATCTCCGCCACACGTGACAGTATGCTGAATGCTACCCCAACAAGAACCCTAGAGTAGGCCTCCACAATTGCGTGCCCCACGTCCTGCATCCAGTAGCCATTCTTCAGCTAGTGTTCAGAATCACAGCATTTTAGAATTTATTAGGCCTATCGAAATGTCGCAGTGCAACGTCAAACTTACCACATTGTATTGGACCCTTAAAACATTTATAAAAGTTGGAGGCAGGTTTGGATATCTGGATTTCAGAAGCTGCACAAGATTGTCAACCCTTTCCATGCATGCAGACATCTTGTCAAGTTCCGACGAGCTATCCTTCATAAAGCTCCAGGAATGGCGTCCTGGAGACCTCTTGCTTCTTTCCTCTAAAATTCTTTGGTTCCATGCAAACACTGCACCCTCCAATCGGTTAATAGTCTCCAGCACACTATGCTCAGTTCTCAAACTGAGCGAAACAAATATTTCCTCTATAGGAATATACTCTGTAGTTATAGCCTGATACAAATCTTCACCCAAGCTAGCTCTCCCAGACTGCAAAGAACAAAATATTTACATTGCATCAGAATCTCATTCAATCAGCAACTAATTGTAGGCAAACGTGAAGCTCAAAGCTTGCTGCAAGACCACCAAAAGGCGATGAAATTGAAGTGGATACTTGCCTTTGGAAGGGCATCCATAACAGCTGCCGGAATAGGCATATGGAATAGGACTTGTTCGTTGATTGATTTTGCAGCTTTGAGGATCTGATGAACGAGCTTAGCCTGAAAAACAAGCCTTTTTCGCTGAAATTGAGATAGCCCTTCCTCAGGGACACGAGGAGATGGGAGCCACCACTTTTTACTCTTCCTTGGACCTGTAATTTTGCCCCGACCATCAGCTCTGCTACCACTCTCCTCGTACCAGAACTCTGTATCTATCATAGCGTCCATTACTTCCTGCATATTTTTGTTGCATACAACATTACTAAATACAAAATATGCCACAAAAAGTTGGAGAGTATGCCAGATGAAAACATGTCCTAATCATGCATATGCATAGATTAGAGGACAACAACATACAATGAGCATCGTATCAAGCTTCTGAAGGGCAGGAAGGTTCACATGAACATCTGAGCGGGCCTTTGGAGTCATAATCTGCATGGTTCAGTTGAAAATTAACTTAGTAAGATTCTGAATCATTTCACTTTATAACAAGATATAGAGCAAGGGAGGAACACTTTATTTGGAGACTAATCACCTCAAACGTGCATCCATCTGCCCCACTTTGCTTTGTCGGAACCAGCTCCACCATATAAGTTGTAGGAGACAGCAACCAGTCCATCTCTTTTCTCCACCTGATCTTTTTCTCTTCACACAATGGTTCTAGCTTCCAGAGTTCTCCAAAAACAGTTGCTGTAACATTAAGTCACCCTTTTTTCTGTCATGATCAAGGAGCACAGGGAAACTACAATATACATGGAACAATTTGCTTCTAAAAGTATACCAGAGAGGTTGATTATGCCATTGGACAAGGCCAGAGCCGCACAAACGCCCCTAGCTCCTCCTGAAGTATCATCACCTAGCAATAGCCTTGCAAATTTTTCCTTCATGTTTTCAATATCTGAAGCACTCAAGGTATATGTGATCGGTTTCTTCCCTTTGAAAGGGAGTAGATGAACTGCGATGGGTGTACCCAACTCGTCTAGTAAATGCTCCTCCTGCTTGCTAAGGCAGTGTGAAGAGAAGGAAGAACCAGAAGCATCTTTACTAGAGCAACTAGAGACTTCATCATCAAGGGAATCAGTGGTGACACAGCCATCTCCACCTGTTGTTGCACTAATGGCACTATCATCGTCATAGGCAGAACTGTTGATGATGCAGGTCTCGAGGCCATTATATGTCATAACCCCTACATCAATATGTATATTTTAATTTATCTTTGCCATAATAAAATAGAAAGTTGTTTAAGTCAGGAAAATAATTTGGCAATACGTGCATTCAAACAGATGCCAACTTGCCTCAACTTAGAGTATTGCTAAATAAAAGGAAAGAAGAAAACAGATTACAGGACAACCCATTTACAAATCAGTAATCACAGCTATCATCCAGATTCCAGAGACCTAATTCAAGGTCCCATAAACAATAGTGTACAAACCAGCAGAGTCCTAAGCAACACTCTAGCACTACACAATTGTTTGCTGTGTAGTGCCAGTCATTGATTTTAATTATCCATGGTGTCAATAGAATATTATCATGAGAATTAAGGTCATCGCACATGCTTAAGTGAACTTCCTAGAAGCTGTTGTGAATCTTGTACTTTCCATTGCCTGTAACAAAAATACTTCATCCAACTTCCACCAAAACAGAGAGGCAAATTAATGACTAAATACTAAGCACAATTGCTTATGAAAGCAAATCGCTGCAAATAAAACATCAACCAAGAACTAAGAAATTACAAGAAAAATCTAACGGTTGTTCAGATTCTTGTGCCATTTTTTTCATCTGAAATTTCACTGCAGAGCTACAACATCAGGTTGTCGATTGCAGGATGTACACATACTTCAGTTTCACTATCATTTGGTTTTCTACTATGCACAGAAGACTAGGAAAAGAGATGCAAGGACTAGAGAAAGAGCAATGCCACAGCTACGACTATCTACCATAGTAGGATTTCATTTTGCAATTGCCTAGCCCACACATGGCATGCAATTGAGCCAATAGCACAATCCACACATGGCATTAAAAAAAAGACTATCTACCATGGTAGAATTGCTCGTTGCAAGATTCTTTAGGGCCTGTTTGGAACACAGGAATTTCACAGGAATCACGCAAAAATTTCACAGCAATCAGTTCAATTTTACAGGAAAAACGCAGGAACCGAAAAAAAATCCCGCGTTCCAAACAGCCCCTTATACAACAACGTACTCCCTCCGTCCGTAGGGAGTAATAAGTCCGACCGGGAATGGCCCATATTTTTATTTTTTTTTGCCTTTCCATTGGGCAGTGTCTAAAAAGCAGTGTACCACTAGGTACTGTACCGGCTAGTCTTTTGCTCGCAAAGTCAATGAGAGCGTAGATGCCGGACCTCACATTGCAGAAAACAGCCGGGGACCACTTTTGAGCCCGGCTTAACCAAATTCTAATGATAAAAAAAAAGTAGCAAAAGGAACACGGATTCAATTGTCTGTGAGATCCATGGAAAGACAGCCACAAAGGCAAACAAATGCCCTTCAGACTGACAAAAAAACTGGTTCATGGAGTCTACTACGGCTGTGCAATGGAAAGGAGCAAACTACGGTATCAGCTATGAATGCGAACATGGTGCGGCCGGGCCGGCCGCCGGTCGCATCAGGTCGCACAAGGCCGTGTGGCTCGTTAGCTGTTGGCCTGTTGCTCCCTTGATGCCCCCGGGATCTTCCCGTGACCCCCATTACTCGCACGTTCCCAACCCACTGCACGGCCTGCACGGCGCGGCGCTGCAGTCGCTGCTCAAGGGGGAGGAGGGGGCACTGTAGGGACGGGGACGGGACACCTCTGATGAATAGTCTCGTCGGCCGTGACCGTGACCTCGCCCACGTTGCCGTCCCTCTCTGGCCTCTACTACTGTCTACCCCTTTTAAAAAAAAATCTTTATATATATATATATATAACTTTTTCTCGTCTTCTTGTGTGAGATTTTGGGCAGGTGAAAAGCTAGTGAATAAAAATTTCAAAAAAAAAAGGCGGCCTAGGATCTAGATTAAAAATATCGGCTTGACACAACACAAGCTGCATGCATAATCGAAGGTACATACACATCCGGTACAGGTACAGGAGATCCAACCAAGATTGTAGTAGGACACTGAAGAACAAGCCAAAATCTGGCGAAACACAAAGGAACTGTGAAGAAAGAAGGGGAATGAGGGAGATCTTGGGGCACGCAGGGAGGATTGCTTACTTTCGGGCTCTTGGTCCATGTCGATGCTGAAGTCCTGCGGCCGCCGCCGGCAGCACGCCAGCGTCTTCATCCTCATCTCCGCCGATCGATCTCTCCTCCGCCGCGCAACCGCGCTACCGCCAGTAACTGAAAGACATGAATGAAGAAGACGTCGAAACCCCACCGTAGCATCAGGGTTTGAATGAGGAGTCAGACCGCAAACTGCTGCCCAAAATTAAATGCGCTGCGATCTCGCAAAGATAGCACAACGCTAGCAGTGTCTACCGGTACTCCCAGCTCGCAATAATCACGGGGCGGCGTACATGGCGCCCGCCCGCCCGCACAAAAGAAGCCCCCCCGCAGCTTTTAATTTATTTACTGCCGCGACGTGCCACCACACCCCGACACCGGAGCTCCGAGCTCCCAACCCAGCCCACACCACACCAGGGTCGCGGCTTTTCGGGCGCTAATGATTAGACCATCAAAGGAGCAAGCCGGACGGGGAGGTAATCTCGCAATTAGATACGGCTAATGATAGTGTCCTGATAAGGCGACTGTGAACGCACGCTCTCCTCCACTGGTGGTAGCAGCAATCCGCTCGCTCGTCCGGACGACGCGAGTTATTATGGCGGGTGGTGGGCCGGCGATCCTGACGTACCGCTCGTACAGTACCAGTAGCATCGGGGGCTCGGCGGTCGAGGAGACGAGGACGAGCAGCGCCGGGCGGCGGAAGGTGCAGCTGCAGCCTGCAGGGCGGAGGTGTTTGAAATTTGAACTGGGCGGACTGGGGGAGGAACAGGAACAGCCCAGCCGGATGGGCAGGAGCGTGGACCGTGGAGGAGAGGACGTGTGGGCTTTTGCGGGAGATGCGGCGGCTACTAGCGCCGGTCGGTACTGTCTAGTGCGGCACGGCTGGGCGGCTTGGGTGGTGTGGGGGCGCGGCTGCGGCCTCGCCTGACGGACCTCCTCCGCGTCGTCGCTTTCCCAAGGAAACACAGAAAAGCGATGACCTGAAAAGGCGAGGTGGTGGTGGTGGTAGAGTAGTAGTAAAAACCTGAGGCACCTCCGGCCGTGGGGTGAAAAGGCCGGAATTTGACTGCTCTTTTCAGACAAAGCACTCGCGTTCGCGTAGGAGTACTACACGGATTCGTTACGAGAGCAAACCAGACATCGATTGACTGATCTTACACTACTATTTATTTACCCGTTCTACTCTAAAGGTAACCGGAAAAAAATACAAGTAAGAAAAACATCACTGCAGCTTTCTCTCATCTCCCGGCCTTTGATTACGGCACCGGCGCCGACGGCTGCCATCGCGAGAAGCAGGATGGCGTCTGCTATTTGCTAATCCGGCCGGAACCGGAACCTGCATGTTTCCGCCGTGCCTTCAAGTAGGTGACAGATGCTTTTGAGTTTTGGGTGGCGCTACCGCAAGTGGAGGAGGAGAGGAGAAGGTGGGGAACTGGAACGGGCACGGCGCGTCGTCGGCGCCGGCATTTCTGAGATAATACGAGCTCTTGGCGAAATGTCGGCAGAGTAGAGGGAGGGAGAGGCGGAAGTACCTTTTGCAGCGACGAAAGCCAACAGCAACAAGTCAGCGGGCGCCCGGCATGGATCTCATCTGCGAGCGAGAAGAGAAGAAGCTAAATCGACTGTGCCGGGGACGATTCGTCCAGTAGGAACAGGAAGAAAGCAAGTGGAAGGAGAGGGCTTCTCACCAGTTACTCCTACCACTGTGCCGGTGAGGGCGAGGTCTGGCAGGCATGCGGCAGGCAGGCACTTGAATGTGAAAGCATGCGTGACGACTGAGACTGAGGAGCAGAGCAGCGGCCAGCGGGGCAGAGGCGCGCAGGCCGCAGGTGAGCAGTGGCGCGGCACAGGGAATGGAACTGGAAGGGGAAGAAGGGCCGAGCCAAGGGGGGTGAAGCGTGTGGAAAGGGAGTTGGAACTGTCTGACTATCTCTTGAGTTGAGTAATAAATGCAGCTGGAGGAGGAAGATAGACGCAGCAGCAACAGCGAGCAGGTTGATGAAGCGGCGAGGCGCGATTCGGATTTCGGAGGAGGAACGTGTGAGCGGCAGCAAGCAACGGCTTCCTACTCCTTGCTTGCATGTGACGACGTATCACTCCCTGCACAACTTTTTACCGTAGCATAGCATTTCTGTCTTTGAAAAAAGGGAACTTTGTTAACAGAATCTTGACTTTTCGCTAACCTCCTCGACTAGTAGCGTAATCCTTGGCTAAAGGAAAGTTTCAAGTTTTGTGCTTGCATTGACAAACCACGAGGGCGGTGAGGTCAGGTCAGGTCAGGTCCGCCACTAAAAAAGGGGTTGGAGCCATCTGCATGCGCGGGGGCGGGGGCGGGGGCGGCACGCAGCATCCAATGCTCTGCTAGTCTGCTGCATGCAACGGCGCTCGTCTGCTTGCTTCTCCTCCCACTCCACCCGTCTGCCATAGTGCCATGGCTCCTGTCATTTTCTTCCTCATCAGTTTTCATCCGCTTGGGCTTCCCTTCCCTGGCCGATCGCTTCACCCCTGGCCCTGGACTATCACAGTTGAATGAGAAGTGGCCCGTCGTCAGGAAAAGCATCTCGGAAACGTTGGATCCCAGATGAACGGCCCTGAATGAATGAAACCCCTAAACCGAGGGTGCTCTTCAAGGACTCGTTGTCACGTGAGAGACTAGTAGTAAGTACGAGTACGTACAACATCTGTGCGTGCAGCCGAAAACGCACAGTATTTCCTCCGTCCCTACGGAGATGCAATAATAATCGCTAGGGTGCTGATGAACGCCTGGGTGATCCTGGCTGGACCGATGGCTCAGCCGAGCCAAAGACGAGCGTACAGTACGCGCACGGAAACAAGTGCATTGATGAGCGCGGAAGAATAGAAGGGTTTCAGGGTTTGCTAGAAACAAAATGCCGTCCATCGGCTGGTGGCTGTAGCACGCACGCAAACAAACATGCCAATGTGCTGGTCGGTGCCCCGGACCGCAATTCCCCGTGCGCCGCTAGGCGACAAACAATCGGGCGCATTGTGTTGTGCTTCTCGGTTTCGGGCCCTTTGCAGATTTTACGCGTACCGCCCTCGCGTGAGTCGCCCGTCGGGAACGCCGTGCTGTGACCACCGGCCGCTCACCGGCGGCGGTGGAGATCGATTGGGTTGGAACGGCGCCTGGAAAAGCGAGCGAAAACTAGTGCTCTTGCTGCCCCACTTCGTTCCAGGTGAACTGAGGTATACTGTGCAGGAGGAGTAACAACAGGGTCCGGTTGAAGGTCCGTTGTTGGACCTGAAATGGAACAGCTGCCCTCCTGTTCATAGTTTGACCGTTATGATTTTCTTCATGAAACCTGTTAGGAGCTTACTGTTGTGGTACGATGTTGCAGTGCCTCTGACCCTATGTGGCTGTGAAAAATGATTTGCTGTATCTGTCGTCTTTTTATGAAAAGTGAACAGCCTGCTCGCCGCCTTATCAGCCAGATAGAACACTATTTTCCTCTCACAACAAATCAGCTGTTTCAGCTTATCAGTCGGTTTATAAGTTTAGCCGAACGGAACATAACTTAGGGCATAAGTTATATAATAAAATAATATATAGTTATAATATCATTCTTGAAATAACTTATAATTTAAAATAGAGGACATAGTCATTAGTCATTACATGTTCAACGGAAAGCGTGATCCTGTTTGGATCTTATCATATTCCAAACAGCCACCAGCTTCGTAAGTCAGTTTCCACAATCTCAAACGCCCCATAAATGGACCTACTCCCTCCGTTCTAAAATAAGTGTCACTAGAAATCTGTATTTCCCTCACAGACACGCTTTCCGGACGACACTTATTCTGGAACGGAGGGAGTAGCTTCCACTACTAGAGAAACGGCCTTTAGCCCCGGTTGGGAAGGGCCTTTAGTCCCGGGTGCTCCCAACCGGGGTTAAAGGTCTCCACCAATCCGACACTTATTCTGGAACGGAGGGAGTAGCTTCCACTACTAGAGAAACGGCCTTTAGCCCCGGTTGGGAAGGGCCTTTAGTCCCGGGTGCTCCCAACCGGGGTTAAAGGTCTCCACCAATCCGACACTTATTCTGGAACGGAGGGAGTAGCTTCCACTACTAGAGAAACGGCCTTTAGCCCCGGTTGGGAAGGGCCTTTAGTCCCGGGTGCTCCCAACCGGGGTTATCCACCAAAAATAAATGTGCATCTGTGAGATTCGAACTCAGCACCTCTTGCCTCAAGCACGCTTACCAACTGAGCTACACAACCCATGTGATGTAGTTCTGGACGTTTTCCTTTTGAATTCACTCGGGAAGGACCTTTAGCCTCGGTTGGTAACACCAACCGGGACTAAAGGTCCACCCTTTAGCCTCGGTTGGTATTACCAACCGAGACTAAAGGTCTTTAGCCCCGGACATAATTTTTGGCCGAGACTAAAGTTCAATTGATAGATCGTCCAAACGTCTGTTCTCTAGTAGTGTTCTATTAGCTTCTAAAAGTTAGCATAGACCCAAACGCAGCCATAGAGATATACCTATACTCCTACTCCTACATGAGTGCAGTTCAGATCAACCACACAGCAGCGGCCAACCGCCAGCACACCGGGAAGGCGGGAACGGCAAGCAGCGCAATGATGCACAGCCAACAAACCGCTTGGCTCGAAGCGGCGCCGTGGCCCAAATCCCCTGTTACGCGAATCAGTCACTGGTGCAGATCGTAACCACTGTCCACTGGCCACCCCCAAACTGTTCCTGTTCCTGCTCCTGCCTGCAATGCACGCATGTGATTAGGTATAGTAACAACGGCAACCTACGTTGTAGAGTTTGTAAAAATGATTTGATATTCTTTTTATTGGAAAAAAAAAACGTTCTCCAACAGATTGGTATATGACTTGCTATATTTTTTCAAGTTGGAATCGGAGCCAACCAACTTGGTATATTTACCAAGTCAGCTTCACTTGTTATCTAACGTTTCTTTCCCTTTTACCGCTGCCGCCACTTCTCCCACGCCTATACTTGGCCATGAGGCACGAGGGGGCCCACTGACCCGGCACGGCAGCTGGCGGGCCCGGGCTGGCCCGGCCCGACCCTAGGGCCGTGCCTGGGCCTTGTCGTGGGCACGACGGCTTGGCCCGACCCGGTATATATATATAATATTTATATAGAAATATATATCTATAAATATATATATATAAAGGACTTCGCTATTTGAAGCGCAACGCTCTAAATATTATTTAGAGCGTCACTAGCCATTAGTTCCCGCAACCATAAAAGTTACTACTAATTCTCATCCCGCAATCGTAAATGGCAGTCACACCATTCTCTCTTCCATCCGCAACCGTAAAAGTTTCAGCTAATTCTCATCCCACAACCGTAAATGTTATCCAGATCATTCTCTTCATTTTACGACAGTTACGGTTGCAGGCTGAAATATTTACGGTTGCGGGATCGTTTTGTTAGTGCATACAGAAAGATGGTTGTTGGTAACAACATTTATGGTTATAGGATTTGGGATGCTCCACCAGCACTCTAAATATTATTTAGAGTGTTATATTCTAAATGGTAGTTCTATATATATATATACATATAAATATTATATAGATTTTAAAGCTAAATCTTACCATGGGCCTCGTGGGCCCGGCGGGCCCGACGGGTCTTCGGGCCGGCCCATGACGCTGGGCACGAGGACCTCGGCCCGGCCTGGTGGCCCGCCATGCCTCGGTCTGGCCGTGTCTTGGTCGGGCCCGGGCCGGGGCGGGCCGGCCCGGCCCTATGTTTACTAAACCCAATTTACTAAACTATTGGAGATACATGAAAAATTTATTTGTCAAAAGTTTTAGCAAGTTGCTAAAATGACAACTTTTTCTAAGTTATTTTTTCAAACAATTGGAGATACTCTTAAAATGAACCAAGGAATGTGTGTGCGACAATGCACCGTGCCATGCCAGATCGGGAACTACAGCTCCTGCCTTGCCTTGGACGTGAGGGCACACGATCGAGTAAAAGCAGCGCACGCACGCACGTCGCCACCGCCGGCCAGTGCCCGGTGCGCTCCAAGCTGCCGCTCTGGCCGAGGTGCTAGCGGCCACGGGGTACGTGGCGAGCACACATGCGGATGTCTCATGGTCTTCTCCGGTACTGGCGACGACGATGTAGCTTTGGCCTTTGGCTCCTTCGATCCCGCGGCGATCGGGTAAGCCAATAAAGGTCCGCCGAATCGGACAGACACCGCTCGCGGGCGCGTGGGAGTGGTCGTGTGTGGATCGATCGACGATGCTGGATGATGGATCGGGGGTAATATGCATGACGACGGATGGGCAACAGGGACAGCAGAGGATTGGCTTGGCAGCGTGCGACCACCGGGAACCCGAGGGCGAGACGGCGGCCACGCGACGTTACTCACTGTGGAGTGTGGAGGCAGGGACAGTACGTACTAGTGTTTGGAGCGAGCGACAGTGGCGAGCCTTCGCGCCCGTCGGGAACTCAGATTGGAACGGGGTAACCAACGCACGGCGGCTAACCATGATGCTTTTTTGAGCTACACGTGACAGGCACAGTCAGTGGGAAATGGAGAGCCAAGCAAGCAATCATGATCCACTCATCTTGTCCGCCAGCCGGCGCTTAATATCTTCGCTCTCGATTTATTATTCACATTTCCTATATTTCAGACACCTAAATAATTTTGTCTTTGTCCTTTTATAGAAAAAAATATCATTTGTTTCTTGTGATTTATGCTAATAGATTTAGATCATTGGACGGAGATCTGAAGGTTGTGGTCGTCGCCTGAAAAGATGCTATATTTCAAGCGCATAAAATATAACAAATCTCTTTATTATTTGTTACTGAAAGTCTGCCCACATCGTGGACAACTGTACATTTGTGCACGACTGCACGAGTGCAGTATTGAACGTTGAGGTGGATAGATGATCGAAGCCGTCGAACGATGGATATGGATTTGGTCGTCCGTGGAGTGCTCAAGAAGAATGTGTTTTTTTTTCCCAGCGGAAGCCACTGTGGGCAGCTCATTGCTTGACGTAGCAAGGTGGCGCCAAGACTGGAGAAGCGGGAGGGAGAACAGTCCATGGTCCTCAGCTTGATATAGTCATATTCGTTTGACTTATCATCCGTATTTCGGTCTATTCTCTATTATAAAATACTTATTGAAATAAAGCGAAATCAACTATACAAACGACCAGACAAACAGTATGGCCAGCAAGCCAGTGCAACGAGATGAAACAGATTCACTGTGGATCTTAGCATCTCCGCAGGGAGAAGCAAGCGAGATTGGCAAATGGCAACACTAGAGGAGGCTGGTTGAAACGAAGGCGAGCTCGGACAGACAGACCGAGTGAAGCGTGAGGGTGCCTTATTTTATTTGACACTAACCTCAAATCTCCAAACAAATTTCAAAAAAAAACCCTCAAATCCCCAGCAGTAACGGCACGACCATGGTGGCAATTGACAAGGTGAAGAACAAGGCACGATAGGAGATAGATCTGGCCGGCAACAAAATAGAAGCTTGAAGCCACTCACCATACCTTAGCAAACCGGTGTCTTCTGAAAACAGGCTATTTTGTGACCATTAACTCCTATGGACAGAGTCGGGACGCAGTGTCGTCACATTTGTCAATATCAGAGGTGGCTAGCAAATACTTAAAACGCCTTCAGCTCATTTGTATAACTAATTTATTACGAGAAAAAACACTATTTCACTACTAGAGAACAAACTTTTGGACGATTTGCAAAATCAGCATTAGTCACGAAAAAATTTGCACCCGGGACTAGAAAGGTCTTTAGCCCCGGTTGGTAACACCACCCGGGACTAAAGTTCCCCTGCCCAACGGCTCATTTGTCAGAGGGACCTTTAGTCCCGGTTGGTGTCCCCAACCGGGGCTAAAGATTGACCCACCAACCGGGGCTAAAGGTTTTGCCCCGGTTGCTGTATCCAGCCGGGGCTAAATGTTGGCATTTAGCCCCGGCTAGGAACAAGGGTCGGGACTAAATGTCTCTCCCTATATTTGAACTGTTCTTCCACCTTCTTCAGCCCCTGCCCGGGGATAGGAGCAAGATTGAGTTCTTGCTTTGCTGCTTGTTTGCTCTCTTCTCCGGTGATTTTTGTTTGTTAACATATCTCCGACGATTGATCTATTTCATCACATCTACGTCGACATCGACTAATTCAAAGGTTACTGCCTTGAGTTTTTCATAATTTTAGCTGCCATATATATATATTGAGTTCATTCACTTGATAGTTTAAATTAGTACCCTAAAAACAAAATGTGACCAGTTTAATTAGTTTATTTTAATTTTTTAGAGAAATAGTGTCGGGGACCACAGGAGGGGTACCCCCAATCAACGCAAAACAAATAGGTGAAACCTACAACACCAATTAATAACAAACCTAGCAAGTCTAACCTTCTAAAAAGCCAACCCCTCGAGGCCTACAATGCCAGCCCATCACCAGGGAGCCCAGGGCCGCCGAAGCCTTACTGTCCGCCTCACGGCAGCCTACCCCTCGAGCCCCGGCACATAGGCCTCGAGCCCTGCACCGCTCCTCGAGACCCCACGCGGGGACCTCGAGCCTCACTAGTACAGTAACCTATCCCTCGAGACACATCATGCCACCCTCGAGCAGCACCAGGCATCGGATGTCAATCCCACACTACGCATTTAATGCGTTCACCTACTCCAGTCATGTCCTCTGGAACCCGACGTGTGCCACAGTGAACCAGGGCAGAGTCAAATCTCGTTTTCACCACAAGCATGGGCAAAAGGCACAAGTGCAGCACTGTTGGGCCATGCTATGCGCTGTTGCACATCCGAGCCACATCTCGAGGCCCGGATTCCCGCTGTACGACCGGGCTTTCCGGGACTTGCCCATGCCTGCGGGGACTCGAGCCCCCCGTAGGCGCCACCTCGAGGCCGACCCGGCGCCCCTCGAGCCCTAACAGCTTTCATGCCATTGGAGGACAGGTACCCCAAGACCCGGAGGAACCCTGCCACGACTTGTACGTACCGGAATGGGCGCTGTACGGCCTCACGTCGCCACGCCTCTACGTCCGCACCCGGGATGGAGGCCACGTTTCAAGGACGCTTCAACAGCAACCCCCACGCCGGCTCCAGTATCTTCGACAAGAGAGCATTCCTACCCTCCGCCGTATTGGGCATTGTACATCCCGACTCCTGTATCATTCCTGTGTAACTCTGGCCTCCTCTTGCTCTATAAAAGAAGACTCCAGGGGTCTTCACGCACCCGGTTACGCACGGGCTTGCGCGATACGAGTCCACACACACACTCAAGTCCGGACTCCGGTCCACGCTCATTGAGCTTGTATTGCCCCTGTACAAGCACTTAGGTGCAAGTAATACAAGAACCTCATCCCCTCGCTGGACGTAGGGCCTTCTTTGCCCGAACCAGGATAAATCCTTGTGTCATCTTGCATCACCATCCAGGAAGAGAGCACGCGATCATATTACTAGTTGGTGTCATACCCCCGGGGTCGAAACACCGACAGTTGGCGCGCCAAATAGGGGACTTCGCGTGTCCGAGTCGATTTCTCGGTGTTTCCTGGATGGCTTCTTCCATTCCTTTGTTCTCTGCTGGTGTCGTCATCTGGTTCGGGAGCCTCGAGTTCCTGGCCACCGGTAGCGGCAACGAGCTGACCCTGCTCTCCATGGAGGGCCCGAGCGGAGGGCGTGTCACGCCACCCCGCGCGGGAGGCGTGGCGCGTCGCCCGCACCACCACGCGTCGCCACCTCGTGAGCGGCGCCGTCGTCACCATCGTCGCCAGGCACAGGCGGTGCCCGCGGCGTACACCCACTTTCCCGCGGCCGGCGCGAGGTCCCCGAGGAGGAACCTGCCCGGCGCACGGCTGGAGACTTCTAGGGCGCGCGCGCACTCTCCCAGCGAGTTTGCGTTCGTCATGCGCACGGACCGGGAGCCTGGCCAGAGGCCCCCGAGTCGTGCTCCATCGACACCATCTGGCTTCCTCCCGCACAGGGTGTACCGCGCTCGACGCCAGCGGTACCCGTTCGGCCTCAACAACTTCGCAGCTGTCTACGCCCACCACCTCGACGAGCGCCGCCAGGACCGGGCGGCGGCAGAGCGGGGGGAACGTCCGGGCGCAATCCTACGAGCGACCGCCGACCTGGAGATCGTCTACCCCGCGCACGTCAACCGCAGCCTCTTACGAGTCGTCGAGCCACCCCGGCGAGCCACCATCGGAGAGTGGCACCGCGAGCTGCAGTCCCAGCGCGAGCCAAGGCGGCGCGACATCAACAGCTCCGACTCCGACGAATACGACTACCACGACCCTGACCTCTAGGATCCCACCAGGGAGTGCTTCCAGCTCGAGGGGGTCGTGGACGATGCCGAGGACGACGGCGACGACGACACCAGGCCGGCGCTCAACCTCGAAGATCCCGGAGATGTGGCTGCGGCAGGCGGATCACGCGTTCAGGGGAGGAACGAACCCCCGGCACCGGTTGCACCATCTCAGCACAGCGACGACCGGGCGGCGCAGCTCGCGCAGCTGCGGGAGGCCATCGCTAAGGCTGAGGAGGACCGACAACGCCTGCTGCAGCTCAAGAAAACCCTAGTGCAGGAACAAGCCCAGCCTCGAGGCACCGGTGTTCGCGGCCGCGCTCGAGAGGTCCATCGGCAGATCCTCGAGGACGGGGCACCAGCACGCCCCGAGGTGCGTTTCCCGCGAGCCGGGCAGAACGTGGTGGCGGCCGCAATGCTGCTCCGTGATCTACCCGCCGTCTCCAACCCTGATGCCAGGCGCATGCTCGGGGAAATGAAGAAGCTCCTCGAGACAGCCGCTGTGCAGCAGGCCGAAAGCTCAGCCTCACGCCGGCGCGGGGCAGCCTCGGGGAAGCCAGCAGACATGCCCCACAACGAGCGAGAGATGTCCGTCCACCAGCCGGACGCCTCTCGAGCCAGGCCTGTCCGGGAGCGGATCGTCGACAACCGGCCACCTCGAGACCCCAACGACGCCCACAACAACATCAACCGCTGGCGCAAGGACAAAGGGGCCGAGGAGCGTGGCTATAACGCCCATCGAGGAGGGCGCTACGACAGCGACGAGGACCGACAAGCCCTTGAGCCCCCGGGCCCCAGGGTCTTCAGTCGGGCCATCCGCAGCTCAACCCTCCCCGACCGCTTTCGACCACCGACCAACATCGTGAAGTATGACGGAGAGGTCGAGCCCAAGCTATGGCTCTCCGACTTCCACCTGGGCTGCCAACTGGGCGGGGCGAAGGGCGACGACCGCGTGATCATACGCCAACTCCCACTCTACCTCTCGGACACCGCCCGTCGGTGGCTCGAAAGGCTCCCGCCGAATCAGATCCACGACTGGGCTGACCTAGTTAGGGTCTTCGATGGGAATTTCAAGGGGACTTGCGTGCGCCCAGGCAACCCCTGGGATCTGCGACGTTGCAGGCAGACAGCGGACGAGCCCCTCCGCGACTTCGCTCGGCGATTCTCGAAGCAGCGCCTCGAGCTCCCTCATGTGCCTGATGAGGATGTCATCTCAGCGTTCCTCGCAGGCACGACCTGCCAAGAGCTGGTCCACGAGCTAGGGCGCTACCATCCCAGGACGGTCGAGGAGCTGATGGATCGTGTCACCAGCTTTGCCTCAGGCGACGAGGCGGTGGGGGCCTTCTTTGGCCGTTCCACGGACAAAGGCAAGGCGGTGGCCGCACCGGAGGGCTCGAGCAAGGGCAACAACGTCAAGAGCTGCAACAACAACAACAAAAAGAAGAGGTACAAAGGCAAAGGTCAGAAGGCGAAGCGCGACGCCGATGACGACGACGACGAAGAGGTGCTCGCGGGCGCCCTCGAGCACAAGAAGCCTCGAGGCCCCCCTGACGGGGCTATCTTCGACACAATGCTCGAGGATCCCTGTCCTTATCACAAGGGTCCCACGAATCACAAGTTGAAGGACTGCCGATTGATGAAGAGCTTCTACTCCAGGCTCGGCGACAAGAAGGAAGACGCGCCCAAGGGCAAGGACAACAATCAATGCGACGACGGGGACGCGGACTTCCCCCCGGTGCGCGACTGCTTCATGATCTACGGGGGCTCGACCGTCGGGCTCTCAGCTCGAGAAAGAAAGAAGGAGCGCCGGGAGGTCTTTGCACTCCGCCACGACGCCCCCCGGTACCTCGACTGGTCTGATGCGCCGATCACGTTCGACCGTGACGACCATCCGGATCATGTCATAAATCTGGGAGCATACCCTCTTGTCGTCGACCCCGTCATCGTCGATATACGGTTCTCCAAGGTGTTGATGGATGGGGGCTCGAGCCTCAACATCATATACCTCGAGACCCTCGACCTCCTGGGGATTTCGAGGGACCAGCTCTGACCCAGCGTTGGGGGGTTCCACGGAGTCGTACCAGGGAAGAAGGCACACCCCCTCGGGCGCATCGACCTGCCTGTCTGCTTTGGCACGCCGGCCAACTTCCGCCGGGAGACGCTCACCTTCGAGGTGGTCGGGTTCCAAGGGACCTACCACGCCATCATCGGCAGGCCCGGCTACACCAAGTTCATGGCGGTCCCCAACTACACGTACTTGAAGCTCAAGATGCTGGGGCCGAAAGGGGTCATTACCGTCGACACCTCCTACGAGCACGCCTACCACTGCAACATGGAGTGCGTCGAGCGTGGGGAGGCAAACGTACAACTCGACTCGCTCGAGGCCCTGGCTGCCCTAGCCACCGAGGAGGCCCCTGATGCAAAGCGCCATGCTGGCACCTTCGAGCCGGCGGAGCACACCAAGCAGATACCCGTCGACCCGACCTCGACCAATGGCAAGACGCTGGCCATCAGCTCCAGCCTCAAGCCTAAATAGGAAGCAGTGCTCGTCGACTTTCTCCGCGCGAACATCGACATGTTTGCGTGGAGCCCCTCGGACATGCCAGGCATACCGAGGGGAGTCACCGAGCGCGCCTTGGAAATCCAGGCCGGGTCCAGACCGGTGGGACAACGCGTGCACTGCTTCGACGAGGAGAAGCGCAGGATCATCGGTGAAGAGGTGCACAAGCTTTTGGCGGCTGGATTCATCAAGGAGGTATTTCACCCGGAGTGGCTAGCTAACCCTGTACTAGTTAGGAAAAAGAATGGAAAAATGCGGATGTGTGTAGACTACACTGGTCTGAATAAAGCATGTCCAAAAGTTCCATTTCCTTTACCTAGAATTGATCAGATTGTCGATTCCACTGCAGGGTGCGAAGTACTTTCATTTCTCGATGCGTATTCCGGCTACCACCAGATTAAAATGAAAGAATCTGACGAGCTCGCTACCTCCTTTATTACGCCTTTTGGTATGTATTGCTATGTTACAATGCCCTTCGGCCTTCGAAACACCGGGGCAACATATCAGCGTTGTATGCAACACGTCTTTGGCGAACACATAGGCAAAACCGTCGAAGCCTACGTCGACGACATCGTGGTTAAGACCAAGAAAGTCGGGGACCTCATCAGCGATCTCGAGACCACGTTCGAGTGCCTCCGGGCCAAGAATGTGAAACTCAACCCCGAGAAATGTGTCTTTGGTGTGCCTCGAGGTATGCTACTTGGCTACATTGTCTCACAACGGGGGATCGAGGCCAACCCTGAAAAGACCTCAGCAGTCACGAAGATGGGCCCAATTCGAGACCTCAAGGGCGTACAGAAAGTGACAGGTTGTCTAGCCGCTCTCAACAGGTTCATCTCGAGGCTAGGGGAAAAGGCGCTACCCCTCTACCGCCTGCTGAAGAAAACGGAACGCTTTGCGTGCACCGTCGAAGCCGAGGAAGCCCTAACCAAGTTGAAGGGGTTGCTAACTTCCGCGCCAATCCTCGTACCACCACGACTAGCCCAGGGTAACGATCCTTCCGAGCCTCTCCTCCTCTACGTAGCCGCAACCACCCAGGTGGTCAGCACGGTCGTAGTCGTCGAGAGACACGAGGAGGGTCACGTGTTACCAGTCCAACGGTCGGTGTACTTCATCAATGAGGTGCTCTTCGAGGCCAAGGTCCAGTACCCACACATCCAGAAGCTGCTCTACGGCATCGTCATCACAAGGCGCAAGCTCCAGCATTATTTCCTTGCTCATCCCGTGATGGTGGTATCGTCCTTCCCCCTCGGAGAGATCATCAACAACTGGGAGGCCACAGGGCGCATCGCCAAGTGGTCTGCCGAGCTGATGGGGGAGGCCATCACCTACGCTCCGCGAAAGGCCATCAAGTCGCAAGCGCTGGCGGACTTCGTTGCTGAGTGGACCGACACCCAGCTCCCGCCGGCGCAAATCCAAGCTGAGCTCTGGACTATGTACTTCGACGGGTCCCTCATGAAGACAGGGGCAGGCGCGGGCCTGCTCTTCGTCTCGCCCCTCGGAGTCCACATGCGCTACCTGCTGCGTCTGCACTTCCCCGCCTCCAACAACGTCGCTGAGTACGAGGCCCTCGTCAACGGGCTGCGTATCGCCCTCGAGCTTGGGGTCCGACGCCTCGACGTTCGAGGGGACTCGCAGCTCGTCATCAACCAGGTCATGAAGGCCTCAAGCTGCATCGATCCCAAGATGGAAGCATACTGCGGAGAAGTGCGCAAGCTAGAAGACAAGTTCTACAACCTCGAGCTCAACCACATCGCTCGAAAGTACAACGAGGCCGCAGACGAGCTGGCTAAGTTAGCATCCACGCGCGGCACCATCCCACCAGATGTCTTCTCGAGGGACATTTTCGAGCCATCCGTCAAAATCGGCCTGGGGGCTGGCCCATCGACACCACCCCTCGAGCCGGGCACGGGGGCTCGACCTTCAACACCACACCTCGAGAACAACCCCTCGACATCTGCTGAAGCAATGCAGATCGACGCACCCGCCACTTCTTCACCACGACCCCTCGACTAGCGGACGCCCTTCCTCGACTACCAGACACGAGGCGTGCTACCGGAAGACAAGACGGAGGCCTGACGCATCGCTCGAAGGGCCAAGACCTACGTCATCTACGACGATGAACGAGAGTTGTATCGTCGAAGCCCATCAGGAATCCTTCAGCGATGCATCCCCCTCGAGGATGGACGCAGTCTCCTCGACGACATGCACTCGGGGGCTTGCGGCCATCATGCAGCGCCAAGGACCCTGGTGGGGAACGCCTTCCGCCAAGGCTTCTACTGGCCAACCGCCATCGAAGACGCCAAGCGCTTGGTACGAGCCTGCCAAGGGTGTCAATTCTACGCCAAGCAAGCGCACCAGCCCGCGCACGCCCTGCAGATGATCCCCATTGCCTGGCCGTTTGCCGTCTGGGGGCTCGACCTCATGGGTCCCCTCAAGATGACAAATGGGAAGTATACGCATGTGCTCGTAGCTGTCGACAAATTCACCAAGTGGATCGAGGATAAGCCTATAGGCAACCCCACCTCAGAGAAGGCCGTCGAGTTCATCTCCGACATCATGTATCGGTTCGGGGTGCCTAACGTCATCATCACCGACAATGGCACTCAATTCACGAGCAAAAAATTCACCAACTTCTGCGACGACAACAACATCCGTGTGAACTGGGCCTTGGTCGCATACCCTCAATGCAACGGGCAGGTCGAGCGCGCCAACGGCATGATACTCCACGGGCTGAAGCCGAGGCTGTTCAAGACCCTCAAGGATTTTGGAAAGAAGTGGGCTGCAGAGCTCCCCTCGGTGCTGTGGGGCCTCAGGACTACGCCGAGTCGAGCCACCGGGTTCACTCCGTTCTTCCTAACCTACGGCGCCGAGGCTGTCTTGCCTACGGACCTCGAGTACGGCGCCCCTCGACTTCGAGCCTACAACGAGCAAACCAACGACGAGAGGCTTGCCAACGCCAAGGACCAGCTCGAGGAGGCTCGAGACGTGGCGCTCATCAACTCCGCGCGCTACCAGCAAACACTTCGACGCTACCACGACAAGCACGTGCGCAAGAGGGACCTGGCGGTGGGGGACCTCGTGCTTCGACGGCTGCAAGATAATCGAGGGCGCCACAAGCTCACCCCTCCATGGGAGGGCCCATACACCGTAGCTGAAGTGCTCAAGCCAGGAACGTACAAGCTCTACGACGGTCAAGGCAGGATCCTGGCGAACGCATGGAACATATCTCAGCTACGTCGCTTCTACCCTTAAGGGCCTCGAGGCCTTGTTCATTTTGTTGCTTTGTACAAACACGTTGAATATGAATGAGCAAACTCGTGCACCATCTTTCATATTACTTAGCAACTTAAGGTAGCCTCGACCCTACCTTGCTCAGGGTCGAGCCTCCCTCGGGGGCTGACAGGGGGGAACCCCCTCCCCAGGACTCCGGAAAAAGCGCGTTTTCTTTTCAAAAAATCGACCCTCGTCTCGATTCGCACCTCGAGCATACTAGCAGCGTCTAAATCCGTAAATACCCCGAGCCTCCAAGAGTCGGGAGGCGTCGACGTAGACGGCCACCTACGCCCCCGGGCTACGGTACCCTACCTACGCCTCCCCTCGAGGAACTCGTGACGCGTATCGAAGGAACACAGACCAAGCCGGTTGAAGCTCGAGCTAGCGACAAAGAGAAATGATCGAATAAATTTGAAAAGAAAACAACTTCTTTAAACAAACGAGTCATATACACATGCGTTGGCCTCGACGGGCCACAAGTCATGACATAAATTTTTACAAGGGCCTCGACGCCCAAATTTGGCACGCAGGCCTCACTCTTCATCGGTCTGGTACTCCTCCCCAAGGTCTTCTGCCACGGGCTCAGCCTCGACGTCCGGGCCAGGAGGAGGGGGGCCACCTGCACCACTGTCCGCATCGGGAGGCAGCACGTCCTCCTCGAAGAGCTTCGCGAGCGCCGCCCCCGGCCTCTCCACCTTCTCCAGGATCTTGTCGACGCGGCGGTCGTTCCACTCCTCGTCCTTCCCCTCGATCTCGACGAAGCCCTTGGCAACGACGTTGACCGGGTAGCGGAAGCTGGAGCGGACGGCCGCAAGCGCCTGCTTCACGCCGTGGTGGAGAGCGCTCCTGACGCAGGTCCCGCGCGGCCACGTCGAAGAAGCACAGGGCGTCGACCAGGGCGTCGCCCCGAGCCACCGCGCCCTTCGCCGGGGCTACCAGGTCGGCACCCCACACGGAGCCGAGCCTGTCGAGGGTGACGCGCGCTCGCTCCGCCACCATGGTTTCACCTTGGAGTTGCTCCACGAGGGCCTTATTCGTCTCGCGGAGCTCCCCGGAGGTCTTCTCAAGTTCTGTGCAACAAACAGAAGGGGGTAAGTCCGCGGCGTGGCAAGAATTTCGAAGTCAAAGCAAGACGAAGCATGAAAAATTACCCTGGCAATGCACGCCCAGAGCGGCGAAGTCGCTGGTAAGGGCCTCGACGCGCTGCTCGAGTGTACGCTTCTGGGACAGCGCGTCGAGTTTTTCGCCCCTAAGGTCCTCGACCAGCTTGCCCGTCTGCGCGAGGGCCATATCCTTCTGGATCACCACCTGCCGCGCTGCCTCCGCTGCATCCCGGGCGGTAGTGGCTTCGCTCTTGGCCTCCTCGGCCTCTTTCCTCGCCGCCTCCGCTGCAGACCGGGCGGTGGCGGCTTCGCTTCGGGCGTCGACGACCTCCTTCTTCGCCAGCCTCCGCTGCAGACCGGGCGGTGGCGGCTTCGTTACGGGCGTCGGCGGCCTCCTTTCTCGACGCCTCCACCGTGGCCAGAGCGGTGGTGGCCTCCCTCTTAGCTTGGGCGGCCTCGTCACGAGCCGCCTGGGTCTCCGCCTGCGCCGCGTTGAGCCGGCTCGCCATCTGCGTGTTCCGACCCAGCTCGGCGCGGAGCTCCTGGAGCTCCCCCTTCACCTTCGCAAGGGCGGCCGCCACCTGCGCGGACTTGTCCGCCTCCTCCAAGAAGGACCTCTCCGCCTCCGCCACGAGCTCGACCACCTCCCTGAAGATCAATCGCGCCTCCCGCGGGGCCCCCTGCCGAGTCGACCGCTCGGCGAGAATAATGGCGCCGGTCGGGCTCGGTGCGTCAGGATACGGCCACACCGGTCGATCGATCTCGACGGTGGGCAAGCCCTCCTCCTCCGGCTCGAGCGGCGCCAGCTGCGGCCCACCAACCGGCGGCACAGGCTGCGGCCCCCTCCGCCCCTCCGCCGTCTCCTGCTGCTGCTCTGTCCCCTCCTGAGGCGATGGCGCGGCCTCGCGTGGAGGCGGGGACTTGAGCGGTAGCGGATCGCTCGAGGGGTGGACCGTCCCCAAGCTCTCCTCCCTCGCCGGGTCTTTCGGCGTCTTGTCGTCCCTGGCCGGTGCCTCGAGCGCCAGCATTGAGCCCTCGACCGGGGACGGCACCCGCTCCAGCTCGTCCAGGAGCTCCTCCACCGTCGGCACCTTCTCCACCGACGCCTCTCCCTCCTTCCCCTTCTCCGCGGGCCGGCTCGCGTCGACTGGGGTCTCGAGGGCCATTGCCCCCTCAGTCCCAGACGCCGACGGGGCCGCGCCTGTCTCGGGTATTCCCCCCGAGATGGTCGTCGTGACGGGGGGAAGAGTGGCCTGCTCGGTAGGCGCCACTGAAGGGGAGGTGGAGGAGGAGGTGGTGGAGGTGGAGCTGCGACGGACGCAGTAACGGCAGGCTCGGCGCCAGGAGTCACGGTCCCTGCTGAAAAGAAGAACAAAGTCGTCAGAATCAGGAAAGAGCCTCGACCCCCGTGGTCGACGGCGACAGCCTCACCAAGATCCGCAGCGGCCATCTGGCTTCCTCGAGCCATGGCTGCTCGAGCCTTCACCAGCCAAGCGGCCTCTCCAGCGGAAGAAGGAGCCATACCTCGAGGTGCTTGGACCTCGGCAGAGCTCGAGGTCTTGGCCCGCTTGGACACCGCGGGGTCCGCCTCCTGCCGGGAGCGCTTTTCCCTAAAAAACCAGAAACAACACATATCACCAAAGGTAAAAAGGTAAAGTTTCCCTACCAACTAAATTGAGGAGCACTACTTACCCAAAGCGACGGCGGGGCTTCTTCCCCGAATCGCCGGACCCGCTCGGGGGCTTCGAGCCCGCCCTTTGGCTCGAGCCACGCCCCTGAGCCGTCTCCGTATGGGCCGGATGGGGGGAAGGCTCCCGATGCTTCCCGTGGCTCGACCCCGGCGGGGAGCTCTCCTTTTGTCTCTTGTCCCGGGGGGGCGACCGCGTCTCCTTCGAGCGGTCATCTTGGCGCCTTTCCCGGCGCGGGCTCCGGGACCTACTCCGGCGCTCGTGCTGACGGTCACGCCCCCCCCCCGCGTCTGCCTCCTTCTCTCGGCGGCGATGCGGCGACGGGCTCCGGGGTCGCTCATGACTCCCGTCACGAGACGACCGGGGGCTCCCCCCTCGACGGTCATGGTGGCGGGGGCTCGACGCCCTCTCATGCTGCCCGCTCCTCCGCGGGCTCGATGTCGCCCTCGATGACTCACGGCGGTCGGGCCCGGAGTCCTTCCCGACGTGCTGGCTGCTTCTCGAGGACCGGCCCCTCTCGAGACCCCCCGCCTAGGTCGACGCGGTCGTAGCCTCCTTCTGCGCCGCGGCGATGACGCTCCTAGTTCGAGGCTTCCTCGCAACAGCGGGCACGTCCGGTACGGAGCTCGACGTGCCCTGGGCCTCCGACGAGGCTGGGCCTGACGCGGCCTTCCGCGGCTGCGTCCCGCGCGATCCCTTCGCCAGGGGGACCTCCAAGACATTCTCCTGCACAGAGGAACGGTCAGCCCCGATGTCGACGACCCCCGCGCGCCTCAGGCGCGCATCCATCCCTTCATCATCACTCTCCTCCTCATCATCGTCCTCCTCCTCCGAGCTCGAGGAACTGAGCTCGGGGGACTCCTCTCCAGGCTGCCGGTTACGACGAGCCTTCGCTAGCCTTGCTTCCGAGCCCCCGTACGAAAGTTCCTCGTCTTCTACTTTCTTTTCTTGGAATCTTTATCTCCTTATCTCTTCTGAGCCAGAGAGAACGCCTCACCGTATTTCTCGGCGTCCTCCCTCACCGGGGGCCTCGACGCGCGACATGTGAACGCCCCCTGCCAAAAAAGAAAACTTGATAAGGAAAGCCACAGGAGAGTAAGCAAGGTTCGGAGAAGAGAATGGAGGGGAAGGCTCGGGACAGCCTGACTCGAGGATGGCTTACCAGGTCGGACACCCCGCGTCGGGTGCCATGGCGATCAGGTCGGCCTCCTCAGGGCGGAACGACCCGTGAACCGTGACCGTTCACCCGGGAGGTACCCTCGTTCCGAGACAGCCCCTCCTCGGCCATCCTCGACTGGTTCAGCGCCTCGAGCGGGGCGTTCGGCCCCATCTCGAACATGATAAGGGGGCGGTCCGCCAGAGGAAGGACCCTCCGCTGATGGAACGCCCAAATGACCGCCTGGACGGTCAGTTTCTTCTCCTCCACCGGCGTCCGCATCGTGCTCATCAGCGGCAACAGGTGGCGCTGCTTGTCCGCCGCGATGCCCCGGTTCCACTTCTCCGAGCGCTGGGTGATGACCCTGCCGGTGTACTACGGAAGGAGCCCACCCTCGTTCCGCAGGTAGAACCAGTGGTCGTCCCACCCCGCCTGCTTAGTGGAAAGCTTGTAGCGGAGGTAGTCGCGGGGGACGTTGGCCGACGAGGGCCCGGTCCTCGCGGTGATGGTGAGGGAGCCCACGCGTGCGAGCCTCCTCCCGCTCGGCTTCGCGGCCTTGTGGAAGAGCTCGCCCCGGAAGAGGTGGACGGACATCTCCCAGTGCGGCTCGATCTTCACATACCCCTCGCACACCGCGGCGTAGATGGCGGCATGCGAGATGGAGTTGGAGGAGAAGTGCTGCAGCTCCACCTCAAAGTGGTGGGCCAGCCCCCGCATGAAGCGGCTCGGCGGGACGCCGAGCCCCATGCGGTGGTAGCGCGTGAAGCTCACCACGTACCCCTCCGGCGGGTGCGGCTCCCGGTGGTCCGCCGACGGGAGAATCCACCACGCAGGACCCTCCTGCGGGTTGGGGCGGAGAAGCCCCCGCTCCACCAGCGTCTCCAGCTCTTGCTGCGTTGTCTTCGTCGGACTCCAGTCTTCGGCCGGCAGCACCTGGGACGAAGCGGCCATGGCGGCGACGGCGTGGATCTGAGCGGTGGACGGGCGGCCGGGAAGATTCCCAATTGCTGGCTCGGGAAGAAGGCGTGTGGAAGCTACGGCGGCGGTGAAGGCAAAGGCAAAGTAAAGAGTTCCTCTCCCCTCACTCGGTATTTATAAGAGAAAACCCCGATGGGCGGGGTCTCCACGACGAAAAAAGGTAACCGCACGCATTTAATGCGCCCACCTAACCGAATCTCGAGCCGATTGACAGGTACACGCGGCAACTTCCCATTTGCTCCGCTACCTGGGCCCACCACGACCGCCGCTCCAACTTCGCGTCCGTCGCCCTCCCTGACAGTTTCCGCCTAAAAAGGCGCGCCCAACGGGCAGAAGAATTCCGAGACGACAGAGGCTTCTTCACGAAGGTAAAAACGGGCCCCGGCCCTTCCAAGCCTCGAAGCAGCGAAGGCTGGCCCTCGAAGAGGGTTCGACAGCCGGCTTCGAGCACCCGAGTCAGGGACACCAAGGGGCGCCACTCGCAGCATCGCTCGAGGGCCAAGCCCTCGAGGCCCCTCACGTGTATCCAAGGCAGGGCGCACGACGTGCAGTGAGATCCCCTCGGAGGGAGGCATCGAGCCACCGGGTCCTATCAAATGGACCCGACACTCCTGCAGACCGAGCACCCATGCTTTATGAGACCGCCTCCGGGCTTCAGTCGACCCTATCGAACGGGGCACGAGGTCTCACTTGGATTTCCCCGTTACCAGCTCACCGAGAACCTCGGTACTCGCCCGCTCTTGGTAGTACGAGGCATCCCCCCTCGCATCCGATCGAAAGGACTCGCGGGATGACAAGCCAGGGCAACCGGCGTGTCGGATAGCTCGAAGAGCCGGCCGGTCGGTTCAGCCTGGCACCCCTCGACGAAAGAGGGTCAAAAAACTCGGGGGCTCGACACTCCTGAACCTAAAAACACAACTAACACTCACACTCGCAAAACAACCCACGAGGGAGTCCTAACCACTCCCCCGTGGCCTCGGAGGCTACACCCGCGGGTGTCGCTTGCGCGACACCCCCGGAATCGAAACAACCAAACCCTCGAGAACCAGTTAGTAACCCTCTAGATCCCGGTAGAGAGCCCCTGCTCAAGTGCCAGCACTCAAACAAGGGCTCGAGGGCTACTGTCGGGGGACCATAGGAGGGGTACCCCCAATCAACGCAAAACAAATAGGTTAAACCTAGAACACCAATTAATAACAAACCTAGCAAGTCTAACCTTCTAAAAAGCCAAACCCTCGAGGCCTACAACGCCGACCCATCACCAGGGAGCCCAGGGCCGCCGAAGCCTTACTGTCCGCCTCACGGCAGCCTACCCCTCGAGCCCCGGCACATAGGCCTCGAGCCCTGCACCGCTCCTCGAGACCCCACGCGGGGACCTCGAGCCTCACTAGTACGGTAACCTATCCCTCGAGACACATCATGCCACCCTCGAGCAGCACCAGGCATCGGATGCCAATCCCACACTACGCATTTAATGCGTTCACCTACTCCGGTCATGTCCTCTGGAACCCGACGTGTGCCACAGTGAACCAGGGCAAAGTCAAATCTCGTTTTCACCACAAGCATGGGCAAAAGGCACAAGTGCAGCACTGTTGGGCCATGCTCTGCGCTGTTGCACATCCGAGCCACATCTCGAGGCCCGGATTCCCGCTGTACGACCGGGCTTTCCGGGACTTGCCCATGCTTGCGGGGACTCGAGCCCCCCGTAGGCGTCATCTCGAGGCCGTCCCGGCGCCCCTCGAGCCCTAACAACTTTCATGCCATTGGAGGACAGGTACCCCAAGACCCGGAGGGACCCTGCCACGACTTGTACGTACCGAAATGGGCGCTGTACGGCCTCACGTCGCCACGCCTCTACGTCCGCGCCCGGGATGGAGGCCACGCTTCAAGGACGCTTCAACAACAACCCCCACGCCGGCTCCAGTATCTTCGACAAGACAGCATTCCTACCCTCCGCCGTATTGGGCATTGTACATCCTGACTCCTGTATCATTCCTGTGTAACCCTGGCCTCCTCTTGCTCTATAAAAGAGGACTCCAGGGGTCTTCACGCACCCGGTTACGCACGGGCTTGCGCGATACGAGTCCACACACACACTCGAGTCCGGACTCCGGTCCACGCTCATTGAGCTTGTATTGCCCCTGTACAAGCACTTAGGTGCAAGTAATATAAGAACCTCCTCCCCTCGCTGGACGTAGGGCCTTCTTTGCCCGAACCAGGATAAATCCTTATGTCATCTTGCATCACCATCCAGGAAGAGAGCACGCGATCATATTACTAGTTGGTGTCATACCCCCGGGGTCGAAACACCGACAAATAGAGATCATTTAAATCATTTGCTTTCAAAAAAAGAAATATATAATACTTTAGTTTACATAATGTGATCGGTTTAATTAGTTTATTTTAATTTTTTGGAGAAATAGAAATCAGTTAAATCATTTGTTTACAAAAAGTAGAAATATATAATACTTTAGTTTACTGCTCAACTACAAATGCAGAAGGATACCTGCTTGGTACGTTGTTTTCGAGGGCACCAAGCCAGGTATTTACACCAGCTGGGCCGAGTGCAGTCAGTATGTCCTCAAAGTTAAGGGAGCTGTGCATAAAAAGTACAAGTCTTTTGAGGAAGCTTCTGCAGCTCTAGAGGCTTTCAACTCAATTCCTACTGCACCTACCCCTACTTTACCTTCCTATCAGGTTGGAGTGGCAGGTAGTCCATCTTGTTGGACTGTGATGTGGACAAAATGTGCAGGTGTTGTTAGTTGCTTTGGTTGTGGCTAAGTAGATGAGGCTGCACTGTTATCTTGATGTAATAATTAATCAGACAAGTTCAACTGCTACTACTTATATGCCACCAGTGATGCTTATTAAATTTGGGTGTCATGAACTTGTTTATAAATTTGAGCTAGAAAATTAAATTTGTTGATAAGAATGAGAGATATAATTATGTGATATTTTTACTATGCAATTAACAACATTACAACATATTTATATAATGAAAACTTATTATAAAACCCAAAATACTGCAAACCAAAAACATTGGCGGGAGAAACCCCTTCAGTCCCGGGCGGTGACACCACCCGGGACTAAAGGTCTAAAGGTCCACCTTTAGTCCCGGGGCGTAAGGCTGCCCGGGACTAAAGGTACAAACCTTTAGTCCCGGGCTGCCGTACGGCCCGGGACTAAAGGTCTTTTAGTCCCGGGTGGTGTCACCGCCCGGGACTAAAAGCCTATCCATTCATCCACCTGTAGCGCTCCTACCCCCGGTCTCTCCACCCGTAGCGCTCTGTCTCCTCCGCCGCCGCTCCCGGTCTCTCCAACCCCCGCCGTCGCAGCTCCCGGTGTGTCTCCTACCCCCGCCGCCGCAGCTCCCGGTGTGTCTCCTACCCCCGCCGCCGCAGCTCCCGCCGGTCTCTCCACCCGTAGCGCTCTGTCCCCGCCGCCGCCGCTCGCGGTCTCTCCTACCCCCGCCGCCGCAGCTCCCGCCGGTCTCTCCCCGCCTCCGCTTGTCCTCCACGGCGATGGACGGGTACCACGGCGACGTCAATGAAGACGGCGAGTTCGACGCCGACTCGTTCCCCAACTCCGCCGCCTCAAACACTAGGGACTTCATGTCGCAGCCACCGCCGTTTTCCGGCTACGGCTACGGCTTCGGCAACCCCTCCGGCTTCGGCAACAACGCGCCGTCCACTAGCACTGAACAGCTTCGGCAACCCCTCCGGTTCGGTTCGCTCGACCTCAACGCCGGCGCGTCGTGGCCCGGCATGACTGGGTATCAGCACACCCTGCAGTCCCCGGAGGAAGACGGCGGAAGCGGCCGGACTCGCAGCCCCCATCCCGTGCGCGGACTTTCCATTGGCGGCAGGGGTTCCCTTGGCCTCCGAATTCCTCGCCGCGTCGTAGGAGGCAGTGGAGGAAACGCCCGTGCTAGCCGTGCTGCTGTCCCCGTGCCTCCCCGACGACGTGCCCAGGCAGCCGCCACCGACGACGTCCCTCGCACTGAAGTGCCGGTATACACAAAGTTTCTTTGTCCATGAACTGCAAATGTTGTTCGTTCTTTACTTATTGTTCCTTACTTGTTGTGCTTTGCTTGCTGCATGAATCATTAAGTAATGAAATGACATGCAACCTGGTATTGGTTACTTTATTGACTAATGAAATGACATGCAAGACTCAGAGATTCTGCATAATTTCAGAACATCCTAAGCAGGGCCCGATGGAGTACGGAAAACACCCGTATCTTCTGTGAGTTGTACATTGAAGATATGCGCAAGGGCAACTGCCCAGAGGGTCAAATGAACAGGTGGGGTTGGCAGAACCTGTCGGAGGCTTTCTTCAAAGCCACCGAATTAGTTCACGATAACGTCAACTTTGGCTACAAGTACCGTAAGCTGAGGACTCTCTGAAATAGCCTACGAAACCTCCTGAACAAAGAAACGGGATTGGGGCGCAATCCAGATGGCTCCGTCAACGCTACAAATGAATGGTGGACGGAGAACGACGACAAGGTACACCTAAATCAGTTCTGTTTTCATGTTTCAGTGCATGCTTTCGAGAGTTTATAACATGTTAATCTCTATTTTTGTTTTCCAGGAGCAGCTAAAAAGTGCAATGCCACCATACATGGATCTTTTGGATATCATGTTCGGGGGCACAACTGTCACTGGGGAGACGGCTTATGTTCCTGGCCGTAAGAATGCACCACTATATGTTAGTACTGATGATGAAAAAGACGTGCGCACCCCTCAGAGCAGTGGCAGCAAGAGGAGCTACAACAGTCTCAGCAACCACAGCACGGCTGGTACTCCAAGCAAGAGGTCCAGGAGTCCAGTAGTCAGGATGAATGAGAACATGAGGAACTTGAACTTAAATTTGGAGAACAGGACTGCAGTGTTGCAGGAGATGTGGGGTCAGAGGAAGCAGGCTCACAAGGCCAAGAAGAATGAAAAACTGGAAACCGTTGACCTAGTTGCAAAGCTGGCTAGAGAGGCAGGGGTAACAGAGGAAAATTCAGAGCTGTGGCCTGCTGTGGGCAGGATCGCTAGAAATGAAATCGATACAAGATTTTTCCTGCAGTCAGCTCCCAAAGGAAGGCTGGCCATCATTAAAGACCATGCGAGCTCGAGGGTCATTAACTAGACCTTTTTATCCATGCATTTGTCATGAACAAGTCTGTCATGTATATGGTGGTGTTTGAATTATTTATGTGATTTGAATGTTCGAACAAAGTCTGTTATTCGCATTAATTGCTGATGTTCATTCATGGATGAATTGCGAAGTAATTTGTTTTGTGCGGTTGTGAATCGTTGATGGTGTTTCTTTCTGGGTATATAAGTGATCTTTCAGGTACTGCTGCATGGGTATATAGGCTTTTGTAAAATGATACTAATTTGTGTTCATTTTTTTCATGTGTTCAGATGGCTGGGCAACCTGGAGCTTCGGTAACTACAGATGACGACGACGATGATGACGACGACGATGATGAACAGTGGGAGGACGAATTTTTCAGCCTGTTCTTTGATGCTGATGAAGAAGCTGCAATACAACTTGGTATGAACATGTATGCCTTGCATTTCGAAAAGCATTACAATAGGGCAGACTATAGGGTGCCAACAATGATTGGCCTGGAGTGGGTACAACAGAAACTAGCAGATGAAACTAGGTTTTACAACATGTTTAGAATTTCTCCAGCTATGTTCTATAGACTGCATAATGTCTTGGTAGATGAGCATGGCCTCAAAGACACTACAAAGTCCACATCTATTGAGGCTTTAGGTCTGTTCCTATGGATGCTTGGTGCTCCACAACCGTATAGGCAAGCTGAGGATAGATTTGAGAGATCTCTAGGCACTGTCCACAACATGTTCTATAGAGTGTTGTCTTGTGTGCTTAAACTTGCAGACAACATCATTAAACCTCGGGACCCAGAATTTAGGACAATGCATCCTAGGTTGAGAAACCATAGATTCTATCCTGAATTCAAGAGGTGCATAGGAGCTATAGATGGCAGTCACTTCCCTGTTGTCGTACCACAAGATAAGTTTGTGCAGCACTTGTGTCGCAAGGGCATCAACACTCAAAATGTGATGGCTGTATGTGATTTTGACATGGTTTTCACATTTCTTCTTGCGGGATGGCCGGGGTCTGCCCATGACACAAGAGTGTTTCAGGATGCCATATCAACATTCAAGGATTATTTTCCTCACCCTCCTCAAGGTAGAAACCTAACTGCTAATTGTTTTGACATTTCTAATTGAAGCATGTAATAATGACAGGTACTTGGTGCTGTAGGGATGTTCTACTTGGTGGATGGCGGCTACCCAAACCGTCCCGGGTACATTGCTCCTTACAAGGGAACGAATTACCAGATTCAAGACTTTCAAAACGCCGGAGAACCTCAAGGTGTACATGAGATATTCAATTGTGCACACTCATCTCTTAGAAACGTCATTGAGAGGGTCTTTGGCGTTTTGAAGATGAAGTGGCGCTTACTGTTGAAAATCCCTTGCTACCCTCCTCAAACTCAAACGCACATTATTACTGCTGCTGTTGCGTTGCATAACTTCATAAGGTTGAGTGGGGAATTAGATGACGACTTTCAGATTTTGGATCGTCATTCTAAGTTTGTGCCTCCTGAAGCCTCGTTTCATCAGCCAAAAATTGTTCCTGCACCTGATAGTGCAGACCGTGCACAAATGAATGGCTTTCGTGACAACATTGCAGAATCGCTGTTTAATAGGTACTGATACATGTGTATGGTTGAGTATTTGTGAGTTGTTATATTGCGGCATGTACTTGTCATTTATTTGTAGCTTGAGAACAGTTTTGTCTAAGGACTTGTGATTTATTTGTTGCTTGAGGACAATAATATTTGGTTACATGAGTTGTAATATTTGAGGACTGTAATAATTTTTTTGTTAGAATAATATTTAAACATTCTGTAATATTTGAGCACTGTAATATATTTTCTGTTAGAAAAATTCTGTTGGAATAATATATGTTTATACCATGCATTAAAGAACATCCACACATTAGAAGAGAAAAAAGAGGACAGCCCCCGAGGGTCTTTAGCCCCGATTGATAATACCAACCGGGACTAAAGAGGCCAACCATCGGGGCCCCGCTCGGGACCTCTTTAGTCCCGGGCTAAAGGTCCCCCCTTTAGCACCGGGGCGGGGAACCGGTGAAAGGTCCTAGTTTGGTTTTGGTAATTGAGTGACAACTTAGGTGGACTAATATGTGTTTGAAGTGAATTACACAGGTGATTAGTCCATAGGTGATCATGTGTGAGCAACATATGCCATAGAGGTGAAATGGCTTGGAAGATGTTGCAAGGCTCACACATGTGAAGAAGGAGCTTAAAGCACATGAAACATGACATGTGGTCATGTGGCTAAGATGGTGAAGATCAAGGCAAGACTTGGCTTGATGGACCGGTTGCGAAGGTGAAGGGCAAGTTGGAGGCTTTGAAGTCGTTGGTACCAAGTGTCGGGAGGCTTAAGCAAGACTTGGCGCCAAAGGACCGAAGCGATGGTGAAGAGCAAGTGATGTCAAGATTGATGGACCATGGAGGCCATGTGATGATATGAAGTGGATCATATCATTTGAAGATAGGTTGGTGCATGTGTTGCATCAACATCGAAGGAGATGGAATGGAATGTGCAAGACAAAGGTATACTTATAGGGCATTTCATTTCACCGGTCATAGGTGTGTAGAGAAGATTATGACCGGGTTTAGGATAGATGGCCGTACTATTAAGAGGAGCAAACTTGTTTGCATATCGGTCATCTAGTGCCACTTGAGCGATCTAACTTTGCGATGTTACTAAGATCGAGTGGCGTTGTGAGTGAAAGAGAAAATCCTTTGAAAAATGATTGTGAAAATGCTAACACACATGCACATGTTGTTGTACACTTGGTGGTGTTGGCACATTTGCAAAGGAGAAGTTGTTGGAGTTGATTTGGATCAACACAGAGAAGAAAAGGGAAGTTTTCTGAGTATGGTCGGTAGTACCGCCCAGGGGGGTCGGTAGTACCGCCCATGGGTGCTGCGTGCAACCTTCTCTGTGTTGGGGCTGATTTGGCCTGGCGGTAGTACCGCCATAACCTCGGTACTACCGCCCGCGGTGGTACCGACCAGAGGGTCGGTGGTACCGTGGCCCTGAAGGGTTTTGCAGGCTCTCTGTGCTGAGCTGAGTTTGGCCTGCCGGTAGTACCGCCATAGGGTCGGTACTACCGACCGTTTGAGGTTTCGAGGTGTGAGGAGTTTGGAAGCTCTCTGGAAGTGGCCAGTTTTGGCCTACCGGTAGTACCGCCATAGGGCCGGTAGTACCGGGCTCGGTAGTACCGGGCTCGGTAGTACCGACCAGGGGGTCGGTAGTACCATGGTATGGAGGAGTTTTGGATGCTCTCAGTGTAGATCCAATGTTGGCATGTCGGTAGTACCGCCATAGGGCCGGTACTACCGACCTTTGGAAGATCCGAAGGCGAAGGAGTTCGGGGCTCTCTGTATAGTCCCCAGTTTGGCCTGTCGGTAGTACCGCCATAGGGCTGGTACTACCGACCGTCGCTGATACCGACCAGGAGTCGGTTGTTCGTTTTGGTCAACGCGCCGTGTGTAACGGCTAGTTCTGACACTGTCGGTACTACCGACCGAAGCGCAGAAAAGGGGAAACGGCTAGTTGGCCGCTCCCCTCTATAAATAGTCGTTGGGGCCGGCTTTGGGCCGGCTGCTGGAGCACTCCAAAGCCTTGGTGGCTTGTGTGGATGTGCTTGTGAGCCCTCTAACACACATATGCTTTAGTGCTTATCCGATTGTGTGAGAGAGCGATCCTAGTGCGTTGCTTTGAGAGATAGCATCGAGTGGCACTAGGTGTTCGAGTTGCAAGCCGGTGTGCTTATTACTCTTGGAGGTTGCCACCTCCTAGACGGCTTGGTGCGTGTCTCCATCGTGAAGCGCGCGTGAAGATTGTGCGTGGCTCCGGAGAAGCTTTGTGAGGGGCATGTGCTCGCCCCGCGGGAGATCGCGAAGAGCAACTCTAGTGGAGAAGAGGCGTGAAGAGCGCCAAGTGGTCCGACCGGATCAAAAGCTAGAGCTCTTGGTGAGCACTCCATCGTGGAGAGGTTGGCTTAGTGTCACCACTAGCGAGAGGATCGGCGGCAACCTTGGGCTTGCTTCAACGGGGACTAGCTTGGTGGCAACCAAGTGAACCTCGGGATAAAATCTTGTGTCCCCGTCTCTTGTTGCTCTTATTGTTCTTTGTTCCTTGCATATTACGCTTGTTTGTGTTCTTCGTGTTCTTCCTCCCTCCTTCACTCTATCTTAGGTTGGTAAGACTCGATCTACCTTTTTGGCAAGGAACCAAGACGTGGGGAAGCTACATTCGTCATCTACATCATCTAGGAAAGTGGGGTAATTGCTAGATCTGAGATTGCATCTCATCCCCTTCGATTTCGTAGCTCCCTGCAGGTGCTCGATAGTACCAGCCTAGAAGCCCGGTAGTACCGGCGTCGGTAGTACCGACCTATAGCCCGGTAGTACCGACTACCTGCTGTTTACACTAGCTTGTATTACAATACTAATCCTTGTGCTAGTGTTTAGTTGCTTAGTTTGTGTAGCTAAGTTGAGCTCTCTAATTTGGCTTGTTTAGCCTTGTTATTGAGCATTGCTAGTGAGCTTAGGCTTTGTGCTTTGCTTGCTAGATTGCATAGGAGCTCCCCCGTGCTTGAAGTACTAGTTGCATAGGCTTGTGTGACCTTGCTTCTAGAATTGGTTAGGTGAGCTCTAGCTAGCCTGACACCTTATTTGCATTGATTAGGATCTTTTGTAAGGTGTCATAGAGTATAGGTAGAGGGGTGTAGTCTTGGCTAGACCGATAGTTTTAATTCCGCATTTGTTTCGGTTAGCCGTTCCGCTACGATTAAGTTTAATTTTAAAAAGGACTATTCACCCCCCTCTAGTCCGCCATCTCGACCCTTTCAACCGGGGCTAAAGGTCGGGCCTTTAGTCCCGATTCCTTAGCCCCGGCTCCATGCCCGGGGCTAAAGGCCAATTTGGACCGGGGTTAAAGGCTCATCGTGCAGTAGTGTTTTACGACTTATTTGTATAGATTAAAATTGTTTTATAACTCAAGCAAACATAACTGTAGCCTATATAACCTTTTGTTATAATGGTGGCGTAAATACTCAATTGGCAACTCTAGTCTTGCTTGTTCATCCATTCTAGAACCGTCGGCACAAAACATAGGCTTAAATGACTCATTATACCCTATATGGATGCTTGATAATTCAAAGTCGGTCACTGCCGCACATGATACATGAGTGATCGTAGAGAACTTGCATGAATATGGACAAGGGTAAGATATAAGAATGCGTAATTCATTTATGCTCAAGATTAAACAAAGGTAATGTTTGGTTAAGACATTATAACGTAAAGCGAATGAAATTAAAGCCGCAAATATTACCTTAAGGAAATGGAAATTGATGAGGACATCACTCTTTCGGATACACACAACGATCCTCCGCTAAGTTATCATGGTCCAATGACACGAGCTCGCGCGCGTCAACTAAATTTAGAGGTGAATTCGTTCCTATGTAATACTTTAAACGTTTTTGAGAATAGATTGCTACCTAATGATTATGTGTTGATTAGGAACCATGGAGAGGACCCAAAGATGCATAGAGGAAGGCTTGGAGGCGTGGAGGACCAGCAAGGGCGCCTGATGCAAGTTGGAGACCAAAACCAAGTTGACTTCGAGTCAGTTTCGGAGTCCAGGAGCAGTCAGCACTAAACTGGTCACACAGGTTGCGTACGGACTCCGTTTCAGACGAACCAGATATCGTTGGAAAGCTATTTCGATAAGCTAACCAATGGATCTGGTCTCATATCAAAATTCATCATGAGTCAACGGGAATCGTCGAAACAATCCAGCGCACAGAATCTGTCCCGGTGCTGCGTCGTCGTTTTTGGTCCGTTGGGCCGTGTATCGTCCGTGAGCCCATTAGAGGGGCGCGTCCAGGGGGGTGACGACCCTTAGGGGCTATAAAAAGTAGCCGTCACCTTCATTAGAGTTTTGCTTAAATTATTCTATTCACAACAGTTTCACCGTTTGTCGGTTTGTGAGACCCCAACTCGTGAGATTAATCATTCATCTGTAATTTAGTTGCATTCTTCCTTGTTCTTGCTCGTGTTCTTCGATTCGCAGGCAAGGACTTTAGCCTTCTTGGTTTGGTCAACCGTGTAATGCCGGTTGATAACCAGAGGAGACGTGGTGCTGCGATTGCGGGGTTTCAGATCGTGTTGTTCGGAAGCCGGATCGACTTGTGTCTCGTTTCCACCAAATCGAGAGTTACCAGAACCTTTCGGAAGATCGGGCACCCTTGTTCACATCAGAAATGAACCAATTTTATTTCCATTTACGTCACCACTGTACAAACTAAACATCACCAAAGACTATGTTGACCTCAACACAGACATCTCGTTGTCGACAGAAACATCATCTACCATTAAAAGTATAACATCGTTAAATCCTAGAATAAATCTAAAAAAAATCAAGGACTTAACCATCGAGTATCCTAAACTTTTTAGAAAAAATCAGAAAAAAAGTGTGGACACCAAGTTTGAATCCTGAATTCCTGATGGGTAACATCTCACAGGACAGTCCTAGGACTGGACCACAAGCCCACAAACACTAGTCAGATCACAACGTACATCCAATTCCTCTGGGAAAAAACATACCGAAAATCATCTGGCTCTGTGCGCTTTGGGCCTAACTACAGCAGAGGCCGGATGATAGGTTAACAAAGATGGCCCGAGGCCCAAGCATGTGGGTCCAATAGACAATGGATCCAGTTCTCTTCCGACGACATCAAACAGGAAAAAAAAGAAAATCAGCTGTTTTCTCAGCGTTTCTATTTCTCGCCATAGTCAGTGATCAGTTTCAGTACTAAACAAGCTTTCCAATCAATTTATTTTCAGGGGGGGTCCAAGAAACAAATTCGATATATCATCTCTTTGCTTTATTTGATGGGGATACTTACATACAGGGTTACAAAATCACACCAAGCGAACTTCCAAAATACAAAGGAGCAAAAGTAACATCAGTGTTCACTCAAGGCAAGCCAAAAAAGGACTCACGCATGACAAAGGGAACATGCACTCACAAATCGTGAAATGTAAAAGGAGACTTCTAAAATCCGTTGGTGACAGTTTTTTTGCACACGATATGATGGTTAGAAAAGAACCATGAACAATCTTCAATTCTGAACTCCACAGAATAGCTCTGTACGAGTAAAGATTTCATGTCTCAAGTTGCCAAAACTATAATTACAACAAGCAGCACGACCCCAAATATGACCATAAGCAAGCAAATCTGCCAACGAAAGGACTTGTTAAAGTGCAGAATAGACACAACAATAAAGCTTCAGTAATTTGCATTAGTCTGCACTTACCAGGGACGAGTTTGATTTCTGAGTCTTCGCTGCTTTGGTTACCTCTTCCTTTGCCTCTTTGGTCACAATTTCAGATTTTTCAATGTTCATGTCGATCTCCTCTGAAACAGGACAGTGCACACATTAGCTAAGCCGCCAAAAATTTGGACAGCATATATACATTGCAATGTAAAAACTTGCCGATTATGATTCCTTGGGAATGTACGAGGGTAGCAAGATCTTTAAACATTTCATGTACTTCACCAATCTGTTGTTGGATCTCTTGAATGGCTTGCTCCCTTTCCTCAATTATGGCTTCATTGAAAACAATTTCATTGTCCAATTGCAGCACCTCTTGTCTTCAGAGTAACATGGTTCGTCAGAAAACTAGAAAAAACAGGAAATAGGATTCTACAAATTCTGGTTAGTGATGTCAAAGTTTTTATCTAACATAACAGGTTTAGCATGCAGGTTATATCACAATGTGAGCCTCGTTGGATGCAAACATTATTTTTTGATCCACTGCCATTAAACATTATTTCTTTGCTAGTCTAAATCTCTCTCTCTTGTGCAGACATATATCCTTGTAAATTCACATGGCAGGGCACTTGTGCCGACTAATAAAATAGACTAATAGAGCAAGCCCTACAGCTTCACCACAAACTCACGGGCAAATATGCCATGGAACATAAGACCAAGTTAAACATCCTGTTTTTTCAATTAAATGAGCTAATGCAACAGTCAACAGATATATCTTAACATGTATAACTAAAACCACATCTGCCTAATGCGCTGCAGAGTTTCAGCTGAGCTTCCACCAGACTACCAGCTAATAGCTCAATACTGACCTTTTTGATTCAGCAAGTAATGCACGCTGCTCAGGCATATTACCAGCTTCAGAACTTTGGTTATATGTAGTATAGCTGCATCGCAAAGACCAAAATAACATACAGAGGATTAGCAGACAGCCTAGTCAAAGTCAAAACAGCACGATTAAAATCATTATGTTTCGATTACACTAAGTGAAGGCCATTAAGTAAATTACAAGTCAACAGTAGGACCATGACATTAGGTAAAAAATAGGGGGTGATACAAAAGAAAAACATAAGCCAAAGACTACACATCTGTTTATAGCTATCTGTGAAAGCATACACATTGACTACTGATGACTTTCTCCATACATCAAAAATGTTTTTTCCCTAGTGGAACAAAAACAAGGAAGAAGTGCTGCTTCGCTTAAATGCTAGTCAATAATTTTAACCTTACTCTTTTGAACAATTGTGGCAAAGTATCTGTGTTAGCTAGCAAATAGCAGCAATCCATAATTCCATATAGCTCAACTTTACATCTTATGAGTAACCTGGGTATCTAATGTAATTTATATAAACATAAATGCCAAACTAGATCATTTTCATGACAAGAGAGGAAATGGAACACATAAGAAGAATTTCAGTTTGGATTGGCTTAATCATAGATGGAATTACTTTGACTGAGCATTCTGGGGAACAACTGGCTTATATGATGTTTCCCTCTGAATCGCAAGACTCTGAAGTTTCCTGAACTCCTCCATTGTCGCAGCAAAATCTTTGGCAAGCTTCATATCAGCTATCCTCTTGTCTGCCTGTAATAAAACAACAAAAAAACCCTGAGTATCTAGACAGCTAAGATTGAACTATACATGTACAAATGGAAGCATTCAGACAAATTTCTGTTTACAACAATTGATTACTTCAACAAAATTACACATACAAAAATGGCAATGATCAAATTGAGGGAGCTTAGATAGTTAGATAAGTAAGAAAACACTACTGACACTTGTATCAGTGCTCCTGTCTGCTTCAGCAGCCTTTTGGAGCTTGTCTTTCGCATCCTTTGCTAATTGAAGAATGTTCTGGCTAGTCTTATGCCTGCGAGGGAATCAAAGCAGATCATATAAGGCGACTTAGAAAGCGACATCACTACATGAGCGAGCAACGAAAGCAACATGTCGTTTAAGGCATGATTTAGCGATCCTATCGATAGAAGAGCAGACTAATTGCTTCAAACTTGAATTGGGCAAGGCTAACTAGTACTTCAGCTAGCAAATTGACGCAAGGGTTTATGCTGATCGCTGAATATGTAAAGCATAAGAGGGCTCGAGGAGAGACAGGTTATCACGGAGCGTGAGGGTGTCCTTGGGCGTGCCGATCGAGTTGAGGAGGCGGCGATACGAGGCCACCGAGGTGGTTATCTGGAAGACGAGCGCCCGCGCGTCGCTGGGGCCCCCTCTCGCCTTCCTCCCGAGGGGCGCCCTTAGCGCCCCCGCCTCCAGATCCGCGAAGCTCATCGCTGAGCCCTCTCCTTGCTCCAACCCCTTCCGCCTTTATCAACGACCACCGCGCCGGAACAAACCGCAGGCGACGGATGAGAGGCGCTGGAGCAGAGCGTAGTTGAGGATAGACTGTCGGCTGTCGCCGTCGTCGGCACCGGCCAAGCGGCAGTAGTCTACTCCATGGATCGTGGTATTGCTACAGGTGGTGAGGTGAGCTGGTGGACACCACCACGAAGCGGCACGAAAGAAACAGAGGCCGGGGCGGCGGGGGTCCCGTCTACCGTCTCCCACAGTCCCACGACACGAATTGGGGGTGTGTTTAGTTCGCTCCATTTTGCAAAACTTTTCATCGCATCCATGTTTAGACGCATGCACAGAGTATTAAATATAGACAAAAAAAAATAACTGATGTACATGTCAAGACGAATCTTTTAAGTCTAGTTGGTCAATGTTTGGACAAAGTTTGTCAAATAACAACGAAAGTGCTATTGTGTTTTATTTTGCAAAATAAATACATCTAAACACACCCTTGGAGCAGCGACCGTCGCCGCGCCGCACTCGCACGGCGGCGTCGCGCTGCAGCGAAAAAGCGACGAAGGGTTTTGTTGGGTCAGAGAATTGCTGGCGGATTGGTTTTGGGAGTGGAACGGGCAGGTTGGGCCGAGCCTGTAGTGGAAAACAAGCACATGAATAGAATTCGGGGGTATCAGCTAGTTGAATATTGAATTTTCAGTAATTTTATAAAAACGGTGTCAGTAGAGGTTAATAAGGTATATAACACATGAAACACTCCATATGTTTGGTTTGGGGGAGGGTATGGGATGGGTTGAAGCTAACCCATTTTTGTAGATTGGGTTGAACTTATCTCTGGCTTGGTTTCGAGATTGAGTAGATTTCAGTTATGTGATTGGTTGGGAGATGAGCTCAGTCATTTATATATAGGGTCCATTTGCCAACTTTGTTCTCTTTTCTCTTTAATTCAGTTGAACTTACTTGGTCCCCTTGATTTGGAGGAATCAGCTGAACTCATATCTCATAGGAATATCTAACCTAGGTTGACTCATTTTCACCCAACCCAGAAAGTCATCTGGGTCCAAACCCGTAATATCTCACTCTATAACCCTTAATCTAAACACAAAATAACATATTTATTAAATAAATATTTTATTTGATAAATATGTATAATAATTAAAAAATATTATTTAAATTATATAAAAATATGTACGGATTCTGATCAATAATTAAACTAAAGTATACAAGACGATATTTGACAACGATATTATATTTAAATATAATAATCTATAAAAACAAGAAGAAATATGTAAGATTGAAACTGAAACAAAAATATTAAATTGGACTTAATATTTACATATGATATTAGATTTTATACCGATAGTCATATAGTTGACTTTAAATTGTTTCAAAGTATATGTCATTATTAATACTAAGTCCAATACCATTAGTCATCGTAAAAATAACTTTTGGTTATTTTCATCGTGCGTATGTTAGAATTATTATTAATGCTTAATTAAGGATTAATCCAAGGGGTGTCTCTTCACCTCTTTCTCCCTTGTAACCGCCCATACGGGCCTTATATATATATATATATATATATATATATATATATATATATATATATATATATATATATTGTTCATTGGGAATACACAGACATCATTTGCATCTCTCGCTTTTGTAGGTTGTCTCATCAAAATAGTATTTATTTATATGTCTCATCCAGCTAGCTATTTATAAGTTGTCATTGAGAGCCAATAACATTCCTCCTAGAGACCAAATAGCTAGCGATTTGAACACCATTGCGGACGCCCTCACTCGCTCTTCCTTGAGTTCTGGCGACTTGCGAAACTTGATGGCTTCTGTCCATCGCAATCAGAAGCGGTTCACCGGCTTCCCGAGAGGAGTTTATCGTCCCACAGAAAAAGGAAGCGGCCTCCACTGAAGAACTTGCCGGAGACGAGAGTTCCCAGCGTTGCTGTTGAAGAAGATCCTGGTGGGGACAAGTTTGTTGGCGCCAGCGCCGGCGCCTCGGTTGCAAGACGACGGAGAGGCCGTTCGTTGCGTACGGAAGAACAAAAGCAAGAACAAAGGCTTCGTCGTCAATCGTTCAGAAAAATTCTGAAGAACAAAGAAAGACGTTGCAATTGCCAATCCAAGCATGCACCGTTGCCTCCCTTATTCATCCCAAGGAAGAATCAAAGTCTGTTTCCAACGGACAAAGAAGAATCCAGGAACGAGAACTGGATCAAGGTACAAAATGCTTATGTGTTTCTTACCTAAGGCAACAATCTTTCTCGTTCTTCATCAAGTTTGTCGTTTCTGAAATACCATCTCCTTGCTGCTACGCCCATGGTCATCGATATTTGAGACCATCCTTGCGGCACAGACGCGCAACAGGACAGCGAGCCTGCGTTTGGCCGGCCGACAGCACCATCGCTGGTGACTCCATGGCCCCCGCGACGTCTATGTCATGGCCCTGCGCCTGAGGCCTCGCGTCGTGGCCGGTGGTTTTTCCACAGCGGCTCGGAGAACGGTTCTCTGCTGCGCCCAGATGGTCATCGCGGCCGGGCACGCGCATCGGCGGCCTCTGAGCTTGCGGCGACAGACGGCCCCGCACAAACGCTCGACTCGGCACACGAGTGGCCATGTGCCCGCGATGGCTGACTGGCTCCCGACGGCGGCGGCCCCTGTGCTCGCGGCCCTTGCGGAGGCCCCGCGGTCAACGACTAGCGCGCCGCGTGGCTACTCTACTTCGCGGAGGAGGTTAGCGATTCTGCGGCTGCCGGTAGGCGGCCTCTGCACCAAGCCAGGAGGCCTCCGAGTCCCGACGGCCGGCGCACGCGTCCTTCCCATGGCTCCGAGCCCCGGCGGCCGTCGCAAGCGCCATGGGCCGCGCGGCTCCCGAGCCCCGGCGGCCGGCGCCCGCGGCTGGTTTCCGACGGCATCCAACGCAGATGAGACGGTAGCAAGTGCGACCAGCGGACGGCGGCAGAGCAAGCGGCGGCGGCGCTTGGGCGATGGTAGGCGGTTAGGATTGAAACCCTAACCGTCGGCCTTAAATAGGCAGCGGTTGCGCCCTGGGCTGGGCCAAAAGCACAGTCCAGGCCCACGTTGAGGCCTGGCCGCTCGCCGGCCCCCGTCTTGCCTGGCTGGGCCGCAGGCTGCGCTCGCCTGCCTGGGCCGCGTACCCGCCTGGCCGCGGGGCCGCACCGGGCCGGCTATTGGGCTAGGGTGCTTTGTTGGGCCATAATTGCTTGGAAAATTTTATTTCCTTTATTATTTTCTTTTCAGCAGTATTAAAATTAATTAGCATATGCTTTGCTATTTTAATTTTTCTGCAAAAACATCAATGAATTGAATTGTTTGTTGCTGCTTTGTACTACTGGATATTTGTCATTGTAAATATATAATTTGTGGTTTGATTAATTATATTATAATACAATAACATTTTCTATTATATTTTGGGAGTATGTGGTGCACCCAAATATCGTTCGCACCACATACATATTACATTTGTGACGTCATTAAATTATTTTGGTATATGTTGATGCACCCAAACCCCTTGTTTTGCATCAACCTAATGGTCACATTTGTAATTTTTATAATAGAACTGGGTATGTTGGTGCCTCAAACCACACTTTTTGCACCACATATAAGTTAAATTTGCTAAGTTGACCCAGTTGCAATTTAACTATGCTTCCTATATCATTAACAAAATTTAATCTATATAGGATTCAAATTGCAATATAAATATATCTTGTTTATTTTGGTTAATAAAACACAAGGTAATGGAGTCCTATGGCAAAGGCTGCGTTTAATTCATTATTAATTATTCTGCCTAAAGACTGTGTCATAGCAGTGATTGAATCACCCATTGCTGAGAGGCCTATATCATGTTTCTCTGAAACTTCATGACTACCTACACCGTGTTTTTACCAAAATAAAGGTTTTGGATTGTTATATCATCATATTATTTTGATATTGCACAAGATAGTAGAGACCTAAGCAAAGACTGCATTTAATTCACTTGTGAATTATCTTGCCCAGTGGTCGTGCTTAGACAGTAATATATTTGCCTACTATAAAGATCGACTCTTTGTCTTTGACATAGAGATTATCTACCTTGTGTTTTATCAAAATTTATGATGATTTGGTTGTATGGTCTACATAATTTTATGCTTACCTACAATAAATCCAAAATTATGATAAGATATAATCATTAAAAATATTGCATTTAAGACTACAACATCACCATAGTGATTTTGAGTTTACCTTAGGAGTAAATTCATTAAATCAACGGTTTGTCACATGTTGTGGATATTGACTTCAGAGGAGTTTATTGAACTCGCTCTCGATGGCATCAATATCCCACATAGACAGTGGACATTAACATTGGTTTTATCCATAACCTAATAACAATATTTGATGCCCTCAGTTAGGGATTATTTATTATAGATCAAAGAAAATTGTACCTTCCTATTGTTAGGTACTACATCCATATAGATTATCTACGAGAATATCTTATGAAAGGAATTCCACATACTTTATGGCATACTCTTTAGGAGTATTATGAACAATAAATAAACTCATATAGCTTGAGGCTAACCATGAGTTGATCGTGTATCTAGTTTTCAAACTAGAAACTATGATCATATATATTGTTCATACAATTTGCTTCCAATGACAAAAGCAAAAGGCCTAATGTGCAATTAAGTTATGACAAAGTTGAACCCCACAATGACAAAATATCATATAGGTGGTCGTGTTTAGCATAGTGCTAAACAATGTCATACTTTTAAATTTGTGGTTGATCTATACTAAAAGCCTATACAGGATAAAACAAGAGCTCTAAAACTTAAGATTTGAAGTATGTTTCAATCTTAATCTAAAGCTATTTATGAGGTTGATTTTGTTGGATCCTTTAGGATCACATCTCAACACTCAAACTTTGTCTCATAATAGAACATCTAATACATGGACATCATGATCATCGAATATACATCGACTTACATGTTGTGAGATTTGGAATAATCTCTTAGTCCATTGGTATATTTTATATTGTCCATCAAAATATGTTGTAACACTTGTTGTCAATGCATAACTATTACGAGTATCATACTGATAAATTTGATACTCGATAATATTTATGGATTTCTATATATTAGACGAGAATTTTATTGATTTCTTGTCATATATAGACTGTACGGGAATCATTCCAATGTGGAATGATATGTGCCTAATGGACATTTGTACCACAAACTCTATAATTAAGGAAGCAAAATATTCCATGTTCTTCTGATAAGAAGAGGGAATAATTTTGGTCATCACTAATATGATGTGATGATAGTTTTGTCTATTTTGCCACTATCATTCTTCCTATGCATACTGAGTTAAAAGTTGAGGACATTTAATTATGTTCTAATTAAACTCGTACCTTATCAAGTTATAGAGTTATCCAAATATGTTTTCGTATGGAAACAGCAAAGGACAACATTGGATATGGCACATAAGTAATGAGATAGGTCTCATTTTGGTTGTATTGTACATACAACCATCCTCGTACCACATGTTGCGTATAAGAATTCAAGATTTGGAATGATCAACTTCGACATCCAAAGGGATACGTGAAAAATTATTGGCAATTATTTTGGTCTGGATTTTTCCATAGTTTGGACACAATAAGTGCCACAGGGAAATTAGATTTTAAGACCCTCTTATCTTAAAATTAAAATTAGGTTGAATAACTTAGATTCCTGGAACATATTCAAAAGAATATGTGTGGGTCCGATACAAAGATTGTATGGACAGTTCGGGTATTTCATGGTTGTAAAGATACATCCGCGAGATGATCTAGAGTGTGGAAGTATCCACACTTAACCATGCATTTGGTAGATAATGCTTCTTCATATGAGCATTATCCTGAACATTACTAAATTTTTTGCCTACAATGACGATTGTAAGGTATAATACAAGTTTAGTTAGATATCTAAAAAAGAATAACTGGAATCTATAAGTATGACATTAATGTATAACAGGACCATTATTAATACATTGCTATTGCCAACTTCGTGTTGGAGTCATCCTGACTTGTGATCAACTGCATATCACCTATATGCATTTAGAACGTAGGAATCCATGAAGATTTCCTTATTTGCGTAAGATTGGGTTACTTGTATACGTACCAATCTCACCACCACAACATACATTGATGGGTTCACACAGGAAATTGGGGATCGGTTTGAGATTTCAATCTCCATCGATTGTTGAGTATCTAGATCTCTTATAGAGGATCTATTTACAACCTGTATGTTGGTTTTATTAAGATAATGAGCTTTTTGGCATTAGGGGAGAATTGAAGTACCATATATAATGTCCGAAAATTGTTTGGAATGCATAAAGCATTTCAAGCTCAGGATCGCGTACTAAATCAACTAAATTTTGAATTTGATTTTGCATAATATTGCAAATAAGCTGCCAAATACATGTGCTGATTAATAATCTATTGCAAGTATGCGCCAGAAAGAGTAGTGGTACTAAGTAAAACCACTCAACTCCCAAATTGTAAATAAGAGGAGGAGCAGTATGGTCATAATGCAGGATTGTTTATGCTAGCAATAGAAGACTTTTCTTCTAAAGATAGTAAATGCAAGTCAACCTATTTGGTTAGCAATGACTATTGGGTAAAACTTGTAATTACCCTGTGGATAGATGTCATCCACAAACCCAGCTCAGAGGTGCACCAAATACTGATGCTGGGATATCGGAAAGCCCTGACTGTCATTTTAGGAATTCATGATGAGACATTCAGGGTTCTTGGAGCTTTGATAGACTAGAGAATTATATAATAGAAAGGCTACATTTATCGACAATTACTTCTCTGAATAAATTGTATACAATATTTCAAGTCATCCAGTTAATAAGACCATGGCAGAGTGCTTTGTCACTCTTACTAGATCAGAACTGTTGAATTGTAATACATACAAAGATAGTCTTGCTCACCAGAAAAGAGGTGTTTTGGGCTGATATACCAACACCTCATAGTACCTTTACTGTGGGTACAAAAGTGTTTTCATCCTGTAATGGATTGAGAACAATATGGTGGTGAGATTAAAGCAAGACTAGTAGCACAAGAGGTTTATGCAAAGCCCAGGCATTGATTTTTAATGCAAATTATTCTCCACAAAAAGATATAAATTTCCGATACTGTTTTTTGATTGGCAGTACAAAAGCATCTATCATTGTAGTTGATAGATGTAGTGATTGTATATATTTATATGATCACTTGATTTGGAGTATTTGTGAAGCTTCCAGGAAGAAGTTCACATACTCGATCCTCATATATAAAATCGGAACATATATCATGTATTGCTTAAGTAAATATATGACTTACGACAGTTACGTCAAATTTTGGTACAATCGACTTTGTATGTATTCTCTAAACTGAAGAGATACAATGTTGATTACATGTGTTGTTCATTTTGAGATCCTTGACTGGATTTCATAGTATTATATGATAGTCGATAATCTTTACATCATTAGCAATAAACATATATTAATAGCACGTTGTAATTCAAAGATGAATTTTGAGATGGAAGATACGGACTAGACCAAAATTTTATTTTGTGTTTATGATCCAAGCATCTTCTCTCAGGTTTTTGTACAAAAGCTATATCATATTGAATGTTTCAATATGAAGGTATATCCTATGATTGTTCTACCTCTAAGAAGAGGAAGATTATTCTATACCATAGTGATTGAGACGAGATTTTAGGACATGTGTGTGGGGAACCGTCTAAATTATAAGAGCTCAAGTACCGTCTTAGCCAAATTCGACTGACTTTGACTCATACTTAAACCCATATAATTCCGGTAGTCCGGAAATCTCGAAGGATTTCAAACATCGTACAACATACATGATTGCATTGTTCAAGTACCACATTCGTAAGGATACACAGTCGATAAACGAAACCGAATGAGCATCAGAGTGCGAAATCTTCAAAGTTATTACAATACTGAGTCTGAAAGTGCGGAAGCTTTAAATAAGTTTAAAACACGACCACCACATACGTGGTCCAAATAAAACATTGTTTGATAATTCACTCCTCCTTTTTCAAATAGTGTGCCACCAGCAGTCTGAGTCCAGCAAAAGAAAAGGAGAAGCTTTTGGATGACCCTGCCCTAGGCCTACTCCTCATCACCCTCCACGGGGTAGAGGCAGTGCTTACAATAGCCGTAGTAAATCTGGTCATATGCAACAACGGGATAAACCCTGAGTACGGGAATGTACTCAGCTAGACTTACCCGTCCAACTGAAAATAAAAGACACCAAGAGTATGCAAGGCCTTTTTGGTGGAGCTGGGAATTTACTTGCGAAAAGCTCAATTTAAAAGAAGGAATATTTAATGATATCAGTGAGCAGTCAGGTTTTAGGCCTACTTCTTGATCTAGGTTTTGCACCTGAACTATTACATACACTTGAGTCTAACAATCAATAATGTAACCATATCCAGTTGACTTATCCAAATTTTAGTTGGACCTTAATCATCACATGGAGTTGTATCATGGTGAAGCTCGACATAGTTTCCCACTAACTGGGGGAGACGGCGACTCGAATCGAATTATAAACCAGCTGGGTCCATGCATTGGGTAACCGCTCCATACTTGTTCGTGGTGGTAATCGTCGCGGCTCACAGCACGGACCACACAATTGGAACTATACGATGGTCATTCCAAGGCAGATCGTGTTTCCATACTAGAGGGTGCGACACGGGTTGAAACCGGCCCGAACAGCTAACCGGCTTCGGGGTCGGCGATTACAATACCGACAACCCTAAGTAAAAGGGCGCTTTCAAAAATGAACGAGGTCCAACATCGATACAAACCTACACGATCCAACGGACAAGCTGCCCCAAGTTTCCAAACTTGTGCCTTGCCTTCCAGTTGACCGTATTTCCTTACTACTCAGGTTCTTTTCCACGATAGCAAATATAGTCAACTGTGATCCGGTAACTACCCATCAGGGGTATTACAGGAACAACCTTTATTTACTACTTTATTAAGCAGGCTAAGCAATTTTACACTGTAATAACTAATAGGATAACAAGGCAGGTATAAACAATAACCAAGGAATGGTAATGAAGCAATTAGGATCAATCAACTCCTATACCTAATGCATCACAATATAAAATACTCAATTAAATTAATTATAAAAGCTGGAAGACTTAATAATGCTCTGGGGCTTGCCTTGAGAGAAGACTGATGCCTCGTGCGAGGGGCACTCGGGCAGGTTAGTCTCCGTTGTGGGTTCGGCTTCCTCGCTTCTGGGCACTTCCGGAATCTCCTGCTCGACGTTTGTTTCTGGCTCTTGCTCGGTCTCCGGGGTGTCGATCCTATTGCAATGCGGTATATAAATAAATAATACGTGGTGCAAATATGGTGGTATGAAATGTAAATATTTCTTGCAAACCAACAAAACCAACTTGTTGAACAACTTTTGACATTGAGGAAAAGCACTTAATGACTGCATTAAACAAAACCATTATTCTGACTATTTCCTATTTACTAATTCAAAAGAATCTAGGTTTGAACAGCAAGTGCATTTTTCTGAGGTCCGAAAAATCCACAAAAATTCCAGTATACAACTTACACTCACTGGACTTTACTGCATAGATTTCATCAAGAGATAATTTACTGAAGGGCAGATACAAAAAGATGAAATAAACTGCCAAAAGGGTGCTTTGAACTAACTTTCCTTTTGAAAAGTGTCAAACAACAAATTTCATATTTTTCCTAGCTTCATCTAGCTAAAATTACTTTACTGCAGAAAAGTTACTGCTAAAGCATGAACACATAAATCTACACAAAATAAACAAGTTTATTTCAAAATAAACCCTTTGAACTGCGGCCCTACTCAAAAAGGGTGCAATTCTCATTTTTATATTTTTCTCAGATTCTACTACCTATATCATATTTATCAAGAAAGTTCCATGAATAGAGACATCCTATTCTTTTCTTCATGAATTTTCTAAGAAAAATACAGAAAAGTACACTTGTACTACAACTCCTTATTTTTTCATATAACAACTCATACCTAGCATTTTTCTCAGCTTGAACATAGAACACAGAGACTATATAAATTTTTCCATATTTTATTTCCACATATATTTTACTCTAACAATTATTTTGAGAGAATAGCTAAAAAAGAATTTAAATCTAAGCAGATACTTTTTTCTACAGAAGCAGGTCCTCATAAATTTTTCACAGATACAAAACCTGATAAGAAACCTATACAATTTTTTCCATGAATTAATTTAACCAGAAAGCATATAAACCCATCTATTTAACAAAAAGCACATAAACTGAATTAAATAAAAACAGTCCAATAAACTTTTACTAAAAATACTTTCACATTTTCCCCTGATAGATCTACTCATGAACAAGTTAACAAAGTTGGAAGCACTTCATTTGGATCATTAAAACGTGCTACACAAAATAAACAAGTTTTTCTAGAAAATAAAAAGGAAAAGAAAAACATTTGAAAAACTCTCCCGGCCAGACTTCGTAGACTCGGCCCATGGACCAAGAGCGGCTGACGTGCGGGACCGGCCGGGTCAACGGGCCCACCTGTCGGTGAAAGCCGAACAGAGGAATAGGTTGACCGGCGGTTACTCGCCGTCGGCGAGGTCGCCGGTGGTGCGGGCTAGCTCGGTGAGCTCACCACGACTAGGCGGTTCGGGTGGTGGGGTTGGTTTGGCCAGAGGACGGTCGTAGCTCGCCGGCGGCGAGCAATGGCGGGCGATGGCGGCGGTGGTATGCGGCTAGGCCGTCTCCGACGGTCGCCGGCCAAATTGGCGGGTGCGAAAACTCGAGCGAACCCTAGGGTAGCTACTAGAAGGGTTGGTTCGGTCGGTGAAGCTCCGGAAGAGCTTGGCCACGTGTGAGCGCCATGGCGGCGCGAATGGCGCTCGACCGGGAAGAAGAGGGAGCTAGGGAGTGGTAGAGACCTAACGGTCGGGTGTTCTCACCTTGCCTTGAAACGGTGAAGAGCTCCGGGGAGGATTGGGGCTCGGCGGAGGCTCGGTGGTCGCGGAACGGTGGCGCGGGCTCCTCGGTGGCGAACAGCGGCCGAAGGGGGTGCTAGGTGTTCCGGTGCCGGTGGAGCTCGGCTGGTGGTGCGGGTGCGCGCACCGTGTGTTCCACGCGAGGGCGGAGCGGTGGTCGGGGTTAATCAATCGGCGGTGGCTCGGCTAGGGCTGGAACGGCGAGGGGAGTGGCGGTGGCGAACGGCGTTCAGGTGGCGTTCACGTGAGAGAGAGAAAGAGAGCGGGAGCTGGCGAGGGCGAGGGCGAGGGCGTGCGAGTGGTGAGCGAAAGAGAGAGGAGTGCGGGGTGCTTGGTTTTGCCCTCGGGTTTTTCCGGACGGGCGGTCGTGGCGGGGACACGGATGGCGTGCGACGCGCGGGCGGCAGAGCAATGCGCGGCAGCCGAGGCGTGCGGGGACTGGGCGAACAAGATCGTGGCGTGATCGAGTGGGAGAAGATCGGGCGAGGAGTGGCTGGCGCGGATCTTCGACAGAAGACAGCGGTCACGTGGCACGAACGCCGGCGTACGGCGCGGCCGCGCGGTCGGGCGCTGGTGTGGCGCGGCGTGGTGCGGGCTGGGCCGAAAAGGCCAGATGGGGCGAAAGTGAAGCGCGGGAGAAAAAGAAAACCCTTTTTCTTTTCCAAATTTTTTCTAAACTTTGACCACTTCAAAACAGTTTCAAAAACCTAAAACTAGACTTTGACCCAAAAACAAAAGTTGCTCAAAATAATTTTCTTTACGACTTTCATATAAGACATTTTTTCCGAAAATCATTTCTCTGACCTACACATAAATAAAGCCAATTTTGAGCCATACATCATTTTTGTTCCCATATTTTTAATAATTAATCTACACTGAACTAGGTCAAAGTATCAACATAGAAAGTGTTGTACTCAATATTATCTATTTTATAAAATTATTTGCCAAGACAGAAATTTATTTAAACAACCAAGTCTTATTGAAACCAAATTTTAAATTAACAAGAAAAGGCAAAAACACTTGTATGCACATGAAATGATGCAATGCATTGCTTATGGAAGTTTTGTAGCTAAAGTGATTCCTAATGCAGTGCTTGACACCAGGGTGTCACAATGTGGTCCATCATCTCTATGCTATTTATGCGCTAATATACCTTGCAAAGTTCTTGGCCGGATATTATTTTTGCAATGGTTTGCTATCTAGTAGCAACGCTACTCCTACCAAATGTTGGAGTATTAAAGTTAAGAATATCTTTTGATACCTCAAATAGCACATTTGGTCTTGGTATATAATCCATGATCTAGTTATGTGGATATAATGATACTGGTCATCTATAAGATCCCCAAACCCAGATTATTGAAATAGGCTTTATATAACAATGTTTCTGATATTGTATTCACGAGGCTTCACATGAATGTGTATAGCTATTCAGAATGATATATCACATACTAAGGTTATGTGGCATTGATTCTACTGAATCAAAAGTCATTATCTTTAAAAGGTAATGCAACTTGTGTTGTTTAGATAAAAACAAGTTATACTTAATGCAATATGTTTGCATTAAAAATGTTCTGTCCTATAAGTTACATGGACATATGAACATTTGCAAACTAAAATCTTGTGATACTTGTAGAGATATTCACAAAGTCTACCATACTCCACATTTCTTATGTGTTGAGTACATTGGTATGAATTTAGTTACTTTGAAGTTTGCAAGTATCAGGGGAAGAGTCTCCTTGATTGATTATCTGTTATCAGGGGGAGAGTCTCCCTGATTAATACCTTTTTGCAAATATCATATTGCACTCTTTTCTTTCTATGAGTTTTTTCCATTGGTTTTCTCATATAAAAAGTTTTAAATGAGACAATATCAACACAAACCTATGTCATATCATCTATTTATTCCCACGGGTTTTTTTATGGATGATATTGTGACATAAGATGCATTGTACTCTTTTTTTTATGTGAGTTTTTTCCTTTTGAGGTTTCTCATATAAAGTTTTTGACGAGGCAATGCCAACACAAAGATGCATGCTATATCATCTAGTTTTCCCCACGGGGGTTTTTGGAAGATGATATTTGAAGCATATTGACCCTATGGTCAAGGTGTTTTTAGACTAAGACTTTGAGTTTATCTCAAAGGGTCTAATAACATTGGTGTTTGTATAGCATGGTGTTTCTCCTTATTTTTCCCATTGGGTTTTAAGGAGTTTTGCCTGGTATACCGGTACTACTTTAATTTTTCCCAGAGGGGTTTCCCAAAGATTCATAAAGATGCATAATAGATGAACATATAAGACTACAAGGAGCTAATTGATCAAGGGGGAGTGTTGAGAATTATTATTAATGCTCAATTAGGGATTAATCCAAGGGGTGTCTCTTCACCCCTTTCTCCCTTTCACACTTGTAACCGCGCATACGGGCCTTGTATATATATATATGTATGTATGTACAGACTGTTCATTAGGAATACACAGACATCATTTGCATCTCTCGCTATTGTCTCGCTCTCCACTTTCTAACATGTTCTTCATGGATGTTGATAATGGCATATCTTTTTTAATATGGATTTGGAAGTATAGGAAAAAGTTATCATAACTAGATTCAGCTACATCCATTTTAGCATCCATATCAAAAAATAAATGCTGATGCGATATCCATATTCAAGAGTGTGGTTAAGGAATTGTTTAAAAACTCTAACATCAGTTACCAGACTTTTACAATAAACATTAGGATAGCACGCTTGTGATTGCGAGCAAACGAGACATAGTTCAATAGCGTGACAAAACATTTTTAATATTAGGTAAACACACTTAATACTTCCTCGATCTATTTGAAACTATAAGTCGGTTTAATTTTTCTGGTACATCCATTTTGCACTAGTGGAGAGATGGCCTTTAGTCCCGGATACCACAACTGGAACTAAAGCTCATCCCCAGAAGTAGAAAAAATAAATGAAATTTTAGGGAGACCTCTCTTGTCGTGTGTGAGATTCGAATTCAGTACCTCTCATCTCATGCATATAGTCCTTACTAACTCAGCTGCACGCCACATGTGGTATAGTCGTGTACACTCTTCTTTTGAATTGATTCATTGGGGACTTTTAGTTCTGGGAGAAAGACCTTTAGTTCGACTTAGTAATACAAAGCAAGACTAAAGATCGATCTTTAGTTCCGGTTTCAGACTTCAACCGGACTAAAAGATATTTACTCCCGAACGCAAAAAAAATACCGAGACTAAATCCAAATTTGTCATTCTAACTCATTTATGCACAGGTCATGAGTCTAGGTTACATATGCAACACATAGGATGTAGGAGCATGTTGAGAAGTAAAAAAATGAACAGAGGGTGTTTAGTTCCCAAAAAATTGGATTCTGACCCTGCAGTACTTTCGTTGTTATTTAATATTTTTTGTCCAAACATGAACTATACTAGGATTAAAAGATTCGTCTCGGTATTTACAGACAATAAGTACAACTAGTTATTTTTTACCTACATTTAATACTACATGCATATATCTAAATATTCGATTTGACAGGGAATCTTGAAATTTTTTGGGAACTTCATGACCAGAATATACCCTTTATTACTATTTAATATTATACTAGCAAACATGATCGTACATTGCATAGAACCCAATATTTCTTATAACTAAATTTTGTAGCATGGACGTGAGTTGTCTAACTTTTATGGACAACATCTCGAAGAGTTCCTCAAATCAACTTGTCATCTCTTGTTTTTTTTGGCAAAACATAAAAATTCATCCTCCAACAGTTTGGTAAAAGAGGTTGCTATCTTTACCAAGTTGTCATTCGGAGACCTAAATTTACTATTTTTGGCAAGTTGCTATCTTTTGCCACAACTTGTAAAAGAGGTTTGTGGGTCTAAATTTTAATTTTAACAAGTCCAAATGGTAAACTGTTGGAGAGAGAATAAATTTTAACTTATCAAATATTTTAGTAACTTGCCAAAACACAAGATTTGCCAAGTGAATTTTGGCAAACTCTTGGAGATGCTTAACTCATAAATCTGGGTTACATATGAAATATAAAGGACGTAGTCACGTACGGAGCAGTTTGGGAAGATAAAAAGCGGCATGAAAAAAACACTTGTTTTTTAATGCCAGTTGCTCATGCGCTGCAAGAGAACCTATAGTGCTTCTTTGAATCAGTTTTCATAAATTTATCTAAGTATTCCTAAGAGCAACTCCAACGGTTTTGTAAATAGACTTTGCATTCTTATTTTTATAAAAAAGTATACAAAACTCCTATCCAACGGTTTGACAAATGGGTTTTGCATTTTTGTTAACTTGGCAAAATCCTGAGATGGATTGGCATATATGCAAGCTCGCGATCGGCTTGATATTCCGTCTCGTGTAATACTCCCGCGCGTGCTCTTCCCTCCCGAGCCGTCGGGTTTCCTTTTTTAGATTTTGGCAAGTCAATTTTGCCAAACCGTTGGAGATAACCTTTTTTTCTCCTCCCCATATTGATTTGAGAGTCGGCAAATTTCATGTTTTGCCAAATAAAAAATGCAAAACCGTTGGAGTTGCTCTAACTCATATAAACGCGTCGTGGATGGGCATACACTACTAGAGAAAAGGCCTTTGGACGATAGACAGATTTGGCCATTAGTCTCGAGTTTTTTTTTGTGTCCGGGACTAAAAGTTCTTTAGTCCCGGTTGGTAAGTCATCGAGGCAACCGGGACTAAAGGGTCAGTGTTCTTTAGTCCCGGTTGGTAATACCAACCGAGACTAAAGGTCCTTCCAGACACAATTTAAAAAAAAGGAGTATCATATTCTGTAACGTACGTGAAGGCTAACTATGCGGTCTTGAGTTCGAATCTCCACAACCACAATATTTTTTCGTTTTTATTCCAAACCAATATAGGAACAATACTAAGAGCGTCTCCAAGAGTCTTTTACAACTCACTTTCTAAATTATCATTCCAAACCAATATAGGAACAATACTAAGAGCGTCTCCAAGAGTCTTTTACAACCCACTTTCTAAATTATCATTTGAAGAGCCATTGCATATCGTTTTTATTCCAAACCTTTAGTTCCGGATATTTTTTCGTTTTTATTCCAAACCTTTAGTCCCGGGTCGAATACTGTAGGAATGAGATTAGTATTAACACATACAATATAGGAACAATACTAAGAGCGTCTGCAAGAGTCTTTTACAACTCATTTTCTAAATTATCATTTGAAGAGCCATTGCATAAACATCGCTTTGATACATTTTCACTCTCTAATATTTTATCTATATCTGATGCGGACTTTAGAGAGCCATCCGTAGCTCCTCGCTCTCTATCTCTGTGTAGCGAGAAATTTAAAATAGAGGATAGTGATATTCAGATGATCAATTAAAGAAGCAGTTGAAGGTAATTTCTTTTTATTGAAACACGTCTGTTCTTACAATTGGGAAGGAAGTTGCTCTTAGAATACGGACTGTGACCAACGCCGCAGCACAAAGCTACCATATCATTACGGTTGGTACGTTGCAGAAAGGATCATTATTCTTGTCCGTAGGTACCGGAAAAGGCATCACTGCCAACCGGATAGTAGTTTGTCTACACATGCTTTGCTTCGCTGAATTAAACCTCAAACGTGCACAAACTTTTCACAAACATTCCACTTTTCAGTAGGGACGAAGCCACAAAAAAATTTAGGAGGGTGAAAGGACCTTGATGTCGCCTAGAGGGGGGGGGGGGGGGGTGAATAGGCCTGTTTAAAATCACAGCTCAAAACTTTGTTAGAGATGCCCGGCACTACCGCCCTAAGCCCGGAATTGCCGCACCCCGGCACTGCCGGCCTCAGCCCGGTACTGCCGCGCCAACAAACTGCCCGAGCCTGCAATTCAAAAACTAGCCACAGGAAACCAATTCTATATAAATAGAAGTGTTGCTCTTGGTTTCCTGAACCTGCAGAACCAACTCAACCAAGCCAAATATGTTGTATGAAATAGATCGGGGCCAAATCCTAGAATCAATCACAAGCTCACAAGTATGATGAATGAACACAAGTAAATACAAGAGACAAGTGATTTATCCCGTGGTTCAGCTCGCCACCAAGGCTTGCCTACCTCCACGTTGTTGAGGATGACCACTTAGGTCAAGAGCTTTGCAACTCTTCCTCGGTCTCAAGTCAAGGAACCAAATCCTTGAAGTGAGGGGTAATTCTACTAGCTCCACAAGAGGATTACAAACTTCCCGCTGCTCACCACAAGCACGGGAGCTCGCCGGGCGACGCCTAGCCGTCTAGGAGGCTTCACCTCCAAGAGTAAAAGATGCACAACGAAGATCGACGAAGCCCGACAAGTGCTCAAGGTTTGGAAGGCTCTAATATGCTCTCTAGCTCTTAATCACACAGCCCCAACACTTAATCATGCACTAAGTATGTCACTCTCACAAGAGAGGGTTGGGGAGAGCTCTCAAATGGCTTTGGATGTGTTAGAAGTGTTTTGGGCACCAGCAGCCAGCTCTCGAGGCGTGGGGTGGGTATATATACCCCCCACACCCAAAACTAGCCGTTGGAGGTCAGAAACTAGCCGTTACTGGCTGTACAGGCCCGGCACTGCCGCACTTAGCCCGGCACTGCCGGGGAGCGGCACTGCCGCTCGACAGAGCGGCACTGCCGCAGCTCCCTGAGACAGCACAGGTGACCTCACGAAAAACGCCATAACTTTTTACTCCGAACTCCGATTTCAGTGATCTTGGACTTTCCGGAAAGCTTGTTTCGAGGGCTATCCAACCCTACAGAGAACAAGCCCAAGATCAACAAGTGAAGGTGCAGTGCTAAGTGTTTTCTCTCATGTTAACACTCGGGTTCGGTTAGTTTGAGCACTTGAGACTTGTCTATGATTCGTATTGCATCCCCCTTGATAGTACGACATAACTATACTCAAGACACAGAAAATATAACCATTTTAACCACTTGAGTCTTCAATGTCTTCATATGCCATTTCTTCTTGATATCACTTCGAAAGGGGTTGCAATCATCTTTGTCTCCTTTCTTTGAGCAAACACACCTTGAGCATGTGACTTGAACCATTTCCACACATATGAGTTCAATCCATGGCTTCAAGTCACTTCCACTAATGATTTGATCCTCAACACAATATGAATCCTCATAGCTTGATTAGTACCTCGACTCAATGCAAGTACTCTCTTCTTTACCCTAGCCATAGTACTTCGGTCTCTTGACCTTCACCGTCGCTTAGTACCTCGAAGCCCTTTCCTTGCTATCTTCACCTTATCAAGCCACACTCAAGTCACATCATATTGAGCATCCATTGAAAACCATTTCTTCAATATTGTGATCCTTGCTTGAACATCTTGTAGATATGCATGTTGAGATCAATCAAGCTTTAGTTTGACTCACATAGAGACATATATGGATCATCATTAATATGGTCAAGCCAATTCACGATTCCTAATATCCTCTCCTTTTGGCTTGACACTCAACACTCACTTCAATCTCCATCTTCATACTTCTAGCTTGATCAAATCAATGCAAAGTGATTCTCCAAACATTTATCCATACAAGCAAACCAAAGTAGAGAATGACTTATATCCAATATGAGTTGTGTCCTTTGTCATTTCAACTTTGCTTGCCATTTACTCACTTATGCATTCTTGATTCATTCTTCAACCTTGATCAAAGCTATTTCACTATCAAACTCTTCTCGCTCATGAAAAGCAACCCATTGTTGAGACCATTCCAAAATCATCAATCCATGTCTCACTTGTCATTTGCCAAATATGCTTGCTTTCTCATGATGCCATGATATCCCACAACATAGAAGCCATATCATCAACTCTATTTGCATTGTTGTCTTTTGCTTGAACAAGATTGTTTCCATGATCTTCCAATACAACAATACACAATTTTGGCCTTCATTTCAACACTATGTGGAATATCATCAAGTTTGCTTTTCTTGTTGAACCTTTGATACACTTAGCAAACTTGTTAGACCTTTAATTATGTTGTCACTCAATTCACCAAAACCCACTAAGGGCTAGATGCACTTACAATCTCCCCCTTTTTGGTGATTGATGACAACACAATTAAAGCTTACAAGAGATTGATAAACATTAAGATTTTGAATCCTATGATATAGTGAGCTCCCCCTAAATGTGTGCATTGAAAGGAATTTCAAATTTTGGCTTCAAATGCCAAATGCACATATTTGAGACAAAGTGTGGAAACTCTCTTATATCTTAGCATTCGTGGGGTGCAAGGTGTCAACATGATAACCGTGATGCTCATAAGACAGTTCATGCACTCAGAGATTGCTGGCCAGCAGAGAGCGGCACTGCCGCACTAGAGAGCGGCACTGCCGCACTTGCCTGACCAACACTAGAGAAACAAGCACAAGCACTCAAGGCATGAATGTCACACAATAGCATAAATGATTCTTGTCAAGAGCATCAAATTAAATTATCCTTGCACACACCACATAAATCTTATATGCCTCTCCTTTACCCCTTTCCATCCTCATATCAATCTCTCTTCCCTTACAATGTCCCCCAAAATTTCTCCCCCTTTGGCATTAATCTCCAAAAAGGATCTCTCCACCAAAAGGAAGAAATGATGGTAGACAAGTGAGGGATAGAGGTAGGTAAAAGTTTAGCATATATGATTTCTCTTCTATATTTTTCTACCAAACAAAGTATGCAACACTTTAAGTCAAGATTCTCAAGAGGTTAGCATATTTAGCTCATACCTCACATAGGTGACATAACATGAGACAAACTCACATAATCACCACAAGAGGTATCAACCAAATATCTAACTCATTCTCTAATCGTCACCATAAGAACAAACTCATGGTGTGACTCAAAATATTGCATACACATGCACACTCTAGCATGTAAGGGCCTAGATGCACAAAGGTAATACAAATGTTCATAGAGTGATATACCTTTGTTCTAAGCCTCATAATCTCCACCATGATGATGATTTTGAATTTAGTGCTTTGATGGGCCTAGCACTTCATTAAGCAAAAGATCTCATTTGTGCCCATCTCTCCTTTTCATCATCTTCAAGGAGACATTTCAAACTTGTGCTCCATCTTAGTTGAAAATCCATTGCTAGCTCTTGTTTTCATTTTGAGATACCAATTGAAGACATATTTCTTGATATACCAAATTGAAAGATTATCCACCAATATCAATTGAAATATGATCTTCATAGTTTGACACCAATGGAAGGAATCTTCACAAGTTGATGCCAATAGAAATGGATGCTCGTATCTCATAATATCACCTAGATGTCTCCTAGGGAATGCTCACAAAGACAAGAGATAACATTAAATTGCACAAGCTACAGTTTACAACTAGTGACCATTTGGATGTGGAAGGCATGTGGATCACTAATTGCAAACCTCATAGCATAGACTAAATTCCCCCTATTTGATAGTGCATACATATGTATGTGGAAAGCAAAACACATGCACTTTTGGTCAATTAAGTCTAAATAAGGGAATTTAAGCTATATTATGGAGAGTAGCTACATAAGAGTTAAAATTGCAATCCAAATAAATATGAGAGATAACATTACTATTTTGGATTGATTTGGCTATGTAGCATACCCATGAGAAACTCATTCTCACCAAGAGACTACACAAGTTCACTAGAAGAAAATGTTAGTCTCAAAAGACACAAGACATAGAATAGACTCCCCCTAATATGTGCATCAAGTACTCGAACTACTTGTGAAATGCACTTGAATCACTTTAAGAGTCTAGAGGAGTTCATGCTATATCTGGTCAAGGCACACCAAATTTGCAACAATTGAAATTATGCCAAAGAGAACATACCACCACTTAGGTAGAGAGATCACCACATAGATTTTCATTGATATGACCATCATAAGTGAGACTTGATGATATGGATGGCCATACTTTTTCACTTGATGATTCATGGTGAATTAAAGCTCTTGTGATCATCCAAGATCCACATTAGGTTCCTAGTTCTTTCTCTACCACTCTTGTTGACGAGATCATAAAAATAGTTCCTCCAAAGGATTGGGGCATCCGACAACAAAACTAGGAGCATTCACTTTATAAAGACTGAGACCTCCAAGAATAATCTTTGGAGCACTCAAAGATTCCATTGGAACTATCCATCCTCCTTTGAAGTTCTTCTTTCTCCAATGTTTGAGATTACACAATATGAGCTTGAGAGAGAGCATTTTGTCTCATGAGATAGAAAGTAAACTCTCCTTCAATTTGTGCATACAAGAGTACACAAAGCACACCTATGCACATCAACAATGAGGTCAAAGGAGAAGTCTACACTATGTTCAAACTCATTTCAAACTCCTTCAAGCTGCTTGCAATCCAACTTTTCAGATTCTGTCTTCCTTGGAGAAAAATTCATATCTCTCAGACCATTAAGCCAATATACATGAAATTTGGTAGAAATGTTCATCTATGAGTCCTCTAACTGCTGTCAAAATTTCAGCCCATTTGGATTCCATTTGATCAGTCAAATCTATTTTCTACCAAAACTGCTCAAGTCTGAAACTGCGGTGCTGAGGCTGACAAAATTCAACTGAAACTGATTTTCTTCTAAACCAAACTGCATCCCAACTGTACAACAACAAGTACTAGATATATATAGCATGCTCACAAAGTTTCGGGTCAATTCATCAGTGTTGGAACCTCCAAATCCATGCTTGAAAGCAGCTAACTCAAAATTTCAGATTTCTGGACAAATTTGATAATTTTTACAATTCTTCTCTTCTTGTCCAATAATGAGGTGGTTTTGGCTTAGAACACTCACAAGATGTCATTACCATTCAGTCCTCTTATCAATATTTGTAGTATTATGAGTTCTTCCAATATAGCATATCCAACTCAACCTCAACATCATGCTCTAGGTCCACAAAATGGACGGTTGTCAGCTGCTGTGTGTGGAGGTGTGCAGCAGTGCTGCTCATGGCGCAGCAGTGCTGCTCGTGGCCCGGCAGTGCTGCCCGTGGCCCGACAGTGCTGCCCGTGGCCCGGCAGTGCTGCCCGCTGAGCGGCACTGCTGCTCGCACATTATCTTCAACATGAGGAGCCTCCACATCTTGAGAGTGAGTCAACACACTCCGACTTCTACCAACCTCATCTTGCTTTAGGTGAAGAGTAACCTTTAGGCTTGTGATGCATCCAAATGAATAAGCACAACCTCTTCTTATTGATTTCCTATGAATAAGCTCAACACAAGAGGTATTAGTAGCACAAGCACTAGTTTCTCATTTAGTAACCCTTTATGTGTGGAAGGCAAATGGGCTACCAAAATAGAGAAACCTCATAACATGGACTAAATCTCCCTTAATGCCACATGCACACTCTTTTGAGTAATGAAAGTGTGAATGTGCATGGTTGGTCATTTAAGTCCAGGGGGCAGATTTAAGCCATATTATGGTGAGTGGCTAATCATAGACGAATCAACCCAAAATTAACTAGAGAGAACACATCACATAGTTTTGGATTGATGACATTGATATGATAGCACACTCCATTTGAGAAACACATTCTCATTTAGTGAGACTACATAAATCACTTAGAGAAATGGTTAGTCTCACAACTCTAGTCATAGAGTAAATTCCCCCTTTTATAAGTGCTCTAAGTATTTGAATTTCTCACATAGCACTCTATCCATTTAAGAACATGGAATTTTACTCTATGTCTAGGTCATGGCAACAATAGAATAATCAAATTTAACTTATGCCAAGAAATACTCACAACCATTTGAGCATGTAGATGGCCATAAGATGAGAATGAGAATTTGCCAATCTACCATATGACAAGATTTCATCAAGTAGAGAGTTCTTGAGATTTGAGTGATAAGTGCTTCTACTTGAGCTTTCTTGAAATTTTTGGTTTAAGGTCCACAAAGAACACCAAGTCATGTATGTTGCTTGTTGTGATTGATCAATTCAATTCCAATCATACTTTTCTTCCAAGATCAACAACCAATACATATCCTCAAGTGCTTTCTTTCCCTAAGTGACTACACAAGACACAAAGAGATAAGATTTGAAATAAATTGCACTTGAGATTTAGTTGTTACCACCCTTCTTGAAATATAATGGATGAGGTGGCTTCTTCATCTTCACTTTGCTTATCATCATGTTGTAGACTTCATCCATGGCTTGGACTTATCTCAGCCACTACTATCTGCATAGGGGCGGCACTGCCGCTCTAAGGCGCGGCACTGCCGCTCTGAGGCATGGCACCACCATATCAGAGATGTCAGCGGAATTTGGTGCAATAGTAGCTTGAGGATCTCCTATCTTTGTACCCAGAACTTCTTGTGGTCTTATATCACTAATGGGCATTTTCTTGATTGTCTCACAAAGTGGTTCCTCATTACCTACAACATGAATAAGATCTTGCTCTACTAGAGAGCCATTAAAAGCATCATATGAAAGATGATTCATTTGAACTCAAAGTACTCTAGCCACTCCTAATAATTCATAAGCTTACACATATTTGTGAACTACTAGAGACTACACAAGTCAAGTGGCTAGCTAGCAAGGATTAGGTACTTGTTACCGAGATGAGTATGAAGTTAGAGATATATCCATCAATTCATCCTTGGGTCAATCTTGATAGAATAGTCAATATTAATAAGATTGATAGCTTGAGATGATATTTTCAATAAAAGTTACTCAAGCACCCCAAGGCTTCATATCACCTTCAAGTACCTACAACACTTACTAAGCACAATTTGGTACCCATACCAAGATGGGTCCATCAAGGTTAGTCACAAGAGACTTAGGCACCCAAATGGCCTTTGTGCTAGTGTGTGGTGAACCAATCACCTTTCTAGCACAAGTGTCATTTTTGGGTCTCCTAAGCAAGTTTAAATCAATTGACAAGTTTGGCTTAAGAGTGTTACCCATGGGACACTCCACACTTAGGTGTCCCTTTCCTCTACAAGTGTAGCATAGGCGTGTCTTGTTATTCTTAGCCTTGTTTTCTTGCAATTTGCTTGCTACCTTGCTACTAGGCCTCTTTCTTGATGATATCAAGCCTTTGTCCTTCATGTAGGGGCATGACGCAATTTCATGACCCTTCTCATTGCACTCATAACACTTCCTCTTACTTCTTCTTGTCTTCTTGTTTGGAAGTGTGGCTTGGTCATCAACCTTGTTGGAACACATCGAGGCATTGTGTCCCATGTTGGAGCACTTGACATGATCCATATTGTTCTCCTCTTGAATCTTGCTCATGCCCTTCTCTTCTTTCTTGGTGGCCTTGGGAGCTTTTCTGTTTTGCCCAAGTGCGGCACTTCCGCGTTTGTGCGCGGCACTACCGCGTCGCGGCACTTCCGTGGGTAGGCGCGGCACTTCCGCACTATGGACAAAATACACTTTTCCAACATGCTCCTTGGCTTTGCCATTGTCGGACTTGTGACCTTGTTGATGGGGTTTCATGCATGCTGCAGTTGATCCCTTCTCAAGCTTCTTCACCATGTCTTCACGGTTATCTTGAGAAGGTTGAGCAATGCACTTGCCCTTCAATTGAATCAAGTCCTTGAGCCTTGCAACCTCTTCTTTAAGTTCATCATTCTCTTGCACAATGAGGTCATCACAAGACTCTACAAGCACATTCTCAACACAAGACATATTTCCTTGCGAACAACAAGGGTTAGCATGAGATAAATCAAATTGAACTTGTGTACATGTGCACTTGTGAGGTTGGAAGGATTTTACCGATGTTACCACAACCTCATGACTGATTTCTAGCATGATATGAGAATCTATAAGCTTCTCATGAGAGCACAAGAGCTCATCATGATTTTCTTGCAATGTCTCATTCTTGCTAGTGAGCTTTTCCACTTTGTCCTTGAGCATATAATTTTCATCTTCTAATTGAGAAACACAACATAGAGAGTTAGTAGTACAAGTTTGCTCAATTGACAAGTTTTCATACCTTTCAACCAAAGTAGCATGAGAGCACTTAAGCTTTTCATGCCTTTTGGTCAACTTCTCCAAGCATTTGATCTTTTCGATGAGAAAATCTTCTTGCTTGTGAAGTGCTTCTTCTTGCTCATCAATTTTATCTATGAGCTTGAGCACCATCAACTTGTCTTTCTTGCTTAGGAGTGCAAGGAGTGGATCAAGCTCATCATCATCATCATCACTCTCATCTTCACTTTCACTTTCACTTGAACTCTCATTCTCACTTGCCACATTCTTCTCTTTCTTTGCCATGAGACCCATATGAGAAGTGGCATAGAGAGTTGAGCATCTCGGTGAAGTGGACTCATCATTTGGCCTCCACCGATCACATTCTTCTTCTTCCTTAAAAATGTTAGTCTCACAAGAACTAGAGGAAGTAGAAGTACCATATGTAAAAGCATATGTTGGTGTGAGAGTGAATGAGTCATGATCACCTAAACCTTTTGAGAGAATCACTTGAGGCTCTTTATTTGTTGATGAAGTTGAGCACTCCTCAAGTGATTCCTCTAATGAGAGCAACCTCTCATCACATTTGGACTTATCATATCTTTCTTTGAGTGTGGTCCAAATGAGATGAGCATCCTCAAGTGGTTCACCATCTCCAAATATGACGGCATCAAGTACATCTTCACTCAAGGCACTAAATAAGACATTAGTAGCTTGAGCATTGAGTTGTAAGCATTTCACTTCCTCTCTAGTTAGATAGTCCAAATCATCACTAGGAGGTGAAATGCTCACATCTACAATCTGCTCGAGTTGAGGACCCATGGCCCTAAAAACATCAAGTATACTAGCAGACCAAGATGTATAATTTGAGCCATCGTAAAGTAAAAGTTCTAGAGATACTTCCTCACTTGTCGACATCGTCTCTCAAGGCGGTTAAGCCCGTAATTGAGAGCCCAGGCTCCGATACCAATTGAAAGGACCTTGATGTCGCCTAGAGGGGGGGGGGGGTGAATAGGCCTGTTTAAAATCACAGCTCAAAACTTTGTTAGAGATGCCCGGCACTACTGTAACACTCCGGTGTTAGCAAACTAAAACCTGACATGTCATCATATGCTTTGGCATTTCATTTGAGTGATAACCTGGTATTGCATTCACTAAAACAAGTTTATCATTTGATGTTTATGCTGAAGTTGATCTCTAAGTTTATACTTTCTTGATAGTGGTTAGTGTTTGTTTGTATATAAGGGTATTAGGTAATTTCTTTTATATTAGTGAATTTTGGATCAAACTTTGTTTTATATCTCAAAGATGTATTTGGACCTTGATTCAAGTCATTAATGAGATATAATTCAGTTTTGGTTTAAAATTCATTTAAATAGTTTAAATAATCCCAAAATCCTATTTTGTTCCCTTTTCTATAAATTAAAATCTAAAAAAAATTTGGGTATGTTGCAAAAAGCAAAGTTGTTCTATTTCTGTTAAGGAACAACTTTGATGTGTAAAGTTTTTCAAGTGTTCATACAAAATCAAAAGTATTTGTGAAAGTTCTATTTTGTCCTTCTTATCCCTTTTTGCAAATTTATCTCAAATTCAAAATGCAAATCAAATTTGGGTGTGTTGCAAAAATAAAAGATGTTCAGTTTGAAATTCTGAGCATTTGATATTTTGGAATATTTTCAACTTCTATTCAAAATTTTAAAGTAATTTTAAATTAGAGAAGGGTAGAAAGGGAAAGGGAGAGGATATGTTCTTGTCCCTGTTCATGGCGGCAGGGAAGGGGTGATCTGTTGGTCACCCGAGCGCGCGCGTGGACGCCGATCTCTCCCGAATCCGCACACGACCGTGACCGTGGCGAGGTTGCGCACCTGCTGGCCAGCTCTCTCGCGTCGTGGCACCTTCTCCTGCGCTCGCCGTCGCCGTTTGCCACCGGTGCACCGACGGGTACCATCTTGATCCTAATCCGAAATTGGTCGTCTCTGTTTGATCTCATCCCGATTCACCGCGCCTATAAGTACCTTGTTACCTTGCGCACCTCCCGGACTTTACCACTCCATCTCTACCACCTCAGAGAGCTCGCACTCGCCGGAATCCTCTCCGCCGGTCCTGAAATCGCCGCCGAGCTCGGTTCTGCAGTGGTCAGCTCAACCGAGCATCTTTTCGACCACTTTCTCTTGTGTTATGGCTTCACCATGATCCCTGTGAACTCATCGGCTCGATGGTTCCATGTCTAATGCCCAGGTCTCGTCGGAACAGCGCCATCTTCACTGGAGTTCTCCGCCGATCGCCGCTGCACCGTGGTCGTCTATCTTCCGAGCTTGCTCCGTCCAAACCATCCGCACCATCGTCTTCGGGGTGAGCTACTGGATCTTCCTAGCCTCTCCGTTCTACTGCTATCGGCCTGAGTTCGCCGGAACAGTTCCGCCACGGTTCGGATCGCCGCCGTGCGTGGCCAGTCCTCGCCTGAGCAGTAGAGTTTGGGTTTAGGGGCTCTATCGGCCGCGTTTGGCTTGTCGGTACTGATGCTCGCCTTAGTTAAGTCTCTAACGGCCGGAGTTGGCCGGCGTAAGGAGCGCCGCCGCTCTGTGCGCCGCCGTGCGCGCCGGCCATGGTCGGGGACCTTGCGGTTGTGAAGGCAGATCTTCCAGGGTGTTGGTTGCAAAGTCCCAGACTCAGGTGAATAGCGCCTTGGACTGCGGGTTAGTTTCGCGTAAGCCGAAGGGCTTTTCTGCAAAGCTGTCAGGGCGCTCCGCTTCGCTCGAGCCGAGCCTCGGGCGAACGTGTTCCACCCGAGCTAGGCCTCGGACGGACAAGTCTTTTTCCGCCTCGCCCGAGCCGAGGGTCAGGCCTCGGACGGATGTTTAGTGTTTATCGTCTCGGTCGAGCCAGGCCTCGAGCGGACCCTCGGGCGCTGTCTCGCTCGCGCCGAGCCTCGAACGAACGCCTCCGCACTCACCGCCGTGCGCTCGCGCCACGTTGGGCCGAGTTGGCTTGGGCCGAAAGCCCAGTTTGGGTTCGTTCAAGTTTTTCTTTTTCTAGTTTTTTGCACAGTGATCAGTTTTGTTATTTTTGCTATAATTTTTCTATAGCTCTATAAATTATGAAATTTTACATGGATAATCTTAATGTGTCTGTGCTAATATAAAAATTATAAAACATGTGTTTTGAGTACTTTTGCTATAGTCATTAAATCTGTACTTTAATTAATAAATGCAACTTTGATGATTTTTGTAATTTTCTGTGTTTGTTCAAAAAATCATGAAATTTGAAATGCAAGTTTATTTTGGTCATGTCTACCTTTATGTTTAATTTCATCTCTGTTTGAGTTAATATAATTGTTTTATAAATAAAAGCTAATTATAGGCTTATAAAAATACATAGAAAAGAATAATCATTTAGGTTTTTGTGATTTTGGATTTGTTTGACAACCAATGGGAACCTAGCGTGAAATGCTCCCTGGTTAGGGTTTTCTATATGTCCATAGTTCTTTGTCATTTATTAATTATGTAGTCTTGCTTTATGATAATGAAAAGAAAAGCTTAGTAGTTTTAAAGATTTATTAATCAATTTAGTTTCCTTCCTTTTCATGAAGGAAAGTTGTACTCAAGTAATTGTTTATAGCTTGGAAAATTTTCATCTTTACCATGTTCATGTCAAGGCATCTCATTGATCATGCATATGCATTTAATCGTGTAGATTCCGTTCCGGAAGAGCCTGCTTCTCAGTGGGTTTCCTCTGAAGGTGTAGATCTTCCCGTCTCGTCTGAGTTGTCGGACTTCGCTGTTTTTCAAGGCAAGCCCCGGTGCATTTAAACCAATCCCTTGGATTTCGCAATTACACTTTTCTTTATAACCTGATGCATTAGCTGTTTATCAAATAAATGTTTTAAACCTGTTGATGCATGTTTTACCTTGTTGTTATACCAAACCCTGATACCTGTTTTACACAAACAGTAGAAATGCTTAGACTTGCTTTCTCGCACTTCCCGACAATGTGGTTATATTTTCAATGTTGGTATAATTTCTATAGTAGCTTACGTCAAGAGAGGAGTCTTGATGTAATGCTATTCTACATAGGACCTTACCGTTGTTGGCCTGCTAGATTGAGACTTTTGAGTACAGCCCACATACAATGGTAAGCCTGGTCTATAGCTATTCCAATACTGAGAACGGATAACCGCGTACTGGGAGTGGAGAGATGGCGGGAGTAGCGTGTACCCTCGGGGCTATGAGATAGTCGGGTTCGAGGTGTACTGTACTCTCGGGTGACGCTGGACCCGTTCTTGTATAGGAGGATCTATAGTAAGGGTTGATATATGCAAGATTAAGTTCTACATATATCGTGTGGTACTGAATCCCCAGCTGGGTTTAATCGATTCGAATCGCCGTGTTTCCTCGGATATGGAGCCTCAATCCACTGACCTGCACCGTAGTAATGAATGAATCTGGAGAAAAGGATTTTGATCAGAGATATGTTTTAAATGTTTGAAAAATCCTTAGGAAATCTTGAATATGAATCTTAAATAAAATTTTGGATATAGGAGTTACTCTAGTAAGCTTTTATGCAAAAGAAAAAGCTTTGTTCTTGCTAAAGCCTTACCTTGAATTCCTTTAGTCAGCATACCTGAGTCTTCTCCTCTTTTCTAGTCGGTTAAGTCTTGTTGAGTACTTTTGTACTCAGGGTTTGTTAACCCTTGTTGCAGGTGAGCCGGTCGACCATCCCTTTGATGGCCAGTGTTTCTTCACTCTCGTAGAGGAGAGTGATGAGGATGTTGATGAGTGACCTTGGGCAAGTGTTTCAGTGATGGTTTATGTATAATATAAAGTTCCGAACTTTTATGTAATATTAAGTACCTATGGTTTGTAAACTTAACACTTAAGTTTTAATCTATATTGTATAATCTTTCCGCTTTACTCTGATATTTCTCGTATCTATAAAACTGTTGTAATACTGTGATGCTGGACAAAGGAATATCTTGGAAGAAAGATAAACGTGGATGATTCGGGGTTTCCCGAGGACACCCGACAGATCCCTTAAGTCATTTGGAACTCATGCATGCCGATCAAAGGTCTTTGAGACAATGATGGGTGCATGTGGGCCACTTAACTTAGGCGGTTCTGCCACAGACTGGTATCAGAGCTTATTCCTTTAGAAAGTATAACAGTATTCATTTTTGAAAACTTCAAAAGTTTTGAGTCAAATTAAATTTTGAAGTAATTTGAGTCCAAGTTGCTTCTAGACTTTTCTTATGCTTCTAACTTGCCCTAATTCTTTCTTTAGACCTAAGTTTTAATTCAAAGGAACATGTTCTTAGTATAGCTATGGTGATGTGTATAATCTAAGGAACAATGTTTGTTATATTGCCCTATTTATAAAAGGAAAAATTTATCCACTTATATGTTGAGTGGCTAGTTTATGTGATTAATTGTTTGTTTAATGTTTTGTTCGTAAGTTCGTTCATGCATCATGATTATCAACCTGTAATTAACTTTCCCTCTTAAAGGTTTATCTAAATAAGAGTAGAGTTAGTATGTTGTTTAATTTTAAAAACTCTGTTTCTTAATCCTGGAACTTATATAGTTCTAAATTTCAAAATATATTTTAGCCGATGGCCCGTACCAGGCAGACTGCACGCAAGTGTACCGGACCACGTGGTGTACCTCGGCATGTTCTTGCCCCAAGAGAGGATGAAAGTGTAGGAAGTAACCAACCCGAGGTTACTTATGAAGAAGGTGAAAGTAGCAACAGCGCTACATCACAACTTCAGGCGGAAGTAGACCGCTTATACATGGAGTTGGCAAGAGCAAATGGTGAAAGAATGAGAGGTTCTAGAGAGAGAGAAGAGCTAAATGAACAGTTAAGTTCAACTTACCTAATAGCAAAACTCAACTTCTCATCCATCTTCCTACTCTTAAGAGAGCAGTTGAGCAAGTATATGCTACTTTTGTCAAGGCAGTTAAGGACATTCCAGTAGTCTGTGAGTTTCCAGATGTTTTCCCGGAAGATTTACCTGGTCTGCCACCTGATCGTAATGTGGAGTTTGAAATAGAACTCAAACCAGGAACAGCACCTATATCCAGAAGAGCTTATAGAATGCCACCAAAAGAGTTAGCAGAATTGAAAACCCAGTTGCAAGAATTGCTAGATAAAGGTTTCATTCGACCTAGTTCATCACCATGGGGTTGCCCAGCAATCTTTGTGAAGAAAAAGGATAAAACTTTGAGGTTATGTGTTGACTATCGTCCTTTAAATGAAGTAACAATCAAGAACAAGTATCCTTTGCCCCGCATTGATCTACTTTTTGATCAACTTGCCGGTGCAAAAGTATTCTCAAAGATAGATTTGAGATCAGGATATCATCAGATCAAGATTAAGCCACAAGATATACCTAAAACAGCATTCACTACCAGATATGGTCTGTATGAATATCTAGTCATGTCCTTTGGTCTGACTAATGCCCCAGCACATTTCATGTACTTGATGAACTCAGTGTTTATGCCAGAACTGGATAAGTTCGTGGTTGTGTTTATTGATGACATTCTCATCTATTCCAAAACCGAAGAAGAACATGCAGAACATCTCAGAATAGTGTTGACTCGTCTGAGAGAACATCAGTTATATGCTAAGTTTAGTAAATGTGAATTCTGGATAGATGAAGTTCAGTTTTTGGGTCATATCTTATCAGCAGAAGGTGTTGCAGTGGATCCAAGCAAAGTTCAAGAAGTTCTTGACTGGAAGTCACCAATTTCAGTGCATCAAGTTCGGAGTTTCTTAGGATTAGCAGGGTATTATCGTAGATTTATCCCTGACTTCTCCAAGATCTCTAAACCAATGACAACATTATTGAAGAATGACACTAAGTTTGTGTGGTCGTCTGAATGTGAAGAAGCTTTCCAAACTCTGAAAAAGTTGTTGACAACTGCCCCAGTGTTAGCCCAACCAGACATTGAGAAATCCTTTGATGTTTATTGTGATGCCTCAGGCAAGGGAATTGGGTGTGTACTGATGCAAGAAGGTAGAGTTATTGCTTATGCGTCACGACAACTTAAACAGCATGAAGAGCATTATCCTACACATGACTTAGAATTGGCAGCTGTAGTACATGCTCTGAAGATCTGGCGACATTATCTGTTGGGAAACATGTGTCACATATACACTGATCATAAGAGCTTGAAATATATTTTTACTCAGTCTGAGTTGAATATGCGACAAAGGAGGTGGTTAGAATTGATAAAAGATTATGATATTGAAGTACACTATCATCCAGGCAAAGCTAATGTAGTAGCAGATGCACTCAGTCGAAAGAGTCATTGCTATTGCTTGAAAGTCAGGTCAATAGATCTTACTTTGTGTCATGAGTTTGAGAAATTAAATCTCGAGATGGTTTCACAAGGAAATCTTGCAAATATACTAGTTCAGTCATCTATAAAAGATCAGATCTTTGCAGCTCAGAAAGAAAGCAAGGGTATGATCCATTTGAAAAAGAAGATTCAGTGTGAACAAAATTCTGATTTCACTATAGATGAATCCGGAGTAATTTGGTTCAAGAATCGGTTAGTAGTTCCGAAGGTTCCTGAGCTCAGAAAACAGATACTTGATGAAGCACATGCAACCAGATTATCAGTACATCCAGGCAGCAACAAAATGTATCAGGATCTGAAACAAAGATTCTGGTGGACTAAGATGAAACTTGAGATTGCCAGTTATGTAGCCGGATGTGACATTTGTCGAAAAGTGAAGGCAGTTCATCTTAGATCAGCTGGAGAGTTACAACCTTTGTCGATTCCATCTGAGAAATGGGATGACATTAGTATGGATTTTATAGTGGGTTTACCAAAGACCTCAAAAGGATTTGATTCCATATGGGTTATTGTTGATCGCCTGACCAAATCAGCACATTTCATACCAGTTAAGACCGCGTATCCTGCATCTAGTTATGCCAAGATTTATATTGACAGAATTGTGAGTTTGCATGGTGTTCCAAAGACTATTGTGTCAGATAGAGGAACACAGTTTGTTAATGTTTTCTGGAGACGTTTACATCAATCCTTGGGCACTAAACTTCTACATAGCACAGCTTATCATCCGCAGACAGGGGGTCAAACCGAAAGAGTTAATCAGATTTTAGAAGATATGTTAAGATCTTGTGTGCTTAGTTACTCAGAGAAATGGGATGAATGTTTACCGTTAGCAGAATTCTCTTACAACAACAGTTATCAAGAAAGTATTAAGATGGCCCCATTTGAAGCTTTGTATGGCAGAAGGTGTAGAACACCTTTGAATTGGTCGGAACCTGGAGAGCATAGTTTGTTTGGAGTTGACTTAGTCAGAGAATCTGAAGAAAAAGTCAAGTTAATTCAGGATAACATGAAGAAAGCACAATCTAGACAAAAGAGTTATGCTGATAAGAGACGTCGGTCTCTTACTTTTAAGGTTGGAGATTTTGTTTATCTCAAAGTGTCACCAATGAAAGGAGTCACTCGTTTTGGAATCAAAGGAAAGTTAGCACCTCGATATATAGGTCCATATCAGATTCTTGGAAGATGTGGAAAAGTGGCATATCGTCTTGATTTGCCATCACTTTTGTCAGCAGTTCACAATGTGTTCCATGTTTCTCAGTTAAAGAAATGTCTTCAAGTGCCTGATCATGTCATTCATATAGAAGAAATTGAGTTAGAACCTGATCTGACATATACAGAGTATCCTGTCAAGATTCTTGACCAGAAAGATCGAGTCACTCGAAGAAAGACTGTTAGGTTTTACAAGGTTCAATGGAGTCAGCATACAGAAGATGAAGCCACGTGGGAGTCAGAAGAGTTTCTCTTAGATAGTTTCCCTGAGTTTCTATCTTCTGTCTAGTTTTTGTAAGTCACAATATGATGACCTATCCCCTGCTTTATGTATTAGTTAATAATAAAAGTGCTTGACACATTTCTTTTTCCTTTAGTTAGCCTTCAGGTTAAATCTCGGGACGAGATTTCTTTAAGGGGGAAGGAGCTGTAACACTCCGGTGTTAGCAAACTAAAACCTGACATGTCATCATATGCTTTGGCATTTCATTTGAGTGATAACCTGGTATTGCATTCACTAAAACAAGTTTATCATTTGATGTTTATGCTGAAGTTGATCTCTAAGTTTATACTTTCTTGATAGTGGTTAGTGTTTGTTTGTATATAAGGGTATTAGGTAATTTCTTTTATATTAGTGAATTTTGGATCAAACTTTGTTTTATATCTCAAAGATGTATTTGGACCTTGATTCAAGTCATTAATGAGATATAATTCAGTTTTGGTTTAAAATTCATTTAAATAGTTTAAATAATCCCAAAATCCTATTTTGTTCCCTTTTCTATAAATTAAAATCTAAAAAAAATTTGGGTATGTTGCAAAAAGCAAAGTTGTTCTATTTCTGTTAAGGAACAACTTTGATGTGTAAAGTTTTTCAAGTGTTCATACAAAATCAAAAGTATTTGTGAAAGTTCTATTTTGTCCTTCTTATCCCTTTTTGCAAATTTATCTCAAATTCAAAATGCAAATCAAATTTGGGTGTGTTGCAAAAATAAAAGATGTTCAGTTTGAAATTCTGAGCATTTGATATTTTGGAATATTTTCAACTTCTATTCAAAATTTTAAAGTAATTTTAAATTAGAGAAGGGTAGAAAGGGAAAGGGAGAGGATATGTTCTTGTCCCTGTTCATGGCGGCAGGGAAGGGGTGATCTGTTGGTCACCCGAGCGCGCGCGTGGACGCCGATCTCTCCCGAATCCGCACACGACCGTGACCGTGGCGAGGTTGCGCACCTGCTGGCCAGCTCTCTCGCGTCGTGGCACCTTCTCCTGCGCTCGCCGTCGCCGTTTGCCACCGGTGCACCGACGGGTACCATCTTGATCCTAATCCGAAATTGGTCGTCTCTGTTTGATCTCATCCCGATTCACCGCGCCTATAAGTACCTTGTTACCTTGCGCACCTCCCGGACTTTACCACTCCATCTCTACCACCTCAGAGAGCTCGCACTCGCCGGAATCCTCTCCGCCGGTCCTGAAATCGCCGCCGAGCTCGGTTCTGCAGTGGTCAGCTCAACCGAGCATCTTTTCGACCACTTTCTCTTGTGTTATGGCTTCACCATGATCCCTGTGAACTCATCGGCTCGATGGTTCCATGTCTAATGCCCAGGTCTCGTCGGAACAGCGCCATCTTCACTGGAGTTCTCCGCCGATCGCCGCTGCACCGTGGTCGTCTATCTTCCGAGCTTGCTCCGTCCAAACCATCCGCACCATCGTCTTCGGGGTGAGCTACTGGATCTTCCTAGCCTCTCCGTTCTACTGCTATCGGCCTGAGTTCGCCGGAACAGTTCCGCCACGGTTCGGATCGCCGCCGTGCGTGGCCAGTCCTCGCCTGAGCAGTAGAGTTTGGGTTTAGGGGCTCTATCGGCCGCGTTTGGCTTGTCGGTACTGATGCTCGCCTTAGTTAAGTCTCTAACGGCCGGAGTTGGCCGGCGTAAGGAGCGCCGCCGCTCTGTGCGCCGCCGTGCGCGCCGGCCATGGTCGGGGACCTTGCGGTTGTGAAGGCAGATCTTCCAGGGTGTTGGTTGCAAAGTCCCAGACTCAGGTGAATAGCGCCTTGGACTGCGGGTTAGTTTCGCGTAAGCCGAAGGGCTTTTCTGCAAAGCTGTCAGGGCGCTCCGCTTCGCTCGAGCCGAGCCTCGGGCGAACGTGTTCCACCCGAGCTAGGCCTCGGACGGACAAGTCTTTTTCCGCCTCGCCCGAGCCGAGGGTCAGGCCTCGGACGGATGTTTAGTGTTTATCGTCTCGGTCGAGCCAGGCCTCGAGCGGACCCTCGGGCGCTGTCTCGCTCGCGCCGAGCCTCGAACGAACGCCTCCGCACTCACCGCCGTGCGCTCGCGCCACGTTGGGCCGAGTTGGCTTGGGCCGAAAGCCCAGTTTGGGTTCGTTCAAGTTTTTCTTTTTCTAGTTTTTTGCACAGTGATCAGTTTTGTTATTTTTGCTATAATTTTTCTATAGCTCTATAAATTATGAAATTTTACATGGATAATCTTAATGTGTCTGTGCTAATATAAAAATTATAAAACATGTGTTTTGAGTACTTTTGCTATAGTCATTAAATCTGTACTTTAATTAATAAATGCAACTTTGATGATTTTTGTAATTTTCTGTGTTTGTTCAAAAAATCATGAAATTTGAAATGCAAGTTTATTTTGGTCATGTCTACCTTTATGTTTAATTTCATCTCTGTTTGAGTTAATATAATTGTTTTATAAATAAAAGCTAATTATAGGCTTATAAAAATACATAGAAAAGAATAATCATTTAGGTTTTTGTGATTTTGGATTTGTTTGACAACCAATGGGAACCTAGCGTGAAATGCTCCCTGGTTAGGGTTTTCTATATGTCCATAGTTCTTTGTCATTTATTAATTATGTAGTCTTGCTTTATGATAATGAAAAGAAAAGCTTAGTAGTTTTAAAGATTTATTAATCAATTTAGTTTCCTTCCTTTTCATGAAGGAAAGTTGTACTCAAGTAATTGTTTATAGCTTGGAAAATTTTCATCTTTACCATGTTCATGTCAAGGCATCTCATTGATCATGCATATGCATTTAATCGTGTAGATTCCGTTCCGGAAGAGCCTGCTTCTCAGTGGGTTTCCTCTGAAGGTGTAGATCTTCCCGTCTCGTCTGAGTTGTCGGACTTCGCTGTTTTTCAAGGCAAGCCCCGGTGCATTTAAACCAATCCCTTGGATTTCGCAATTACACTTTTCTTTATAACCTGATGCATTAGCTGTTTATCAAATAAATGTTTTAAACCTGTTGATGCATGTTTTACCTTGTTGTTATACCAAACCCTGATACCTGTTTTACACAAACAGTAGAAATGCTTAGACTTGCTTTCTCGCACTTCCCGACAATGTGGTTATATTTTCAATGTTGGTATAATTTCTATAGTAGCTTACGTCAAGAGAGGAGTCTTGATGTAATGCTATTCTACATAGGACCTTACCGTTGTTGGCCTGCTAGATTGAGACTTTTGAGTACAGCCCACATACAATGGTAAGCCTGGTCTATAGCTATTCCAATACTGAGAACGGATAACCGCGTACTGGGAGTGGAGAGATGGCGGGAGTAGCGTGTACCCTCGGGGCTATGAGATAGTCGGGTTCGAGGTGTACTGTACTCTCGGGTGACGCTGGACCCGTTCTTGTATAGGAGGATCTATAGTAAGGGTTGATATATGCAAGATTAAGTTCTACATATATCGTGTGGTACTGAATCCCCAGCTGGGTTTAATCGATTCGAATCGCCGTGTTTCCTCGGATATGGAGCCTCAATCCACTGACCTGCACCGTAGTAATGAATGAATCTGGAGAAAAGGATTTTGATCAGAGATATGTTTTAAATGTTTGAAAAATCCTTAGGAAATCTTGAATATGAATCTTAAATAAAATTTTGGATATAGGAGTTACTCTAGTAAGCTTTTATGCAAAAGAAAAAGCTTTGTTCTTGCTAAAGCCTTACCTTGAATTCCTTTAGTCAGCATACCTGAGTCTTCTCCTCTTTTCTAGTCGGTTAAGTCTTGTTGAGTACTTTTGTACTCAGGGTTTGTTAACCCTTGTTGCAGGTGAGCCGGTCGACCATCCCTTTGATGGCCAGTGTTTCTTCACTCTCGTAGAGGAGAGTGATGAGGATGTTGATGAGTGACCTTGGGCAAGTGTTTCAGTGATGGTTTATGTATAATATAAAGTTCCGAACTTTTATGTAATATTAAGTACCTATGGTTTGTAAACTTAACACTTAAGTTTTAATCTATATTGTATAATCTTTCCGCTTTACTCTGATATTTCTCGTATCTATAAAACTGTTGTAATACTGTGATGCTGGACAAAGGAATATCCTGGAAGAAAGATAAACGTGGATGATTCGGGGTTTCCCGAGGACACCCGACAGATCCCTTAAGTCATTTGGAACTCATGCATGCCGATCAAAGGTCTTTGAGACAATGATGGGTGCATGTGGGCCACTTAACTTAGGCGGTTCTGCCACAACTACCGCCCTAAGCCCGGAATTGCCGCACCCCGGCACTGCCGGCCTCAGCCCGGTACTGCCGCGCCAACAAACTGCCCGAGCCTGCAATTCAAAAACTAGCCACAGGAAACCAATTCTATATAAATAGAAGTGTTGCTCTTGGTTTCCTGAACCTGCAGAACCAACTCAACCAAGCCAAATATGTTGTATGAAATAGATCGGGGCCAAATCCTAGAATCAATCACAAGCTCACAAGTATGATGAATGAACACAAGTAAATACAAGAGACAAGTGATTTATCCCGTGGTTCAGCTCGCCACCAAGGCTTGCCTACCTCCACGTTGTTGAGGATGACCACTTAGGTCAAGAGCTTTGCAACTCTTCCTCGGTCTCAAGTCAAGGAACCAAATCCTTGAAGTGAGGGGTAATTCTACTAGCTCCACAAGAGGATTACAAACTTCCCGCTGCTCACCACAAGCACGGGAGCTCGCCGGGCGACGCCTAGCCGTCTAGGAGGCTTCACCTCCAAGAGTAAAAGATGCACAACGAAGATCGACGAAGCCCGACAAGTGCTCAAGGTTTGGAAGGCTCTAATATGCTCTCTAGCTCTTAATCACACAGCCCCAACACTTAATCATGCACTAAGTATGTCACTCTCACAAGAGAGGGTTGGGGAGAGCTCTCAAATGGCTTTGGATGTGTTAGAAGTGTTTTGGGCACCAGCAGCCAGCTCTGGAGGCGTGGGGTGGGTATATATACCCCCCACACCCAAAACTAGCCGTTGGAGGTCAGAAACTAGCCGTTACTGGCTGTACAGGCCCGGCACTGCCGCACTTAGCCCGGCACTGCCGGGGAGCGGCACTGCCGCTCGACAGAGCGGCACTGCCGCAGCTCCCTGAGACAGCACAGGTGACCTCACGAAAAACACCATAACTTTTTACTCCGAACTCCGATTTCAGTGATCTTGGACTTTCCGGAAAGCTTGTTTCGAGGGCTATCCAACCCTACAGAGAACAAGCCCAAGATCAACAAGTGAAGGTGCAGTGCTAAGTGTTTTCTCTCATGTTAACACTCGGGTTCGGTTAGTTTGAGCACTTGAGACTTGTCTATGATTCGTATTGCATCCCCCTTGATAGTACGGCATAACTATACTCAAGACACAGAAAATATAACCATTTTAACCACTTGAGTCTTCAATGTCTTCATATGCCATTTCTTCTTGATATCACTTCGAAAGGGGTTGCAATCATCTTTGTCTCCTTTCTTTGAGCAAACACACCTTGAGCATGTGACTTGAACCATTTCCACACATATGAGTTCAATCCATGGCTTCAAGTCACTTCCACTAATGATTTGATCCTCAACACAATATGAATCCTCATAGCTTGATTAGTACCTCGACTCAATGCAAGTACTCTCTTCTTCACCCTAGCCATAGTACTTCGGTCTCTTGACCTTCACCGTCGCTTAGTACCTCGAAGCCCTTTCCTTGCTATCTTCACCTTATCAAGCCACACTCAAGTCACATCATATTGAGCATCCATTGAAAACCATTTCTTCAATATTGTGATCCTTGCTTGAACATCTTGTAGATATGCATGTTGAGATCAATCAAGCTTTAGTTTGACTCACATAGAGACATATATGGATCATCATTAATATGGTCAAGCCAATTCACGATTCCTAATATCCTCTCCTTTTGGCTTGACACTCAACACTCACTTCAATCTCCATCTTCATACTTCTAGCTTGATCAAATCAATGCAAAGTGATTCTCCAAACATTTATCCATACAAGCAAACCAAAGTAGAGAATGACTTATATCCAATATGAGTTGTGTCCTTTGTCATTTCAACTTTGCTTGCCATTTACTCACTTATGCATTCTTGATTCATTCTTCAACCTTGATCAAAGCTATTTCACTATCAAACTCTTCTCGCTCATGAAAAGCAACCCATTGTTGAGACCATTCCAAAATCATCAATCCATGTCTCACTTGTCATTTGCCAAATATGCTTGCTTTCTCATGATGCCATGATATCCCACAACATAGAAGCCATATCATCAACTCTATTTGCATTGTTGTCTTTTGCTTGAACAAGATTGTTTCCATGATCTTCCAATACAACAATACACAATTTTGGCCTTCATTTCAACACTATGTGGAATATCATCAAGTTTGCTTTTCTTGTTGAACCTTTGATACACTTAGCAAACTTGTTAGACCTTTAATTATGTTGTCACTCAATTCACCAAAACCCACTAAGGGCTAGATGCACTTACAGAGGGGCTAAACAAAAATTGACACTAAAATTCAAAAAAAAAATGCCTACTCGCCCAGATACCTAGAGCCTGCTGCAGACTGCGGCGTGCCCTCATCCACCAGCGCTGCGCCCAGCTCCTTGCCCGTTGGTCCTCCCACCAGCACCTAGCTCCTTGCCAGCCTGCCCGCTGTGCTAGGCTGCTCATCCGTTGGCTGCCACACCTGGCCGCACGCCCGCAACTTGCCGTGTCGCTGAGCTTCGCGACTGGGTCTGGCTGCCCGTCGGCCGTCGATCGTGGCCCCGCTGGCTTGCTCCTGCACAGCCAGGAGTCGATGGCCTGTTGGTTGCGTCATGGTGTCGTCGCGTCTGTCACCCACTAAGAACTGCGCGACATCGTGTGAAGGGGAAGAAACACTCTATAGAGATAAATTGGGGCGTAGGGAAGGAACACCCTATAGGGATGAGTTAGGGTGGTGGACTGAGAACTGAGAAGTTAAGATTGAGTCTGGATAATTCTCTGTGTCTATTGGATTGTTTATCTAATTAACAACCTTGTACATCTACAATCTCAGCCCCTCCTACCTTATATATTTAAGACTAAAATTTTAACAGGATAATGTAAGGATTTCACGTACTAGGTAGCGGTAGGAAGGGCTCGAGCCCCTCCTGCCCCACCGCTAGCTTTGTCCCTGCTTTTCAGTAATATATCAGGATCATGCTTCTTGCCTCTTGCGGCAGACGTGTCGCCGTACGATTCCACCGTCTTTAAAACATCCCGAATAGACAGAGAGGCCCAGGCGGAAGTATTTCCTCTTTTCTGATCAAAATGGTGGCGGGCAGGCCTGCCGGGCCACGGTTTCTTTGGCGGGCTACGTGGAATGCAATGGAACATGCTGGCGAGGATAAGCAGTCCACGTCAGACCGCGGCTTCGCTTACAAGGCAGCTAGCCCAGCATGATTATTACACGGTCAACTGTCAACCATTAGCGGTCCTAGTTGGGACGAACTCTTGCAATATAATGCCTGTCGTCGTTGGTGGAGATAGCAACGTCCGATTCCCTCAAAAAAAAAAAAAAGATAGCAACGTCCGTTCGTGCAAGTGCAATCATTCCGCACTGCGTGCGATCGATCCTGCCGCGCCGCCCGCCCGCCACTAGGAACGGTCAAGTCAACGGCACGGCGGCGGAGACGTGCTGTGCGCCACCGGGGCCGGGGCCAAAGGAATTGGGCCAGATGCGCACTCCCCGTAATCCGCAGTTCCGCACGGGGGGAAGTCCAACGAGGAGGCTGGCGGCGCCCGGGGAGGGACCACCCGAGAGATGCCCCCACCTCGTAGCGGGGCCCAAACGCAGGGAGCAGGACCTTGCATGCATCGGCGCCACCGGCAAAGATAACGGCAGAGAGATGGAGAGAGAGATGGAAGGTGCAAAGGAGCTGCCGAATGTCGATCCCTCGCAATTCTGCTTGCTCTTTGCCCTGTCGTCCTCCCGGTCTCTCTCAAGTTTCCCTTCCGCTTTCGCCACCAATTCATGTGCTGCCTGCCCATTACGGGCGACTCGATCATGACACAGTAACACGACACGAGTGGCTGAAAAAAAAAGCGACCCTACAACATCGCATGAGGCATTGGCACGTACTCCGTACTAGGGTAGGAGTCTAGGACTAGGAGTAAACAACTGCAGCATCGCGGGTAGTGGCTGGTGCGGGGCGATTAGGATTCGAGAGCGCCCCCGCCGCGAGCCCACGATGACGCATGATTCTTTCCGTGCAGGCTTTCCTAGCTCTCTCACCTTCCGATCCGATCCCCAAACGGGGGTCCTATCTGGCTGACCAAGCTAACCCGCTACCCAACCGGTCAATTCGTCCAGCCACTCGATCAGCATGCCGGGATCCGAATTCGGAGCCTCTCCTTTACCGATTCCCTCCTCCTCTTCTTCCTCCTCCAGTCCCCCACCTCCTCTCCCCGCCTTCGATTACGCCACCAGAAAATTGCTAAACTAGTATGCCAGTGGACGTGTCCATGTGGATTGTTTAGCATCCAGACCTCCTCTTCTATCATTTTCCGCCACCCACCCACCCTGGTTGATTCAACGCGCCGCCGCTGCGCTCCTAGTATTCGCCGCCTCACGGCGACCTGTTCGTGGAAATTCCTTCAATTTATACGTAGAGATAGGATGAGATAGCCAGATGACACGAGCGATTATTCGCGCTAGTGCTTCCAACGAGACAGAGGCAGCAGCAGCAGACGGCAGCCGAGAGCGGAATTATTAGTTAGTCGAATTAAGGTGGGCAACCACGGAGCCGATTGAGAGCTCGCGCGATGGAGAAGGGGAGCAGCGGGCCGTCCTGCCGCGCCGCCATCTGCGGCGTCGTCGTGCTCCTCAGCGCCATCGCCTTCTCCTGCTCCCTCGCCGCTGAATTCCGCAGGGTCAAGGTACGGTGCTCCCCCCTCCTCCGCGCACCTTCTTCGTCTTGCGGTTCGGCGAGAAACCCGCGTTCCCGGATCTGAGGGGTCTCTGTCGTGTGCGTCGGTGTGCGCAGGAGAAGGACATGAAGGTGGACGGCAGCCTCTGCTCGCTGCCCAGGAGCTCCGCCTTCGAGCTGGGCGTGGCCGCCATCGCCTTCCTCTTCGTGGCGCAGCTCGTGGGCACCACGGCGGCGGTGACCACCACCGTGTGCGCCGGCAAGCCTAAGAAGAGCTCCGCCGCCAGAGGGCGCGCCGCGTTCGTCGCCCTCTTGGTCCTCTCATGGTACGTGTAATGGTAATGAAAAAAAAATTGACCCTGGCGACGGCGGACGAACATATAATGCATACAGACACCGCTCGCTACGTGATTGATTCCGACGACTGGAGCCAGGAGTGAACTGAATTTCGTCTCGGCCGGTGGTGTTTGTTTGCGCGGATGGATGCAGGCTGAGCTTCGCGGTGGCCGTGGTCCTGCTGGCGACGGCCGCGAGCATGAACCGCGGGCAGCGGTACGGGCGGGGGTGGATGGACGGCGACTGCTACGTGGCCCGGAGCGGCGTGTTCGGCGGCGCGGCGGCGCTGGTCGTCGTCACGGCGCTCATCACCCTCGGCCTCACCTTCGCCACCGAATCGGCCGCGGCCGCGGGGGCCATGGCGACGACGCCCGCACCGTCGTCATGAGCCACATGCACATCTCGACGCGGGCATCGGCGGACGTGGAACGACCGGGCGGGCGATCCAAGCAATGAGGCAGGCAGGCTGGCTGACTGGCTGGCTGGGGCGCGGCGCGGACCAACCGGAGGCGGCTGGTGAGCGGCAACGTTCGTGCCGGCCGCAAAAGGCCGCGCCGCGTGGGACAGCAGGCAGCTGGCGGGGCAACGGAAAGTAGCGGTCGGCCGCTGGACCGGGACGGGTGGGGCCCGCCGTTGGGAACGCAAGGATTATGGATATACCGCTGGTTGGTTGGATATTTAGCAGCCGCGAGCCGCGAGCCGCGAGCCGCGAGCCGCGACAGAGGTACACATACAGTACATTACTGTTTGCTGTCCCATTATCACTGACACGTTTACTGACTCGACCGTGTAACATGTAAATGACACTAGCGGTCAGTGCAAAAATGCAAACATAAATCATACGAAAATTTCCCTTTTTCTTCACCTGCGTGCTGCGTGTTTGCATGTGTGCACCAACTTGGTGCTAGTGGCCATGTTCAGCTTGGCGCCGAGATTGGCTGAGACTATCTGCACTCACGTTCCTCTATTTTCATCCTCTATACTGTCTAGTCACCAAGATCTCTCCTCTATACTCATTTCTCCCGCATCTATCCATCCTCTATATCATCCTCTATCTACTATGGGTCTACTTGTCACTTTATCTAAATATATCCATGAGTGATCTAGTTTTGAAGAATTAATTGCAACGAATTCAATGGTGCAATTAGAATTTAATTTGAGCTTTTAGTTTATGAGTTATAACATTTTTTAGTAGATAAAACAGTGGGGCCCACCACTAGTTGCTCAAGTACATGCGTGCGCAGCATCCTCTATGCGTCTGCTAGTTCGCTGGATTTGGCGGACGAAGGACCATGGCGTATTGCTTACCGGACATCACTGCAGACAAATTTTTCTCTATCTGGTACTGCAGGAGGGTATAGCGTTTTGCGCCGCGGATAGCCTGAGCCTGGACGCTGTACTGTGACTGATTAGAATACTCCATCCGTCCAACAAAACATGCAATTCTCACATATCGAGGAGTCAAACATTTTAAACTTTGACCGAAGTTATATAAAAAAGTACTAATATTCTTAATACAAAAAATATACCATTAGATTGGTAATAGAATATATTTTCATAATAATTTTATTTAACGACATAAATACCAATACTTTTTATTATAATATTGGTCAAACTTGAATCAATTTGACCGGCACGGATCCCATAATTGCATGTTTTTATGTACGGAGGAAGTACTACATTCGAATGAACATTCTTTCATGAACCCAGCAACTTCTGAAAGCGAGTACTCCGTGAGAAAGAAGGATGTTCATTTGCGAGAAGTATAATAATATGACATTCGTCCCCTAGATTGCAGCTAGTATAGTGCTGATAGCTTAAGCACGACACATGACAGTAACTGGAGTAAGAATTATTGAGGGCACTCCCAATGGAGTAATAATGATGGTTTCTATGTCTATTAATTGCTTTGACAACTCACCATTTTGCTGATGTGGCAATAGGATTAATGAAGGGAGAGAGTGTAAAATGAAGAAACCGTTTCTTCCCCACGGAACCACTTCGACACTCGCCACGAGGCTTCAAGAAACGGTCAAAACACCACTGGAAAGACTCGACCCGTGTCTATCCGGCTTCATCCGGATCGAGTGTTCCGCCGGTGCTGCAAAGATCCTCTCGGACGCCTGCTCGCTCCGCTCGTCCTGCCCTCTCCCGCACTGCCGCTCCCTTTCCCTTGGCCGCTTCTCCTTATCTCTTTTCCCCTGCGTTGCTCCGGCTCACATGGGGCGCGCCGCCATCCAGTGGGGGTGAAATCGCCGTCGCCCATGCCATGCAGGACACGCCGCTGTCGTCCAGGCCACACTCAATGACGACCTCCATGGCAAGGGCGAGCACAAGCTACGCCAACACCGAGCAGATGGCGTGCTCGGCCTCGCTCCTGCCTCTGTTTTCCTGTGCCCACTCGCTGGATCTCCCGATTGGGCGGCTGCAGGCGAGAGCACGGCGGCGCTCGCAGGCAAGTGGTGATGGCATTCGCGTGCAAGCACACGACGATGGCGACTACGAGCGAATGCCGGCCTTCCTCAGTGTCGGCCACGGGCAAGCGCGCGACGACCGACCCTTGTGAGAGCACGACGACGACGGCATGACGGCGGCCGTGGGCGCAGAGCCATGTCTGTTCAGCGTGCTTTTACATCTGGTGGCTGAGGCAGAGGAGAGAGATGTTGGCATGTCGTAGAGCTGCTGGTCTGGTGCGGCTTTGGTGGAGGCTTCTTGCTTGGTGACGGCCATGGCACCTAGCACCCACGGAAGCAGAGCAGGGGAACACAGGGAGGAGAGAGCAGCGTCCTCCAACCTTTGAACCACCCCAGCTAGAGCTACCTGTTTCTCCTGTGAGCACAGAACTTTCCAGTTCTGAAGCAAACCCCGAATCTTGAAGTAAAGAACAACCATGCTTTTCCAGCCAACTCTCTGAAAACAAAGATCATTTCTAAGTTTCCAAATAGACCAAAGAGCAGCTAAAGTTACCATATTAACAATCAAATTCCTTTTATTGCTAAGCCAGAAAGTACCAATTGTAACCATATCAGAACCTACAGTAACATTCAAAATTTGAGACAACACATTCCAACAGCACTTAGCCACAACACACTCAAAGAACAAATGTTGACTGGTTTCCTTTTCATTGCAAAACAAACAAGAAGCATCATCTACTTTTCTCCTTTTAGTAAGCACTCTATTATTAATCAACAGCCAAAGAAACATATGGACTCTAGGTGGAATTTTTATATCCCACACAGTCGAAACATGGACATCTTTGATACCTCTAAAGTTAATAACCTTATATAAGGACTGTGAAGAATAGATCCCCCTACTAGTATATTTCCAGATCATCTCATCACTATCCTCAGAAAGTTGTAAAGTAGAAACCAACTCAACCACTTCTAACCAAAGACGCAATAACTCCTCACTTAGATTCCTTCTAAACGTATAGTTTAAGGAAACCCCATCCCACAAATCCGCTATTGTCTTGTTTTGTTCATTTGTAATTCTATACAAGGGCCAAAATTGGATTGTAAGACTTGAAGGGCCAATCCAATTATCTTCCCACAATCTAACTTTCCTTCCATTACCAACTTTCCACATATACCCCATTTTGGCTGCCTGAGCAGCCCACATAAACCCCTTAAAGAAGTTAGAGGAGCCAGTAGGTCTAGAAAGCAGGATATTTGGTCTCTCGGTGTCATACTTGAAATCTATTAGCTCTTTCCAGAGTTTACTCCTATCGGCATTATACCTTTTAAGCCAGGAAGCAAGCAAGCAGATATTCAAGTCCCTAAGATTTGGGATACCTAAACCACCAAACTCTTTACACATAGTTACCATCTCCCAATTAGCTAGATGGTACTTGTGGATATTTTCAGAATCATTCCAAAGGAAATTTCCCATATGAGTATTTAACATTTTAATGGCCCATTTAGGAAACTTAATAACAGAGAGGAGATAAACCGGGATACTAGCAAGACATGATTTAATCAAAGTAACTCTAGCAGCTAAGGATAAAAGCTTCCCTCTCCATCCAGCAATCCTTTTAAGGATTTTGTCAACCAGAGGCTGGACATCTTCTCTAGAAAGGTTGTCATAATGGAGAGGAACTCCTAAATATTGGATTGGAAAGCTCCCAACAGGACAGTTCAGAGTGTGTACAATATTGTGAACCTCGTCATGATTTAGGTTGAAAGGTACAAACTCACTTTTGTGGAAGTTGATTCTCATTCCTGAGATCTGTTCGTACCACATCAAAATGGCTTTCAAATTCTCTAACTCATAAGTCTCGGCTCTTGAAAAGAGGATGGTGCCATCAGCGTACTGAAGGGCAATAATACCTCCAGCCCTGAACTCTCCCAACAACCCCTTAATCAGACCTCTATCTAAACCCCTCTGCAACATCCTAGATAAACCGTCTCCTACCAGATTAAAAAGAAAAGGAGATAAAGGATCTCCTTGTCTAAGCCCTTTACCTGTTTTAAAAAACCTACTTTCCTCCCCATTCAACATTATACCTAAAGAACCCCCAGAAACTATCTGCTTAACCCAATTTATCCAAGTCAGATTAAAGCCTCTAGCTGCCAACATATCAAATAGAAAAGACCACGAAACTCTATCATAGGCTTTCTCATAGTCTAACTTAATACAGACCCCCTTTTCTCCACTTTTATGAACACTATGAACTAATTCCTGAGCGACCACCACACTTTCAAGGATATATCGCCCCTTAATAAAGGCTGATTGGCTAGGAGCCACTATCCTATTAACCACCGCAGTGAGCCTAATAGTGAGTAATTTGAGCAGAGAACAACAAGAATGGAGGCAAACACTGGGCCAAAATTTGCCGAAACAAGTGGCTTATCCGTGATGCACGTCCATGATTTCTACGGTGGCCCGTCCATGCCTCCGACGCGAGATTCAAAACATGGGTTGCGGCCTAAGCTCGCCTTTGCTCGACCTCTTTGTTCTCTGATTTAACTTGGGCTGCGGCCCAAGCTCGTCTTTGCTGTGGCGCCCCCTGTTAGAATTGATCTCATCCGTCCTGACCCAACGGTCAAGACGGACCCCTTGACCGCGTCCTGATCGGGGACGCCCAGCCCAATAGTAGGCTGTTGGGCCCCCGTTGCATAGTGCCTATAAAGAGGAGGTGGGGGCCAGGGCTTGAGACACGAGGTTCACTGGAGCCGCTGCCACCCCACCATCCTAAACCCTAGTCTGATCTAGAGGGAGGTGCTGCCAGTGACGGGAAGCACCACCAGCAGTTCCACCGCAGCCTTTGCTTCACGGCGACGTCCTCCACACCGTCCGGGGCTCTACTGCACCCTCGCCGCCGGATTTACGGGGCGTCAACAATTTGGTAACGAGTTCTTCAATCGATTTATGTCTCTTTCCCGACTGATCTACTGCTAGTCGATCCAAGGAATCTATCATTGGTATCAGATCCGGTCTAGACAGTGGATCTAGACGAGGAAGAACAAGAACGAACGAACCGATTCTCGGATCGGGAAGAACAAGAACGAATCCACTGATTCTCGGATCGGGGAGAACGTCGAACGAATCACACAAGAACTGACCGATTCCACGCGGATCGGGAAAGAACGATGAACCCTGACCCTAACTAAATCCCTACCCGAGAAGAACGAATCGAACGAAACGACCGATGTGATTCGGATGAGGAACAACACGAACAAATCGAACCGAACCCTAACAGAGGCAAAGAAACCGGTTGGAGGGGATCTCCCTGGACCCTCACGCCGGAGGTGGCGCCGCCGCGTCACAAGAACCGCGCCTCACGCGGTTTCGGCCTCAGGTTCCGAACTGCCGAGCGCCGCCGCAAAGCCGCTCGACGGCGACGCGCTCTGCCTTGGGCGAGCGCGCGGGCCGGCGAGGGGCCCCGCAGTGGCGCATCCTCCTTCGTCCGACCGCTGTCGCCGGCGGGCCTTCTTTCTCAGACGTCGTCGAGGTGGAGAGAGAGAAGACAGAATGGAGGTAAAGAACAGAGAGGAGCAAGGGGATCCGGAACTCCTCCGCCGGCCTTTTTCTCACCGGCTCCGGTGGCCATGGTGAGCCGCCGCCGCTCTGCGGTGAAGAGAAAAGGGAAAGGGAGGAGGAAGAAGTGTGGTTAGGGTTTCTAGGAGTGGAGGCCAAAGCCGGTTTTGTTCAACCGAAATGAAAGGAGAGCCGTCGATCTCGATCTAACGGCTCTCGTCGAACCAAGCCGGAATCGGCCCAGGCGGGCAGGAGGATTCCCGGCCCAGGCCCAGGTTGCGGCCTGGGCACGGGTGGCGCTCTGCTAGGGCACGCCGCGGGCCGCTATGGCCCGGATGCAGTGCACGCGCGGTAGCAGGCCGAAACTGGCCTTCGGGCCACTATTCGCGAACGAACAATGAAATGAACACGAATTTCGTTTTATTTTTCTAGAAATTGTTTTAATGCAAATTTTGATGCATTTTGATGATGAAGTTTGAACCAAAATTTCTGTGTAAAATTTATCCAACGATAATTTTATTCAGAGAATAGAAGAATATGATATATACTTCTGGAAAAATAATTATGAAATGAATTTTGAATATTTTCGCTGCGTATTTGAAGTTGTAATTTTCATTATTAAATTCGAACCAACGGGAGAATTTAATTTTGAAAAATAGATGAAAGTTTAGATGAATATAATGTTGTTATTAATCAACTTTGATTAATAGCAATATTATGATGATATTTTGAAAGAGTATTTTCACGTTTTCCGCTGCAGAGTTGACATTGATTATCTTCTGATTAAATTGGAACCAACGGGAAAATTTAATTAGAGGAATAGTCACATGTTTAAATTGAATTATGATATTGTTTTTTTCTTTTCTGACCAACGTTGATGATAATAATATTATAAATTTAAATTTGAAGTTTGAATCTCTCGTAAATTTTGCGTCAACGTGACGATTTTCCGGGGACTATAAGAATCGAATGTCTCTGATAAAGTGAAAATTATTCCGCTGCAATGATGTTGATTATCAACGAGCAATTTGAATTTGCCTTCGTTAATTCTATTTCTGCCCAACGGTGATGTAGAATTAATGTAAAAGAACATTATTTTATTCTATTTCTGACCACAGGTGATATAGAATAGAACTGGAAGTTTTTTAAAAGTTCAATGTGCATGTTTTAACCAGACCAACATAGGGATATTTCATGTCATTATTGTTCATTATTGTTGATTAATGTTTTTCAGACAAAGAACTTCATGCTTCCATTCTTGGAGGCACAAAGAAAAGAGTTGGGTATACTTGTGACTCAAAAGAAAGAAACTGCAAGTTTTGCGGGAAAGAATGTCATTGCATAAAGGGACGGTGCTCTCTTTATAGAATGGTTTGAAAAGAAAAGAATTCAGGGACATTGGTCCAAAGTAAGAATTTGGTACATGAAATGTGTTTTAAGAATTATGTTTCAGTCATTATGAAAAAAGCTGTAATAAGAAATATGCACATTTAATTTGACCAACGTTGGATTAAATGTGTATGTTACAAAATATTCAGATTTATTTCTGAATTTGATGATTGAATGTGAAAGCCAATTTTGGCTTAATGACCCTATGGGGAACTATCCCGTACGACGGGAAAAGGATATGGCATTGAAATTATCCTGCATGGCAGGAGAAGATGGTTGAAAGGATCAAACAGTGCCTTGAGGGGGGGGGGGGTGAATAGGCAATTGTAAAATTCTACACACACTAAAGGTCAAACTGTCAGTAGCAAGTCGGAAGTTCCAGCAGTTAGGGTCGGAACTTCGGGAAGTCAGAAGTTCCAGCGCTAACTGTCGGAAGTTCCGACACCTACGTGAAAGCTACCACAAGTGCAGAAATGAACTTTGAGCTAGAGCTTTCTTACAACCCCACAACCTAGTTAAAGGGTGAGGGCGTAGAGACCCTTCCTCGATGTTGTATTGCCTTCCAACGGATGAACTTGTCCACCACCTAGTTAGTAACTTTGAGAGAGAGAGAGAGAGAGAAACAAGAATTTATCCCGACGTTCGTCCACTCCACAAAGGAGCTCCTACTTCCTCGTTGTTGAGGTGACCACAAAGGTCGGAGTCTATTTCACCTCCTTAGCCTCTCTCAAAGAAACCACAAAGGCTTCTTGAGCTTCTTCACGAGAATCACAGGGGTAAATACAAACACTTCGGGGAAATCAACACAAAGAGCAAGTTTCTCCCGAAGAATGCCTACCCGGCTAGGGTTCCAAGAACCCAAGAGTAAAGAATGCAAAATCAACCGGCGTGACGAAGAACTCAAGTGCTCAAGCTTGCTTGATGTCAATCTCACTCAATCCACTAGCTCTCCACTCAAATCCTTGAGAGAATTGAAGTAGGGAAAGAAGGGGAGAGTTGGGACGAACCTTGAATGCTTGGTGGTGAGTTTGGACAGAGTTAGGTTGGAGTAAATAGGTTGGGTCACGGTTAGAATAGTGAAGAGGGGTATTTATAGGTCAACCCACGAGCTGCTGAAAAAGTGAACGTCGGAACTTCCGGTCCAGATCTCGGAAGTTCCGGCGTCTATTGGAAACACTGTTCACAGAGGGTCAACAGTCACTTTTTAACACGGTCGGAACTTCCGATGCAGATCTCGGAAGTTCTGACTTCAACTACGAACACTGTTCTCGACCGGAAGTCCGCCTGGACTTCCGGCACGTCGGAACTTCCGAGCGATAACCGGAACTTCCGACGTTTCTCCAGGCAGGAGGCTGAGCAGGCTGAGAAAGCACTGTCGGAACTTCCGACACATGACGTCGGAACTTTCGACACTGGGATGTCGGAATTTCTGACGCTGGGATGTCAGAACTTCTGACACTAGGAAGATTGAGCACAACTCGCTGGAACTCCCAGGGCCAGAACTTCCGACTTTAATGTCGGAACTTCCAACACTGGAAGTTGACAGCAGCAGCTCCAAGTGCTCGTGAAGTGATTTTGTGTCTCTCTTTTGATTTTATTTTTATACTTGAGCACTCTATCCTCTTCAGACCACCTAACTTTGCATCCCTCTTTATAGTGCAGCATTCCTAAACTCAAAGCAAAATAGAAACGATCGATGCTCTTCTTCAAGTTTAGTTTCCGCATGTTGAAGATCGAATTGAGGGACTTCCTTTGCCATACTTTATCTTTCTATTACTTCCAAGGGACTAAAGCTACAAGTTATCTTCATTTAAATATATTAGTCCCTAAGTTAAGTGTCATCAATACCAAAACCCACATTAGGGGGGCCATTGCACTTTCAATCTCCCCCTTTTTGGTACTTGATGACAACCAACTTAGGCTTTGATAAAAGGATAAGTAAATATAGCTTTTGAATTCCAACATTTACGGAAAGCTCCCCCTTAACATATGCATGGTATTTGAATTCCATAGACTTGATATACATCAATCATTTGCATATGTTGAAAAGGATTGCTCCCCCTAAATCTTGCAATTCGTGGGGTGCCTAAAGTGAGTGTGACAAGTATAAAAGATGTGATGCAATATGACATGTTATATCCACAAGCAAAAAAGAGAAGATATGGCCAAAATGAGATAAATCAATATGCAGCAATTGGCCATACGCAAATAACATTTCATCATCATAAAAGAGAGATAAACGACAAACATGAGGATAGATACTTTTAAGCATAAATCTGTCCTACACACATCCATCACACAATAATACATAGTTGTCCATCACTTAGTAGCACCACATAAGAAGTTATTACAAGCCCATAGATAAAAAGTTTTGGAGGAACCAACTAGCCTATTACATAAAGATAAAGCCTAACACTCCCTCTTTGACATCAAATGCCAAAAAAGGTAGGCTGCATGGTAAAACCATCATAGGCTACTCCTCGCCATCATAGTCCTCGTCACCATCATCTGAAGAATCATCCTGACGTCGATAGCGATAAGGTGGGGTTGCCTCCTCTTCCTCCTCCTCCTCCTCTTCCTCCTCGGAGGAAGCATCACGAGCCACATCCTTGCCATGGGGGCGAGAAGAAGAGCCATACTCTTCATCATAAAGCTCATTGGGATCACGAAAGACACGAAGAGGGGAAGGAGGAGAAAGACCGGCCTTCTCCTCCAAACGGCGAAGCCGCTTGTCCTCACGCACCATAGAATAGCAAAGCATCTCAAAGATCTTGCTAATAGCATGTTTGAAGCGCGAAGGCTTCTTGGCACGGTGAGGAGCAGGAGAAGAAGTGGGATGCTCACTGGAGGAACTATGAGAAGTTTCCCTTCGGGAGCGAGCACCAGAGGTCCCACCAACAGCTGGACCTTTGTTCTTCTTTAGAGCCTTAACTGCAGTCTTGGACATCTTGTTTGTGACGACTAGAGTGGAGTGCTTGGCATCACATGGAAAGCTCAGACCGGACACTTGCTCAATAATATGCATGAGGTACGGGGCATATGGATAATGCCTGACGGTGTCGGTGCTAGCAATCCGAATCTTGGTCCAAATGAAGCCGGTGACCGAAAACAAGGTGAAGTCTTCCCCAAAACAGTTCAAAACTATGGGGGTGTCATCGCGGAGCCAGGTCGAGTCACTAATCTTGGGATAAAGAGTTTGCCGGAAAATCAAGTTGAGCACAAAGAAAGATGCTGAAAGATATGTGGTCTGCCCATCAGCGACAAAACCCTTGAGATACATATGCTGGAGCTCACTGAATGCCACATCCGGGAGATCAGGAATATCAACAGCTGCATGATCACTACCGTGACACCCTGAAAATCGCTTTTGGGAAAATAGAGTTTAATATGACTTTGTTTATTTATTCTTCATGAAACATATAGGTCAAATAATAATTTCTGGTGATTAATAAAATAAGTTGGGGCTTAGAAACATTTTTGTTGCATTCATGCTGGAGCATAATATTTTGTTTGAGTATAGGATTAGTGTTGGGTGGTTCAAATTCAAATTTGGTTTGAATTTGAACAAGTTTGCTTTGAAAATAAAAAGAAAAGCTTTTTCTTTTCTCTCCTTTTCTCCCCCACACCTTTCGGCCCAGCAGGAGAAGCAGCCCGGCCCGCAGACGCCACCCCTCTCCCCTCTCCTCGTGCCCGCTCGGCCCAGCTGGCCAGCCCCGCGCTCGCCTCTTCCCTCCGCGCGCGCCAGCCCAAGCAGCGGCCCAGCCGTCCCGCGCAGCTGCAGCGGCCCGCTCCTGCTCACCCGAGCGCGCCCCGCGGCCCGCACCTGCCCCAGCCACTGACAGCCCGGCCCCGTGCGTCAGCTGCACGCGCCTCGCCTGCCAGCCGGCCCCACGCGTCAGCCCCTGCCCCTTCTCCTACCTCGCGCACCCGCTCAGTGCTCGCCGCCGCCGACCCCTCCCCTCCTGAAACCGCCGCGCGAGTGGCATTCAAGGCCACTCGGCCTCCAACCGGCCTCGGTAGGGCACTCACCGGCCGCCAACACCCACCCCCGAACCCTATAAAACCCGGGGCAAAGCCCCGAGCCCTTCCCTCATGCCTCCCGCTCTCGTCCTCTCTCGGCTCGCCGTCCCGAAGCTCCACCGGCTGCTCTGAGCCCTCTCCGACCCACCGAAGGTGACGCCGCGACCACCCGTGTGGTTTTGGTGCCCTCCTTTTGTTGTTTGCGCAACCCCGAGCTCACCTCGACCTCTCCCTCTCTCTGCAGATCCCGCCGCCGAAGACCTTGCCGTGGTGAGCCTCCTCCTCCGCGGCTAAGCCCACCAGCGTGCTCGCCTTCGCCCCCGCTTCACTTTGGTGCGACCCGCGCAGTCAGCCGAGCCCGGGAACGCTCGGTTCGCGAGCTCCCGAGCGCCACCTGTGGCGCGCCGCCGTGCCCTGGTGGCGGCGCCGCCGCTCCCGCCGCCGCGACGAACCCGCCGAGTCTCTGGGCCGTCCGATCGGTGCTGGACGGTCCAGATTAGGGCTCAATCCCCGAAGGGGTATGAGCCGGGCTCATAGGCCCATAGACCAGCAGCCCGCGCGGTCCACAGCCGAGCTGGTGGACCGGCCAACCAGCATGCGACGCGTGGCGCCGTGTCGGCGCCAGCACGGCAGCCGCTGCCTCTTTTGCGGAAAAGTCCTCGCGTTTTGCAGAAATAAACCCGCAGTCCACCGCAGTTCAAAAGACTTAGTTTTCAGTCCTGTTTTCTTGCGGTTTAACCCCTGAGCTCCCAAGTTTTAGTGTCCGCCGTCCAGGGAGCGCGTTTTCGCGTGCTAGCCCTCATCATCTACCGTTAATTGCGTTTAGGTCCTCGGTTTTCGCAGGCTAGCCCCTAGGCAAATGTTTTTATTTACAAAATAGCCCCTGAAACTTGTTTTCTTTATAACTTTTTTGTTTTTAGTCCGATTAGAGTGATCTTTACGTCCATGTGATCGTATCGACGAGTAGAATAGTTTTATAAGTGTTTCTCTACCTGTTTTTGATGCTTGGTGTACTGTTCTAATAGAAGTATATTTTATCTGCATGTGATGATTGGAATGGATGTTTGTGTGGTGCCTTTGACCCCGTTTAGAGTTCAAGTTGATCAAGGTTATCGAGAAGAAGATCTCTGAAGAAGTGAGACCATCAACACAAGTTATTGGAAGGCAAGTATAACCTACGGTTTCCTTGTTACCTATTAAATGCAACACTCAATAATCATTATGCATGTGTCAAACTTGATGAACCATAGGACAATACTAGATTCATTGAACTGTATACCTTGTACCTATGGGAGGGTTTTGCATAATATGACTAGAAATGCTACGCGCTATATAACTGCTAGTTGTTTAACACTGATTAATGACTATGGAACAAATGTTAAAAGAGGCTTTTAACCACATTTTGGGCACTGGAGCATGTGATTCGCTTAGTGACCCACCCCAGGGACTATCTTCTAAAGCGGCCACCCGAGAGATCCCGTGCAACCTTGGGTATTATATGGCTCTGATCTTAGTTATGTAACTAGACTTTCTCTAGCTTGTAGTAGTTACCGAAAGGCGCTAGAGGGGAGCCTAGGCTTAGAATGGCTTCCTTGCCTATCAAGATGTGTACTGGTCGGCTGTCAGGTGTGCCATCTTGAAGGGGGCCTCCATTCGCCTAGATGCTGAAACCTTGCGGCTACTACTTGTTAGGGTAGCTAGTGAAAGGCTACGTAGTGAAACCCTGCCATACTTCCATAGAGGAGGTAATGTGGGATTGCCTCTCCCCGGCATATGGGAATCACAGCCTAAGGTGAAAGTGTACAATCTCTGCAGAGTGTAAACCTGATATATCAGCCGTGCTCACGGATACGAGCGGCTCGGATCCTTTTTAAGTATGTCCATGGTGGGATATCTTGGTGGTTGGTGGTCTACCTCTTTTTAACATGATGTTTATCACATACCATGGGACAACAGGGTTTATACATCTAGTAATATAAGGTGAATGTAAAATATGATCAACTTAAAATGCTGACCGCAGTCAACCGAGTCAAACCTCTTGAGCCTTGCATCCCCGTAGTTGTACTTGCTGAGCATGGTGAGCTGACTCTTGTCGTTGGTTCACAAAAATCACGGATGGGTACCAGATGGTGTTTTCAAGTGAAGATCTACAGAGGATGTTCCAAGAGTTCTAGGCGGGTGTTTCCCCAGTCAACCGTCCCTGTGGAGTTTGGAGTCCCAAAGAGTAGTTTCCGCTCTGCTTTGTTTTAGATGTAAGTCTTGTTGTAACTATGTTTCGATATGTAATAAAGCATTGCCTTTGAGAAAATTCCATATTTGGTGCTATATGTGTCTTGTGGACTTCCTGGGTACACATATAGTTGGCACTTGGAATTCTTCGGAAATCCGGGTGTTACAACTACGCCCAAAGCCAAGCAGCCGGCCAAAAGTAGGAAGATCAATCTTGTAGTGCTTGCCCTCAGTCGTCCAATGCATGATAGGAATATCATCAACGATTTCATGATAATAGGAAGCATAGAACTGGCAAATGATCTCATTGTTCCAGTCCTTCTTGAAGGCAATGAGCTGATCGAGCTTAAGCTTCTCCAAATCCCGAACCATCTGCTGAAGTTCGGGCACAGGGAACTGCCGAAGGGCCTGAGTGTCAATGCACTTCATTTGAAGAACAGGGGGCTTCCCTTTGGCCTAAAACTTGCTAAAGATGAGGCTATCATAGAAGTCGAAGTGGAAGTGATGATAGTGAAAGGATCAAGATGCCCAAGAGGGGGGGGGGGTCAATTGGGCTTTTCTAAAACTTCTTTCAATAATAAAACCTATCAAGCCCCAATTAACCCCCTAGTGCCTAGAAGTGTGTATGACAAGAATCAATAGCACAAAAGATTATCACTAAGCCAATTCTACTCTAGCATGGCAATTCAATTTGGGATGAACAACAAGTGTAATGCGGAATTGAATTGCTTGAATGTAAATGCGTAAGTAAAAGAGTAGAGATGACTCGACGATCTTTTTGCCGAGGTATCGAGGTGTCGGCACACCCCCCTAGTCCTCGTTGGAGCACCCGCGCAAGGGTATCGCTCCCCCTTGATCCGCGCAAGGATCAAGTGCTCACTACGAGCTGATTCTTCGCCACTCCGGCCCGGTGAATCGCTCGCTACCGGTCACAACTTGGCTTGGGTCATCCACAATGCCTCCGGATGATCACCAAGCTCTCCGATCGCCACCAAGCCGTCTAGGTGATGCCGATCACCAAGAGTAACAAGCAAGAACTCTCACTTGACCAACGCAAGGCTAATGAGATGGGTGGATGCACACTTGCTACTCTCTACTCACTAATGAGGTGTTTGATCACTCAATTATCAAATCTCTCAACCTCACTAGGCCTCTTGCACTCACTTGCAATCACAATGTGTTTGGGAACCTTTCAAATGAGCAAGAGTAACAACATGAATGAGGGGGAAGCATATTTATACCCCCAACTCAAAACATGCACGAAGGGGTAAGTCCAGCCAGTTACACACTGACCGGACGCACCTGTCGGGGTGACCGGACGCGTTCGGTCAGTGTCTAACGGCTACGTGACGTTAGCCCTGACACCAGTACGATACACTGACCGGACGCACCCATGCGTCCGATCACCACTGACCGGACGCGTCCGGTCATCAATTTCCCTCTCTGGAACCTCTCTGGACGCGACCGGACTCACCTCCTGGTGCGTCCGGTCGAATACTGAAGAGCGTCCGGTCGAAGCCAAGCCTGCTTCTTAGCCAAACCAACTGACCGGACGCACGCCCCAGCGTCCGGTCAATAGGGTTGAAGCGTCCGGTCACATTTTGAAGTCCGAAACGACTTCGGTTTGCGACGCTCCCTTCACGAACTTTCTTCCTTATGATCTTAGGGACCTTTCTAAGCTACCTAGGGCTTTGGTTAACAAGTGTGCACCACACCTAACTCAAAAGTCTCACCTAGGTCAAGCTACTCATTCAAACCCCTCTTTATAGTACGGCCAAAGATAAAGCAAAGACCTATGCTACTCTAAGTGTCCTTCAACACCAAATGACACTTAGCACTAGCCTATCACCGTCTTCGTCGTCCATCCTTTGAAGACCGAACGAATTCCACCGCTAAGGGGGCATGAATACCATAGTGCCCTCACGATCATCATTACCATGACCTAACTCAACTGTTTCTGCAAAACATACGTTAGTCATAGTAATTTACCGTTGTCATCCAATCACCGAAACCCACTGGGGGCCTAGATGCTCACAATCTCCCCCTTTTTGGTGATTGATGACAACCTCAAGTATGTTTGAAAGAGAGGTGAGGTTTTCAACAACTTGTTTTATATAAGCATGTGACAATAAGATCAAGAGGGGTTAGGCATGCTTATACGAACCAAGTCCACATAAGTACTCAACATATAAGAATTAACACAAGTACTTATGAACGAGCTCATTTATCGGAGTATAAGTGCGGAAGCAAAGTAAATGAGCATAAGCAAGTGACATGTATAAAATAATGAGTGAAGCATGACATGTCACAACTAAGCATAAACGAGTGACATGAGTATATAACAAGTGTAGCACCACATGTCACAACCAAAAGACATACACATATCGTACGGGTGCCAAAAGATAAACATGTATGCATATGAGTGCAAGATCAAACAAAAGAACCGAAACCCTCTCACAGGCTCCCCCTACGTCTAACATACGCTCTCTCCCCCTTTGGCATCAAAGACCAAAACCTAAGGGTCGGAAGGCGGGAGTGGAGCAGACGAGCCGGGCGACGAGGTGCGCGGAAGAGTCTCGAACTGAGCCAGGTAGGTCTCCTCGTCGGACGACGTACTGTGAGCTGACTGACCCTCTGACACTGGACGTGAAGGAGAAGCGGTCTGAGTCTGCTCAACTGTCTCTGGAGCGGCCTCTGGAAGAGGGTCCACGGTCTCAGTCGCGACCACTGACACTGTCAACGAAGTCTCAGGAGCTGAGCTGACAGGAAGAGTCTGACTCTGAAAGGTCGGCGGCTCGGACGATGCTACTGAGGAAGGTAGTGTCTCTGTGGTACCAGTAGCTGGAGCAGGAGCTGGAGCTGAAGTCACCGGCAACTGAAACTCGGGCGGTGTAGGCAGGCCGGTGAGCTCGCTGAAAGAGGCTTCCAGGCTCCTCGGTGTCACTAGGACCGACTCCGTCTGAGTAGGAGTGAAGCCTGACTGGAGCGGAGTGAACCCTGGCAGCTGCCCTGGCTGAGGTGAGGTAAACCACTGTGGGTACTGAGGGAAGGGCGAGACCGTCGACGGAGGCACTGACGTGAAGTAAGAGGTCGACGGTCCTGGCTGCTGCAGCTGAAACTGTGACGGCTGAGGTAACTGTGGAAGAGCCGCCATCCTCTCCATGAAGGCAAGAGTCTGAGTCTGGAGCTGAATCATCTGCCGCTGGAGAGCGTCCTGGCGCTCCTGTGCCTGAGCTGCTGCCACTGCCTGTGCCTCTGCCAGTCGAGCCTGCTCCTGTGCCTGTCGGCGCTGCTCCTCAGCCTGACGCTGAACCTCCTCAGAGAGACGGAACTGCTGCTGCTCCATCCGAGAAAGTATAGCTAGAAGAGCTGGATCGGAGCCGGCCATACGCGAGGAGGAGGCCTCGGAATCGTGAGCTCCCTGTGGACACATCCTCGGAAGAGGAGCGTAGTCGTCATCGGTGCTGTCAAACGGGAACTCATCGTCAGGGTCCTCTCCCTCTGCCTCTAGTGCTGCAAGCTCAGCCTCTGCCAACTGACTGACAGTCTCGTCCTGCTGTGCCTCTATCTCGGTGACAACCGGCCTCTGGCGCTGACCTCTCGGACGAGTGTCTGGACGGTCCCCCGCAATCTGGCGAGTGTCGTACACGGGGAACTCCGTCGGAGACTGGAGAAGCTCTGGAAGCAAACCCGGAATAAGCCGCCTGTAAGTGCATCTAGCCCTTAGTGGGTTTTGGTGAATTGAGTGACAACATAATTAAAGGTCTAACAAGTTTGCTAAGTGTATCAAAGGTTCAACAAGAAAAGCAAACTTGATGATATTCCACATAGTGTTGAAATGAAGGCCAAAATTGTGTATTGTTGTATTGGAAGATCATGGAAACAATCTTGTTCAAGCAAAAGACAACAATGCAAATAGAGTTGATGATATGGCTTCTATGTTGTGGGATATCATGGCATCATGAGAAAGCAAGCATATTTGGCAAATGACAAGTGAGACATGGATTGATGATTTTGGAATGGTCTCAACAATGGGTTGCTTTTCATGAGCGAGAAGAGTTTGATAGTGAAATAGCTTTGATCAAGGTTGAAGAATGAATCAAGAATGCATAAGTGAGTAAATGCCAAGCAAAGGTCAAATGACAAGGACTTAACTCATATTGGATATATGTCATCTCTACATTGGTTTGCTTGTATGGATAAGTGTTTGGAGAATCACTTTGCACTGATTTGATCAAGCTAGAAGTATGAAGATGGAGATTGAAGTGAGTGTTGGGTGTCAAGCCAAAAGGAGAGGATATTAGGAATCGTGAATTGGCTTGACCATATTAATGATGATCCATATATGTCTCTATGTGAGTCAAACTAAAGCTTGATTGATCTCAACATGCATATCTACAAGATGTTCAAGCAAGGATCACAATATTGAAGAAATGGTTTTCAATGGATGCTCAATATGATGTGACTTGAGTGTGGCTTGATAAGGTGAAGATAGCAAGGAAAGGGCTTCGAGGTACTAAGCGATGGTGAGGGTCAAGAGACCGAAGTACTATGGCTAGGGTGAAGAAGAGAGTACTTGCATTGAGTCGAGGTACTAATCAAGCTATGAGGATTCATATTGTGTTGAGGATCAAATCATTAGTGGAAGTGACTTGAAGCCATGGATTGAACTCATATGTGTGGAAATGGTTCAAGTCACATGCTCAAGGTGTGTTTGCTCAAAGAAAGGAGACAAAGATAATTGCAACCCCTTTCGAAGTGATATCAAGAAGAAATGGCATATGAAGACATTGAAGACTCAAGTGGTTAAAATGGTTATATTTTCTTTGTCTTGAGTATAGTTATGCCGTACTATCAAGGGGGATGCAATACGAATCATAGACAAGTCTCAAGTGCTCAAACTAACCGAACCCGAGTGCTAATATGAGAGAAAACACTTAGCACTGCACCTTCACTTGTTGATCTTGGGCTTGTTCTCTGTAGGGTTGGACAGCCCTCGAAACAAGCTTTCCGGAAAGTCCAAGATCACTGAAATCGGAGTTCGGAGTAAAAAATTATGGCGTTTTTCGTGAGGTCACCTGTGCTGTCTCAGGGAGCTGCGGCAGTGCCGCTCTGTCGAGCGGCAGTGCCGCTCCCCGGCAGTGCCGGGCTAAGTGCGGCAGTGCCGGGCCTGTACAGCCAATAACGGCTAGTTTCTGACCTCCAACGGCTAGTTTTGGGTGTGGGGGGTATATATACCCACCCCACGCCTCCAGAGCTGGCTGCTGGTGCCCAAATCACTTCTAACACATCCCAAGCCATTTTGAGAGCTCTCCCCAACCCTCTCTTGTGAGAGTGACATGTTTAGTGCATGATTAAGTGTTGGGGCTGTGTGATTAAGAGCTAGAGAGCAGATTAGAGCCTTCCAAACCTTGAGCACTTGTCGGGCTTCGTCGATCTTCGTTGTGCATCTTTTACTCTTGGAGGTGAAGCCTCCTAGACGGCTAGGCGTCACCCGGCGAGCTCCCGTGCTTGTGGTGAGCAGCGGGATCAGTTTGTAATCCTCTTGTGGAGCTAGTAGAATTACCCCTCACTTCAAGGATTTGGTTCCTTGACTTGAGACCGAGGAAGAGTTGCAAAGCTCTTGACCTAAGTGGTCATCCTCAACAACGTGGAGGTAGGCAAGCCTTGGTGGCGAGCTGAACCACGGGATAAATCACTTGTCTCTTGTATTTACTTGTGTTCATTCATCATACTTGTGAGCTTGTGATTGATTCTAGGATTTGGCCCCGATCTATTTCATACAACATATTTGGCTTGGTTGAGTTGGTTCTGCAGGTTCAGGAAACCAAGAGCAACACTTCTATTCATATAGAATTGGTTTCTTGTGGCTAGTTTTTGAATTGCAGGCTCGGGCAGTTTGTTGGCGCGGCAGTACCGGGCTGAGGCCGGCAGTGCCGGGGTGCGGCAGTTCCGGGCTTAGGGCGGTAGTGCCGGGCATCTCTAACAAAGTTTTGAGCTGTGATTTTAAACAGGCCTATTCACCCCCCCTCTAGGCGACATCAAGGTCCTTTCAATTGGTATCAGAGCCTGGGCTCTCAATTACGGGCTTAACCGCCTTGAGAGACGATGTCGACAAGTGGGGAAGTATCTCTAGAACTTTTACTTTCCGATGGCTCAAATTATGCATCTTGGTCCGCTAGTGTGCTTACTGTTTTTAGGACCATGGGTCCTCATATCGAGCGGATTGTTGATGTGAGCATTTCACCTTCTAGTGATGATTTGACCTATCTATCTAAAGAGGAAGTGAAATGCTTACAATACAATGCTCAAGCCTCTAATGTCTTATTTAGTGCTTTGAGTGAAGATGTTTTTGATGCCATCATATTTGGAGATGGTGAACCTCTTGAGGATGCTCATGTCATTTGGACCACACTCAAAGAAAGATATGACAAGTCCAAATGTGATGAGAAGTTGCTCTCATTGGAGGAACCACTTGAGGAGTGCTCAACTTCGCCAACAAATGAAGAGCCTCAAGTGATTCTCCCAAAAGGCATAGCTGATCATGGCACACCCACTCCCTTACCAACATATGTGAAAGGTAATGAAATGGTTGGTGAGAACAAGGATTATACATGTGGTACTTCTACTTCCTATAGTTCTTGTGAGACTAACATTTTGAAGGAAAAAGAAGCTTGTGATCGGTGGAGGCCAAGTGATGAATCCACTTCACCAATGTGCTCAACTATTCATGCCACGTCTCATGTATGTCTTATGGCAAAGGGTAAGAAGGTAAAATCAAAAGCCAAACCTTCTCCACCTCCTAGTGACATCTCTAGTAGTGATCTTAGTGATACTTCTAGTGATAATGATTCTAGTGATGAAGAAATAAATAACATAACTAAAAATTTGGATAGAAAGACCAAGTTATTTATTTCAAAGCTAATGGAGGAATTAGAGGCAACACAAGCTGAGCTAGAATCTAGAGAAAGGACTCTAATTAAACAAGAGGATCTTTACATTGCTAGCAAGGAAGCTCTTGCATTGGAGAGAAGTGAGGTGGACACCTTGCACAAGACTTTGGCCAAAGAGCAAGATGTCCATGCTCTCCTAAAGAAGGATCATATTACACTCAAGGAAAAGTATTGTAGCTTGAATGGCAAGCACAAAGAACTTGAGGAGCAATATAGCCTTCTTTGGGAAAGCAACTCACATCCTTCCAAGGCAAGTGATGTCTCTACTCCCTCCACTAGTCAAAGTTGTGGAAAATGCTTTAATCTTGATTTGAATATTTATGCCACTAACCTTGCTAATATGGAGGCTATGAGAAAAGAGATTGCTAGGCTGAATGAGATCATAGCAAAAGAGTGCATGGATGGCAAGACTCAAAACAGTGGCAAGAAGGTGGAAAATAGCTCTGAGTGTGCTCAGTCCATGATCAAGGGCAAAGTTGGTACAGATCAGCCTGCACAGATGGTGGCACAACAGCAGCCCCGAGCAGCACAGCCACCCAAGGGCGGCAGTGCCGCTATGAAGGGCGGTAGTGCCGCTCCCCACAGAAAAGGGAAGGCTACCACTTATGCCCCTGGTCAGGTCAAGCTCATGAAGAAGGTCTCCAAATCAAAGCAAGAGCCCCAGAAAGCAAAGAAGACTCTCATCACTTGGTTCAAGTGCAAGAAAGAGGGTCACCATGTAAGGGATTGCTCCTTGAAGAAAGAAGCGAAGGTCATGAGCAACATTCAAGAGAAGAAAAAGATGGCTCATGGCAAGTGCTCCAACATGGGACACAATGCCTCAATGTGTTCCAACAAGGTTGATGACCAAGCCACACTTCCAAACAAGAAGATGAGAATAAGTAAGAGGAAGTGTTATGAGTGCAATGAGAAGGGTCATGAAATTGCATCATGCCCCTACATGAAGGACAAAGGCTTGACATCATCAAGTAAGAGGCTCACCGGTAAGGAAGCAAACAAGAAGCAAGATAAGAAGATGTCTTACAAGAACAAACATCGCATTTGCTACATTTGCCGAGGAAAGGGACATTTAAGTATGGATTGTCCCATGGGTAACCCTCCTAAGCTCAACTCATCAATTGATTTAAACTTGCTTAGGAGACCCAAAAATGACACTTGTGCTAGAAAGGTGATTGGTTCACCACATACTAGCACAAAGGCCATTTGGGTGCCTAAGTCTCTTGTGACTAACCTTGATGGACCCATCTTGGTATGGGTACCAAATTGTGCTTAGTAAGTGTTGTAGGTACTTGAAGGTGATATGAAGCCTTGGGGTGCTTGAGCAAGTCTTATTGAAAATATCATCTCAAGCTATCAATCTTATTCATATTGACTATTCTATCAAGATTGACCCAAGGATGAATTGATGTATATATCTCTAACTTCATACTCATCTCGGTAACAAGTACCTAACCCTTGCTAGCTAGCCACTTGACTTGTGTAGTCTCTAGTAGTTCACAAATATGTGTATGTTTGTGAATTATTAGGAGTGGCTAGAGTACTTTGAGTTCAAATGAATCATCTTTCATATGATGCTTTTAATGGCTCTCTAGTAGAGCAAGATCTTATTCATGTTGTAGGTAATGAGGAACCACTTTGTGAGACAATCAAGAAAATGCCCATTGGTGATATAAGACCACAAGAAGTTCTGGGTACAAAGATAGGAGATCCTCAAGCCACTATTGCACCAAATTCCGCTGACATCTCTGATATGGTGGTGCCATGCCTCAGAGCGGCAGTGCCGCGCCTCAGAGCGGCAGTGCCGCCCCTATGCAGATAGTAGTGGCTGAGATAAGTCCAAGCCATGGATGAAGTCTACAACATGATGATAAGCAAAGTGAAGATGAAGAAGCCACCTCATCCATTATGTTTCAAGAAGGGTGGTAACAACTAAATCTCAAGTGCAATTTATTTCAAATCTTATCTCTTTGTGTCTTGTGTAGTCACTTAGGGAAAGAAAGCACTTGAGGATGTGTATTGGTTGTTGGTCATGAAAGAAAAGTATGATTGGAATTGAATTGATCAATCACAACAAGCAACATACATGACTTGGTGTTCTTTGTGGACCATAAACCAAGAATTTCAAGAAAGCTCAAGTAGAAGCACTTATCACTCAAATCTCAAGAACTCTCTACTTGATGAAATTTTGTCATATGGTAGATTGGCAAATTCTCATTCTCATCTTATGGCCATCTACATGCTCAAATGGTTGTGAGTATTTCTTGGCATAAGTTAAATTTGATTATTCTATTGTTGCCATGACCTAGACATAGAGTAAAATTCCATGTTCTTAAATGGATAGAGTGCTATGTGAGAAATTCAAACACTTAGAGCACTTATAAAAGGGGGAATTTACTCTATGACTAGAGTTGTGAGACTAACCATTTCTCTAAGTGATTTATGTAGTCTCACTAAATGAGAATGTGTTTCTAAAATGGAGTGTGCTATCATATCAATGCCACAATCCAAAACTATGTGATGTGTTCTCTCCAGTTAATTTTGGGTTGATTCGTCTATGATTAGCCACTCACCATAATATGGCTTAAATCTGCCCCCTGGACTTAAATGACCAACCATGCACATTCACACTTCCATTCGACTCAAAAGAGTGTGCATGCGGCATTAAGGGAGATTTAGTCCATGTTATGAGGTTTCTCTATTTTGGTAGCCCATTTGCCTTCCACACATAAAGGGTTACTAAATGAGAAACTAGTGCTTGTGCTACTAATACCTCTTGTGTTGAGCTTATTCATAGGAAATCAATAAGAAGAGGTTGTGCTTATTCATTTGGATGCATCACAAGCCTAAAGGTTACTCTTCACCTAAAGCAAGATGAGGTTGGTAGATGTCGGAGTGTGTTGACTCACTCTCAAGATGTGGAGGCTCCTCATGTTGAAGATAATCTACAACCTACTGCTAATGTGCGAGCAGTAGTGCCGCTCAGCAGGCAGCACTGCCGGGCCACGGGCAGCACTGCCGGGCCACGGGCAGCACTGCCGGGCCACGGGCCGCACTGCCGGGCCATGGGCAGCACTGCTGCACCATGAGCAGCACTGCTGCACACCTCCACACACAGCAGCTGAGAACAGTCCATTTTGTGGACCTAGAGCATGATGTTGAGGTTGAGTTGGATATGCTATACTAGAAGAATTCACAAGACTTCAATCATTGACAAGAGGACTGAATGGTAATGACATCTTGTGAGTATTCTAAGCCAAAACCACCTCATTATTGGACAAGAAGAGAAGAATTGTAAAAATTATCAAATCTGTCCAGAAATCTGAAATTTTGAGTTAGCTGCTTTCAAGCATGGATTTGGAGGTTCAAACACTGATGAATTGACCTGAAACTTTGTGAGCATGATATATACATCTAGTACTTGCTGTTGTACAGTTTTCATGGAGATTGATTGAGAAGAACACCAGTTTTTGGTTGAATTATGTCAGTTTCAGCAATGCAGTTTCAGACTTGAGCAATTTTGGTGAAAAATTGATTTGACTGACTAAATGGAGTCCAAATGAGCTGAAATTTTTACAGAAGTTAAAGGACTCATAGATGCAGCTCTGTACCAAATTTCATGCATATTGGCTTAATGGTCTGAGAGATATGAATTTTTCTCCAAGGAAGACAGAATCTGAAAAGTTGGATTGCAAGCAGCTTGAAGGAGTTTGAAATGAGTTGGAACATAGTGTAGACTTCTCCTTTGATCTCATATTGTTGATGTGCATAAGTGTGCTTTGTGTACTCTTGTATGCACAAATTGAGGGGGAGTTTACTTTCTATCTCATGAGACAAAATGCCTTCTCTCAAGCTCATATTGTGTAATCTCAAACATTGGAGAAAGAAGAACTTCAAAGGAGGATGGATAGTTCCAATGGAATCTTTGGGTGCTCCAAAGACTATTCTTGGTCTTTATAAACCAAGTTCTTCCGGCTTAGTGTCGAATGGCCCAATCCTTAGTGGAACATGATTCTAATGAGTTGGAGAAAATAATTGAAGGGTGGACTCTCATTGTCAAATTCTCCTCTCTTGAGCTCATCAAGTGCACATGATCCATCCTATTGATCAACCAAGACTTTGTCAATAAAGAGTGGTAACTCCTAGTTCACAATTTGCAAATTTCATGAATTTTACCATTTGCTCTCTATGTGAGTTGCTTTAGGTAAAGAAAGAACTAGGAACTTAATATGGATCTTGGATGATCACCAAAGCTCTAGTTCACCACATTTCATCAAAGAGATCTATGGCCATCCAAATCATTGAAGTCATACTTATAGGATGATCATGTCAATCAAAATTTGTGTGGTGATCTATCTATCTTGGTGGTGGTATGTGTTCTTGGCATAATTTCAGTTGTTGCAAATTTGGTGTGCCTTGACCAAGGTATAGGATGAACTCCTCTAGACTCTTAAACTGATTCAAGTGCATTTCACAAGTAATTCGAGTACTTGATGCACATATTAAGGGGGAGTCTATTCTATGTCTTGTGTCTTTTGAGACTAACATTTTCTTCTAAGTGAACTTGTGTAGTCTCTTGGTGAGAATGAGTTTCTCATGGGTATGCTACATTAACTCAATCCAAATTGGTAAAGTTATCTCTCATATTCATTTGGATTGCAATTTTAACCCTTATGTAGCTACTCTCCATAATATAGCTTAAATTCCCTTGTTTGGACTTTATTGACCAAAAGTGCATATGTTCTGCTTTCCACATACATATGTATGCACTATCAAATAGGGGGAATTTAGTCTATGTTATGAGGTTTGCAATTAGTGATCCACATGCCTTCCACATCCAAATGGTCACTAGTTGTAAAATTGTAGCTTGTGCAATTTAATGTTATCTCTTGTCTTTGTGAGTATTTCCTAGGAGACATCAAGGTCCCTAGGAGACATCTAGGTGATATTATGAGATACGAGCATCCATTCCTATTGACATCAATTTGTGAAGATTCCTTCCATCGGTGTCAAACTATGAAGATCATATTTCAATTGGTATTGGTGGATAATCTTTCACTTTGGTATATCAAGAAATATGTCTTCAATTGGTATCTCAAAATGACAACAAGAGCTAGCAATGGACTTTCAATTGAGATGAAGCACAAGTTTGAAATGTCTCCTTGAAGATGATGAAAAGGAGAGATGGGCACAAATGAGATCTTTTGCTTAATGAAGTGCTAGGCCCATCAAAGCACTAAATTCAAAATCATCATCATGGTGGAGATTATGAGGCTTAGAACAAAGGTATATCACTCTATGAACATTTGTATTACCTTTGTGCATCTAGGCCCTTACATGCTAGAGTGTGCATGTGTATGCAATATTTTGAGCCACACCATGAGTTTGTTCTTATGGTGACGATTAGAGAATGAGTTAGATATTTGGTTGATACCTCTTGTGGTGATTATGTGAGTTTGTCTCATGTTATGTCACCTATGTGAGGTATGAGCTAAATATGCTAACCTCTTGAGAATCTTGACTTAAAGTGTTGCATACTTTGTTTGGTAGAAAAACATAGAAGAGAAATCATATATGCTAAACTTTTACCTACCTCTATCCCTCACTTGTCTACCATCATTTCTTCCTTTTGGTGGAGAGATCCTTTTTGGAGATTAATGCCAAAGGGGGAGAAATTTTGGGGGACATTGTAAGGGAAGAGAGATTGATATGAGGATGGAAAGGGGTAAAGGAGAGGCATATAAGATTTATGTGGTGTGTGCAAGGATAATTTAATTTGATGCTCTTGACAAGAATCATTTATGCTATTGTGTGACATTCATGCCTTGAGTGCTTGTGCTTGTTTCTCTAGTGTTGGTCAGGCAAGTGCGGCAGTGCCGCTCTCTAGTGCGGCAGTGCCGCTCTCTGCTGGCCAGCAATCTCTGAGTGCATGAACTGTCATGAGCATCACGTTTATCATGTTTGACACCTTGCACCCCACAGATGCTAAGATATAGGAGAGTTTCCACACTTTCTCTTAAATATGTGCATTTGGCATTTGAGGCCAAAATTTGAAATTCCTTTCAATGCACACATTTAGGGGGAGCTCACTATATCATAGGATTCAAAATCTTAATGTTTATCAATCTCTTGTGAGCTTTAATTGTGTTGTCATCAATCACCAAAAAGGGGGAGATTGTAAGTGCATCTAGCCCTTAGTGGGTTTTGGTGAATTGAGTGACAACATAATTAAAGGTCTAACAAGTTTGCTAAGTGTATCAAAGGTTCAACAAGAAAAGCAAACTTGATGATATTCCACATAGTGTTGAAATGAAGGCCAAAATTGTGTATTGTTGTATTGGAAGATCATGGAAACAATCTTGTTCAAGCAAAAGACAACAATGCAAATAGAGTTGATGATATGGCTTCTATGTTGTGGGATATCATGGCATCATGAGAAAGCAAGCATATTTGGCAAATGACAAGTGAGACATGGATTGATGATTTTGGAATGGTCTCAACAATGGGTTGCTTTTCATGAGCGAGAAGAGTTTGATAGTGAAATAGCTTTGATCAAGGTTGAAGAATGAATCAAGAATGCATAAGTGAGTAAATGCCAAGCAAAGGTCAAATGACAAGGACTTAACTCATATTGGATATATGTCATCTCTACATTGGTTTGCTTGTATGGATAAGTGTTTGGAGAATCACTTTGCACTGATTTGATCAAGCTAGAAGTATGAAGATGGAGATTGAAGTGAGTGTTGGGTGTCAAGCCAAAAGGAGAGGATATTAGGAATCGTGAATTGGCTTGACCATATTAATGATGATCCATATATGTCTCTATGTGAGTCAAACTAAAGCTTGATTGATCTCAACATGCATATCTACAAGATGTTCAAGCAAGGATCACAATATTGAAGAAATGGTTTTCAATGGATGCTCAATATGATGTGACTTGAGTGTGGCTTGATAAGGTGAAGATAGCAAGGAAAGGGCTTCGAGGTACTAAGCGATGGTGAGGGTCAAGAGACCGAAGTACTATGGCTAGGGTGAAGAAGAGAGTACTTGCATTGAGTCGAGGTACTAATCAAGCTATGAGGATTCATATTGTGTTGAGGATCAAATCATTAGTGGAAGTGACTTGAAGCCATGGATTGAACTCATATGTGTGGAAATGGTTCAAGTCACATGCTCAAGGTGTGTTTGCTCAAAGAAAGGAGACAAAGATAATTGCAACCCCTTTCGAAGTGATATCAAGAAGAAATGGCATATGAAGACATTGAAGACTCAAGTGGTTAAAATGGTTATATTTTCTTTGTCTTGAGTATAGTTATGCCGTACTATCAAGGGGGATGCAATACGAATCATAGACAAGTCTCAAGTGCTCAAACTAACCGAACCCGAGTGCTAATATGAGAGAAAACACTTAGCACTGCACCTTCACTTGTTGATCTTGGGCTTGTTCTCTGTAGGGTTGGACAGCCCTCGAAACAAGCTTTCCGGAAAGTCCAAGATCACTGAAATCGGAGTTCGGAGTAAAAAATTATGGCGTTTTTCGTGAGGTCACCTGTGCTGTCTCAGGGAGCTGCGGCAGTGCCGCTCTGTCGAGCGGCAGTGCCGCTCCCCGGCAGTGCCGGGCTAAGTGCGGCAGTGCCGGGCCTGTACAGCCAATAACGGCTAGTTTCTGACCTCCAACGGCTAGTTTTGGGTGTGGGGGGTATATATACCCACCCCACGCCTCCAGAGCTGGCTGCTGGTGCCCAAATCACTTCTAACACATCCCAAGCCATTTTGAGAGCTCTCCCCAACCCTCTCTTGTGAGAGTGACATGTTTAGTGCATGATTAAGTGTTGGGGCTGTGTGATTAAGAGCTAGAGAGCAGATTAGAGCCTTCCAAACCTTGAGCACTTGTCGGGCTTCGTCGATCTTCGTTGTGCATCTTTTACTCTTGGAGGTGAAGCCTCCTAGACGGCTAGGCGTCACCCGGCGAGCTCCCGTGCTTGTGGTGAGCAGCGGGATCAGTTTGTAATCCTCTTGTGGAGCTAGTAGAATTACCCCTCACTTCAAGGATTTGGTTCCTTGACTTGAGACCGAGGAAGAGTTGCAAAGCTCTTGACCTAAGTGGTCATCCTCAACAACGTGGAGGTAGGCAAGCCTTGGTGGCGAGCTGAACCACGGGATAAATCACTTGTCTCTTGTATTTACTTGTGTTCATTCATCATACTTGTGAGCTTGTGATTGATTCTAGGATTTGGCCCCGATCTATTTCATACAACATATTTGGCTTGGTTGAGTTGGTTCTGCAGGTTCAGGAAACCAAGAGCAACACTTCTATTCATATAGAATTGGTTTCCTGTGGCTAGTTTTTGAATTGCAGGCTCGGGCAGTTTGTTGGCGCGGCAGTACCGGGCTGAGGCCGGCAGTGCCGGGGTGCGGCAGTTCCGGGCTTAGGGCGGTAGTGCCGGGCATCTCTAACAAAGTTTTGAGCTGTGATTTTAAACAGGCCTATTCACCCCCCCTCTAGGCGACATCAAGGTCCTTTCACCGCCTCAAAAGGTAACAGATGATGTGAGCATAGGGAACGTGGCGGTGACCCTTGAAGCCCTCGGCCAATGTGTCCTCCATCTCAGAAATAATGACATCCCAAATGTCGAACTCGAGCTGTGAAACCAGGTGGTGAACTAACCAGATCTGTATACGTGTCAGCCCCTCTCTGTAGCCTGTCCGGGGAAGAAGAGTGCGCCTCATGACCTCGTTCACGAGACGGGCCGTCGGCGTCAAGTCACGAGGACGCCGGCTGGACCCCTCGCCGAACGGCTCCCGGAAGCAGGCACGAACCAAGTCCGCTGGTGGAATCTCTCCTGCGTGAGGTCGCCTGGGTGGCTCGGTCTCTCCATAGCAAACGGTGTGCACTCTAGTCGGGTACGCGGTCAAACCGAGGTACTCTCTGGCACGTGAGCTGTAGAGCCTGTAGGACCTCCCCCTGAGAGCGAAGTGGAGGAACCGGTGATCCGGGGAGATCCATAGGGATGCGTAGAACTGTCGCACCCAGTCCTCGATGTACAGGCCACCCCGACCAAGTAGATCTGCCAAGCCAGGTAGGTATGAAAGCATCGGTCGGATGGCCTCACCAGCAACTGCAACTATCGTCTCTAGCGGGCAAACTCTGTGAGCACGGATGTGGACGCCGCTGTTGACATAGGCTCGGTAAAAATCCTCCTGAAGAACTGTGTAGAATCCCTCGGCGGCCTGAGGGTGCCTGGCAGCGGGGAACCACTCCTCGTACGGAATCAACCGAAGAGCCTGCACCTGACGTGCTGTCGCTGTCCGCAGGTCCAAGTGCTCCACAGGTGGAGGTCCCTGTGGCCTCGGAGGAGCTCGTCCACCCCGCCTCTGTCCCTCAGGTCGAGGAGAAACCTGAGTGCGAGCACGGGTAGACCTACGGAGAGGCTGCTGAGCTGGCTGCTCCTCTGGCTGGTCCTCTGCCTGGGCCTCTGGAGCAGAACCGCCGGCTGAAGCTGCGGCGAGGGCTGAAGCTGCCTCGGACGGAAACTGAAAGTCCGGAGGGAGGACGTCAGCCGGGTCGTCAAGGGAGTACTCGTGACCGCGGACCCGGACGACGCCACCCTCTGTCTGAAGTAAGGCCTGAACCTGCTGCTCTGTAAGGAGATCGCGAATGCGCGTAATAGCCTGCTGACTACTGCCCTGACCGGCCTGCTCTGTAGAAGAGTCGTGAATCCGCAGACCACCGGTGGAACCACCCTGCTCTGCCCTGTCGGCTGCTCGAGCCACTGCAAGCGCAATCTCTGAATCTCGATCGCGGCGCTTGCGCTTCTTGGAGACGAGCTTCTGAGGCCGCTTCCCCTTGTCGCCAGAGGGAGGAGGCGGGGGAGGAGGATCGACCCCGGGACCTCCGCCGACGTTCTTGCAGCGAGCCATCACTACAAGAACAGAACAACTGCCACTGACTGCTGCCAACTGCCACTGAGAATCACAACCACTGACAAGACGCACTGCCACTGAGGACCACTGTCAAGTAAACCAGAAGACTGGACTGAACCTCAGAGGCTTGGCCTCGTTTCGAATCCGCGGGCTTGGCCCCGGATTTAGCTGTCACTGCCACTGCGCACCGAATCGGACCGACTCGCTGCAAGAGAGATAGGGATATATATAAGCATATAATCTAGAGATAAGAGGCCCTATCGGAAGCAAAGCATAGTGAGATGAGAAAGTAGAGGCGTGGCTTTGCTACCTGACGAGACACGATGAACCGACGAAGCGTAGGTAAGACACCAACACGGGCGGGCACCAAGATGTCTCGCCGGAAGGATCTGCGCGAGAAAACGGCCAAAAAAAAAGAGTTAAAACAGCCGGAACATTGGTTGAGACATTTCGCCGAACACCTGGTGGGCAGGGTATATGGAGAGGGGTGGGAAGCTCACTGCGGAGGGTCGGCCAGAGAGAGGACGAGCCGGAGAGGAATCCGATGGGGAAGAACGCCGGCGAACAGCGAGGTCCGGCGAGCTTGGGCACGGGCGCGGGCGCGGGGCGGGGAGCGGGCACACCGGGGGCGAGCGGGCGCGGCGGGGAGCGGGCACGCCGGGGGCGAGGTGGTGCGGCGGGGAGCGGGCACGTCGGGGGCGAGGTGGTGCGGCGGCGCGGGAGAGACGGCGGTGCGGAGATAGGCACGGGCGCTGGCGCGACGAGGAAGAAGAAGATGTGAGGCCCACGTGTCGGTTGGATGAGTTCATTGCGCTCGTTAAGTGACGATCGGACGCACTGCTCGAACCGACCGGACGCACGGCACCCAGCGTCCGGTCACGAACAGAGAGCTCCCGGAACGCGATTTCCACGACCGGACGCGTCCGATCAGACATGACCGGACTCACCCAGCGTCCGGTCAACCGCTGGCAATGGACCAGACGCACGATCAAATTCCTGACCGGACGCGCCGAAGACACTGTTCACTTGCGTGCACTCTGCACTGACCGGACGCACTCTATGAGTCCGGTCGCAGCGTCCGGTCACAGGGAAAACACAGATTTGACTCGATTTTTCACGCCGACTTCTCCCAACCAAGTTCCAACTCAAATAAGAAGCAAATAAACACTAGTTGGAACCTAGAGGAGTGACCTCTCTCAAACCCTCAAATTTTTCAAATAATTTGCCATAGGCTAAGTTAAATTTTTAGATAAAATAGGCAATAAAGCTCCAAGGAGACAACATGTGGCCACCAAAACTAGGGGTCTTAACCAATTAGAGCCTCAAATGCTCCCCCTAGCGGTGGACGAACACAGCGGTTGCTCAAAACATAACCGAAAAGAAACGACAAAGCAACAAACATGCATATGCAATGCAAAGCGGAATTTGAATCTAGGTTGCTTGTCAAGCTTGCTCATGGGTAAGCTTCTTCACACGCTTTTTAGGGCGGTTATCTTAACCACGTCTGACAAGCCTATGTGCATAGCATAATTTAAACATGGCATATGATACAATGCAATGCAAAGACAACCCCCTTTCACTTTTTGACAAAGTTACTTAGATCAAGCACATTGAGCTCACTTCGCAATCTACAAAGGGTGCTCTCATCTAGGGGTTTTGTGAAGATATCCGCCAATTGATCTTCGGTTCTAACTCCCTCTAAGGATATATCTTTCTTGGAAACATGATCTCTAAGGAAGTGATGGCGAATATCTATGTGCTTTGTGCGAGAGTGTTGAACCGGGTTGTTAGCAAGCTTAACCGCGCTCTCATTGTCACACAACAAAGGTACCCTTTCTAGAACTACACCATAATCTAAAAGGGTTTGCTTCATGTAAAGGATTTGTGCACAACAAGCACCCGCGGCTATGTATTCCGCCTCGGCGGTAGACAAGGCCACACTATTTTGCTTCTTTGAACTCCATGACACTAGAGATCTCCCAAGCAAATGGCACCCTCCGGATGTGCTTTTTCTATCAATTTTGCAACCCGCGTAATCCGAATCGGAATACCCAACGAGTTGGAAGTTAGCTCCTTTGGGATACCAAAGGCCAATGCTTGGGGTGTGCTTGAGGTACCTAAGGATTCTCTTCACCGCTATGAGATGTGATTCCCTAGGATCGGCTTGAAAACGAGCACACATGCACACACTGAACATGATGTCGGGCCTAGATGCGGTCAAGTATAACAAACTACCAATCATAGAACGGTAGAGAGTTTGATCAACCGGGTTACCTCCCTCATCTAGGTCGAGATGTCCGTTGGTTGGCATTGGAGTCTTGATAGGCTTGCAATCATCCATGTTGAAGCGCTTGAGGAGGTCTTTTGTGTACTTCTCTTGAGATATAAAAGTCCCCTCCTTCAATTGCTTGACTTGAAAGCCTAGGAAAAATGTGAGCTCGCCAATCATCGACATCTCGAACTCCTTCGACATCAAGTCACCAAATTCCTTGCAACAGGCTTCATTTGTTGATCCGAAGATGATATCATCGACGTAGACTTGACAAATGAAGATCTCTCCATCAAGCTTCTTGGTGAATAGTGTGGTGTCGACCTTCCCAATGGTGAAGCCCTTCTCAATTAGGAAGTCCCGGAGGCGCTCGTACCACGCTCTAGGGGCTTGCTTGAGCCCATAAAGCGCCTTGGACAACCTATAAACATGATTAGGATATCTAGGGTCTTCAAACCCGGGAGGTTGATCAACATAGACTAGTTCATTTATGAAGCCATTTAAAAATGCACTTTTCACATCCATTTGATATAATTTAATGTCATGATGTGACGCATATGCAAGGCGGATACGAATGGCTTCGAGTCTTGCAACCGGTGCAAAGGTCTCTCCAAAATCCAAGCCTTCAACTTGAGAGAACCCCTTTGCCACTAGCCTTGCCTTGTTTCTAACAACCTTGCCTTGATCATCTTGCTTGTTCCTAAACACCCATTTTGTTCCAATGACTCTTGCGCCTTTTGGTCGCTCTTCAAGTGTCCAAACTTGGTTGCGGGTGAAGTTGTTTAATTCTTCATGCATGGCATTCACCCAATCCGGATCACCTAGAGCTTCATCTACAATGGTAGGCTCAACAAGAGAAACAAAGGAGTGATGTTCCATAAATAAAGCAAGTTTTTGAGAGCGAGTCATTACACCCCTTGTCGGACTCCCTATGATGAGATCTTGAGGATGAGCTTGTAGTAGAGGAGTAGTCCTTCGATCAACCACTTGAGGGGCTGCTTGTGGAGCATCAACATCTTGAGCGTGTACCACCATTTGATCATGGGAGACATGAGTATCTTCATTTGGATCCCTCCCATCTTTGTCATCATCAAGTGGTACATGTGATGAGGATGGCTTGTCAATGACTTGCACATCATCATCATCATCATCTTTAGGCTTGATGGCTCCAACCGACATGTTCTTCATTGCATCCCTCAATGGTTCATCACCTACATCATCAAGATTTTCATGCTCTCCTTGAGAGCCATTAGATTCATCGAATTCCACATCATATGTTTCCTCTACCATCCCGGTGGCATGGTTGAATACTCGATATGCTTTGGACTTCAATGAGTAACCAACAAGAAAACCAATATCACATCGGCGTTGAAACTTCCCTAGGTGTTGGCGCTTCTTGAAGATGTAGCATTTGCACCCAAACACTCTAAAGAAGGATACATCCGGCTTCTTGTTGTTGAGTAGCTCATAGGGGGTCTTGCCAAGGAGACGATGGGGGAACAACCGGTTTGATGCATAGCAAGCGGTGTTGATTGCTTCCGCCCAAAATCTTTCCGGTGTAGTGTACTCATCTAACATAGTCCTTGCTAGGGTGATTAGTGTTCGGTTCTTCCTCTCAACTACCCCATTTTGTTGTGGTGTGTAGGTTGCGGAGACTTCATGCTTGATCCCAACTTCATCACAATATTGCTCAATGTGGGTGTTGTCGAACTCTCTTCCATTGTCACTTCTTATCTTTTTGATCTTCAAGTCAAACTCATTTTGGGCTCTGTTGGCAAACTTCTTGAATGAAGGGGTTGCTTCGGATTTGTCATGAAGAAAGAGTACCCAAGTGTATCTAGAGTAGTCATCAACAATCACTAGACAATAGAGATTTCCACCCAAGCTAGCATATGTTGTTGGTCCAAATAGATCCATGTGAAGTAGCTCTAACTCTCTTGATGTTGACACAAAAGCTTTGGTTGGATGTGTATTTGCAACTTGCTTGCCGGCTTGACATGCACTACACAATTTGTCCTTCTCAAATTTGACATCCTTCAAGCCCCTAACCAAATCCTTCTTCAATAGCTTGTTGAGAGTGTTCATTCCAACATGTGCTAATCTTCTATGCCAAAGCCAACCAAGAGATTTCTTAGTGAACAAACATGTCTTCAAGTTGGCATCTTCGGAGGTAAAATCCACTAGATAGAGATTGTTGTATCTAAAGCCTTTGAATATCACTTGTATATCATCTCTCTTGGTTACAACCACTTCCTTGTCGGTGAACAAGCATTGAAAGCCAAGATCACATAGTTGCCCAACGGATAGCAAGTTGAAGCTTAATGATGCAACTAGAAGCACATTGGAGATGGTATGATCGTTTGATATAGCCACTTTGCCCAATCCTTTGACATTGCCCTTTGAGTTGTCACCAAATGTTATCTTTTCTTGGTCATCGACATTCTCTTCTAGTGTGGTGAACATCCGGGGATCTCCGGTCATATGTTGTGTGCATCCACTATCAATTACCCAATGTGATCCACCGGTCTTGTAGTTCACCTACACACAAGAAATCAAGCTTGAGCTTTCGGGACCCAAACTTGTTGCGGTCCCTTAACTTTCTCAACTAGTGACTTAGCAACTCAAATTTGCCTTGGCCTATTCTTGTTAGGTGGCCCCATAAACATAACCTTCACTTTGCCACTAGAATCTTGTCTAAGCATGTAGTGAGCATTGAAGGCAAAGGGTCTAGCATGCTTGGGCAAGGGTGTGGGCTTTGGCTCCTCACAAGCATGAGCAAAGTGTCCTTCCTTTCCACACTCATAGCATCTCCCAATCTTCTTCTTCTTTGGCTTAGTGATGCTCTTGCGTTGCTTCATCTTCTCTTCAAGAAAGCCAATGCCATTTCTATTGGTCTTCATGATGGTGTTCATGAGAAGCTCACTTTGAAGACATTGACCCTTGGTGAAGTTCCTCAAACCGGTGGTGAGGTGCTCTTTCTCCTTCTTGAGCTTGTCATTTTCTTGTTGGAGTTCCAATTGAGATGGTGTCATTTTGTAGTCCCTCTCCATCTTTAATCTCTTGTTCTCTTCTTTTAGCATGTCTAGCTCAAGTGTCATGCTATAGTCATCGTCATGAGATTGAATGATAACTTGTTTGGTGGTTGAAAGCTTTTCTAGATCAACCTTGAGCTTTGCATTCTCATTCTTGATCTTGACATAGTCATCATAGTGATCGGCCTCAACCACTTTCTTGCCCTTGCCACTAGCACTTTGCTCAACATGCTCACTAACCAAGTCCTCACAAGATGTTGCTATGTCACACTTAACAACAAGGTTAGGAGCATCATGTGTCTCATGTGAAAGCATATCATAAGCAATGGTGAGAGTATCATAATCTACTTTCACTTGAGTATATTGTTCCTTAAGCAAAGCATGACTAGTGGAAAGGTCACTATGCATCTTATCAAGTTTTTCATTTTTAGCTTTGAGCTCCTTGTTAGAGGACTTGAGCTCCTTGATAGTGGATGACATAGTTGCAAGTTCATCTTTTAGTTCATCACTAGCATGAATAGCATGATCACACTTTTCAACAAGAGATTCATTTTCATCAACAAGCTTCTCATTTTTAGCTCTAGTCTTTCTTATGATTTTAGAGTAGTCATTTAGCAATTTGACAAGTTCATCATAAGTGGGAGCCTCAAATTCACCATCACTATCACTATCACTAGAGTCATCATTGTTTTGTACCTTCCGGTCACCCTTGGCCATAAGGCATAGGTGTGTAGATGATGATGGTGACGGTGGTGGTGGTGGTGTAGAGGAGCCAATGACTAGAGCGGCCACCTTCTCCTTCTCATCATCACTATCTTCATTTGATGAGCCACCGGAGGAGTCAATGTCGGTGAGCCAATCACCAACAATGTAAGCCTTCCCACCTTTCTTGTGGTATTGCTTCTTTTTCTTGCCATCCTTCTTGTAGTAGGGCTTTTCATCCTTCTTCTCATCTTCACTTGATGAGTCATACTTCTTGCCCTTGTTCTTGTTCTTGTAGCTCTCTTTCTTGGGCTTGGTGCATTGATGAGCAAGATGGCCAAGCTCACCGCAATTGTAGCAATCCATTTCGGAGATTGGTCTCCTCTTGCTACTTGTGAAGAATTTCTTCTTTCTTGAGTCAAAGTTGACTCCATTCTTGTGAAGCTTCTTCAACATCTTGGTGGTCTTCTTCACCATGAGAGCAATGTTGGAATCATCTTCATCATCGCTTGTGCTCTCATGATGCACCTCAATAGCCTTGGACTTGCCCTTCTTGTCATGGCTTGCTTTGAAGGCCAAGTCCTTCTTCTTGTCGGTGGAGAAGCCACCACTTGGTGTGATGTGCATGTACATCTCATGAGCATTGATCTTCCCCAAGACTTGTGTTGGTGTAGATGTGGAAAGATCACCTTGATGTAGCACGGTCACAATGTGTCCATACTTGTCAATGGGAAGGACACATAGGATCTTCCTCACAACATCGGATGGTTGCATTTGTGTGAGGCCAAGACCATTGAGCTCCTCTACAAGAACATTCAAGCGTGAGTACATTTCATTTGCATTTTCATGAGCAAGCATTTCAAACGAGTTCATCTTTTGCACAACCAAATGATAACGCTCCTCACGCTCACTCTTGGTTCCCTCATGGAGCGCACAAATATTTTCCCATAGATCATGGGCATTTTTGTGGTTCCGAACACGATTGAACACATCCTTGCAAATGCCTCTAAAAAGGATGTTTTTGGCTTTTGCATTCCATTTTTCATTTTCCTCCTCATTAGGAGTGAGGCTAGTGCCTTCTTTGGGCTTGGCAAAGCCGGTGATCGCGGCATTGAGGCATTTAACATCAACCGCTTCTAGGTACGACTCCATACGGATTTTCCAATATGGGAAGTCGTCTCCCTCGAACATGGGAGGTGGACCATCACCTCCGGACATCTTAACTCTAGGCGGTTAAGCCTAAATCGAGAGCACGAGGCTTCGATACCAATTGAAAGGATCAAGATGCCCAAGAGGGGGGGGGGGTGAATTGGGCTTTTCTAAAACTTCTTTCAATAATAAAACCTATCAAGCCCCAATTAACCCCCTAGTACCTAGAAGTGTGTATGACAAGAATCAATAGCACAAAAGATTATTACTAAGCCAATTCTACTCTAGCATGGCAATTCAATTTGGGATGAACAACAAGTGTAATGCGGAATTGAATTGCTTGAATGTAAATGCGTAAGTAAAAGAGTAGAGATGACTCGACGATCTTTTTGCCGAGGTATCGAGGTGTCGGCACACCCCCCTAGTCCTCGTTGGAGCACCCGCGCAAGGGTATCGCTCCCCCTTGATCCGCGCAAGGATCAAGTGCTCACTACGAGCTGATTCTTCGCCACTCCGGCCCGGTGAATCGCTCGCTACCGATCACAACTTGGCTTGGGTCATCCACAATGCCTCCGGATGATCACCAAGCTCTCCGATCGCCACCAAGCCGTCTAGGTGATGCCGATCACCAAGAGTAACAAGCAAGAACTCTCACTTGACCAACGCAAGGCTAATGAGATGGGTGGATGCACACTTGCTACTCTCTACTCACTAATGAGGTGTTTGATCACTCAATTATCAAATCTCTCAACCTCACTAGGCCTCTTGCACTCACTTGCAATCACAATGTGTTTGGGAACCTTTCAAATGAGCAAGAGTAACAGCATGAATGAGGGGGAAGCATATTTATACCCCCCAACTCAAAACATGCACGAAGGGGTAAGTCCAGCCAGTTACACACTGACCGGACGCACCTGTCGGGGTGACCGGACGCGTTCGGTCAGTGTCTAACGGCTACGTGACGTTAGCCCTGACACCAGTACGATACACTGACCGGACGCACCCATGCGTCCGATCACCACTGACCGGACGCGTCCGGTCATCAATTTCCCTCTCTGGAACCTCTCTGGACGCGACCGGACTCACCTCCTGGTGCGTCCGGTCGAATACTGAAGAGCGTCCGGTCGAAGCCAAGCCTGCTTCTTAGCCAAACCAACTGACCGGACGCACGCCCCAGCGTCCGGTCAATAGGGTTGAAGCGTCCGGTCACATTTTGAAGTCCGAAACGACTTCGGTTTGCGACGCTCCCTTCACGAACTTTCTTCCTTATGATCTTAGGGACCTTTCTAAGCTACCTAGGGCTTTGGTTAACAAGTGTGCACCACACCTAACTCAAAAGTCTCACCTAGGTCAAGCTACTCATTCAAACCCCTCTTTATAGTACGGCCAAAGATAAAGCAAAGACCTATGCTACTCTAAGTGTCCTTCAACACCAAATGACACTTAGCACTAGCCTATCACCGTCTTCGTCGTCCATCCTTTGAAGACCGAACGAATTCCACCGCTAAGGGGGCATGAATACCATAGTGCCCTCACGATCATCATTACCATGACCTAACTCAACTGTTTCTGCAAAACATACGTTAGTCATAGTAATTTACCGTTGTCATCCAATCACCGAAACCCACTGGGGGCCTAGATGCTCACAGATAGAACCTTTCTTCCAGCCTGACATCCTTAGCATTGTCAGCATAGACATTGGTGGCCCGCCAATACTCGATATCCCGAACCCTTGACCAGTAATTGATCTTCATATGGGGCTGCCTTGCTGCGTCCGGGTTAGGAGCAAGCTCCGGATGACGAAGCACCGGCATGGGGCCATCAAATGGCACCAAGTCGGTGTACGTAGCAGGCCCCTGAGGAGTGTGGGGGATCTCCACTGCCAGGGATCGGCTCACACGATCAAGCCGCTCCTCATCCGAAGGCTTAAGAGCTGCAGCAGCAGAACCCCGAGCCCGAGAGGCACGGGGAGGAGCATCTTGGCGCTGCTTGGCACGCCTCTCACGAGGAGCGCCACTGGAGGCACGCTTCGGACGTCGACCACCACCACCACTGCCACCGGCATCCATGGGAGGCACTGAAACGATAAAACAAAGGCTAAGAGCCGATTCAAAGTTGTGGAGAAAGCGAGCCAAGAGATGGCAAGACTAGGGTTGTTCGGTCTGTTCAGCCAGGGTCGGAACTTCCGACGATAATGTCGGCAGTTTCGACGGTCGGAAGTTCCGGCATGAATCTCGGAACTTCCGACCCTGTCAAAATGGACCAGGCCGAACTACCACAAGAATCTCCAAATCTGAGCAAACATCGCACAAACTAGGACAAGATACGTAGAAGGGTGAAAAAACAAGCCATCATAAGGTACATTGATAAGAGGAGCGCGAGCACCACTATATACCTTGGAGAGGAGGGAGAAGCGTAGAAATCCGAAGAAATCCACTAGCCAAGCCTTCTCCCGGGGTAGATCCACCACTCCCACGGCTCCACCAAGCACCAAACGCGAAGAACACCAAAGAACTTCATGAAACCACCATGGCGTCCACTTAGGGCTTCAAGTCCTTCACCAAGAAGAGAAAGGGATTGGATGGGATGGAGGAGGGGATGGTGGGGAGGGAGTGGGGGGAGGCGCCGGCCGGAGCTCCCACCGGAGAGGAGGCAACGGAGGGAGCGAGCACGGGAGGGAGGAGGGGGCGGGTTTGACTGAGGGGTGAAAAGAGAATGACTGGAAGAAGGGCGGTCAAGAACTTTTTACCCCAAAACGGTCGACCGAACCGGTGTCAGAAGTTTTGGCTTGGATCTCGGAACTTCCGACGCTGGGAAGACAGTTACTGTGAACTCCAGGGTCGGAACTTCCGGCTTGGTTCTCGGAACTTCCGACGTTGGGAAAGACAGGCTGCGACTGGCAAGACGTCAGAACTTCCGACCATAAGGTCGGAACTTCCGACACTTGGAAAACAGGAGGCTCAAAGAGATGAACGTAGTGCACTAGGATGGACACAACTTCTCAAATGTGACTAGATGTCAAGCAAGCATCACATTGCAATAGTCACTTTTGAGAAGAATATGGAATATAGATTTTGAAACTTGCAAAAGAATTTTCACAAAAGTTTTGCAAGCAAATACATGTGCAACATATCAACCTAGGTTACTAGAATCAATGATATTTAGTTCACTCCTCAAAGCACAAAATCTTGACTCATCTAGGGGCTTTGTAAGGATATCGGCTAGTTGATCATCGGTGCTCACATGTGTAAGTGCGATATCCCCTTTGGCTTCATGGTCTCTCAAGAAGTGATGCCGGATGTCTATGTGCTTTGTACGAGAGTGGTTTACGGGATTGTTTGCCAAATTAATGGCACCCTCGTTGTCACACAAAAGGGGAATCTTGGTTACCTCACAACCGAAGTCTTTTAAGGTTTGCTTCATCCAAAGTAGTTGGGCACAACAAGCACCGGCCGCAACATACTCAGCTTCGGCGGTGGACATGGCAACACTCGTTTGCTTTTTGGAACTCCATGACACCAAGGACCGACCAAGAAATTGGCAAGTCCCGGAGGTACTCATTCGATTAATTCTACAACCACCGTAGTCCGAGTCGGAGTAACCGACTAAATCGAATGTGGAGCCCTTAGGATACCATAGGCCAAGATTTGGAGTGAGGACTAAATATCTAAAGATTCTCTTAACCGCCATCAAATGACATTCTTTCGGATTAGATTGTTATCTTGCACACATACCAACACTAAGCATGATATCGGGCCTAGATGCACAAAGGTAAAGGAGGGATCCAATCATGGAACGGTATACCTTTTGATCGATGGATTTACCCTCTTTGAGAAGATCATTGTGCATAGTTGTTGGCATTGGTGTCTTCATGGGCTTGGCCTTGTCCATGTCAAATTTCTTCAACATGCCTCTTGTGTACTTGGATTGGCATATGAACGTCCCTTCCTTGAGTTGCTTGATTTGAAATCCAAGGAAGTACGTCAACTCGCCCATCATAGACATCTCAAACCTATTTGTCATGATCCTACTAAATTCCTCACAATAAACTTCGTTAGTACTACCAAATATTATGTCATCGACATATATTTGGCACACAAATATATCATTTTTGACTTTGCGAGCAAATAAAGTGGGATCGGCCTTCCCTATCTCAAACCCTTGTTGGAGAAGAAAATCCTTTAGACAATCATTCCAAGCTCTAGGGGCTTGCTTGAGCCCATAGAGTGCTTTGGCAAGCTTGTAGACGTGGTTGGGAAACTTTGGATCTTCAAAACCCGGTGGTTGTTCAACATACACCAACTCAGATAGGGGGGCATTGAGGAATGCACTCTTCACGTCCATTTGATATAGCTTGAAATCATGGTTAGTAGCATAGGCAAGTAATATACGAATTGACTCAAGCCTAGCTACGGGTGCATAAGTTTCACCGAAATCCAAACCTTCGACTTGAGTGAATCCTTGAGCCACCAATCTTGCCTTGTTTCTTGTAACCGCGCCATATTCATCTTGCTTGTTGCAGAAGACCCATTTGGTTCCAATCACATTTTGATTTGGCCTTTCCACTAAGGACCAGACTTCATTCCGAGTGAAGTTGTTTAGTTCTTCTTGCATTGCCATCATTCAATCCGGATCATTGAGAGCGTCTTCTACCCTGAGAGGTTCAAGAGAAGACACAAACAAGTAATGCTCACAAAAAGAAGCTAAACGAGAGCGAGTGACTACCCCACACCGGATGCTTCCCAAAATGTTGTCAACGGGATGGTCCCGTTGAACAGTATGATGCACCCGAGGATGGGGTACTAGTGACCTCCTTTGGATAGGTCCATCTTCATCGTCTTCATCATCATCATGTCCTTGATCATTGGGAGGATCAAGATCATGACCATGTGTGGAGTTGTCTCCATTTCCTTGTTGATCACCCTGTCGAGCTTGATCATCATCTTGATGTGGTACTTGAGCTTCATTTGCATTTCCACCAATCGGAGTACTTGATGCGGAAGCTTCACCATGCACATTTGAGTGCACATGATGAGTAGAGGAATCTTGGGGAACATGCACAAGCTCATCTTCTTCATCTTGAATTTCAATGGGCCTCACATCACCGGTGGTGAGCTTCTTGATAGCTTGGGATGGAGACATGTCATTACCTACAAGCTCATCATTGACTTGCTCCTTTTGAGAGCCGTCGGATTCATCAAAGGTCACGTCTACCGTTAGTTCAATAGTGCCGATGACATTATTGAACACACGGTAGCCATGTTCGTTAGTACCATAACCAAGTAGAAAGCCTTCATGTACCTTGGGTGCAAACTTTGAGCTTTTGGTTCTCTTGTTAAGTATGAAACATTTACTACCAAAGACTCTAAAGTAATGCACCTTCGGTTTGTTACCGGTTAGTAGCTCATATGGAGTCTTCTCTCTTAGCTTGTGAAGGTAGAGGCGGTTGATTGCATGACATGCAGTGTTCATTGCCTCTGCCCAAAAGTCATGAGAGGTCTTGTACTCATCCAACATAGATCTTGTGGCTTCAATAAGAGTTCGGTTCTTCCTCTCCACAACACCGTTTTGTTGTGGAGTGTATGGAACCGAAAAGTCATGTTTGATTCCTTCATCATCAAGATACTCTTCTATGTTGGTGTTCCTAAGCTCGGTCCTGTTATCACTTCTCACTTTCTTGATTTTGAGCTCAAACTCATTTTGAGCTCTTCTTGCAAACTTCTTGAAGACGCCTTGGGTCTCACTTTTATCTGCTAAAAAGAACACCCAAGTGAAGCGAGAATAATCATCAACAATAGCAAAGCCATACTTATTGCCACCAATGCTTTGGTAAGCAACGGGTCCGATGAGGTCCATATGCAGTAGCTCCAATGGTCTTGTGGTTGTCATGATGTTCTTTGTTGGATGCTTGGCTCCAACTTGCTTCCCGGCTTGGCATGCACTACAAATTCTATCTTTCTCAAAAGAGACATTCGTTAGTCCAAGAATGTGCCCACCCTTTTGAAGTTGGGCCAAGTTCCTCATCCCAACATGAGCTAGTCGGCGATGCCATAACCAACCCATGCTAGATTTTGCCATTAAGCATGTCTTAGGTTCCACTTTACTAGTTGAAAAGTTAACCAAGTAAAGTTTTCCCTTTAACATACCCGTGAATGCAATAGAGGAATCCCTTCTTCTAGAGACGGTCACACCCTTATCCGTAAAGAGACAATCATAACCCATTTCACAAAGTTGAGAAACGGATAATAAATTGTAGCTTAACGAATGCACAAGTAAAACATTAGATATGGAATTATCGGTTGAGATAGCAATTTTACCCAAACCGAGCACTTCTCCTTTCCCATTGTCACCAAACACAATGTTGTCACATGAGTTGTGGTTTGGTTGGAAAGAAGTGAACATATCCTTTGCCCCGGTCATATGATTGGTGCATCCACTATCTAACACCCAACTTGTTCCACCGAAGGCATATTCCTACAAAACAAGATCAAGTTCTTGATTTAGGTACCCAAATAGATTTGGGTCCTAGGGGGTTAGTTACATAAGTCTTGGGCACCCAAACACTCTTCATGATCTCTCTTCTCTTGAGTGCACCAACATATTTTACAACTATCTTGCCATCCTTGCCCCAACAACACATATAATCACTAGCATAGTTGCGAGAGATGGGCACTTGTTGCTTGGGGGTCTCCACTTGCTTCTTCTTGTTGTTCTTGTCACTTGCAAGTGTTGTCTTTGGAATGACAACCTTGTTGACCTTGTTCATGAGGTCAAAGAGAGAGGCTTCTTTGCTAAAGTTAACAAAGGGTACTCCATTGACCATCTTCCTTCCATTGGCTTTTCCATCATACTTACTATAGCCAATGCCTTCTTTGATGGAAGGATGCCTTGCGGTCTTGAGGATGTCCTTAGGTTGTTGCAACTTACATTTGCAACCATTCTTCAAGATCATGTTCAACCTATGGATCTCCTTGTCCTTCTTCTCTAACTCAACAAGGTTAGTTGCACAAGCATTTATATCAATTTTGTAACATCTTTTGCAACCTTGACTAGTTGAGGCACTAGAGCTATCGGAATCCTTAGGAGTAGTTGAAGAGGTGCTATTCCAAAGAGTATTGTAACTTAATTCAAGAGTTTGATATTTCTCTTGCAAGCTTGTGAGGCTTTCTTGAATCAAGCTTTCTTTATTCTTTAGATTAGCAATTAAGTCATTGTCCTTGGAACACTCCTTAGTCAATCTCTTGTAGGAATCATTGACTAATGATAGTTCCAAGGTCAATTTCTCAACCTTCAACTTCTCCTCGGCAAGAGAGGCTTCCAATGCAAGACTCTTTTCTCTCTCTTGAGAGATAATGTCCCCTTGCATAGAAAGACTCGCATTCCGACTCTCTATCTTAGTTAGCAATTTTATTATTTAAGGTCCACCTTTCTTTCCAAATTTCTTTATCATGTTTTGCTCATATTCAACTTCATCATCATCACTATATTCATCACTAGAGCAAATAGGAGAGTTAGGTGGTACCTTCTCATCCTTAGCCATGAAGCAAGAATGAGTGAAATCATCATCGGAGAGGCACTCGAAGAGGCGTGATGAAGAAGTTGTTGAACCATTGTTGGTGAAGAGGCTTGGAGAAGAAGTCTTGTGAATAGCAATGTTGGCGGTTCCCTTCTCCTTGTCCTTCCCTTTTCTCTTCTCATCATCACTTGAGTCATCATCTGAGTACCACTCTTGCCCAATATGAGCTTCACCTCTTCTTCCTCTTCTTTGCTTCTTGTCATCATCCTTGTTGTACTTGTTCTTCTTCTTGTCACTTGTACAATCGGCTATGAAGTGATCATCTGCACCACATCCATAGCAAAATCTCTTCTTTGCTTTCTTGTAGTCACCTCCACTACCTTTCTTGAACATCTTTCTTCTCATGATTCTTCTAAAGTTCTTGACAAGAAGTGCGGTCTCTTCATCGGAATCATCATCTTCTTCACTTGAATGATCATTTTGAGCTTTTCTTCTTCCTTCTTGATTTGCCTTGAAAGCCACTACTTTCTTGTTGCTTGCTTCTTGATCTTCTATCGCCTCATCATCAAGCACCTCATGATGCTTTATCTTAGCAAGCATCTCATGAGGTCCCATACTCTCATAGTTTGGTCTCTCCATAATGATGGATGCAAGTGTCTTGTTCTTTTTCCTATAAGCTCTCAATAGCTTTCTTGCCGCCGAGTTGTCATCCCATTTTTTATCTCCAAGGGCTCTTATCTTGTTGATCAAGGTCATGTATCTATCAAACATTTGTTGAGTTGTTTCTCCATTCTTGATTTTGAAGTTCTCAATCATTCCTTGAAGTAGCTCAATGTTGCACTTTCTTACACTAGCATCACCCTCAAATGATATCTTGAGAGTGTCCCAAATTTGTTTGGCAACCTCCATGCCATGGACCTTGGCGCTTTCTTCGGGCTTGAGGCATGATAGGATCAAGGAGGTGGCTTGAGCATTTTGTTGAATCTCTATACCATCTTGGGCGGTGAACTCTTCTCCTTCTATGTGACTAGGTCCAATCTCAACAATCTCCCAAGCTCTTGCCGCAATGAGATGTAGCTTCATCTTGTGCGACCAATCATTGTAGTTGATGCCATGAAATGATGGTGGTTTGCCAAGATTGACACTAGGCATTTGAAGGACCTTGCTCATTTGGTTATAGTCAAACGATGTACGAGTGAAGTCTTCTCCACCTTTTCCATCATCTTCATTTCCACTACCTTTTGCACCATCCTCATTTCCACCACCTTGAGGAGTTGACCCACCAACGGATGCATCATTTTTGTTGCTCAAGGCTTCCTTCAAGCTTTCTATCTCTTTTTGCATCTTGCTCAATTGGTCCTCAAATTGCTTTGCTTGATTTTCCATAATTTGCTTCGCAATCTTCTCGGCAATCGAGTTTAGCTCTTGCTCACTTAGAGTAGACATTGTTTGTCCCTCACGCGGTGAAGCGCTAACACGAGGGTTAGGCTCCGATACCAATTGAAAGGATCAAACAGTGCCTAGAGGGGGAGTGAATAGGCAATTGTAAAATTCTACACACACTAAAGGTCAAACTGTCAGTAGCAAGTCGGAAGTTCCGGCGCTAACTATCGGAAGTTCCGACACCTACGTGAAAGCTACCACAAGTGCAGAAATGAACTTTGAGCTAGAGCTTTCTTACAACCCCACAACCTAGTTAAAGGGTGAGGGCGTAGAGACCCTTCCTCGATGTTGTATTGCCTTCCAACGGATGAACTTGTCCACCACCTAGTTAGTAACTTTGAGAGAGAGAGAGAAACAATACAAGTGATATATGCAATAATCTCAACAACAAGAAGCACAGGAGACACAAGGATTTATCCCGAGGTTCGTCCACTCCACAAAGGAGCTCCTACTTCCTTGTTGTTGAGGTGACCACAAAGGTCGGAGTCTATTTCACCTCCTTAGCCTCTCTCAAAGAAACCACAAAGGCTTCTTGAGCTTCTTCACTAGAACCATAGGGGTAAATACAAACACTTCGGGGAAATCAACACAAAGAGCAAGTTTCTCCCAAAGTACGCCTAGCCGGCTAGTGTTCCAAGAACCCAAGAGTAAAGAATGCAAAATCAACCGGCGTGACGAAGAACTCAAGTGCCCAAGCTTGCTAGATGTCAATCTCACTCAATCCACTAGCTCTCCACTCAAATCCTTGAGAGAATTGAAGTAGGGAAAGAAGGGGAGAGTTGGGAGGAGCCTTGAATGCTTGGTGGTGAGTTTGGATAGAGTTAGGTCGGAGTAAATAGGTTGGGTCACGGTTGGAATAGTGAAGAGAGGTATTTATAGGTCAACCCACGAGCTGCTGAAAAAGTGAACGTCGGAACTTCCGGTCCAGATCTCGGAAGTTCCGGCGTCTATTGGAAGCACTGTTCACAGAGGGTCAACAGTCACTTTTTAACACGATCGGAACTTCCGACGCAGATCTCGGAAGTTTCGACTTCAACTACGAACACTGTTCTCGACCGGAAGTCCGCCTGGACTTCCGGCACGTCGGAACTTCCGAGCGATAACCGGAACTTCCGACGTTTCCCCGGGCAGGAGGCTGAGCAGGCTTAGAAAGCACTGTCGGAACTTCTGAAACATGACGTCGGAACTTCCGACACTGGGATGTCGGAACTTCCAACGCTGGGATGTCAGAACTTCCGACACTGGGAAGATTGAGCACAACTCGCTAGAACTCCCAGGGCCGGAACTTCCGACTTTAATGTCGGAACTTCCGACACTGGAAGTTGACAGCAGCAGCTCCAAGTGCTCGTGAAGTGATTTTGTGTCTCTCTTTTGATTTTATTTTTATACTTGAGCACTCTATCCTCTTCAAACCACCTAACTTTGGATCCCTCTTTATAGTGCGGCATTCCTAAACTCAAAGAAAAATAGAAACGATCGATGCTCTTCTTCAAGTTTAGTTTCCGCATGTTGAAGATCGAATTGAGGGACTTCCTTTGCCATACTTTATCTTTCTATTACTTCCAAGGGACTAAAGCTGCAAGTTATCTTCATTTAAACATATTAGTCCCTAAGCTAAGTGTCATCAATACCAAAACCCACATTAGGGGGCCATTGCACTTTCAATGGTGATGGCTCATGTGCTTTAAGTGTATCCCACACGGGGGAGCAGTTTGGGGTAGCTCTTTCGCTATCCCATTACTGATAGTACACTTCCATTTTATTATGGTCATTAAGCACTAAATGAGTTTAAGAACAATAGAAATCACATATGAACCAAAGATAAGAATAACATGAGAGTGTGACTTATAGAAGAACAGAGAATAAAGAACCTCATTTAGTTAACGAAGTGAAATGAGGAAAGTTTACTCCCATACAATTTAAGAAATAATTTTGTTTGCATGATATAGTCATGTGAATGAAGTAATGAAAGATTCCTCATTCACAAGAGTTATGAATGGATTCGAAATTATGGCAATAAAGTTATGCCTCATTTCGAGGGGGAGGATTGAGATATGAACAAGAGAAAGAAAATTGAAAGATATTGAAGGAAAGAAAATTGAATATTTTTGAACAAAACTCCCAAATCCCTGATGTACAGTGTGCATCTAGGGAAAGAGTGATCTATAAAAGATGAATTTGATCGTTGAGGGAGTACAACGGTCATGACAACGATACCCCTAAATAAAGAAATAGCTAAATTCCTGGATCTTTGTAGTTCCAATTGGAAGATAGCGATGAGATTCAGAAGATAGAATAAACCCAAAAACAAAATAATCCGGGGGAGCATGGTATATAAATACCTGTTGATGTTGCATAAGAAAATGAAAGAACAAGAAGTATCTTGTGATACCAAAACCCATAGAATTAATTGCCTCTTGGCAATGAAAGAGCAACTAGAGCCCCATATGAAAGAAGTGTTAATTCATTGAAGTTGCCTGAAGCCATGTAAGATGAAATGAGATTAATGAGTACCAACTGATGTTTTTGACTTAGAAGAAATTCCTAATGGAGCCATAACAGTAGGCTGTCAAGGGGTCTACAAGGCGAAATGTGACTCCAAAGGGAAGGCATAAAGATATGAATCATGGCTTATAGCAAAAGGCTTTAAAGAGAGAGAGAGAGAGAGAGAGAGAGAGAGAATGAATTCTTTACGATGAGAGATGCATTTTATGTCTCATGCAAGGATTCTTTTAGAATCAGGATGTCTCGAATGGCACATTACGATATAGAGTTGCATCGATGGATGCAAAGATGGCATACCTCAATAGAGTTTTACATGATGCACTTACATGGCATAACCTAAGGGTTTTGTCATGAAATGAAAAGAAATTAAGGAATGCCACCTGAAGAAATCCATTCATGGATTAGAGCAAGACTCTAGAAAGTATTTGAAGGACCAATAAGAGAATTTGGGTTTTGGAAGAGAATGAGAAGGACAATAGTATTTATGAAAAGTTTAAGAACCGAAAATTTATTTTCCTAGTCCTGTAGGTGGATGACATCTTACTTGCTAGTAGTGATGTTAGTCTACTGTAAGAAAAAGAAGAAGTCCTTGTCCCCTCAATGAGAATAATCTTGGTAAAGCATGATTTGTTCTAAGAATTAGAACTTACCGAGATAAAAGAATATGGGGGTATGAAAGAATGCATACTCAGAAAAGATTTTAAAAGAAATGAAGTATATACATGTGTAAACATACACCTGATTCTATGGTCATGGGTAACCGGAAAGGAATGTGAAATTGAAATAGATGGACGTCCAATATGCTTCAGCTGTTGGAAGCTTAATGAATATAAAAAACAAGATTTTTACCCTGGCATAGTTTATGAATCCGGGTCATTTGGCAGAAGTCCAGTCCAAACGTAGATCACTGGAATGGAATTGAGAATGTTTTGCATTTGTGCAAAGTTTTATATGCCTCATGATGAATAACAAAGAATGAGTGCCCTCAAAAGGTTGTGGGTACAAATGTTGATTTTGGCGAGATGTGTAGTGAAACCCACATTAGTAACTAACACTCACGATTGGGGTTTTATTGTGGAAAAACTCCACAGAAAGAAAGAAATAGAAATGGTGTCATCAATGATGGATACCTATGAAATAGCTTATTATGAGGCTTGAAGGACCGGTGAAATATTTAAGAAAACCTATACCCGGAGTTGATAATGGTAAACAACAACAATAACCATTTAAGAATTTTACTCCTAAGACAACGGGTCAAGTGTGCTGCCAAACACATTGATATTAAGTTGTACGTTGTGAAGGAGAAAGTCCAAAATCATACTTATAGAATGTGAAAGTATTGCAGATTCGTCTTTTCAAAGGCTTACCGCCTAGTGTGTTTAAAGAATACACAGTCTATAACATCCCGGGTTTTCCCATAACCAAAAGTATGAGCTTTTTAAAACTTTTTCCTGCATTGTGTGGAACATGAAGTCGCTAGGTCAAACGCTAGATAAACGTAGTGGGTGGTTACCTGCGAAACGTTGCACTCATATAGAATTGCTTGTAGAGGTGTGCCTGAGCTCTCGAGTCGGTCTAGGGTTTGAGTCGTGTCCAGAGTTGGAGTGCACAAATCCATATTAGAATCTTCTTGAAATCCTCTCAAACTTCCATTCATGAATCCAATCAAAATCACCTATATGGATCCTTCCTGAATTGTCCTTTTGGATTCATACCTAATTTGTTCGCAAACCCATTCTGGAATCTTCGCGTCCTTCATGAAACTCTTATTGAACTCTCTTGTCTCCACCTCCGAATCCTTTTCGAGTCTCAATAAATCATACAAAAGGGGAAAGTCCTTTTCCCTGTTCTCCCATCAAAATCCCCCTTTCGAATAAAAGCTCCCTTGGAAACTTGTCCCAAAACCTCTCATTTGAATCCCATCTAAATTCCTCTCGAATTCCTCAAACTCCTATCTGAACCCTCTCAATTTTCCTTGGCACATCCCTTCTCTCCTCTTAGGCTGCAACCCTCTTCCTCCCTTTTTGCGTCGGCCCACCAGAGCCCTTGCCCCCGCAGCCCAGCTCGCAGGCAACAGCAGGCCCGACCTCCTCTTTAGCCCAGCTCGCCTCGCTTCCTCCTTGGGCCGCGATGCGCCCAGGCCTAGTTCTCCTCTTCCCTCCGCTGGCCCAACCCGAGCACATGGCCCAAGACCGCTCGACCTCCCTTCCCACCTCCTCTCCACTTGGCCCGCTCGCTCGCCGAGCCCGACCGGCCCAAGGCGCGGCTCGTATGGCCCCGCCGCGCGCCCCCTCCAAACCCTAGCTGGAGCGGCTCCCCAGCCGCCGCCGCCAAGGGCAAAACTGCGCGCACCCCTCCTGACGCCGTTGCACGGACGCCGATGCGTGCCACGCGTCCGCGTGTACGAAAGCCGAGGATCGTCGCCGTCCACAGAACCACGAACCCCCGGAACCCTAGCTGCAGCTGGCATATATGGATGCAAGCTACTCCACCCTTCCTGTTTCCTCCTCCGAGCCCCCGCCACTCCTTCCTTCTTCCTCCTCCAAGCCGCCGCCGCTCACCTCCTGTCCGAGATCGTCGCTCCCCTCTTCCCATAACCGCGCCAAGCACTCCGATGCCACTGCTCCCTCTCTTTTTCTCCTTCGCAGCAGCCGCTCCGCCCCGCCCTCTTCTTCCCTCTCCGTTGCGCGCCGCCGTGTCGACCGTGGTGGTCGTCGACGTGCAGCGTCGTGCCGTGTCGAGCGCTAGCCGTGTGCGTGCCCCCGGAGCTCGCGCTGGCCACCACACTGGAAGCCGCAACCGAACTTGAATGAGTTGGGCTCGCCACGACGCCGGCCATCGTTGGTGCTCCATTCCCCGCTGCACCGTGGCCAGGGAAGGAGCGCCCTAGCCGGCCACCGTCATCCGCGCCAAGGCTGCGGCCGCAGCTGCGCTGGCTGGCCGTCCAAGCCCCTACGGTGCAACCTCGCCACCAACGCCGCGGTGCTCTCCCCCAACATGCCATCGCCGTCCCGTTCGGCCGCGACGACGTCCTGCGTCCGCGATCGGTCGACACCGAGCTGCTGCAGTGGATTGGCCCAAGTCGCGCTGCTGCTGCGACACCCCGTCGTGGTCCTGTCCACCATGCCGACCACGCCCTCGCCGAGCTCCTTGCTGCTGGTGAGCCCCGACAACCAAAGTCCCCACTTTTTCCCTTCTCGCAGTCGTGCATCGAGCTGAGACCGGCCTTCGTGCCGCTGTCTGCACTTTTGCAGGAAGGCTACGGCCTCGTCATACCCTCTGCCGGAGCCGAGGCGCCCTCCGGCTACTTGCTGCCACATCCGGGCCGCAGCGACCAAGAAGACCGCAACGGCGAGTGCCAGCAGTTCGGTCAGGCTGTGCGCAGTGCTGTTTGGCCAAGGCGCGCAGCTGTTCGGTCGACGGCGCCGCTCCGCTGAAGCTCCATCTTTCGTGCCATCGTCAAGGTCTAACCTTTGGAACCCGTTGACGCCACCCTTGGACGTCGACACAAATCCCTTCATTTTGTTCATCTTCATACTGTTGTCATTCATACTGACTCATACATGATCTATATATGCCTGCGCCGAGCCTTCGTGTCGGTCTATCCCTATGCTATGGATATGTGCTACTCTTTGGTTGTGGTCATGTGATGGTCGTTGTTGTGTTTATGTCGTTGGCGGTAGACCGTGCCTTCCAGCCGGTCCTTGTTTGTTTTGTCTGAGGATCGTGCCTTCGAGCCGGTCGAAGGATCATCCCTCGCTTGGACGTTGCGACCGTGGGTTCGTCCCGCCGTGGTCGTAACGCTGAGCGTAACTCGTTCCTCATAGTTGTAGTCGTTGTTATGTGATATGTGTTTGGTTGGCCTCGTAGTGCTACGAGCGTTAGCTCCTGACCCTAGCCCTAAGACGTGGCCACTGTGGGTTTGATATCAGTTCCGATATCAATGCAGATATTACCTGCACACAAAACCCCCCCTGTGGCCTAGTCTAGCAGGGACGAGGAACGGAAGGTGATGCTCGTAGAACGGCGGGTGTCGACAAGTTTGGGTGAAGCTCATGGTCGCGCGGTGACCCGCCATGGCCATCGGGCTCCATCCATTTGACTCTTTTCTGTCCCGACCACCTTGTATGCTTGCACCGTTTCAACTGCAGCATCCCTTCGACTCTCGCGGTGACAACCGCACCGCTACGAGCTGAAGGAATAGCCTTGTGTCGGTTTAGTTGCACGGAGGTCATGGTGCCCTACAGGTTGGCTTAGGTCGAGCGTCTTTCATTCTTCGGCTACCGTCCTTGCCATGGCATGTTGGTAAATTGAATGCAGAGACCGCTTCCCTCTCTTTTCCTTTCTGTTTGATCCTTACCGATCCAGCAAGTGTGGATCGATCCCCCCTTTGTTTCTAGTCACTCTGATCCCTGTCAAATGCAATGATCGTGAATCGAAGTCCCCGTGGAACCAAGTTTCGTGCCTTTAGTCTATCTCTTTTGCGTGTTGGTCATGTTTATGTAATAGTCTTGCTTCTTGATCCCATTCCTGTGATTCCCGTCTACAACTATGGCGTGTGGATCAGAGGAAGGTGGATCCCCATTTTACTTTCTCTTTTGCTTCTTCGCACTTGAGCCCTTGTATGCTTGTACCTATTCTAGACCGAAACGCTCCTAGATCCTCGCGGTGACAACCGCACCGCTGCGGATTCTAGGAGCGTCTAGTGTCATTTAGTGCACACGAGCGAGGTACCCTACGCGTGGTTTAAGTGCTTGTGTTCTCGGTATGTCGCTCCCTTCGGTGCCCGTCTTTGCCATGGCGCGTGCATAGAAGGAAGTGAGACTAACTTTGCTTCTCTTTTCCCTTCCTGTTCTGTTCCCTCTTCTCGGTTCTCGTCGATTACCGTGGCGTATGGATCGAGCAAGAGATCGGAACTGTTTTCCTTTTTCCTTGTTGGCCCGATCTATTCGATCTCATCCTTAGCCATGGCGATTGGATCAAAGACCGGACCCTCGTTCTAGATGGCAAAGCTAAGGTCCATGTCATGATCTTGGTTCCGTGCGAGTCGACTCGATCGACCGTAGGAAAACATTTACACCGAGAACATGTCATAGATGTGCTTAGCCGAGTTTCTCCTTCGCCTCTTTGGGCCCGAGGAAAATGAACTCTCTTCATGAGGGCTAATCTTATTTCGTGTGATGATTGCTTAAGTCGGGATCAGGTCTCAGCCAATTTACTTGAGCCGTACAGGCTGACTCGGTTGGCCCGGGAAGTACGAGCCCGGTTGTGACTCGAGCTTGTGCTTAGCAAGCATCCCCGCTCCTATGTCTTTTTGAGCCCGAGGATCGGATGTCCTCTGCGAGGGCTGAGTCCTTTCTCAGTTTAGTGTCCTTTGAGTCTTTTCGAGTCTAGCTGTCGCGTCAGTGTTTTGATTTGCCCTTTTGTCTTGTTTGCCGATCTCGCGAGGTAGTTGCGTCGGGAGCAACGTTGGTCGATCTGGAACCCGCTGGAGGAGACCGAGGACGCCACCAGGACCCGAGGAGAACGACTACAAGGACATCAGAGATCTCGGACTAACAACGTAACAGGTGCCACAACCCATCCAATCTCGTAGAATCCTATTAGACATGCAATAATGTAGCTGCTAGCGCTTTACTTTTTGCAAATGAACTGTGATAGGTTGCATGTTAGATTGCTTGTGAAGCCTATACCTTGACGCAACCCTTTCCCCTGCACACCCGCTGTTAGGCTAGACACTGCTTACTTTATATATACTTGCTACTCACTTCTACTATGCATTATATCTGTGATATGATGCTTGGTGGATGTTTGCTGGTGGGTAGCTAAGGCACGTGGTGCCGTGATAACGGGATGATGGCTTGGGGAGATCTTGGCGTGTGTCTTGGGTGCGTGTGGTGAGGGTTGAGTCGACTGGACAGGATCTACGACGAGTCCGGTGACGAGTCTTGCCGAGGGGATGTGACCTGGGCATTCCCTGGGGAGTACCTGTGGCTGGTACATTGTGATCTTGAGAATAGATCCTAGGGAGGAGGGTCTTCGTGGGACGAATCCCCGGGATAGAGGTGCTGTGTCAGCACGGGGGTATCCGGGATACCCCGAGGAGGAGATATCCTGTCTGGTCACCTAGGACGTCGAGAGGCTGGCTCATAGTACCTTTGTGCGCACCACTTGTTCTTGTATGGGCGGGAACCGTTCCTACCCCCTGGGCGAAACGATGCCATTACTGCTAGGCTGAAAGGTGATAAGTGTAGGGAGGTAAGGGCTGGAGACCAACACCCTCCTAAGACAACGTGGTGTTTTATTTGGTACGCTAGGATCCACGTCTCACAGTCTCAGCGTTACGGTGGATTTCCACCGGGGTGCCCCAGGGATGAGTGGTAGGATGGCATCGTTGCGGATTAGGGGGAAGTTCGGAATCAGCTTAGACGAGCCGGATCGTCGAGGATAGCTAACCTGTGGTTCCAGGCGTACACGCTCTGTAGAGTTGATCAATCTATACGTATAGCCGTGTCCCCGGTCATGGACAATCCTATAGCTTTACTCCTCTTGGCTTAATGAGAGGTGTTTCTTCTTCTCCCCCTGGGTTGATAGGTCCGGCGCTGGCCGTTGAGGCAAGGTACGAGAGGGAGACGTCCTTGCCGCCTAGACAGTGCGAGTGTGGTGAGATGTGTATGTGTGTGGATGGGATGGATGGATGGATAGCCGTATGGTCGGATGTTCGATCGATGACCGAATGGAAGGCCATGTGGCCGGGTATTTGGATTAAAACTTGACGATTATATATTTATAAAATATTGATTACCTGCATAGGAAAACTACAGTCATAAATAGATTCCTTTTGCTCTACCCTTGCATTCCACATACCACATAGCAAATGCAAGCATAGAATGGGAAAATGTGGCCAGTACAAACCGTGCTGAAAATTAACGATAGGTTTGGACGACTTCTACCGCGACGATGGTGGAAGCTAGATGGATTAGGAAGTCTCGTTCCTATACGCAAGTTTGGACGAGGAGACGAAGACGGAGACTTCGCCCGCTGCTACAACAACTTTGATGATGCCCGTGAAGGAGGAGCCTTCACTCGCCGACGCTCTACGCCGACTCCAGCGTCGTTAGGTGTGCGTTACCGATATAGTTTGTACTATGAGGTGTTTCCATGTGATGTAATGACTTGTAATCTGTACTTCCACGTTGTATGAACTTTGGTAACAACTGAATAATGATAATGTGATGGTTTGAGACTTTGGACTATCACATTATGATGTATCTGCGGATTTCCCTTCGAGGAAATTGTGGGTCGTTTCAGTTGGTATCAAAGCCATACTTGCCTGTAGGACGAGACTTTAGGACCAAACACTAGAATAGAAGCCAAAATTCCTGCTTGTTGGTAGAACCATAAGTGCTAACACTTGTTTCCCCCCTCTCTGCCTTGAGTTCTAAGCTAATTGACCTACCCCTTTTGGAAAGTTGACCTATAGAAAACAACCCTCCCTTTATATTGCCTACGCCAAATCGGTAGTTGTGTCAGGCTTGAAGGCTTTGGAGTCGCCTTAAGTCAACACTATGCATATAGGAGTTGTAATGCTGCCTGATTGTCCGAATCGTTGATGTTTTGCTTGTGCTTTTATGCTTCTTATTATCTGAGTGTAAGTTATAAAAGATGTTTTTGCGTGAGACTCCAGGTGTCGGTTAACCCTTACAGGCTAAACCCAAGCCGCCCTATGACTAAGTGAGAGACCCCAACTAACTGAGTGGGAAAGGTAAAGCCAATGCATCATGTCCTTCGAAACCATTTCGAAAATGTTTTCGGCTTTCCCAACCAAATAAATTTTCAAACTTCTTTCCCTCCTTTCTGGTTGAAAAATATCTCTTCTTTCACAAAAGCTAATCTATTTCAAAGGAAAAACGATCTTAAAAAGTTTCCAAAAGGCTTCTCTTTTCGAAAGAAAACCGAATTTAGTTCCCTTCTCAAACTGTTTCCCTTCAAAAACTATTTGCGAAGCAGTGTGAAAACAGTTTTCTTTTCAAAAAGTGTTTCAAAACTCATTTTCAGGAAACTAAGTTTTGCTTTCACTCAGCAAAATGTTTTTGAACCAAAGGTTCTTGGCTCAATTTTGTTTTAATTTCAAACCGAGAGCCGAGTTCCACTTTCCAAAATCAATCCTACTTTTTAAAAAAAATGCTTTACAATTGTTTTATCAAACAAAACCTTTGCGAAAAGGATGTCTTGTAACCGTTTTAAAAAGTATTTGTCAAACGAAAAGAGTTCTTCCAAAGTTTATTTCAAAAGTTGTTTTGAAAATGGTTTCTGAAAAACAAAGTTGTTTGCAAAATCTTTGCTTTTCAAAAGGCACGGTTTAAAATCAGTTTCAAAACTAGTTTTGTTTCAAACAAAAGGGAGCAACGCCCCGTTTCAAAAACCTTGGTGTTTTCAAACAGCTTGCTTCAAAACTTTTAAAAATAAATGGGTGTGTTTTGTCTTCGAAAACAAAAAAGACTTTCAAAAGACTTTTATTGCAAAACCTGTATCGATTTTAAACATTTCAAAGCCCGACCTGGATTTAAAAATTTTTACAAAATATTTCTTTAAAAGAATTTTAGAAACTGCGTGTTCTCGCTATTTCAAAAATCTTTTAAACCAAAATCTGTTTGGAAAAGTTTTACAAAATGGTTTGATTTAAAAATGCTTTCATTCCAAAAGGCTCACCGTTCTTGAAAAATCTTTTCAAAAAGAGTTTGGAAAAACAAAAGGCCCTTCTTAAAAGCTTTGGTTTTATAAACTAAAAAAAACTTATTTTGAACCTTTTAAAAAGCTCTTTGTAAGCTTGTTTCAGTTTCAATAAAAAAAATTTGAGTATCAAAACCAAAATGGGTTGTGACCTATTTTCAAAATGTCCTTGTTTTAATTTCAAAAATTCAAAGGTCGTTACCCTCTCCTCTTTGCGAAAATTGTAAAACAAAGGACTTTAAAACTGTTTCCATAAAGAAAACTTTCAAAATGGTTTTTAAAGGTTTTTCCTTGTTTCCATAAAGAAAACTTTCAAAATGGTTTTTAAAGGTTTTTCCTTCCCTCCCCCTCCAGCTGAGGATATCGAGTTGTTATCGGTAACTGTTGGTAGCGTGTTGTGATCATGACCCACGGTGCCGCTACGAAACTTGGGGCCCCATGTGTGATGCATCCACATGGCTTGCTGCCGGGCGTATGCTGGTATCGCGGTACGTGACTGTGACCACTCCGAGAGATACCTGCAATACCACCGAGATCTTAAGCTTAGCTGCCAAAACCACTTTCAAAAGTGTCCATTTGAAAAAAAAAATGGTTTTTACATAAAAACAAAAGGTGATTTTGACTTTTTAAAATTCTTCTTCAAATGTCCTATTTTGATTTAAGCAAAACTTTTTAAACCCTAAAGTTTTGTTTTGGTAAAACTTCTGAAAGAAACGAGGTTTTTATTTAAAGCAAAAGTTGTGTTGGTTTAAAAAATCCTCCTTCCAACATCCTATTTTGATTTAGCAAAGTTTTAAACCTAGAGTCTTGTTTTACTAAAACCTTCGAAAGAAAAAGTTTGTGAAAAGTTTTCGAAGAGTTTTCTTTCAAATAAACTCTCTTGTTTCAAAACTCGTGACCCATTTCAAATGTTTTGAAAACCTTGCCTTCTATTTCAAAATGTTGTTTGAAAAGAAGTTTTCAAAACTCTTGTTTGTGGTTCTTTTCAAAAGTTCAAGAAAATCTCCCTCCTTTCAAACAATCGTTTCAAAAGAAAGGGTTTATGAAAATCGATTTTCAAAGGCTTTTCAAAATGTCTTGTGAAAAGATAAAGGTTTTGGTTGCAAAATTCAAAACCGACTTCAAAATTTGATTTTGTTTTGTTTGAAAAAAAAATCATTGCTCAAAGAAAACTAGTTTTTGCAAATGGTACCCGATCTTGTCTTTACAAAACTCGGAGCATGAAAATGATTTCAAAATTGCGTTTGAAACTTGTTTTCCAAAATCGTGGTTTACAAAATGCTTTCAAAATGGTGTTTGAAATAGTTTTCCAAAACCGTGGTTTACAAAGAAAATGATTTCAAAAGGTTTTGGAAACTTGATTTGCGAAAGACTTCAAAACTTTCCCCCACCTATGTTTGAAACCCCATCTTTTCCTCAAAAGACCTTGTTTTAGCAAAGCCTTTTGACCTGTTTAAGAAAATAACCTCTCTCTTTTCAAACGTCTTATGCGAACTGTTTCGTAAAATGGTCCTTACCAAACACCCTGTTTCAAAAGCTTTTTGCAAAATGTTTTTGCTTGAAAAGGGTTTTACCAAAAACTCTATTTCAAAAGCTCTTTTGCAAAATGCATTAGTGCATATAGGATGCCTAGCGGAAACCATCGACCCTAGGTTAAGCTTACCAATTCAACCTTCTTGTTACAGAGACCCCTAAATCTCGGGGACGAGATTCCTGTAAGGGGGGTGGTCTGTAACATCCCGGGTTTTCCCATAACCAAAAGTATGAGCTTTTTAAAACTTTTTCCTGCATTGTGTGGAACATGAAGTCGCTAGGTCAAACGCTAGATAAACGTAGTGGGTGGTTACCTGCGAAACGTTGCACTCATATAGAATTGCTTGTAGAGGTGTGCCTGAGCTCTCGAGTCGGTCTAGGGTTTGAGTCGTGTCCAGAGTTGGAGTGCACAAATCCATATTAGAATCTTCTTGAAATCCTCTCAAACTTCCATTCATGAATCCAATCAAAATCACCTATATGGATCCTTCCTGAATTGTCCTTTTGGATTCATACCTAATTTGTTCGCAAACCCATTCTGGAATCTTCGCGTCCTTCGTGAAACTCTTATTGAACTCTCTTGTCTCCACCTCCGAATCCTTTTCGAGTCTCAATAAATCATACAAAAGGGGAAAGTCCTTTTCCCTGTTCTCCCATCAAAATCCCCCTTTCGAATAAAAGCTCCCTTGGAAACTTGTCCCAAAACCTCTCATTTGAATCCCATCTAAATTCCTCTCGAATTCCTCATACTCCTATCTGAACCCTCTCAATTTTCCTTGGCACATCCCTTCTCTCCTCTTGGGCTGCAACCCTCTTCCTCCCTTTTTGCGTCGGCCCACCAGAGCCCTTGCCCCCGCAGCCCAACTCGCAGGCAACAGCAGGCCCGGCCTCCTCTTTAGCCCAGCTCGCCTCCCTTCCTCCTTGGGCCGCTGAAAGGTCCTAGTTTGGTTTTGGTAATTGAGTGACAACTTAGGTGGACTAATTGGTGTTTATGTGAGATACACAGGAGATTAGTCCACAGGTACATGTGTGTGAGCACTTGAGCCATGGAGGTGAATGGCTTGGACTTGATGTGAAGCTCACACATGTGATGATCATGGAGGAGCTTAATGCATATGAAACATGACATGGAGTCATGTGGCTAAGATGGTGAAGATCAAGGCAAGACTTGGCTTGATGGACCAGTTGCGAAGGTGAAGGGGAAGTTAGATGCTTTGAAGCCGTTGGTACCGAGTGTCGGGAGGCTTAAGCAAGACTTGGCGCCGAAGGACCGAAGCAATGGTGAAGAGCAAGTGATGTCAAGATCGATGGACCATGGAGGCCATGTGATGATATGAAGTGGATCATATCATTTGATCTAGGTTGGTGCATGTGTTGCATCAATACCGGAGGATATGGAATGGAATGCGCAAGGAAAAGGTATATGTATAGGGCATTTCATTTCACCGATCATAGGTGTGTAGAGAAGATTATGACCGGGTTTAGGATAGATGGCCGTACTATTAAGAGGAGCAAACTTGTTTGCATATCGGTCATCTAGTGCCACTTGAGCGATCTAACTTTGCGATGTTGCTAGGATCGAGTGGCGCAGTAAGAGCAAGTGAAAATCCTTTAAAAATGATTGTGAAAATGCTAACACACATGCACATGTTGTTGTACACTTGGTGGTGTTAGCACATTTGCAAAGGAGAAGTTGTTGGAGTTGATTTGGATCAACACAGAGAAGAAAATGAAGTTTTCTGAGTGTGGTCGGTAGTACCGCCCAGGGTGGTTGGTAGTACCGCCCATGGGTGCTGCGTGCAACCTTCTCTGTGTTGGGTCTGAAGTGACCTGGCAGTTGTACCGCCATAGGGTCGGCGGTAGTACCGACCAGAGGGTCGGTGGTACCGTGGTCCTGAAGGGTTTTGCAGGCTCTCTGTGTTGAGCTGAGTTTGGCCCCGACCGTTGGAGGTTTCGAGGTGTGAGGAGTTTGGAGGCTCTCTGGAAGTGGCCAGTTTTGGCCTGTTGGTAGTACCGCCATAAGGGCCGGTACTACCGACCGTTGATATGACCGAGGTCTAGAGATCTGGGAGCTCTCTGTGTAGTCCCAGATTGGCCTGTCGGTAGTACCGCCATAGGGCCAGTACTACCGACCATCGGTGGTACCGAGGGCGGGAGGAAGTCTGGGAGCTCTCTATGTAGTCTCAGGATGACCTGTCGGTAGTACCGCCATAGGGCCGGTACTACCGACCCTCGGTGGTACCGACCAGTTGGTCGGTGGTTCGATCTGGTCAATGGCTTGTGTAACGGTCGCTTTTAAGGCGGTCGGTACTACCACCCAGGGGGGTCGGTACTACCGACCGAAGCGCAGAAAAGGGGAAACGGCTAGTTGGCCGCTCCCCTCTATAAATAGGGATGGAGGCCGACTGTGGGCCGGCTGCTGAGCACCCTAGGGACTTGGTGTCCATAGTTGGGTTGTGCTTGTGAGCCCTCTAACACACATATGCTTTAAGTGCTTATCCGATTGTGTGAGAGAGTGATCCTAGTGCGTTGCTTTAAGAGATAGCATCAAGTGGCACTAGGTGTTCGAGTTGCAAGCCGGTGGTGCTTATTACTCTTGGAGGTTGCCACCTCCTAGACGGCTTGGTGCTCGTCTCTGTCGTGAAGCCCGCGTGAAGATTGTGCGTGGCTCCGGAGAAGATTTGTGAGGGGCATTGTGCTTGCCCCATGGGAGATCGCGAAGAGCAACTCTAGTGGAGAAGAGGCGTGAAGAGAGCCAAGTGGTCCGGCCGGATCGAAAGCTAGAGCTCTTGGTGAGCACTCCATCGTGGAGAGAGTGACTTAGGTTCACCACTAGCAAGAGGATCGGCGGCAACCTTGGGCTTGCTTCAACGGGGACTAGCTTGGTGGCAACCAAGTGAACCTCGGGATAAAATCTTGTGTCCCCGTCTCTTGTTGCTCTTATTGTTCTTTGTTCCTTGCATATTACGCTTGTTTGTGTTCTTCGTGTTCTTCCTCCCTCCATCACTCTATCTTAGGTTGGGAAGGCTCGATCCACATTTTGGGAAGGAACCAAGACTTGGGAAGCTACAATCGTCATCTACAACATCTAGAGAAGTGGGGTAATTGCTAGATCTGATATTGCATCTCACCCGCTTTGATTTCATAGCTCCCTGCAGGTGCTCGGTAGTACCGGACGTAAAGCCCGGTAGTACCGGCGTCGGTAGTACCGGCCTAGCAGCCCGGTAGTACCGACTGTCTGCTCTTTACACTAGCTTGTGTTGCAACACTTATTCTTGTGCTAGTGTTTAGTTGCTTAGTTTGTGTAACTAAGTTGAGCTCTCTAATTTGGCTTGTGTAGCCTTGTTATTGAGCATTGCTAGTGAGCTTAGGCTTTGTGCTTTGCTTGCTAGATTGCATAGGAGCTCCCCCGTGCTTGAAGTACTAGTTGCATAGGCTTGTGTGACCTTGCTTCTAGAATTGGTTAGGTGAGCTCTAGCTAGCCCAACACCTTATTTGCATTGATTAGGATCTTTTGTAAGGTGTCATAGAGTATAGGTAGAGGGGTGTAGTCTTGGCTAGACCGATAGTTTTAATTCCGCATTTATTTCGGTTAGCCGCTCCGATTAAGTTTAATTTTAAAAGGGACTATTCACCCCCCCCTCTAGTCCGCCATCTCGACCTTTCAAGTGGTATCGGAGCTAGGTCTCTCATTTGTGGTCTTTACCGACCCAAGAGGATGGTGACTTATGGGCTAGGAATTGATTGTCCACACATTTTTGATGGCACTCACTTTACACGATGGAAAACTTGGATGATATGCAATTTCAAGTTTATTTTCCCTCAAATGTGGTGGATCGTAGATGTAGGCTTTTCTCATGTGTTGGATGAAACGAATCTAACTCAAGCACAAGAGAAATGCCTAGATCTCGAGTGCCAAGCTACTAACATCATTTTTAGATCTTTGCATGATGATATCTTTAGTGAGATCATGGATATGGAGTCCTCCCATCACATGTGGAAGTATCTCAATGACAAGTATGGGAGTGCTCCAATTGATGATGATGTTAGAGAGCTCAAGGAAGAGGCACATGAGGATGTTGAGCATGACCACAACATGATAGTTGTGGAGGATTGCTCCACCTCATTGTCAAGTGATGAAGATGATGATCAATCCACAAGATCACTTGACAAGGATGATGGCTATGAGAGTGACGTCTCCACAAGCTCTCCCTCTACACCACAATGCTTCATGTCACATGGTGACACTAAGGTATCAATTGCAAATGGGGTAGTTGATTGTGATGATCCAAATGTAGAGCTTGTATGTAGACTCACCAAAGCTTTAGAAAATGATATGTCTAAAAATGCAAAATTGGAAAAAGAAAACTCATTTCTAAAGAATGCATGTGAACAACAAAAGCATCTACTTTATGTTACTACTTGTTCACATGATGAGCTAAAATTGACTCATGAGGAACTATGTGTTGCTCATGATAACTTGGTAAAAGACCATGCTTTTCTCACTAAGAAGCTTTCTAATATAGAAACTAAAACTAGTGAGAGCTCATCACATGGGTCAAATGATCAATCACATATTTGTGCTAACCCTTATGATGTAGAGAAGAAGCATGTATCCACCTCTTGCGATGATTTATTATCTATGCCATGTTCTTCACATATAGCTGCTTGTTCTACTTCTATGTCTTGTGAGACTAACATTTTGAAGGAGAACAATGAGCTCAAAAGTGAAGTGAAGAATTTGAGCAACAAGTTAGAGAGGTGGTGTAAATCAAAGGTCACCCATGAGCACATGGTGAAGAATCAAAGAAGCTATGGTGACATGAGTGGCATTGGCTTCAAGAAGAGAAAAATCAAAGGCAAGAGATGGGGCAAGAGAAGATATGAAAGAGAGATGAAGAAGCAAGAATAAGAGAAGCTATCTCATTTCATGTGCTATCGGTGCCATGAAGTGGGACACTTTGCCAAATCTTGCCCAACCAAGAAGCCAATGATGAGGCCACAAGATAAAAAGAAGATACCCCAAGTTCAAATCAAGAACAACCATCATGATGGTGACTTGATGAAGAAGAAGAAAACAAGAAGGGGTGGAAGAGCAAGACATCCAACTCACATTCAAGATGCCAAGATGATGATGAGCAAGAATGAAGAAAAGAAGAAGGATTTGGCTCACATCATGTGCTACAAATGTGATGAATTGGGCCACCTAGCTTCGGGTTGTCCAAACAAGCTTGAGGAGAAGGCTCAAGCAAACAAGAAGAAGCAAGACAATGAGAAGCAACACATGAGCAAGGAAGAAAAGGCTCAATCCAAGAGAAGTTGCTACTCATGCCGGGAAAGGGGACACATGGCTCATTCATGTCCCCTAGGTAACATTCCTAAGCCTATCTCAATTGCTAATGATTCTATGCTTAGGAAGGATGAAAATGGTACCTCTAAGGCTACTATTGCAATTCATCCCGCTATTCATGCTAAGGCATTGCCTAAGTATGTTGCACCTAACTTGAGAGGACCCAAACAAGTTTGGGTACCATCAAAAAGTGGATGAATGTGTGTAGGTACCATGGCATTGGAGGCTTGATTCAATTAATTCCATATTGTCCAACATATGATTGAGTCAAGTAAAGAAGCTTAGTACAAATCCATCCCAATGCCAAGTCAAGTGAAGTCAAGTCCAAGTGCCACAACATACAAGTGCAAAGATCAAGTTGTGGTGGTTGATTGGAATTATTTGAAGGCTTGCAATCGAATTGAGTAGAAGCTTGCTATTTGGATGATCATGAGCTACTAAGGTATATCTCTAGTTGATCATGTTCTTTTAGATGCATATGAGATGATTGAATTGGATATATATGCATATGTTGCTTGCTATAAGATGATTGAAAGGATAAATTCCTTAGTGATCAAGTTTGAGTTAGTTTGATTGGATATGTTCACAAGATGACCTTTAGTAAGTGGATTTGCATGGATATATGTCTTGTGTTGATGTTCAAACAAGTTAGCTTCAAGTTTGATTCAAATTGGTAGAGTATAGCTCAATTGCTCAAAGTTGTTCAATATTGCAAAATCTGAGTGAGCTGAGAAGATAGCCATGTTTGAGTGATCAAATCTATTTGGATTGGCTTGAAATTTGGTACACATGCTCTACACTTATGATATTAGTTGCTGTGCAAAATTCATGATTATTGGATAAGATGTACTTTGGTTTTGGAGTAGATCTTGTCAACTATAGTGCAGCAGTTTTCAGCATGTAGTACTATGGAAAGAATTGAAATCTGGTAGCAATCTAGAAAGCAAATCAAGCTCAAATTTTTATGGCTGCTAGAACACTTAGAGAAGTACATCTCCACCAAATTTCATGGTCATTGGACTTATATCTTGGGAGATATGCATGTTTCTTTGAGAAGGACAGAATCTGCCAGAAAAGTGATAATTATTGGATTAATCTAGAGTCACTTTGATTGAAAGGCCCTCAAGTTGGAATCATGTTTATAAGTGATTGAGGGACCTATGTTTGGTTTTGAAATGAGCTAGAAGTATGACAAAGATGAGATCAAGACCAACATCAAGATGAAGAGAAAGATCAAGTCCTAGTATCAAATTGTCGGTGTTTCTACCCCGGGGGTATGACACCAACTAGTAATATGATCGCGTGCTCTCTTCCTAGATGGTGATGCAAGATGACACAAGGATTTAACCTGGTTCGGGCAAAGAAGGCCCTACGTCCAGCGGGGGAGGAGGTTCTTGTATTACTTGCACCTAAGTGCTTGTACAGGGGCGAATACAAGCTCAGTGAGCGTGGACCGGAGTCCGGACTCGTGTATGTGTGTGTATGGACTCGTGTTGCGCAAGCCCGTGCGTAACCGTAGACTCGTGCGTTATCTCTTGCGCGCGAAGGGCCCTGGCGTCCCCTTTTATAGAACAAGAGGAGACCAGGGTTTACACAGGATTGACATGTACAGCGCTCGATATGGCGAAGGGTAGGAACTCTGTCTTGTCGAAGTCACTGTAGCCAACGTGGGTGTTGCTGTTGAGGCGTCCTTGATGCGTGGCCTCTATCCCGGGCGCGGACGTGGAGGCGTGGCGATGTGGAAGTCGTACAGCACCCATCCCGACACGTACAGGACACGGCGGGGTCCCTCCGGGTCTTGGGGTACCTGTCCTCCAATAGCGTGAAAGTAGCCAGGGCTCGAGGGGCTCAGAGCCGGCCTCGAGGTGGTGCCTACGGGGGGCTCGAGTCCCCGCAGGTATGGGCAAGTCCCAGGAAACCCGATTGAGCAGCGGGTATCCGGGCCTCGAGACGTGGCTTGGACGTGCAACAGTGTAGGGTATGGGTTAACAGTGCCGTACTGGCGCCTTTTTGCCCATGCTTGTGGTGAAAACGAGACTTGACTCTGCCCTGGTTCACTGTGGTACACGTCGGGTTGCAGAGGACGTGACTGGAGTAGTTGGACGCATTAAATGCGCGGCATGGGATTGGCATCCGATGTCTGCCGCTCGAGGGAGGCGTGATGTGCCTCGGGGGATGGTTTACCATGCTAGAGATGCTCGAGGTCCCTGCGCAGGGTCTCGAGGAGCGGTGCAGGGCTCGAGGCCTGTGTGTCGGGGCTCGAGGGGTGGGCCGTCATGAGGCGGACAGTAAGGCTTTGGCGGCCCCGGGCTCCCTGGTGATGGACCGGTGCTGTAGGCCTCGACGGGTTGGCTTTTTAGAAGGTTAGTCTTGCTGGGTTTGTTATTAATTGGTGTTCTAGGTTTAACCTATTTGTTTTGCGTTGCTTGGGCGTACCCCTTTGGCGTTCCCCCGACACAAATTGAAGATCTTTTGGAAGAAAGAAAAGGACTCAAAGAAGAACTCAAAGAAGGATTCAAAGTCACATTTCAAGAAGAGTTCAATTGGATCAATCAAACAAGGTCAATTCAAGTGAGTATTAAGGATGATTCTTTGGAGAAAGGTCACTTCTCCCTTTTGTAGGGGCTTGCCGCCTTTGGTAGGTTAACCAAGCAAGGCTTGGAAGGCTAACATGGAAGTGGTGATCTAAAGTGTCATTTGAGATGCTTAGTTGAAGATATCAAAAGGGTTGATCTAAAGAAGCAAGCAACATCCAAGATAGAAAAGCAAATCTTGCCAACTCAAGTGGTATTTATATGCAAGCAAAGGTCAAATGAAGAAGCAATCCAACCACAACAAGATAGTGCACTTGATCATATGGGTGAAGATTTGATTCTTTCAATTGGTATTTATTGGTCTTCACCATGGACTTCACATTGCTATTTTCGGAGTTGGAATCAAATGACTAACCTCTACTCCAAGATAGCAAGGTATCATTGTTTGTCATATGCATCCATACTATGCTTAGGACTTGATTAGAGCATATAGACATTCTTGTGGTACCACCTAGGAGCATTCATGAAAAATCAAATGATTTTAATGCTTATATGATGCCACTATTGTTTCTATGCTTTACATGATCTAGTGGTAACATATGACATGTTTATGGGCTTGCAATCCTAGTGTTTAATCTAGAGAATGAGCAATGGAACATTTAACCAACGTGAGTAAGATAACCATTGCAAAAATGTGTGAAGAAGCTTACTCTAGAGCAAACCGTGTTGAATGTTTCATGCAAATAATCTAGGTTGAACCATAAATGAAATGGAACAAACTCTCTCCTAGACAATTTGAACCTCCTTCATGCAAACCTTTTATGGAAATAGATGACAAAGGGGGAGAAAATGTAACAAAGATAAAAGATAAAATGACAAAGGGGAATACAATGACAAAGAGGGAGAGAATGTAAAGATAAAATGAAAATGATTTTTGAGCACACAAGTAGGGGGAGCAAGCTCATGAACTTGGTTGTTGCATTTGATATGTGCATAATCATGTGCTTGCTTGCATTGCATTAGTTTCAAATTTTTATATGCATGCTTGTGTGGTGTATGCTAGTTATAGGACTTAATTGATGATTTGTTAACTAGCATGCATAGGATGATAGTTAGACTTGTGCTTTCTATGCAAAACTAGACCCTTGCTTTTAATGTTGATCTCACGGGGTTTTCTAGTTTTTATGATGTCTAGCTACTCTTGGTGCTAAAGAAGGTGTACAAGTATGAACTTCATCTATATCACGCTTCAAAGGTTATTCTATACACCTTAGCACCTTTTGGTAGTAATTACTCTTCCACACTTCGGTATCTATGCATATGTGCAAGTTTCATTTCCAAACACTCTAGCACATATGTAGGGGGAGCTAATACTACCAATTCGGGTTTGTGATACTTGTCCAAAATCCTTTACACATGGTAAAATAGCTTGGGCAAGCAACATGAATCCAAACCAAGTTAGCAATTTACATTCTTGAGAAGTGCTAGCTTGGAATAAGCATAATTTCCATATCTTTGTAGAGTTGTCATCAATTACCAAAAGGGGGAGATTGAAAGGTCCTAGTTTGGTTTTGGTAATTGAGTGACAACTTAGGTGGACTAATTGGTGTTTATGTGAGATACACAGGAGATTAGTCCACAGGTACATGTGTGTGAGAACTTGAGCCATGGAGGTGAATGGCTTGGACTTGATGTGAAGCTCACACATGTGATGATCATGGAGGAGCTTAATGCACATGAAACATGACATGGAGTCATGTGGCTAAGATGGTGAAGATCAAGGCAAGACTTGGCTTGATGGACCAGTTGCGAAGGTGAAGGGGAAGTTAGATGCTTTGAAGCCGTTGGTACCGAGTGTCGGGAGGCTTAAGCAAGACTTGGCGCCGAAGGACCGAAGCAATGGTGAAGAGCAAGTGATGTCAAGATCGATGGACCATGGAGGCCATGTGATGATATGAAGTGGATCATATCATTTGATCTAGGTTGGTGCATGTGTTGCATCAACACCGGAGGAGATGGAATGGAATGCGCAAGGAAAAGGTATATGTATAGGGCATTTCATTTCACCGGTCATAGGTGTAACATCCTGGGTTTTTCACCAACCAAAAATACGAGCTTTTTAAAACTTTTTCCTGCAATGAGTGAAGCATATAGTTGCTAGGTCAAACGCTAGTCAACGTATCATTCTTTACTCACAAAACGTGGCATACATATAGTTTTGCTTGTAGGAGAGTGCCCGTGTTCTCGAGTCGGTCTAAGGTTTCTTAGTTGTTTCGGAGTTAGAGAGCGCAGATCCATAGCTATGTCTCTTTAAAATCCTTCGTCGAATATCCTCCTTCGTCTCTTTCAACAACCTTCAGTCTTTTCCAAACTCCTTTGGACTCCACCCAACCTCTCTCGAGTTTCCCTCAAATGTTTATCAGAACCCCATCGAACCACTGAATCTGATTCCACCGAACTTGACCTCTAAATTCCCCTTGATTCCCTTGTTCCAACTCCGAACCCTCCAAGTCATAATATTTCTTGGACAAGAAAGATCCTTTTCTTCTTTTCCATCAAATCATATTTGAATGCGCCATCCGAATTTCTCTAAATTTCTCCCAAACTCCTTTTGAATCTCTCCCACTTCTCCTTAGCAAAAATGGGAAGAACCTCCCTCTCTTGGGCCTAAACTACCTCTCCTCCTCGCACCCAACCGACCGGGCCCAATCAGCTCCCCAAGCCCAGCTGGCCCAACTCCTCTCTATTCTCTCCCTCCCCTCCAACCTAATCGGCCCTCTTGGCCCAACCCGAGCATCAAGCCCGAAGGCCCGCTCGCCTTCTCCCCCCACCTCCTGCGCAGGCCTGCCTTGACCTGGCCCAGCTCGCCCTCACCCCCGACCTGCCCTGCGCGCCCCGGCCCAACGCCCGCGCGCGAGGCCTGCTGGCCCAACTCGCACCCCTCCGAAACCCTAAGGACAGAGGCGCCCAGATCCTCCTAGGCGCCGCCGCCGCCGCTCAGCGGCAGAGCCGCGTCCCCCGCGCCCTACCTGCCTCGGTGTTCGTACCTTGGCTCCGGATCCATCGCCGCGTGTCCTGTCCACAGCACGGATGACGAGGATCATCGCCCAGCTTCTGAAACCCTAGCCGCTCGCCATAAATAGTGCGGCCGCTGCCCTCCTCTCCGTCTTCTCCACCTGCGCCGCTGCCATCCCCTTCTCCTCTTCTTCTGTCATCGCACCGCGCCGCCGGCCGCTCACCCAGCGCCGTGGCTGCGGACACGCTGCCGCCGCGCCGTTGCCTTGTGCATTCGGTCGTAGCCGGGCGCTGGCAGCGTCCAAGGCCGTGCCACGCCGAGCGCTCGCTGCGCTGGCCACCTCGCCCGCCGGGTTCACCTCGACGCCGCTTCAGCGCTCTGGCTCCTTCTCATCGTGGACGCTGAGCAATGCTGCCAGCATCTCTCTTCTCCGCGCCCCCACCGCACTCTGCCTCTCCGTCGAAGCCGCGCCCTGCCACCTCCAGCAGGCCGTGGCCGCCCTCCATCGCGCCTACGCCAACCGGGGCTGTGACCGAGTCCGCACCGACCGCAGCCCGGTGGCTAAGGCCATGCCTTGCCAATTCCATGGTGGCCATGGTCACGCGCGGCCGACCGGAAGCCGGCCAGGGACGAGCCAGCTGACCGTGCCGTGTTGTTCGGTCGGCTGTGCCTGCTTCACCCTTGTTGTTTCGGGTCCGAGACCTCGAAACAGCGGGTTGTCGCACGAACGAATGCACAGAGCGAAGGCGGAAGTAAACGGAAGAGAGTGGGAAGCTGGGTGAAGTGAACAGTGCTCTCCCCGCGCTCCCTGGGAGGCTGAGAGCTTTTTATATTAATCCTGATTAGTTTGAAAGTACAAGAATGCCCTTCCAACCACTCTGTTACAATTACAACGATGCCTTAGTCAGCTACTCCATGGCTTCACGCTGCTTCTCCCGGCGTGAGGGGCATCATCGTAACTTTGCCCCCTGGCGGGCCCATCGTCCCCCCGGCTCCTTTTCCTGGCCGGTGGGGCCGCTCTCTCTGACCCAGGCTTCCGGCGTCCTGCGAAAACCTGTGAAAAACCAAGGTCATGAACGACAAAAACTCCCGCCGGAAGCGTCGGGCTCCTTTCGCGCGAATGCCACCATCCGAACGAATGCTCCGCCTTCCCCTGGTCCGCTCGCCGAAACGCGTGCTTCCGCGCGGATGCTCTCTTTCGCCCGAAAGCCCCGCATTCCCTTAGCCTGCGAGCCGAAACGCGTGCTTCCGCGCGAATGCTCCCTTTCGCACGAAAGCTCCGCCTTCCCTTGGCCTGCGAGCCGAAACGCGTGCTCCCGCGCGAATGCTCCCTTTCGCACGAAAGCTCCGCCTTCCCTTGGCCTGCGAGCCGAAACGCGTGCTTCCGCGCGAATGCTCCCTTTCGCACGAAAGCTCCGCCTTCCCTTCGGTACCGCGGGTTGTAGGCGCCTGTGGTCTGGGTACCGTCCCAACAACCCTTGACTGCGTCGAGCCTCCACCACCACGGCACCATCTCCTCACCAGAGCACGTCTGCACCATCGGTGAGCCTCAGCTCTCATAAAGCTTTGCCTTTTCCCCTTCACCGTCGTCAATATCTGAGCACTGGCCTTCGTGCCACTGTATACACCACTGCAGGAAAGCTGTCGGGCTTGCAACGCCCCCACCAGAGCTCTGTCACCCTCCGGCCACCTCCTGGACACTTTCTGCCGCGTTCGGCCAAGCCGCAGCAGCCATGATGACCGTGACGGCGAGCGCCAACAATTTGGCAAGGCTGCGCGTCGCAGTCGGCAAGGTCGCGCATCGTTGTTCGGTCGATGGCGCCCTGCTGTCCAGACGTGTGCGCGCAGCTGATTCGGCCGACTGCGCGCGGCAGTTCAGCCAAGGCGCGCCCAGCTGACCGGACGACCACGCGCAACGGTTCGGTCGATGGCGCGCTGCCATTCGGCCGAGGGTGCGCTCGCTACCCTCGGTATCGCTTCGCTGAAGCCCGTCCTTCGTGCCATCGTCAAGGTCGAACATTGAACCCTCGTCGACGCCATCCTCGACGTCGACACAACTCCATTTATTTCTATCTTCATATTATGTTGTCATCACTCTATCTTCATATACTTGCCTGCGCCGAGCCTTCGTGCCGGTCTATCCCTATGCTATGAATATGTGCTACTCTATGGTTATGGTCGTGTGATAGTCATTGTTGCATTTATGTCATTGGCGGTAGACCGTGCCTTCCAGCCGGTCCTTTGTTTGTCTGTGGATCGTGCCTTCGAGCCGGTCGAGAGGTCCTCCCTCGCTCGGACGTTGCGATCGTGGGTTTGTCCCGCCGTGGTCGTAACGCTGAGCGTAACTCGCCCCTCGTAGTCTTAGTCGTTGTTTTGGATTTCGTTGACTCCGTTGCGACACGAGTGTCAGCTCCTATCCTTAGCCCTAAGACGTGGCCACTGTAGGCTTGATATCGGAAGCGATATCAATGCGGATATTACCCGCACGCAAAGAGCCTTTTGTGACCTAGTCTAGTGGGAGAAGGGCAAGGAGATGATGAACGGAGGACTGTGGGTGCCAACTCGTTTGGGTGAAGCTCATGGCAGCGAGTTGCCTCGCCATGACCAACGGGCTTCACCTATTTTTGTCGTGCTTCTGTCCTAGCCACCTCGTATGCTTGCACTGCCTCGACCATTGCATTCCTTCGGCTCCCGCAGTGACAACCGCACCGCTACGAGCCGCAGGAATAGCGTTGTGTTGATTTAGTTGCACGGAGGTCGTGGTGCCCCACAAGTTGGTTTTGGTCGAGCGTCTCTCATTCTTGGCTACCGTCCTTGCAATGGCGTGTTGGTCAATTGAATGCGGAGATCGCTCTTCTCTTTTCTCCCTTTTGATTTGATCTTTGCCGATCCAGTAAGGTGTGGATCGAGCCTTTTGTTTCTCGCTTCAATCACTGTCGATTGCAATGACCGTGGATCGAAGCCTCGCGGAACCGAGTTCCTCGCCTTTAGTCTATCTCTTTTGCGCGTTAGTCGTGTTTTTGTAGTAGTATTGCTCTCTTGATCACATTCCTGCGATTGCAGTCTACTGCTATGGCGTGTGGATCAAAGGAGGGTGGATCCTTGTTTCTCTTTCTCTTTTGTTTTTGCTCCCTTGTGCTTGAGCCCTCGTATGCTTGTACCTATTCTAGACCATAGCACTCCTAGATCGTCGCGGTGACAACCACACCGCTGTAGATCATAGGAGTGTCTGGTGCCATTTAGTACACACGAGTCGAGGTACCCTATGAGTGGTTTAAGTGCTTGTGTTCTCGGTATGTCGCTCCCTTCGATGCCCGCCTTTGCCATGGCGCGTGCATAGAAGGAAGTGAGACTACCATTGCTTCTCTTTTTCCTTCTTGTTTTGTTCCCTCTTCTTGGTTCTCGTCGAATACAATGGCGTATGGATCGAGCAAGAGATCGAAACTGTTTCCCCTATTCCCTTGATGGCCGCTCTATTCGATCCCGTCCGTAGCCATGACGATGGATCAAAGATCGGACCCTTGTTCTAGTCGGCAAAGCTAAGGTCCATGTCAAGATCTCGGTTCCGTGCAAGTCGACCCGATCGACCGTAGGAAAACATTTACACCGAGAACATGCCATAGACATGCTTAGCCGAGTTCCTTCCTTCGCCTCTTTCAAGCCCGAGGAAAACGAACTCGCTTCGTGAGGGCTAGTGTTGTTCTTGCAGGATGTTTGCTTAAGTCAGGATCAGGTCTCAACCATTTCACTTGAGCCGTATAGGTCGACTCGGCGGCCCGGGAAGTACGAGCAAGGTTGTGACTTGAGCTTGTGCTTAGCAAGCATCCGCTCCCTCGTCCCTTCGAGCCCGAGGATCGGATGTCCTCCGCGAGGGCTGAGTCCTTTCTCAGTTTAGTGTCCTTCGAGTCTTTTCGAGTCTAGCTGTCGCGTCAGTGTTTTGATTTGCCCTTTTGTCTTGTTTGCCGGTCTCACGAGGTAGTTGTGTCGGGAGCAACGTTGGTCGATCTGGACTCCGCTAAAGGAGACCGAGGGCGACACCAGGACCCGAGGAGAATGGCTACGAGGACATCAGAGATCTTGGACTAACAACGTAACAGGTGCCACAGCCCATCCAACCTCGTAGAATCCTATTAGACATGCAATAATGTAGCTGCTAGTGCTTTACTTTTTGCAAATGAACTATGATAGGTTGCATGTTAGATTGCTTGTGAAGCCTATACCTTGACGCAACCCTTTCCCCTGCACACCCGCTGTTAGGCTAGACACAGCTTACTTTACATACTTGCTACTCGCCTCTACTACGTATTATATCTGTGATGTGATGCTTGGTGGATGTTTGCTTGTGAGTGGCTAAGGCATATGGTGCCGTGATAACGGGATGATGGCTTGGGGAGATCTTGGCGTGTGTCTTGGGTGCGTGTGGTGAGGGTTGAGTCGATTGGACAGGATCTACGACGAGTCCGGTGATGAGTCTTGCCGAGGGGATGTGACCTGGGCATTCCCTGGGGAGTACCTGTGGCGGGTACATTGTGATCTTGAGAAGAGGTCCAGGAGAGGAGTGTCTTCGTGGGACGAATCCTCGGGATAGAGGTGTTGTGTCAGCACGGGGGCGATGGAAGCCCCGAGGAGGAGATATCCTGTTCAGTCCTTAGGACTTATTGCGCTGGGGTGATCAGACCATAGTACCTTCGTGTGCACCACTTGTTCTTGTATGGGCGGGGACCGTTCCTACCCCCTGGGCGAAACGATGCCATTACTGCTAGGCTGGAAGGTGATAAGTGTAGGGAGGTAAGGGCTGAAGACCCACACCCTCCTAAGACAACGTGGTGTTTTATTTGGTATGCCAGGATCCACGTTCACAGTCTCAGGCGTTACGGTGGATTTCCACCGGGGTGCCCCAGGGCTGAGTGTAGGATGGCATCATTGCAGATTAGGGGGGTTCGGAATCAGCTTAGACGAGCCGATCGTCGGAGGATAGCTAACCTGTGGTTCCAGGCGTACATGCTCTGCAGAGTCGATCGATCTATACGTATAGCCGTGTCCACGGTCATGGACAACACTATGGTGCTTAGTTTCCCTCGGAGATAGTGAGAGGTGTCCTTTCTTCTTCTCCCCCTGGGTTTGATAGGTCCGGCGCTGGCCGTTGAGGCAAGGTACGAGTGGGTGTCATCCTTGTCGCCTAGATAGTGAGAGTGTGGTGAGATGTGTATGTGTGTGGATGGGATGGATGGATGGATGGATGGCCGTGTGGCCGGATTTCGGTCGATGACCGAATGGAAGGCCATGTGGCCGGGTATATGGGATAAAACTTGATGACTAAATATATTTATAAAATATTGATTACCTGCATAGGAAACTACAGCCATAAATAGGTTCCTTTTTGCTCTACCCTTGCATTCCACATACCACATAGCAAATGCAAGCATAGGATGGGAAAATGTGGCCAGTACAAACCGTACTGAAAATTAACGACAGGTTGGACGACTTCTACCGCGACGATGGTGGAAGCTAGATGGACTAGGAAGCCTCGTTCCTATACGCAAGTTTGGATGAGAAGATGAAGACGAAGACGGAGTCTTCGCCCGCTGCTACAACAACTTTGATGATGCCTGTGAAGGAGGAGCCTTCACTCGTTGACGCTCTAACGGCCGACTCCAGCGTCGATAGGTGTGCGTTACCGATATAGTTTGTACTAGGTGGTGTTTCCCATGTGATGTAATGACTGTAAATCTGTACTACCGCGTTGTTATGAACTATGGTAACAACTGAATAATGATAATGTGATGGTTTGAGACTTTTGGACTATCACATTATGAGGTATCTGCGGATTTCCATTCGAGAAAATCGCGGGTCATTTCAGTTGGTATCAGAGCCATACTTGCCTGTAGGACCAAACACTAGAATAGAAGCCAAAATTCTTGTTTTGTTGGTAGAACTATAAGTGCTAACACTTGTTTCCCCCTCTCTGCCTTGAGCTCTAAGCTAATTAACCTACCCCTTTTGGAAAGTTGACCTATAGAAAACAATTTCCCCCTTATACTTGCCTACGCCAGATCGGTAGTTGTGTGAGGCATGAAGGCTTGGGAGTCGCCTTAAGTCAACACTATGCATATAGGAGTTGTAATGCTTGCCTGATGTCTGGATCTTTGTTATTTTGCTTGTTGCTTTTATGCTTCTTATTATCTGAGTGTAAGTTATAAAAGATGTTTTCGTGTGAGACTCCAGGTTTTGGATAACCTTTACAGGCTAAACCCAAGCCGCCCTATGACTAAGTAAGAGACCCCAACTAACAGAGTGGGAAAGATAAAGCCGATGCATCATGTCTTTTGAGACCATTTCAAAAATTGCTTTCGGCTTTCCAAACAAACAAGATTTCAAAACTCTCCTCCCTTCTTTTTGGTGGAAAAATGTCTCTTCTTTCACAAAAGCTATTCTATTTCAAAGGAAACCAATTTAAAAAGTTTTCAAAAGGTTTTCCCATTTTCAAAAGAAAATAGATTTGTTCTCCTCCCAAACTGTTTCCCTTCAAAAACTATTTGCGAAGTAGTGTGAAAACAGTTTTCTTTTCAAAAGTATTTTCAAAACTCGTTTTTAGGAAACCAAGTTTTGCTTTCACTCAGCAAAATGTTTTCGAACCAAAGGTTCTTGGCTCGATTTTGTTTTTAAATTATTTTGATTTCAAACTGAGAGCCAAGTTCCCTTTCCAAAAATCAATCCTACTTTCAAAAAATGCTTTGCAACTGTTTTATCAAGCAAAACCTTTGCAAAAAGGATGTCTTTGTAACTGTTTTAAAAAGTATTTGTCAAACAAAAAGAGTTCTTCCAAAATGTATTTCAAAAGTTGTTTTAAAAATGGTTTCTGAATACAAAGTTGTTTGCGAAATCTTTGCTTTTCAAAAGGCACGGTTTAAAATCAATTTCAAAACTAGTTTTGTTTGTTTCAAAGCAAAAGGGAGCAGCGCCCCGTTTCAAAAAACAGTTCTGCTTTCGAACCGCTTGCTTCAAAACTTTTAAAAATAAAATGGATGTGTTTTGTTCTCGAAAACAAAACGACTTTCAAAAGACTTATTGCAAAACCTGTGTCGATTTCAAACATTTTCAAAACTCGACTTGGATTTAAAAAGTTTTGCAAAACGTTTCTTTGAAAGAATTTAGAAACTACGGTTCTCGCTATTTCAAAACCTCTTTTAACCAAACACTTGTCTTGAAAAGTTTTCCAAAATGATTTGATTTCAAAAAAGGCTCAAACGCTCTTGAAAAATCTTTTCAAAAAGAGTTTGGAAAACAAAAAGACCTCTTAAAAAGCTTTGGTTTTATAAACTAAAAACTTATTTTGAACCTTTTAAAAAAGCTCTATGTAAAGCTTGTTTCAGTTTCAAAAACAAAATGGGTTGTGACCTATTTTCAAAACGTCCTTGTTTAATTTCAAAATTCAAAGGTCGCTACCCTCTTCTTGCAAAAATTACAAAACAAAGGATTTTAAAATTATATTCCACAAAGAAAACTTTTTAAATGATTTTTAAAGGTTTTCCCTCCTCTCTCCCTCTAGCTTGGGATATCGAGTTGTTGACGGTAACTTTTGGTAGTGTGTCGTGCCTATTACCCACGACGCCACGACGAAACCTGGGGCCCCATGTGTGATGCATCCACATGGCTTGCTGCCGGACGTACGCTGGTATTGAGGTATGAGACCATGATCGCTCCGAGTGATACCTGCGTACCATAGAGATCTTAAGCTTAGCTTCAAAACCACTTTCAAAAGTGTCCATTTGAAAAAAAATGGTTTTACTTAAAAACAAAGGTGGTTTTGGATTTCGAAGATCCTCCTTCAAAAGCCTTGATTTGATTTAATAGAGATTTCAAAACCCCAAAAATTTTGGCTCAAACAATCTTGTTTTGGTAAAACTATTGAAAGAAAAGAGGTTTTTATTTGAAGCAAAAGTTGTGCTGGTTTCAAAAATCCTCCTTCCAACGTCTTGTTTTGATTTAGCAATGTTTTAAAGCCAGAGTCTTGTTTTACTAAAACTTTCGAAAGAAAAAGTTTGTGAAAAGTTTTTGAAGAGATTTCTTTCAAATAAAACTATTTTGCCTTCAAAACCTGTGACCCTTTTTAATGTTTTGAAAACCTTGCCTTTATTTCAAAATGTTACTTGAAAAGAAGTTTTCAAAACTATTGTTGGTGTTTCTTTTGAAAAGTTTGAGAAAATCTCCCTTCTTTCAAACAATCGTTTCAAAAGAAAGAGTTTACAAAAATTGAATTTCAAAAGTTTTCAAAATGTCTTATGAAAACATAAAGGTTTTGGTTTCAAAAATCCAAAACCGACTTCAAAATGGATTTGGTATTGAAAAATTGTTTTTCAAAGGAAATGAGTTTTCACAAATGGTGTCTGATTTTGTTTTACAAAACGCGGTGCATGAAAAATGATTTCAAAATTGCATCTGAAACTTGTTTTCCAAAACTGTGGTTTACAAAATGCTTACAAAATGGTGTTTGAAATAATTTCTCAAAACAGGGATTTGCAAAAATAAAATGCTTTCAAAATGTTTTGGAACTTGGTTTGCGAAAGGCTTCAAAACCTCCCCTACCTATGTTTTGAACTTTAGCTTTTCCTCAAAAGACCCTGTTTTAGCAAACGACTATTATCAGTTTGAGAAAATAAACCCTCTTCTTCCAAACCGTTTTATTGCGAACTATTTCATAAAAAGATCCTTGTCAAACACCCTACTTCAAAAGCTTTTTGCAAAATGTTTTTGCTTAAAAAGGTCTTTACCTAAAAACCCTTCTCAAAAGACCCCTTTTCAAAATGCATTAGTGCATATAGGTTTCCCAACGAAAACCATCAACCCTAGGTCAAGCCTACTAGTTCAACCTTCTTGTGACAGAGACCCCTAAATCTCGGGGACGAGATTCCTGTAAGGGGGGTGGTCTGTAACATCCCGGGTTTTTCACCAACCAAAAATACGAGCTTTTTAAAACTTTTTCCTGCAATGTGTGAAGCATGTAGTTGCTAGGTCAAACGCTAGTCAACGTATCATTCTTTACTCACGAAACGTGGCATACATATAGTTTTGCTTGTAGGAGAGTGCCCGTGTTCTCGAGTCGGTCTAAGGTTTCTTAGTTGTTTCGGAGTTAGAGAGCGCAGATCCATAGCTATGTCTCTTTAAAATCCTTCGTCGAATATCCTCCTTCGTCTCTTTCAACAACCTTCAGTCTTTTCCAAACTCCTTTGGACTCCACCCAACCTCTCTCGAGTTTCCCTCAAATGTTTATCAGAACCCCATCGAACCACTGAATCTGATTCCACCGAACTTGACCTCTAAATTCCCCTTGATTCCCTTGTTCCAACTCCGAACCCTCCAAGTCATAATATTTCTTGGACAAGAAAGATCCTTTTCTTCTTTTCCATCAAATCATATTTGAATGCGCCATCCGAATTTCTCTAAATTTCTCCCAAACTCCTTTTGAATCTCTCCCACTTCTCCTTAGCAAAAATGGGAAGAACCTCCCTCTCTTGGGCCTAAACTACCTCTCCTCCTCGCACCCAACCGACCGGGCCCAATCAGCTCCCCAAGCCCAGCTGGCCCAACTCCTCTCTATTCTCTCCCTCCCCTCCAACCTAATCGGCCCTCTTGGCCCAACCCGAGCATCAAGCCCGAAGGCCCGCTCGCCTTCTCCCCCACCTCCTGCGCAGGCCTGCCTTGACCTGGCCCAGCTCGCCCTCACCCCCGGCCTGCCCTGCGCGCCCCGGCCCAATGCCCGCGCGCGAGGCCTGCTGGCCCAACTCGCACCCCCCAAACCCTAAGGACAGAGGCGCCCAGCTCCTCCCAGGCGGCGCCGCCGCCGCTCAGCGGCAGAGCCGCGTCCCCCGCGCCCTACCTGCCTCGGCGTTCGTACCTTGGCTCCAGATCCATCGCCGCATGTCCCGTTCACGGCACGGATGACGAGGATCATCGCCCAGCTTCTGAAACCCTAGCCGCTCGCCATAAATAGTGCGGCCGCTGCCCTCCTCTCCGTCTTCTCCACCTGCGTCGCCGCCATCCCCTTCTCCTCTTCTTCTGTCATCGCACCGCGCTGCCGGTCGCTCACCCAGCGTCGTGGCTGCGGACACGCTGCCGCCGCGCCGTTGCCTTGTGCATTCGGTTGTAGCCGGGCGCTGGCCGCGTCCAAGGCTGTGCCACGCAGAGCGCTCGCCGCGCTGGCCACCTCGCCCGCCGGGTTCACCTCAACGCCGCTTCAGCGCTCTGGCTCCTTCTCATCGTGGACGCCGAGCGATGCTGCCAGCATCTCTCTTCTTCGCGCCCCCACCGCACTCTGCCTCTCCGTCGAAGCCGCGCCCTGCCGCCTCCAGCAGGCCGTGGCCGCCCTCCATCGCGCCTACGCCAACCAGGGCTGTGACCGCGTCCGCACCGACCGCAGCCCGGTGGCTAAGGCCATGCCTTGCCAATTCCATGGTGGCCATGGTCACGCGCGGCCGACCGAAAGCCGGCCAGGGACGAGCCAGCTGACCGCACCGTGCTGTTCGGCCGGCTGTGCCTGCTTCACCCTTGACTGCGTCGAGCCTCCACCACCACGGCACCATCTCCTCACCAGAGCACGTCTGCACCATCGGTGAGCCTCAGCTCTCATAAAGCTCTGCCTTTTCCCCTTCACCGTCGTCAATATCTGAGCACTGGCCTTCGTGCCACTGTATACACCGCTGCAGGAAGGCTGCCGGGCTTGCAACGCCCCCACCAGAGCTTTGTCACCCTCCGGCCACCTCCTGGACACTTTCTGCCGCGTTCGGCCAAGCCGCAGCAGCCATGATGACCGTGACGGCGAGCGCCAACAATTCGGCAAGGCTGCGCGTCGCAGTCGGCAAGGTCGCGCATCGCTGTTCGGTCGATGGCGCCCTGCTGTCCAGACGTGTGCGCGCAGCTGATTCGGCCGACTGCGCGCAGCAGTTCAGCCAAGGCGTGCCCAGCTGACCGGACGACCACGCGCAACGGTTCGGTCGATGGCGCGCTGCCATTCGGCCAAGGGTGCGCTCGCTACCCTCGGTATCGCTTCGCTGAAGCCCGTCCTTCGTGCCATCGTCAAGGTCGAACATTGAACCCTCATCGACGCCATCCTCGACGTCGACACAACTCCATTTATTTCTATCTTCATATTGTGTTGTCATCACTCTATCTTCGTATACTTGCCTGCGCCGAGCCTTCGTGCCGGTCGATCCCTATGCTATGAATATGTGCTACTCTATGGTTATGGTCGTGTGATAGTCGTTGTTGCATTTATGTCATTGGCGGTAGACCGTGCCTTCCAGCCGGTTCTTTGTTTGTCTGTGGATCGTGCCTTCGAGCCGGTCGAGAGGTCCTCCCTCGCTCGGACATTGCGATCGTGGGTTCATCCCGCCGTGGTCGTAACGCTGAGCGTAACTCGCCTCTCGTAGTCTTAGTCGTTGTTTTGGATTTCGTTGACTCCGTTGCGACATGAGCGTCAGCTCCTATCCTTAGCCCTAAGACGTGGCCACTGTAGGCTTGATATCGGAAGCGATATCAATGCGGATATTACCCGCACGCAAAGAGCCTTCTGTGACCAAGTCTAGTGGGAGAAGGGCAAGGAGATGATGAACGGAGGACGATGGGTGCCAACTTGTTTGGGTGAAGCTCATGGCGCGAGTTTGCCTCGCCATGACCAACGGGCTTCACCTATTTTTGTCGTGCTTTCTGTCCTAGCCACCTCGTATGCTTGCACTGCCTCGACCATTGCATTCCTTCGGCTCCCGCAGTGACAACCGCACCGCTACGAGCCGCAGGAATAGCGTTGTGCTGATTTAGTTGCACGGAGGTCGTGGTGCCCTACAAGCTGGTTTTGGTCGAGCGTCTCTCATTCTTGGCTACCGTCCTTGCCATGGCGTGTTGGTCAATTGAATGCGGAGATCGCTCTTCTCTTTTCTCCCTTTTGATTTGATCTTCGCCGATCCAGTAAGGTGTGGATCGAGCCCTTTTGTTTCTCGCTTCAATCACTGTCGATTGCAATGACCGTGGATCGAAGCCTCGCGGAACCAAGTTCCTCACCTTTAGTCTATCTCTTTTGCGCGTTAGTCGTGTTTTTGTAGTAGTATTGCTCTCTTGATCACATTCCTGCGATTCCAGTCTACTGTTATGGCGTGTGGATCAAAGGAGGGTGGATCCTTGTTTCTCTTTCTCTTTTGCTTTTGCTCCCTTGTGCTTGAGCCCTCGTATGCTTGTACCTATTCTAGACCATAGCACTCCTAGATCGTCGCGGTGACAACCGCACCGCTGTAGATCTTAGGAGTGTCTGGTGCCATTTAGTGCACACGAGTCGAGGTACCCTATGAGTGGTTTAAGTGCTTGTGTTCTCGGTATGTCGCTCCCTTCGATGCCCGCCTTTGCCATGGCGCATGCATAGAAGGAAGTGAGACTACCCTTGCTTCTCTTTTTCCTTCATGTTTTGTTCCCTCTTCTTGGTTCTCGTCGAATACAATGGCGTATGGATCGAGCAAGAGATCGGAAACTTTCTCCTATTCCCTTGATGGCCGCTCTATTCGATCCCGTCCGTAGCCATGATGATGGATCAAAGATCGGACCCTTGTTCTAGTCGGCAAAGCTAAGGTCCATGTCATGATCTCGGTTCCGTGCAAGTCGACCCGATCGACCGTAGGAAAACATTTACACCGAGAACATGTCATAGACGTGCTTAGCTGAGTTCCTTCCTTCGCCTCTTTCAAGCCCGAGGAAAACGAACTCGCTTTGTGAGGGCTAGTGTTGTTCTTGCAGGATGTTTGCTTAAGTCAGGATCAGGTCTCAACCATTTCACTTGAGCAGTATAGGTCGACTCGGCCGGCCCGGGAAGTACGAGCAAGGTTGTGACTTGAGCTTGTGCTTAGCAAGCATCCGCTCCCTCGTCCCTTCGAGCCCGAGGATCGGATGTCCTCCGCGAGGGCTGAGTCCTTTCTCAGTTTAGTGTCCTTCGAGTCTTTTCGAGTCTAGCTGTCGCGTCAGTGTTTTGATTTGCCCTTTTGTCTTGTTTGCCGGTCTCACGAGGTAGTTGTGTCGGGAGCAACGTTGGCCGATCTGGACCCTGTTGGAGGAGACCGAGGGCGACACCAGGACCCGAGGAGAATGGCTACGAGGACATCAGAGATCTTGGACTAACAACGTAACAGGTGCCACAGCCCATCCAACCTCGTAGAATCCTATTAGACATGCAATAATGTAGCTGCTAGTGCTTTACTTTTTGCAAATGAACTGTGATAGGTTGCATGTTAGATTGCTTGTGAAGCCTATACCTTGACGCAACCCTTTCCCCTGCACACCCGCTGTTAGGCTAGACACCTCTTACTTTACATACTTGCTACTCGCCTCTACTACGCATTATATCTGTGATGTGATGCTTGATGGATGTTTGCTTGTGAGTGGCTAAGGCATATGGTGCCGTGATAACGGGATGATGGCTTGGGGAGATCTTGGCGTGTGTCTTGGGTGCGTGTGGTGAGGGTTGAGTCAATTGGACAGGATCTACGATGAGTCCGGTGACGAGTCTTGCCGAGGGGATGTGACCTGGGCATTCCCTGGGGAGTACCTGTGGCGGGTACATTGTGATCTTGAGAAGAGGTCCTGGGGAGGAGTGTCTTCGTGTGACGAATCCCCGGGATAGAGGTGTTGTGTCAGCACGGGGGCGATGGAAGCCCCGAGGAGGAGATATCCTGTTCAGTCCTTAGGACTTATTGCGCTGGGGTGATCAGACCATAGTACCTTCGTGCGCACCACTTGTTCTTGTATGGGCGGGGACCGTTCCTACCCCCTGGGCGAAACGATGCCATTACTGCTAGGCTGGAAGGTGATAAGTGTAGGGAGGTAAGGGCTGAAGACCCACACCCTCCTAAGACAACGTGGTGTTTTATTTGGTATGCCAGGATCCACGTCTCACAGTCTCAGCGTTACGGTGGATTTCCACCGGGGTGCCCCAGGGCTGAGTGGTAGGATGGCATCATTGCAGATTAGGGGGAAGTTCAGAATCAGCTTAGACGAGCCGGATCGTCGAGGATAGCTAACCTGTGGTTCCAGGCGTACATGCTCTGCAGAGTCGATCGATCTATACGTATAGTTGTGTCCATGGTCATGGACAACACTATGGTGCTCAGTTTCCCTCGGAGATAGTGAGAGGTGTCCTTTCTTCTTCTCCCCCTGGGTTTGATAGGTCCGGCGCTGGCCGTTGAGGCAAGGTACGAGTGGGAGTCATCCTTGTCGCCTAGAGAGTGAGAGTGTGGTGAGATGTGTATGTGTGTGGATGGGATGGATGGATGGATGGATGGCCGTGTGGCCGGATGTTCGGTCGATGACCGAATGGAAGGCCATGTGGCCGGGTATATGGGATAAAACTTGATGACTAAATATATTTATAAAATATTGATTACCTGCATAGGAAAACTACAGCCATAAATAGGTTCCTTTTTGCTCTACCCTTGCATTCCACATACCACATAGCAAATGCAAGCATAGGATGGGAAAATGTGGCCAGTACAAACCGTACTGAAAATTAACGACAGGTTGGACGACTTCTACCGCGACGATGGTGGAAGCTAGTTGGACTAGGAAGCCTCGTTCCTATACGCAAGTTTGGATGAGAAGATGAAGACGAAGACGGAGTCTTCGCCCGCTGCTACAACAACTTTGATGATGCCCGTGAAGGAGGAGCCTTCACTCGCCGACGCTGTACGCCGACTCCAGCGTCGATAGGTGTGCGTTACCGATATAGTTTGTACTAGGTGGTGTTTCCCATGTGATGTAATGACTTGTAAATCTGTACTACCGCGTTGTATGAACTATGGTAACAACTGAATAATGATAAAGTGAAGGTTTGAGACTTTTGGACTATCACATTATGAGGTATCTGCGGATTTCCATTCGAGGAAATCGCGGGTCATTTCATAGGTGTGTAGAGAAGATTATGACCGGGTTTAGGATAGATGGTCGTACTATTAAGAGGAGCAAACTTGTTTGCATATCGGTCATCTAGTGCCACTTGAGCAATCTAACTTTGCGATGTTGCTAGGATCGAGTGGCGCGGTAAGAGCAAGTGAAAATCCTTTGAAAATGATTGTGAAAATGCTAACACACATGCACATGTCGTTGTACACTTGGTGGTGTTAGCACATTTGCAAAGGAGAAGTTGTTGGAGTTGATTTGGATCAACACAGAGAAGAAAATGAAGTTTTCTGAGTGTGGTCGGTAGTACCCGCCCAGGGGGTCGTTAGTACGCCCATGGGTGTTGCGTGCAACCTTCTCTGTGTTGGGTCTGAAGTGACCTGGCGGTTGTACCGCCATAGGGTCGGTTGTACCAACCCTCGCTAGTACCGACCAGAGGGTCGGTGGTACCGTGGTCCTGAAGGGTTTTGTAGGCTCTCTGTGTTGAGCTGAGTTTGGCCTGCCGGTAGTACCGCCATAGGGTCGGTACTACCGACCGTTGGAGGTTTCGAGGTGTGAGGAGTTTGGAGGCTCTCTGGAAGTGGCCAGTTTTGGCCTGTCGGTAGTACCGCCATAAGGGCCGGTACTACCGACCGTTGATATGACCGAGGTCTGGAGATCTGGGAGCTCTCTGTGTAATCCTAGATTGGCCTGTCGGTAGTACCACCATAGGGCCGGTTGAAAGGTCCGAATGGCTAGAGGGGGGGTGAATAGCCAATTCAAAAATCTAGAAACCTGAAACTCAAAGCTCAAAACGAGTATCAGATTGCACAGTCGGTACTACCGACTATAGGGGCCGGTACTACCGAGGTCGGTACTACCGGCTCTACAGGTCGGTACTACCGACAACCTAAAAACTGCTACGAGATCGAGATAGAGAAGATGCAAAAGTGGATCTAGCACATACCAATATTTCCTTAGATGAAGTTTATACCTTATCCAAGAAGTGGCTCCTCCCCAAAGAGTAGATCGAGCCTTCCCACACCTAAGAACGAGAGAGGAGGGAGGAAGAACGCGAAGAACACGAGTGCAAACAAAATATCCAAGGATGCAAAATCAACAAGCACACGAGACACAAGATTTAATCCGAGGTTCGGCCACTTCACTAAGAAGCGCCTACGTCCCCGTTGTTGAGGTGACCACGAAGGTCGGAGTCTCTTTCACCTCCTTGCCTCACTCAAGCAACCACAAAGGCTAGTTGAGTTTCTTCACTAAGAATCAGAGGGTAATACAAACACTTCGGAGTGCCCTCACAAATGAGTCAATCACGGGCAACGACCGAAGAACACCTAACCGGCTAGAGTTCCAAGAACTCAAGAGTAAAGAACACAAATCAAGCCGGAGAGATGTTGGATCCAAGTGCTCAAGACGTAGATCGATGCTTCTCACTCTCTAATCTCACTTCCCTAGCTCAAAGCTTGCAAGAGATTCACTCTAGAATCAAAGGGGGAGAGAGAGGAGGTTAGTCAACACTTGGGAGCTCTCTTTCTTGAGTTTGGGCGCAAAGAATGGGAGAGGTGACCGTTGGGAGCCGGCCGAGCGGCTACTTAAACAAGTCAACTGCGCCACGGTCGGTAGTACCGACCCCATAGGTCGGTAGTACCGAGGGTCGGTAGTACCGGCCTTATGGCGGTACTACCTCTAGGCCAAAACTCCTCGAACAGAGAGTTTGCGCGCTGTCTACAGAGGGTCGGTAGTAGGGTCGGTACTACCGGCCTCAGGGTCGGTAGTAGGGTCGGTACTACCGAGGTTATGGCGGTACTACCTCTAGGCCAAAACTAGATCTACACAGAGAGCCTGAAAAACCACTTCAAACCTCGGTACTACCGACACCCTGGTCGGTACTACCGAGCCAGGTACTACCGAGGTTATGGCGGTACTACCGGTAGGCCAAAAACTCCCCCGAACAGAGAGTTTTGCGATCTGCTCATGGAGGGGTCGGTAGTACCGAGGTTATGGCGGTACTACCGGCCTCAGGGTCGGTAGTAGGGTCGGTACTACCTCTAGGCCAAAACTGACCTCCGCGCTAAAACGACCATAACTCTTAGCTCCGAACTCCGATTTCGATGATCTTGGACATTTTGGAAAGCTTATTCAGAGGGCTACACATCCCACATGAATACAATTCCAAATCACAAAGGATTAGTACAGAATTCCAATCCAAGATCCATCGCTTCTCTTTTTCAAACAAAGACTTCTCCGGAAACTTCTCCGAGTTGATTCAATTCAACTCCAACACCTCTCCTTTGCAAATGTGCCAACACCACCAAGTGTATACAACCTTGTGCATGTGTGTTAGCATTTTCACAAACATTTTTCAAAGGATTTTCACTTGCTCTCACCACGCCACTCGATCCTAGTAACAACGCAAAGTTAGATCGCTCAAGGTGGCACTAGAAGTTAGACGTCATGAGCACTTTTCACCACATCTAGCTAGCCTAATTTATATCCCTCTTGATAGTCCGGCTTGCCTATACTCAAGATCAAAAGAGAGAAATAATCTACCACTTGAGCAAGGCATCTTTTCTCTTCTTCATTTCACCAATGGTAGAGCACTTGATCACATGAGTGCTTGTGGCCGTCACCATCCTCCATGGTTGCCACCTTGCTAGCTCCACCAATGGCTTGGTCATAATCCTTTTCCATTAGCTACACACATGCTTCATAAAAGGATTAGACCAAAATAGGTTTCATCAATTAACCAAAACCAAACTAGGGCTTTCAATCTCCCCCTTTTTGGTAATTGATGACAACCTATACAAAGATATGTAATTTAAGTTTGAGTAACCACATTGATAGTATTGGCTCCCCCTACATATGTGCTATAGAGTTTGGTTCTAAAATTGGCACATATGTATAGATATGAAATATGGGTGAGCAACACTATCAATGATGATGCTAAGGCATAAGAATGGACCTTTGAAGCGTGATACCAATCGGAGTGCACAAGTTATACCATCCTTAGCATCATTATTCACTAGACATACATCAAAACTCAAGAACCCCATGAGATCAACATTTATAATAAGATTCTTGAGCAACTTGAAACAACAATATGTCTAGTTGCAATCCTATACATGCTAATTAAACAATTTATCAATCAAGTCTTATCACTAGCATTCATCACATAAGCATGAATATCAATATAAATAGCTTATGCAATGCAACAAACATATGAATATGCACATTTCAAATGCAACATACATGTTTATGAGCTTGCTCCCCCTATTTGTATGCTCAAATTTTAAGTGTTCAAGCTTCGAGCCACTTGAGACTTTTATCCCCTTTTATCCCCTTTGTTTTGTTACTCCCCCTTCCACTAGCATATATCTTTGTAGCACTTTCTTTCTCCCCCTTTGTCAACAATTATCATAAAGGTGGAACAAAATTTTAAAGGAAGGAGGCAACTATTAGCATGAGATACATGTGAGGAGATTGAACTAAGTCAAGTTGTGGCTTAATCTAGCTTATGAACATAAGGTATTTAACACGGTTTGCTCTAGAGTAAGCTTCTTCACACATCTTACAATGGTTATCTTACTCACGTTGGTTAGACACATTTTGCTCACTTACTAGATCAAACACTAGAGTTACAAGCTCACAAACAAGTTATATGCTACCACTAGATCAAGTCAAACATAGAAGCAATAGTGGTACCATATATACTTCAAAGTCATTTGATTTACCATGAATGAACCTAGATAAGCAATGTGATGGCTATATGAACTAGAGCACAACCTAATAAGAATGAATGCACATGCCAAACAATTTCACCTTTGCTTTGTCGGAGGAGAGGCATGTCATATGTGGAGGTGCATTCAACTCATGTTGGAGAAGTCTAGGATATTCAATTCATTCCTTAGCTTGCAAAACCTTCTCTCATCTAGTGGCTTGGTGAAGATATCGGCAAGTTGATCATCGGTGCCCACACTTTCAATAGATATGTCTTTCTTTGCTTGATGATCTCTAATGAAGTGATGCCTTATGTCAATGTGCTTTGTTCTTGAATGTTGAACCGGGTTGGTGGCTATTTTGACGGCGCTCTCATTATCACATAGCAATGGAACTTGTCCAAACTTGACTCCATAATCTTGCAATGTAGCTTTCATCCATAACAATGTGCACAACAACTACCCGCGGATATGTATTCGGCTTCGGCGGTAGAGAGTGCAACACTATTTTGCTTCTTTGATGACCATGAGACAAGTGATCTTCCAAGCAATTGACAAGTGCCCGATGTGCTCTTCCTATCCACCTTGCATCCCGCATAGTCGGAATCCGAGTATCCAATTAATTCAAATTGAGAGCCCTTGGGATACCATAGTCCAACATTTGGAGTGTGCTTCAAATATCTCAATATTCTTTTGGTTGCCTTCAAATGACTTTCCCTTGGAGAAGCTTGGAACCTTGCACACATGCACACACTAAACATAACATCCGGTCTTGATGCGGTCACATAAAGTAAGCTTCCAATCATTGACCGATATAACTTTTGATCTACCATGTCACCACTAGAGTCACTATCCAAATGTCCATTTGTGCCCATTGGAGTGGTTATTGCTTTAGCTTCATCTAACCCAAACTTCTTGAGCATGTCCTTGATGTACTTGCCTTGACTAACGAAAGTGCCTTTCTTCATTTGCTTGATTTGTAGACCAAGGAAGTAACTAAGCTCTCCAATCATAGACATCTCAAATTCTTTAGCCATCATCTCCCCAAACTCTTCACAAAAGTCTTGGTTGGTTGATCCAAAGATAATGTCATCCACATAGATTTGCAACACAAACAAGCTACTTCCAATCTTCTTGGTGAAGAGAGTGGTGTCAACCTTTCCAATCTTGAACCCTTTTGCTAACAAGAAGTCCCTCAATCTTTCATACCAAGCTCTAGGTGCTTGCTTCAACCCATATAGTGCCTTCTTGAGCTTGTACACATGGTTGGGCTTCTTCAAGTCTTCAAACCCGGGAGGTTGCTCAACATACACTAACTCATTGATGAATCCATTGAGAAAAGCACTTTTCACATCCATTTGATAGAGCTTGATGTTGTGAGCACAAGCATATGCAAGAAGGATTCTAATGGCTTCCAATCTAGCAACCGGTGCAAAGGTTTCTCCAAAGTCAATGCCTTCCATTTGAGTGTATCCTTGTGCAACCAATCTTGCTTTGTTCCTTACAACAATGCCATCTTCATCTTGCTTGTTCCGGAAGACCCATCTTGTACCAATAACATTTGTGTTCTTTGGTCTTTCCACTAACTCCCAAACATCATTGCGGGTGAAGTTGTTCAACTCTTCATGCATTGCATTCACCCAATCAACATCCATCAAAGCTTCATCAATCTTGGTTGGCTCAATAGATGATACAAATGAGTAGTGTTCACAAAATGAAGCCAATCTTGATCTTGTTTGCACACCTCTTCTTATGTCACCAACAATTTGATCTAAAGGATGATCTCTTGCAATGTGTGTTGGTTGTAGCACTTGTTGCGGTTGGACACTTGCACTTGCACTTGATGAGCCACTTGAGAGCTACTAGCATCTTGTTGATCATGAGAACCACTAGAGCTTGCAACATCATTGCCATGCATGGTTGGAGGTGAGAGCACTTGATCTTTGTCATCTTCAATGTCAATCACTTGCTTTGGCCTAATATCACCAATGTCCATGTTCTTCATAGCTTCGCCAATTGTGTTCCTCTCACATCATCTAGATTATCTTGTTCTTCATGTGAGCCATTGGTTTCATCAAACTCAACATCATGGACTTCTTCAACGATTCTTGATGTGTTGTTCCACACTCTATAGGCTTTGCTTGTAGTGGAGTAACCAAGAAGTGTCCCTTCATCACATTTCTTCTCAAACTTTCCAAGTCTTGTGCCCTTCTTCAATATGTAACATTTGCACCCAAAGACCCGAAAGTAAGCAATGTTGGGCTTTCTATCATTGAGGAGCTCATATGGTGTCTTCTTCAATAGAGGGTGACAATAGAGTCGGTTGCTATAATAGCAAGCCGTGTTGATTGCTTCGGCCCAAAAAGAATCACTCACATTGTATTCACTAAGCATAGATCTTGACATATCAATGAGTGTCCTATTCTTCCTTTCAACTATCCCATTGGATTGAGGTGTATACTTGGCCGAGAATTGATGTTTGATTCCAAACTCATCACATAACTCATCAACTCTTGTGTTTCTAAACTCACTTCCATTGTCACTTCTCACTTTCTTGATTCTTCTATCAAACTCATTTTGACTTCTCTTGACAAAGGTTTTGAATACCCCAAACACTTCACTTTTGTCAACAAGAAAGAAGACCCATGTGTATCTTGTATAGTCATCCACTATCACAAAGCCATACTTGTTTCCCCCAATACTTGCATATGTAGTTGGTCCAAACAAGTCCATGTGCAACAACTCAAGTGCATGTGTAGTGCTCATCATTCCTTTGTTTGGATGGGTGTTTCCAACTTGCTTTCCCATTTGGCATGCACTACATAGCTTGTCCTTTCAAAGTGAACATCTTTTAGCCCTCTCACCATGTCATGCTTCACTAGCCTCTTTAGTTGCTTCATTCCAACATGTCCCAAGCGCCTATGCCATAGCCAACCCATGCTTGATTTGGTGAATAAGCATGTTGTCAATTGAGCTTCACTAGCATCAAAGTCCACCAAATAGAGGTTCTCATATCTAAATCCTTTGAAGATCACATCACTTCCATCAACACTCACAATCTCCACATCATCAACACCAAATATGCATTTGAATCCCAAATCACACAATTGTGCCACTGACAACAGTTGAAGTTGAGAGATTCCACTAATAGCACATTGGAGATGCTCAAGTCATTTGATATTGCAATCTTTCCCAAGCCTTTGACCTTGCCTTTCTTGTTGTCACCAAATGTGATAGCATTTGCATGATCATTGCCACTAGTGTTGATTGATTTGAACATTCTACCATCTCCGGTCATGTGTTGAGTGCACCCACTATCAAGCACCCAATGCCTTCCTCCGGCTTTGTAATTAACCTACAAAAAGGATCAATTCTTTTTAGGTACCCAAATCTTTTTGGGTCCTCCAAGGTTAGTAACCAAGCTCTTGGGCACCCAAATTGCCTTCTTCTTTGGGCCAACCATGGGTGCACCAATGTACTTAGCCTTCACACCATTAGTGCCCTTAGTAAGCATATAACAAGAATCAAAGCGAATAGATGTAACATGAGCATGCTTCTTGTTTTTATTCTTGTTAAAGCAATGTTGTTCTATATGCCCGGATTGCTTGCAACTATTGCAAAACCGACCGTTGCTCTTCACAAAACGAGTCTTGTGAGGAACAAAAGCCGCCTTGCCCTTCTTGGGGGTATAGCCAAGTCCCTCCTTGTTGAGTGGAGACCTTTGGCTACCCAAGCACTTAAGCAAGCGGGCATCTCCACCATAGGCATTGCCTAAGGCATGAGTGAGCTCATTAACCTTGTTCTTAAGGTTCTTATTTTCTACTACTAATGATGAGTTACATGTAGTAGAAGTAGACATTTTAATTGAGCTAGATGATGATGATGCATTGATAGGAGCAACAATAATAGGAGTGTAAAAAGATTCATCAAGTATATCACAAGTTACTCCTACATTGCATGTCTCCACAACATCCTCAATCTTACTTTGATCAAGGAGGGAGGATTGGGCTTCCTTAAGCCTAGTGTGAGCTTGATCAAGCTTCTCATGGGCTTCCTCTAGCCTCTCATGAGTAGACTTGAGCTCATCAAAGGATTGCTCAAGAGCCTTGTTGGCCTTGCGCAATTCTTTGCACTCCTTCCTCTTAGTCTCAATGTAAGAGTGAGCATCTCGTAGCATGCTTATGAGGTCCTCCTTTGAGTACTCCTCATCATCATCACTCTCACTCTCACTCTCATCGGATGATACCTTAGTGGCCTTAGCCATGAAGCATGTCGATGGAGCGTCGAAGATAGAAGGCTTGCTTGAGATAGCAAGACTAGCCATAGCCTTCTTCTTGGTGGTCTTCCTCTCATCATCACTAGAATCACCATCATCGCTTGAGGAAGCATCACTATCCCATGTCACAACATAGGATCCACCCTTCTTCTTTTCCTTCTTTCTTCTTCCTTCTTCTCCTTCTTGTTCTTCTTATGATCATCTTCATCATCACTAGATTGTGGACAATCCGCAATGAAGTGATCTTTGCTCTTGCATCGATAGCATCTTCTAGTTGAGCTCTTGTATGAATCTCTTTTCTTTCTTGCCCCAAAGCTCTTCTTCTTCATGAACTTGCCAAACTTCTTGACAAAGAGAGCTATTTCTTCATCATCAAACTCATTGTCGCTTGTGCTAGCTTCATCATCACTTTCCTCCTTCTTTGCTTTGCCCTTGCTCTTGATCTTGGAGGATGACGCCTTGAACGCCACAGTCTTCTTCTTCTTCTCTTCCTCTTGGGCTCCCCCATCCCGTTCCACACGGTATGTGTCTTGAGTGACCACATCACCTAGTACTTGGTTTGGGGTTACCGTATCCAACCCTTCTCTCACAAGGATTGTCACCAAGGTATCAAACCTAGGTGGCAAGCATCTCAAGAACTTGTGAGAAAAGTCCTTGTCATCCACCTTCTCACCCAACGCCTTCAAATCATTGACAATGACTTGCAACCGGTGAAACATCTCCGGTATGCTTTCATCATCTTGCATCTTGAAGGTGGCAAGCTTGTCTTTGAGAATGTAAAGCTTGGCACTCTTCACGGCCTTGGTGCCCTCATAGGTCTCCTCTAATCTTTCCCATATCTCACTTGCACGCTCGAGATTCTTGATTTGCTCAAAAACTTTGATGTCGAATGCTTCATAGAAAAGGTTGATTGCCACATCATTCCATTGAAGCTTCTCTTCTTCTCTTGGAGTTGGATCGGCGGAGTCAATCACAACAAAGTCATGCTCGATCACATCCCATATCTTCCTATTCATGCCCCTTGTGAACGCGCACATCTTCCGCTTCCAACAATCGAAGTTGGTGCCGTCAAAATGTGGTGGCTTCCCCATATAGTTGATTTGAGCCATTGCAACACCGGAGGTTGTAAATCCTCAAACAAACGGTGACTTGGCTCCGATACCACTTGAAAGGTCCGAATGGCTAGAGGGGGGGTGAATAGCCAATTCAAAAATCTAGAAACCTGAAACTCAAAGCTCAAAACGAGTATCAGATTGCACAGTCGGTACTACCGACTATAGGGGTCGGTACTACCGAGGTCGGTACTACCGACAACCTAAAAACTGCTACGAGATCGAGATAGAGAAGATGCAAAAGTGGATCTAGCACATACCAATATTTCCCTAGAAGATGTAGATGAAGTTTATACCTTATCCAAGAAGTGGCTCCTCCCCAAAGAGTAGATCGAGCCTTCCCACACCTAAGAACGAGAGAGGAGGGAGGAAGAACGCGAAGAACACGAGTGCAAACAAAATATCCAAGGATGCAAAATCAACAAGCACACGAGACACAAGATTTAATCCGAGGTTCGGCCACTTCACTAAGAAGCGCCTACGTCCCCGTTGTTGAGGTGACCACGAAGGTCGGAGTCTCTTTCACCTCCTTGCCTCACTCAAGCAACCACAAAGGCTAGTTGAGTTTCTTCACTAAGAATCAGAGGGTAATACAAACACTTCGGAGTGCCCTCACAAATGAGTCAATCACGGGCAACGACCGAAGAACACCTAACCGGCTAGAGTTCCAAGAACTCAAGAGTAAAGAACACAAATCAAGCCAGAGAGATGTTGGATCCAAGTGCTCAAGACGTAGATCGATGCTTCTCACTCTCTAATCTCACTTCCCTAGCTCAAAGCTTGCAAGAGATTCACTCTAGAATCAAAGGGGAGAGAGAGGAGGTTAGTCAACACTTGGGAGCTCTCTTTCTTGAGTTTGGGCGCAAAGAATGGGAGAGGTGACCGTTGGGAGCCGGCCGAGCGGCTACTTAAACAAGTCAACTGCGCCACGGTCGGTAGTACCGACCCCATAGGTCGGTAGTACCGAGGGTCGGTAGTACCGCCTTATGGCGGTACTACCTCTAGGCCAAAACTCCTCCGAACAGAGAGTTTGCGCGCTGTCTACAGAGGGGTCGGTAGTAGGGTCGGTACTACGGCCTCAGGGTCGGTAGTAGGGTCGGTACTACCGAGGTTATGGCGGTACTACCTCTAGGCCAAAACTAGATCTACACAGAGAGCCTGAAAAACCACTTCAACCTCGGTACTACCGACACCCTGGTCGGTACTACCGAGCCGGTACTACCGAGGTTATGGCGGTACTACCGGAGGCCAAAAACTCCCCCGAACAGAGAGTTTTGCGATCTGCTCATGGAGGGGTCGGTAGTACCGAGGTTATGGCGGTACTACCGGCCTCAGGGTCGGTAGTAGGGTCGGTACTACCTCTAGGCCAAAACTGACCTCCGCGCTAAAACGACCATAACTCTTAGCTCCGAACTCCGATTTCGATGATCTTGGACATTTTGGAAAGCTTATTCAGAGGGCTACACATCCCACATGAATACAAGTCCAAATCACAAAGGATTAGTACAGAATTCCAATCCAAGATCCATCGCTTCTCTTTTTCAAACAAAGACTTCTCCGGAAACTTCTCCGAGTTGATTCAATTCAACTCCAACACCTTCTCCTTTGCAAATGTGCCAACACCACCAAGTGTATACAACCTTGTGCATGTGTGTTAGCATTTTTCACAAACATTTTTCAAAGGATTTTCACTTGCTCTCACCACGCCACTCGATCCTAGTAACCGCGCAAAGTTAGATCGCTCAACGTGGCACTAGAAGTTAGACGTCATGAGCACTTTTCACCACATCTAGCTAGCCTAATTTATATCCCTCTTGATAGTCCGGCTTGCCTATACTCAAGATCAAAAGAGAGAAATAATCTACCACTTGAGCAAGGCATCTTTTCTCTTCTTCATTTCACCAATGGTAGAGCACTTGATCACATGAGTGCTTGTGGCCGTCACCATCCTCCATGGTTGCCACCTTGCTAGCTCCACCAATGGCTTGGTCATAATCCTTTTCCATTAGCTACACACATGCTTCATAAAAGGATTAGACCAAAATAGGTTTCATCAATTAACCAAAACCAAACTAGGGCTTTCCGTAAAGCCCGGTAGTACCGGCGTCGGTAGTACCGGCCTAGCAGCCCGGTAGTACCGACTGCCTGCTCTTTACAACTAGCTTGTGTTGCAACACTTATTCTTGTGCTAGTGTTTGTTGCTTAGTTTGTGTAACTAAGTTGAGCTCTCTAATTTGGCTTGTGTAGCCTTGTTATTGAGCATTGCTAGTGCTTAGGCTTTGTGCTTTGCTTGCTAGATTGCATAGGAGCTCCCCCGTGCTTGAAGTACTAGTTGCATAGGCTTGTGTACCTTGCTTCTAGAATTGGTTAGGTGAGCTCTAGCTAGCCCGACACCTTATTTGCAATGATTAGGATCTTTTGTAAGGTGTCATAGAGTATAGGTAGAGGGGTGTAGTCTTGGCTAGACCGATAGTTTTAATTCCGTATTTATTTCGGTTAGCCGCTCTGATTAAGTTTATTTTTAAAAAGGACTATTCACCCCCCCCCCCTCAAGTCCGCCATCTCGACCTTTCAGCCGCGATGCGCCCAGGCCTAGTTCTCCTCTTCCCTCCGCTGGCCCAACCCGAGCACCTGGCCCAAGACCGCTCGGCCTCCCTTCCCACCTCCTCTCCACTTGGCCCGCTCGCTCGCCGAGCCCGACCGGCCCAAGGCGCGGCTCGTATGGCCCCGCCGCGCGCCCCCTCCAAACCCTAGCTGGAGCGTCTCCCCAGCCGCCGCCGCCAAGGGCGAAACTGCGCGCACCCCTCCTGACGCCGCGGCACGGACGCCGATGCGTGCCACGCGTCCGCGTGTACGAAAGCCGAGGATCGTCGCCGTCCACAGAACCACGAACCCCCGGAACCCTAGCTGCAGCTGGCATATATGGATGCAAGCACCTCCACCCTTCCTGTTTCCTCCTCTGAGTCGCCACCACTCCTTCCTTATTCCTCCTCCAAGCCACCGCCGCTCACCTCCTGTCCGAGATCGTCGCTCCCCTCTTCCCATAACCGCGCCAAGCACTCCGACGCCACTGCTCCCTCTCTTTTTCTCCTCCACAGCAGCCGCTCCACCCCGCCCTCTTCTTCCCTCTCTGTTGCACGCCGCCGTGTCGATCGTGGTGGTCGTCGATGTGCAGCGTCGCGCCGTGTCGAGCGCCAGTCGCGTGCGTGCCCCCGGAGCTCGCGCTGGCCACCACATTGGAAGCCGCAACTGGACTTGAATGAGTTGGGCTCGCCACGACGCCGGCCATCGTTGGTGCTCCATGCCCCGCTGCACCGCGGCCAGGGAAGGAGCACCCCAGCCGGCCACCGTCATTCGCGCCAAGGCTGCGGCCGCAGCTGCGCTGGCCAGCCATCCAAGCCCCTATGGTGCTACCTCGCCACCAACGCTGTGGTGCTCTCCCCCAACATGCCATCGTCATCCCATTCGGCCGCGACGACGTCCTCCGTCCGCGACCGGTCGACACCGAGCTGCTGCAGTGGATTGGCCCAAGTCGCGCTGCTGCTGCGACACCCCGCCGTGGTCCTGTCCACCATGCCGACCACGCCCTCGCCGAGCTCCTTGCTGCTGGTGAGCCCCAACAACCAAAGTCCCCACTTTTTCCCTTCTCGCAGTCGTGCATCGAGCTGAGACCGGCCTTCGTGCCGCTGTCTGCACTTTTGCAGGAAGACTACGGCCTCGTCATACCCTCTGTCGGAGCCGAGGCGCCCTCCGGCTACTTGCTGCCACATCCGGGCCGCAGCGGCCAAGAAGACCTCTACGGCGAGTGCCAGCAGTTCGGTCAGGCCGTGCGCAGTGCTGTTCGGCCAAGGCGCGCAGCTGTTCGGTCGACGGCGCCGCTCCGCTGAAGCTCCATCTTCCGTGCCATCGTCAAGGTCTAACCTTTGGAACCCGTTGACGCCACCCTTGGACGTCGACACAAATCCCTTCATTTTGTTCATCTTCATACTGTTGTCATTCATACTGACTCATACATGATCTATATATGCCTGCGCCGAGCCTTCGTGCCGGTCTATCCCTATGCTATGGATATGTGCTACTCTTTGGTTGTGGTCATGTGATGGTCGTTGTTGTGTTTATGTCGTTGGCGGTAGACCGTGCCTTCCAGCCGGTCCTTGTTTGTTTTGTCTGAGGACCATGCCTTCGAGCCAGTCGAAGGATCATCCCTCGCTTGGACGTTGCGACCGTGGGTTCGTCCCGCCGTGGTCGTAACGCTGAGCGTAACTCGTTCCTCATGGTTGTAGTCGTTGTTATGTGATATGTGTTTGGTTGGCCTCGTAGTGCTACGAGCGTTAGCTCCTGACCCTAGCCCTAAGACGTGGCCACTGTGGGTTTGATATCGGTTCTGATATCAATGCAGATATTACCTGCACACAAAACCCCCCCTGTGGCCTAGTCTAGCAGGGACGAGCAATGGAAGGTGATGCTCGTAGAACGGCGGGTGTCGACAAGTTTGGGTGAAGCTCATGGTCGCGAGGTGACCCGCCATGGCCATCGGGCTCCATCCATTTGACTCTTTTCTGTCCCGACCACCTTGTATGCTTGCACCGTTTCGACCGCAGCATCCCTTCGACTCTCGCGGTGACAACCGCACCGCTACGAGCTGAAGGAATAGCCTTGTGTCGGTTTAGTTGCACGGAGGTCGTGGTGCCCTACAGGTTGGCTTAGGTCGAGCGTCTTTCATTCTTCGGCTACCGTCCTTGCCATGGCGTGTTGGTAAATTGAATGCAGAGACTGTTTCCCTCTCTTTTCCTTTCTGTTTGATCCTTACCGATCCAGCAAGTGTGGATCGATCCCCCTTTGTTTCTAGTCACTCCGATCCCTGTCAAATGCAATGACCGTGGATCGAAGTCCTCGTGGAACCAAGTTCCGTGCCTTTAGTCTATCTCTTTTGCGTGTTGGTCATGTTTATGTAATAGTCTTGCTTCTTGATCCCATTCCTGTGATTCCCGTCTACTACTATGGCGTGTGGATCAGAGGAAGGTGGATCCCCATTTTACTTTCTCTTTTGCTTCTTCGCACTTGAGCCCTTGTATGCTTGTACCTATTCTAGACCGAAACGCTCCTAGATCCTCGTGGTGACAACCGCACCGCTGCGGATTCCAGGAACGTCTAGTGTCATTTAGTGCACACGAGCGAGGTACCCTACGCGTGGTTTAAGTGCTTTGTTCTCGGTATGTCGCTCCCTTCGGTGCCCGTCTTTGCCATGGCGCGTGTGAACGCATCTTGGCCCCTAGTGGTTTCGGTGATTGGATGAAACACAAGATTTCTGTGACTAACGTGTGTTTGCAGAAACAGAGATGAGTTAGGTCACGGTAATGGCGACGATACGGGCATATGGAGTTCATGTCCCCTGGCGATAGAAATCGTTTCGGTTTTCAAAGGACGGACGACGAAGACGGTGGTAGGCTAGGCTAAGTGTCGCATGGTGTTGGAGGACACTTAGGTAGTCTTAGGTCTTTGCTTTTCCTTTGGCCGTACTATAAAGAGGGGTGTGAATCAGTAGCTTGACCTAGATGAGTCTATTGAGGTAGGTGTGGTGCACACTTGTTATTTCATAGCCCTAGGTAGCTCAGAGAGATGCCTTATGTCGAGAGGAACCAAAGTCGTTAACACCGCGTCGCGATCCGAGTTGATCTTGCCCTTGGTATGGGCATCGGATGCTGGATCAATGGGCATCGGAGGCTCCGATGCCCACACCGACCTAGGGTTTGGTCTGGTGCGTGGCATCGGAGGCTCCGATGGTGCCACATCGGATCGTCCGGTGTCACTGTTCACTTGGGAGTGAACTGTGCAGGGCATCGGACGCCGAAATCAGACGCTGAGGGCCAGCGTCCGATGGCCATGCAGAGAGGTTCCAGAGAGGTCTTTTCGGCATCGGACGCGTCCGATGCAGGGGCATCGGACTCTCCCCAGCGTCCGATGCTCCAAAAACATGTCTGACAAGAAGGTACAGTAGACCGTTGGACGAGGTCATCGGAGCGTCCGATGCCTGGCATCGGCGCGTCCGATGCCCCCGAAAAATACCTGTCTTGTGCTGATTTTGGATGGCCGGGTTGAGGGGTATATATACTTCCTTGCCTCCATCCATTTGGGTGTTCTTGCCACTTCCATCAGCTGAAAAACACCTTGTGAGTGTGAGTGAGTGCAAGAGCCCTAGTGAGGTTAAGTGATTGCTAATTGTGAGAATTAGACACCTCCTAGTGAGAATTGAGTAGCAAGTGTGCATCCATCCATCTCTTTGGCCTTGTCTTGGTCAAGTGAGAGTTCTAGCTTGTTACTCTTGGTGATCGGCATCACCTAGACGGCTTGGTGGCGATCGGAGAGCTTGGTGATCATCCGGAGGCTTTGTGGATGACCCAAGCCAAGTTGTGACCGGTTAGCGAGCGATTCACCGGGCCGGAGTGGCGAAGAATCAGCTCGTAGTGAGCACTTGATCCTTGCGCGGATCAAGGGGGAGCGATACCCTTGCGCGGGTGCTCCAACGAGGACTAGGGGGTGTGCCGACACCTCGATACCTCGGCAAAAAGATCGTCGTGTCATCTCTACTCTCTTCTCTACGCATTTACCTTTGAGCAATTCAATTCGGCATTTACTTGTTGCTCTTTCATAAGTTGAATTGCCATGCTAGAGTAGAAATGGTTTAGCGATAGTCTTTTGTGCAATTGATTCTTGTCAAACCACTTCTAGGCTCTAAGGGGTTAATTGGGGCTTGATAGGTTTTATTATCGCAAGAAGTTTTGGAAAAGCCCAATTCACCCCCCCTCTTGGGCATCTTGATCCTTTCAATTGGTATCGGAGCCTCGTGCTCTCGATTTAGGCTTAACCGCCTAGAGTTAAGATGTCCGGAGGTGATGGACCACCTCCCATGTTTGAGGGAGACGACTTTCCATATTGGAAAATCCGTATGGAGTCGTATCTAGAAGCGGTTGATGTGAAATGTCGTGATGCCGCCATAACCGGCTTTGCCAAGCCCAAGGAAGGCACAAGCCTTACTCCTAATGAGGAGGAAAATGATAAATGGAATGCAAAGGCCAAAAACATTCTTTTTAGAGGCATTTGCAAAGATGTGTTCAACCGTGTTCAGAACCACAAAAATGCCCATGATCTATGGGAAAATATTTGTGCGCTCCATGAGGGAACCAAGAGTGAGCGTGAGGAACGCTATCATTTAGTTATGCAAAAACTTCACTCTTTTGATATGCATGCTAATGAAAGTGCAAATGAAATGTACTCACGGTTGAATGTTCTTGTAGAAGAGCTAAATGGACTTGGCCTCACACAAATGCAACCATCCGATGTTGTGAGGAAGATTCTTTGTGTCCTTCCAATTGAGAAGTATGGACACATCGTGACGGTGCTACATCAAGGCGATCTTTCCACCGCTACACCAACTCAAATCTTGGGAAAGATTAATGCGCATGAGATGTACATGCACATCACACCAAGTGGTGGCTCCTCCACCGACAAGAAGAAGGACTTGGCCTTCAAAGCTAGCCATGACAAGAAGGGCAAGTCCAAGGCTATTGTGGTGCATCATGAGAGCACAAGTGATGAAGAAGATGACTCCAACATTGCTCTCATGGTGAGAAGGACCACCAAGATGTTGAAGAAGCTTCACAAGAATGGAGTCAACTTTGACTCAAGAAAGAAGAAGTTCTTCACAAGTAGCAAGAGGAGGCCAATCTCCGAAATGGATTGCTACAATTGCGGTGAGCTTGGCCATCTTGCTCATCAATGCACCAAGCCCAAGAAAGAGAGCTACAAGAACAAGAACAAGGGCAAGAAGTATGACTCATCAAGCGAAGATGAGAAGAAGAATGACAAGCCATACAAGAAGAAAGATGGCAAGAAGAAGCAATACCACAAGAAAGGTGGGAAGGCTTACATTGTTGGTGATTGGCTCACTGACATTGACTCCTCCGGTGGCTCATCAAAAGAAGATAGTGATGATGAGAAGGAGAAGGTGGCCGCTCTAGTCATTGGTTCCTCTACACCACCACCACCACCATCGCCATCATCATCTACACACCTATGCCTTATGGCCAAGGGTGACCGGAAGGTGAACTACAAGACCGGTGGATCTCATTGGGTGATTGATAGTGGTTGCACACAACATATGACCGGTGATCCCCGGATGTTCACCTCACTAGAAGAGAATATCGATGACCAAGAAAAGATAACATTTGGTGACAATTCAAAGGGCAATGTCAAAGGATTGGGCAAAGTGGCTATATCAAATGATCATACCATCTCCAATGTGCTATTAGTTGCATCTTTGAGCTTTAACTTGCTATCCGTTGGGCAACTATGTGATCTTGGCTTTCAATGTTTGTTCACCGACAAGGAAGTGGTTGTAACCAAGAAAGATGATACACAAGTGATATTCAAAGGCTTTAGATACAACAATCTCTATCTAGTTGATTTCACCTCCGAAGATGCCAACTTGAAGACATGCTTGTTCACTAAGCAATCACTTGGTTGGCTATGGCATAGAAGATTAGCACATGTTGGAATGAACACTCTCAACAAGCTATTGAAGAAGGATTTGGTTAGGGGCTTGAAGGATGTCAAATTTGAGAAGGACAAATTGTGTAGTGCATGTCAAGCCGGCAAGCAAGTTGCAAATACACATCCAACCAAAGCCTTTGTGTCAACATCAAGAGAGTTGGAGCTACTTCACATGGATCTATTTGGACCAACAACATATGCTAGCTTGGGTGGAAATCTTTATTGCCTAGTGATTGTTGATGACTACTCTAGATACACTTGGGTATTCTTTCTTCATGACAAATCCGAGGCAACCCCTTCGTTCAAGAAGTTTGCCAAGAGAGCCCAAAATGAGTTTGACTTGATAGATCAAGAAGATAAGAAGTGTCAATGGAAGAGAGTTTGACAACACCCACATTGAGCAATATTGTGATGAAGTTGGGATCAAGCATGAAGTCTCCGCAACCTACACACCACAACAAATGGGGTAGTTGAGAGGAAGAACCGAACACTAATCACCCTAGCAAGGACTATGTTAGATGAGTACACTACACCGGAAAGTTTTTGGGCGGAAGCAATCAACACCGCTTGCTATGCATCAAACCGGTTGTTCCCCCATCGTCTCCTTGGCAAGACCCCCTATGAGCTACTAAACAACAAGAAGCCGGATGTATCATTCTTTAGAGTGTTTGGGTGCAAATGCTACATCTACAAGAAGCGCCAACACCTAGGGAAGTTTCAACGCCGATGTGATATTGGTTTTCTTGTTGGTTACTCATTGAAGTCCAAAGCATATCGAGTATTCAACCATGCCACCAGGATGGTAGAAGAAACATATGATGTGGAATTCGATGAATCTAATGGCTCTCAAGGAGAGCATGAAAATCTTGATGATGTAGGTGATGAACCATTGAGGGAAGCCATGAAGAACATGTCGGTTGGAGCCATCAAGCCTAAAGATGATGATGATGATGTGCAAGTCATTGACAAGCCATCCTCATCCGATGTACCACTTGATGATGACAAAGATGGGAGGGATCTAAATGAAGATACTCATGTCTCCCATGATCAAATGGTGGTACAAGCTCAAGATGTTGATGCTCCACAAGCGGCCCCTCAAGTGGTTGATCGAAGGACTACTCCTCTACTACAAGCTCATCCTCAAGATCTTATCATAGGGAGTCCGACAAGGGGTGTAATGACTCGCTCACAAAAACTTGCTTTATTTATGGAACATCACTCCTTTGTTTCTCTTGTTGAGCCTACCATTGTAGATGAAGCTCTAGGTGATCCGGATTGGGTGAATGCCATGCATGAAGAACTAAACAACTTCACCCACAACAAGTTTGGACACTTGAAGAGCGACCAAAAGGCGCAAGAGTCATTGGAACAAAATGGGTGTTTAGGAACAAGCAAGATGATCAAGGCAAGGTTGTTAGAAACAAGGCAAGACTAGTGGCAAAGGGGTTCTCTCAAGTTGAAGGCTTGGACTTTGGAGAGACCTTTGCACCAGTTGCAAGACTCGAAGCCATTCGTATCCTCCTTGCATATGCATCACATCATGACATTAAATTATATCAAATGGATGTGAAAAGTGCATTTTTAAATGGCTTCATAAATGAACTAGTCTATGTTGATCAACCTCCCGGGTTTGAAGATCCTAGATATCCTAATCATGCTTATAGGTTGTCCAAGGCGCTATATGGGCTCAAGCAAGCCCCTAGAGCGTGGTACGAGCGCCTCCGGGACTTCCTCATTGAGAAGGGCTTCACCATTGGGAAGGTTGACACCACACTATTCACCAAGAAGCTTGATGGAGAGATCTTCATTTGTCAAGTCTACGTCAATGATATCATCTTCGGGTCAACAAATGAAGCCTATTGCAAGGAATTTGGTGATTTGATGTCGAAGGAGTTCGAGATGTCTATGATTGGCGAGCTCACATTCTTCCTAGGCTTTCAAGTCAAGCAATTGAAGGAGGGGACTTTTATATCTCAAGAGAAGTACACAAAAGACCTCCTCAAGCGCTTCAACATGGATGATTGCAAGCCTATCAAGACTCCAATGCCAACCAACGGACACCTCGACCTAGATGTGGGAGGTAACCCGGTTGATCAAACTCTCTACCGTTCTATGATTGGTAGTTTGTTATATTTGACCGCATCTAGGCCTGACATCATGTTTAGTGTTTGCATGTGTGCTCGTTTTCAAGCCGATCCTAGGGAATCACATCTCATAGCAGTGAAGAGAATCCTTAGGTACCTAAAGCACACCCCAAGCTTTGGCCTTTGGCATCCAAAGGAGCTAACTTCCAACTCGTTGGGTATTCTGATTCGGATTACGCCGGTTGCAAAGTAGATAGAAAAAGCACATCCGGAGGGTGCCATTTGCTTGGGAGATCACTAGTGTCATGGAGTTCAAAGAAGCAAAATAGTGTGGCCTTGTCTACCGCCGAGGCGGAATACATAGCCGCGGGTGTTTGTGCACAAATCCTTTACATGAAACAAACCCTTTTAGACTATGATGTAGTTCTAGAAAGGGTACCTTTGTTGTGTGACAATGAGAGCGCGGTAAGCTTGCTAACAACCCGGTTCAACACTCTCGCACAAAGCACATAGATATTCGTCATCACTTTCTTAGAGACCATGTTTCAAAGAAAGACATATCCTTAGAGGGAGTTAGAACCGAAGATCAATTGGCGGATATTTTCACAAAACCCCTAGATGAGAACACCCTTTGTAGATTGCGAAGTGAGCTAAATGTGCTTGATCTAAGTAACTTTGTCAAAAGGTGAAAGGGGGTTGTCTTTGCTTTGCATTGTATCATATGCCATGTTTAAATTCCGCTATGCACATAGGCTTGTCAGACGTGGTTAAGATAACCGCCCTAAAAAGCGTGTGAAGAAGCTTACCCATGAGCAAACTTGACAAGCAACCTAGATTCAAATTCCATAATGCATTGCATATGCATGGTTGTTGCTTTATCGTTTCTTTTCGGTTATGTCTTGAGCAACCGCTGTGTTCGTCCACCCCTAGGGGGAGCATTTGAGGCTCCTTAGGGTTGAGACCCCTAGTTTTGGTGGCCACATGTTGTCTCCTCGGGATTTATTACCTATTTTACCTAAAAATGATATGTAGCCTATGGCAAAATATTTATAAAATAGAGGGTTTATGCGAGAATGCTCATACTAGGTTTCAACTGGTGTTTATTTGCCTCTTATTTGAGTTGGAACTTGGTTGGGAGAGGGAGCCGCAACAGAGATCTTCGAAACTGCTCACATAGAGCATCGGATGCAGCATCGGACGCTGCATCGGACGCTGGTTTAGCATCCGATGTTTGCACTGTAGGCAGCCCCGGCTGAAACAGTGAACTGCCCGCGTCCGATGTGCTCTCAACGGAGCCTCCGATGACTCATCGGAAGCTGCTTAGCATCCGATGGTCATGCACCGGAAGCATCCGATGTGTTTTTGGCGTTTCTGGAGCTCTCTGGATAGGCATCAGCGCGTCCGATGTGTTTTCATCGGAGCGTCCGATGCTCCTTTAGCGGCGCAAATAGGCTCTTCTACTGGCGGTTTGGTCCACATGTCATATCCATCGTCTTCTTCCTCTTTCGCTTAGTCACCCGAGCCCGTGCCCTACCCACCACCGAGCGCCCTCGCCGTGCCTCCTCGCCGCCGGCTGCTCAACCTTCGTTGCGCCCGCCGTGCACCACCACGACAGTCGGCCGCCGCCTACCACTCACTCCAGCCCTCGCGCGCGCTCCTGTCCATATTCCACCGGAGCACCACTTCGCCGGGACTATCTCAACCTCGCCGGCGTCCACGCCTCCTTCGCCGGAGAACGTCTCCCTCGTGTCTCCTCCACACTCCGGCGATCTTCTCAGCCGGCTCCCAACCAGTGAGCACCTCCCCACCCTACTTCTATCCCATGTTCGTAAGGTGCTCGATGAATTGCCGACATGCATGTTCTATCACTTTGTGACCCCGGTTCATCTCCAATCTTGTGCAGTCCCTGTTGGTGTCACGTTTGGGTGCCCGACCGTCATTCCTCATCTCTTGCTCCGGGTCGTTTCGTTGCTCGACAGGTAGCAAAGCCAATTCCCTTCTTATCTCCTCTGCGTTGCTTCTTTAGGGCCTTCTTCTCCCTAGCTTATATGTGTGCTTATATATCCTCCCTCCTCTCGCAGCGAGTCAGTGGTTTGCAGCTTGACAGTTGGGCAGTGTCAGTTAACCCAGGGCCAAGCCCGCGGGTAAGGATCGAGGCCAAGCCTCGCGAGTGATAGCGGCAAAGTTTCTCCGTGTCAGGGGGAGTTTGAGTCAGTGGTTTGCTTCTCAGCTGGTTGTCAGTGCTTCTCAGCGTCAGTTGCTCTTTCAGAGGCAGTCCCAGGTTCCTGTTCTTGTCAACTATGCCACGCTGCAAGAACGTTGGTGGTGGTCCCGACGACTCTCCTCCCCGTCGTCCCCCTTCCGGTCAGCGGCCTGGGAAGGGGAAGCTTATCGTGCGCCGGAAGCGCACTCGTCAGGAGCGAGAGGCAGCTCAGGCTCAGGCAGTGGCAGACGCCGCCGAGCGTGCAGAGCGAGGTGGCAGTGCGGGCGGACTTCGGATTGAGGATCAGCTGTCCCCCGAGCAGCGCAGAGCGATCGAGGAGGTCGAGCGTCGCCACGGTTCACCGACTGGCACGCTCATGGCTGCTGGTCGTCGGACGACGTTCACCTCGCCCGGGGTTGAGCCCGAGAGCTCAGGGCAGGAGCAGGCAGAGGCCGAGGCAGCAGAGGCTCCAGAGGCAGAGGCAGAGGAGGTTCCTGAGGAGGTTCCACGACGCCGGTCGACTCGTCGCAGGACTGCGGTGCCCCCTGGCCGACGTCCCTCTGCGGGGAGCCCGTCCTCCGTCGCGGCGTGCACCTCCGCCGATACCGCGACTAGACCTCAGGGGCGCCACTTGCTCACAGATCCAGACCCTTCGACTTGTGCCAGTAGAGCAGTGGTTTCCCAGGGAGCGACAGGAGCAGGCTGGTCCGTCCTTCTATACAGTGCTGCAGGAGGACTTCTACCAGGGATACAGGAACGCTGGGATCTCTTTGCGGCCCAGCGTGTTTGCTCACTTGAGGCAGTTGTAGGCGCAGCCGGAGAGCAGATTCGCCCCATACTCACCTACCTACCTGGTCTGGCAGACCTACTGGGGCGGTCTGGCTCCTATATTGAGGACTGGGTCTTTCAGTTTACGCTTCGTTGTGGGTGCACCCAGACCGAGAGACTTTTGAGTTTGCACTCGAGGGAGATCACTACAGACTGTTCTCGTCCGAGATCCGGGATTGGTTTGGGTTGACACGATCACAGACCCGGATCCACGACTTGTGTTACGACCGGACGGAGCCAACCCGCCGCCCTCACGGTGGTGCACAGCCCTCGACAGACCTGGTTCGCCCGTGCTTCACAGAGCGTTCGGCGAGGGTTCGAGCCGCACTCCTAGGGACCTTACCCCTACGGCTCGGATCCTCAACGCGATCCTCAGGCGGACCTTGCTTCCCAGGGTGGGCTTTGGAGAGGGTCTCTCCAGGCTGCAACTATGGTTACTTGCATATCTGATCAGGCAGCAGGAGTTTGACGTTTGGGATGTGATCCTGTGTGAGATAGAGGACACTGTAGCAGAGGGCATCAGGGCCCGCAGGCAGCTTCCGTATGCTCATTGGATTTCATACATACTTTGGAAGGTAGCTGCCACCACCGGTACTCGCCTCAGTCAGTCCCTTACCGGGTCAGCGACCGTATTCCCCGAGTATAACATGAGCCAGTTTTGGGATACGGTCGGGACCGCAGACAGCCAGAGCAGCAGGCACAGACTAGCACTCATCAGAGACCTGAGGTGCCAGAGTCAGCTCAGCAGCAGGACGAGGCCGTTCAGGCGCTCGCGGAGCAGGAGCTTGCCGATCTCGAGGGTGGTGACCCACACGTGGTCTCGGATCCCACGGACAGCTCAGATGAGGACTACCAGCTCCCGCCTCACTACCAGCCCAGAGCTCACGACCACCAGGCAGGGTCCAGCGGCACTGCTACCTCCGACCCACTCTACTCGCTATTCTGGCCCGGATGGAGGAGCAGCAGAGGACTGTCACCCAGGACGTCCAGAGGCTTGCCCAGGAGCAGCAGAGGTTGGCACAGCAGCAGGCCTTAGCTCAGCAGCAGGCGCAGGAGAGGTCTGATGCTCTACAGCGACAGATGATGGCACTCCAGCAGCAGACTCTCAGTTTCATGGAGCGTCTAGCCAGCGGACCTCCCCAGTGGTAGTGGCAGCAGCCTCCCCCACAGCAGCAGCAGCTTCCGGGCCCCAGCTCCTTGCAGTTCATGAGTTTCACTACTCCAGGCGGGGCCCCGCTCTTCAGTCCGCTCCGCACAGGGTTCACTCCCAGGCCGACAGAGTCGCTCTTCGCTACGACGACCTCTGTCACTCGCGACCTGTCGGCCACGTTCAGCGAGCTCACCAGATTTCCCTCTCCAAATCTTCCGGATCCGTTTCAGACGTCGACGGCTCCTGTGACCTCCACCACAGAGACTCTTCCGAGCTCAGTCGCGTCTTCAGAGCAGACCGAGCCAGTCTAGTCCGAGACGACCACGTCCGTGCAGCCTGAGTTGTCAGCTGTCCCAGAGCTTCCGCACTCCGAGCCTCAGGCTGACACGACTACACAGACTGAGACTGCGACAGAGACAGCGTCAGAGCCGATCGAGCAGGCAGAGCAGTCAGTGCCGGACCCGTCCTAGACCGCTTCTCCACAGCGTCCAGCTACAGAGGGTCAGCAGGCTCCCGGCGACTCGTCCTCCGACTCCGAGGCCCTCCTTCAGCAGTTCGAGTTCACGCAGAGGACTCCGGAGATGGCACCTGACTCGTCTGCACCACCTCCGCCCTCCGACGCTTAGTTTGGCGCTTGATGCCAAAGGGGGGGAGTGGCCGAGTATAGCGATAGGGGGAGTGTTGTGAGAGGGCTTTGTGTCTTTTGATGTGTTATATTCACATACGCTCTTTACTTATCGCATCTTTTGTGCATATTTATGTTATATACTTATGCCATGGATCTCATGACATGTTTGTGCTCACTATGATTTTATATATGACATGTCATTTCGCTTCGCTCATTACTTGTGCTTAATTCTCACTTGTTTATGTATATGAGCTCTTTACTCTTGCACTTGCTATTCACTCTAACTTGTTGAGTGCAGGATGATGGCATGACATGTTTGAACTTGCCCATAATCATTTTCTCTTATTTATTGCAAGTTCATACATGTCATGATTTAAAAACCTCTTCTCTCTATACTCAATCTCGTGTTGTCATCAATCACCAAAAAGGGGGAGATTGAATGCATCTTGGCCCCTAGTGGTTTCGGTGATTGGATGAAACACAAGATTTCTGTGACTAACGTGTGTTTTGCAGAAACAGAGATGAGTTAGGTCACGGTAATGGCGACCAAGTTCCGTGCCTTTAGTCTATCTCTTTTGCGTGTTGGTCATGTTTATGTAATAGTCTTGCTTCTTGATCCCATTCCTGTGATTCCCGTCTACTACTATGGCGTGTGGATCAGAGGAAGGTGGATCCCCATTTTACTTTCTCTTTTGCTTCTTCGCACTTGAGCCCTTGTATGCTTGTACCTATTCTAGACCGAAACGCTCCTAGATCCTCGTGGTGACAACCGCACCGCTGCGGATTCCAGGAACGTCTAGTGTCATTTAGTGCACACGAGCGAGGTACCCTACGCGTGGTTTAAGTGCTTGTGTTCTCGGTATGTCGCTCCCTTCGGTGCCCGTCTTTGCCATGGCGCATGTGAACGCATCTTGGCCCCTAGTGGATTCGGTGATTGGATGAAACACAAGATTTCTGTGACTAACGTGTGTTTTGCAGAAACAGAGATGAGTTAGGTCACGGTAATGGCGACGATACGGGCATATGGAGTTCATGTCCCCTGGCGATAGAAATCGTTTCGGTTTTCAAAGGACGGACGACGAAGACGGTGGTAGGCTAGGCTAAGTGTCGCATGGTGTTGGAGGACACTTAGGTAGTCTTAGGTCTTTGCTTTTCCTTTGGCCGTACTATAAAGAGGGGTGTGAATCAGTAGCTTGACCTAGATGAGTCTATTGAGGTAGATGTGGTGCACACTTGTTATTTCATAGCCCTAGGTAGCTCAGAGAGATGCCTTATGTCGAGAGGAACCAAAGTCGTTAACACCGTGTCGCGATCCGAGTTGATCTTGCCCTTGGTATGGGCATCGGATGCTGGATCAATGGGCATCGGAGGCTCCGATGCCCACACCGACCTAGGGTTTGGTCTGGTGCGTGGCATCGGAGGCTCCGATGGTGCCACATCGGATCGTCCGGTGTCACTGTTCACTTGGGAGTGAACTGTGCAGGGCATCGGACGCCGACATCAGACGCTGAGGGCCAGCGTCCGATGGCCATGCAGAGAGGTTCCAGAGAGGTCTTTTCGGCATCGGACGCGTCCGATGCAGGGGCATCGGACTCTCCCCAGCGTCCGATGCTCCATAAACATGTCTGACAAGAAGGTACAGTAGACCGTTGGACGAGGTCATCGGAGCGTCCGATGCCTGGCATCGGCGCGTCCGATGCCCCCAAAAAATACCTGTCTTGTGTTGATTTTGGATGGCCGGGTTGAGGGGTATATATACTTCCTTGCCTCCATCCATTTGGGTGTTCTTGCCACTTCCATCAGCTGAAAAACACCTTGTGAGTGTGAGTGAGTGCAAGAGCCCTAGTGAGGTTAAGTGATTGCTAATTGTGAGAATTAGACACCTCCTAGTGAGAATTGAGTAGCAAGTGTGCATCCATCCATCTCTTTGGCCTTGTCTTGGTCAAGTGAGAGTTCTAGCTTGTTAGTCTTGGTGATCGGCATCACCTAGACGGCTTGGTGGCGATCGGAGAGCTTGGTGATCATCCGGAGGCTTTGTGGATGACCCAAGCCAAGTTGTGACCGGTAGCGAGCGATTCACCGGGCCGGAGTGGCGAAGAATCAGCTCGTAGTGAGCACTTGATCCTTGCGCGGATCAAGGGGGAGCGATACCCTTGCGCGGGTGCTCCAACGAGGACTAGGGGGGTGTGCCGACACCTCGATACCTCGGCAAAAAGATCGTCGTGTCATCTCTACTCTCTTCTCTACGCATTTACCTTTGAGCAATTCAATTCCGCATTTACTTGTTGCTCTTTCATAAGTTGAATTGCCATGGAAGAGTAGAAATGGTTTAGCGATAGTCTTTTGTGCAATTGATTCTTGTCAAACCACTTCTAGGCTCTAAGGGGTTAATTGGGGCTTGATAGGTTTTATTATCGCAAGAGGTTTTAGAAAAGCCCAATTCACCCCCCCCCCCCCCCTTTTGGGCATCTTGATCCTTTCAGCGTGCATAGAAGGAAGTGAGACTACCTTTGCTTCTCTTTTCCCTTCCTGTTCTATTCCCTCTTCTCGGTTCTCGTCGATTACCATGGCGTATGGATCGAGCAAGAGATCGGAACTGTTTTTCTTTTTCCTTGTTGGCCCGATCTATTCGATCTCATCCTTAGCCATGGCGATTGGATCAAAGACCGGACCCTCGTTCTAGATGGCAAAGCTAAGGTCCATGTCATGATCTTGGTTCCGTGCGAGTCGACTCGATCGACCGTAGGAAAACATTTACACCGAGAACATGTCATAGATGTGCTTAGCCGAGTTTCTCCTTCGCCTCTTTGGGCCCGAGGAAAACGAACCCGCTTTGTGAGGGCTAATCTTGTTTCGTGTGATGATTGCTTAAGTCGGGATCAGGTCTCAGCCAATTTACTTGAGCCGTACAGGCTGACTCGGTTGGCCCGGGAAGTACGAGCCCGATTGTGACTCGAGCTTGTGCTTAGCAAGCATCCCCGCTCCTGCGTCTTTTTGAGCCCGAGGATCGGATGTCCTCCGCGAGGGCTGAGTCCTTTCTCAGTTTAGTGTCCTTCGAGTCTTTTCGAGTCTAGCTGTCGCGTCAGTGTTTTGATTTGCCCTTTTGTCTTGTTTGCCGATCTCGCGAGGTAGTTGCGTCGGGAGCAACGTTGGTCGATCTGGAACCCGCTGGAGGAGACCGAGGACGCCACCAAGACCCGAGGAGAACGACTACAAGGACATCAGAGATCTCGGACTAACAACGTAACAGGTGCCACAGCCCATCCAATCTCGTAGAATCCTATTAGACATGCAATAATGTAGCTGCTAGCGCTTTACTTTTTGCAAATGAACTGTGATAGGTTGCATGTTAGATTGCTTGTGAAGCCTATACCTTGACGCAACCCTTTCCCCTGCACACCCGCTGTTAGGCTAGACACTGCTTACTTTATATATACTTGCTACTCACTTCTACTATGCATTATATCTGTGATGTGATGCTTGGTGGATGTTTGCTGGTGGGTAGCTAAGGCACGTGGTGCCGTGATAACGGGATGATGGCTTGGGGAGATCTTGGCGTGTGTCTTGGGTGCGTGTGGTGAGGGTTGAGTCGAATGGACAGGATCTACGACGAGTCCGGTGACGAGTCTTGCCGAGGGGATGTGACCTGGGCATTCCCTGGGGAGTACCTGTGGCGGGTACATTGTGATCTTGAGAATAGATCCTGGGGAGGAGTGTCTTCGTGGGACAAATCCCCGGGATAGAGGTGTTGTGTCAGCACGAGGGTATCCGGGATACCCCGAGGAGGAGATATCATGTCTGGTCACCTAGGACGTCGAGAGGCTGGCTCATAGTACCTTTGTGCGCACCACTTGTTCTTGTATGGGCAGGAACCGTTCCTACCCCCTGGGCGAAACGATGCCATTACTGCTAGGCTGAAAGGTGATAAGTGTAGGGAGGTAAGGGCTGGAGACCCACACCCTCCTAAGACAACGTGGTTTTTTATTTGGTACGCTATGATCCACGTCTCACAGTCTCAGCGTTACGGTGGATTTCCACCGGGGTGCCCCAGGGCTGAGTGGTAGGATGGCATCGTTGCGGATTAGGGGGAAGTTCAGAATCAGCTTAGACGAGCCGGATCGTCGAGGATAGCTAACCTGTGGTTCCAGGCGTACACCGCTCTGCAGAGTTGATCAATCTATACGTATAGCCGTGTCCTCGGTCATGGACAATCCTATAGCTTTACTCCTCTTGGCTTAATGAGAGGTGTTTCTTCTTCTCCCCCTGGGTTGATAGGTCCGGCGCTGGCCGTTGAGGCAAGGTACGAGAGGGAGTCGTCCTTGCCACCTAGACAGTGCGAGTGTGGTGAGATGTGTATGTGTGTGGATGGGATGGATGGCCGTATGGTCGGATGTTCGGTCGATGACCGAATGGAAGGCCATGTGGCCGGGTATTTGGATTAAAACTTGACGATTATATATTTATAAAATATTGATTACCTGCATAGGAAAACTACAGCCATAAATAGATTCATTTTGCTCTACCCTTGCATTCCACATACCACATAGCAAATGCAAGCATAGAATGGGAAAATGTGGCCAGTACAAACCGTACTGAAAATTAACGACAGGTTTGGACGACTTCTACCGCGACGATGGTGGAAGCTAGATGGATTAGGAAGTCTCGTTCCTATACGCAAGTTTGGACGAGGAGACGAAGACAGAGACTTCGCCCGCTGCTACAACAACTTTGATGATGCCCGTGAAGGAGGAGCCTTCACTCGCCGACGCTCTACGCCGACTCCAGCGTCGTTAGGTGTGCGTTACCGATATAGTTTGTACTAGGAGGTGTTTTCATGTGATGTAATGACTTGTAATCTGTACTTCCATGTTGTATGACCTATGGTAACAACTGAATAATGATAATGTGATGGTTTGAGACTTTTTGGACTATCACATTATGATGTATCTACGGATTTCCCTTCGAGGAAATCGTGGGTCGTTTCACAGTCGACATGGGTTAATGGTAAGATCTATGATTTCTGGACAATAAAGGGCCCAAGAATAAAGAATCTATTTCAGAACAGAGAGGTGCGTTGTAGCTGTTAAATCTATCGGTAATTGACTGTGATGATGGAGCATGCTCTATGCACTAATCTGTAATGAAATGGAACAGAAATAAGAAAGGTTGGAATTTGAATGAGAAGTTAAATAATGAAAGAATGATGAGATGAGATCAAGGGGGAGAATATCCGTCCTGACCCAACGGTCAAGACGGACCCCTTGACCGCGTCCTGATCGGGGACACCCAGCCCAATAGTAGGCTGGTGGGCCCCCGTTGCACAGTGCATATAAATAGGAGGTGAGGGCCAGGGCTTGAGACACGAGGTTCACTGGAGCCGCTACCACCCCACCGTCCTAAACCCTAGTCCGATCTAGAGGGAGGTGCTGCCAGTGACGGGAAGCACCACCAGCAGTTCCACCGCAGCCTTTGCTTCACGGCGACGTCCTCCACACCGTCCGGGGCTCTACTGCACCCTCGCCGCAGGATTACGGGACGTCAACAATTTGGTAACGAGTTCTTCAATTGATTTATGTCTCTTTCCCGACTGATCTACTGCTAGTCGATCCAAGAAATCTATCACCTCCTTTTCCGGGTGATGATCGGGGGATGCCTACCTGCCGACCGAAGCCCCGCGCTGACCCCCCTCTCTCCTGTTCTTCTTCTTCCTTATGTCACTCCCCCGCCCCGCCGCGCCCCGCCCACCGCCGCGGCCGCAGAGCTCCGGCGAGGCCCTACCGCGCTCACGGCGGCCTCCTCCTTCCCCTTCCCACCGCCCTCCTCCCACCGCCGCCATCTCCGGCGAGCTCCCCCGCCCCTCCCTGGCCCGGCAGCCTCTGCTGCCGCCAGGGCTCCCTAAGCGCCGCCCGGCCACCTCCCCACCGCCGGGTCTGCCTGCCTCCCCCCGGCCGGCCTCCTTCTACAACCGCCAGAGAGGGTGAAGGTGAGGGAGAGGAGCGGGTGGGCCGGGCCGCGCGTGGGCCGAAATGGCAGCGCGCGCGGGAGGCGGGAGGGGGGGTGTCGATGCCGAAGATTTCCGTGATGATCGATTCAAAGAGCAGAGAAACGATGAAACGAACAGCGTGAAGTACGAGAAAACACTATTATATATACGGGATTTGCTATATTTTAGACGTATAAAATATAATATCTTTTCAGATGATGACTAATAATCTTCGGATCTTCATCCAACGATCCAAATCTATTAACACAAATCATAATAAACAAATGATATATTTTTTATAGAAGAACAAAGACAAAACTGTTCAGACACCTGAAATATAGGAAATGTGTATATATACCTTCTCAAACTCTAAAACCATAGTACTCCGTACTCATAAAGGTAGTCGTTTTGGACGTTTTGATCAAACATTGAGAATATAAAATTATCAATAACTTTTTAGTTATTGAATTTGAAAAATGTGACAACTATATAAATAGTTTCACCTTAAAAAAGTACTTTCGTAAAAGTATACATATGTCACTTTTTCATAAATATTTTTTATAGAAATAAGAAGTCAAAGTTAAGCTTTGGAGAGCGTCTCACTGTCCTAAACGATTTTCTTTACGAGTATGGAGGGAGTACGTTTGACCCTGAATTCTCAAAACCGTTAAGTTGAACTGTATTTTTGTATGTAGTATAAAAAGAGAACGTCTCAGAGAGATTGTTGTAACAACTGAAAAATACCTAGAGCATTTCATATATGCCACGTGGATAAACTAAAATACCCTATAAAACATCTCATGGATACTGTGTTAATAATCAAAAATATATCGTGGATATACATCATGGAACATTTACATCAGTACTACATAAAACAGTTTATGCCGAAATATAATGTGTGGACATGGGACATCACATAGGTAATGTGTGGACAATTGAAAATATAATACATGGAACTTCCTATAAATATTACATGAAGAACCTAAAATACACTAAAGAACATCTCATGGGTACTATATGGGCATTGCAAACACATATGTATGAAAAATATAAATTAATAAAAAAGTAAGAACATTGAAAATTAAAAATTAAAATATAGAAAAAACAAAAGGAGAAAAGAGAAAGGAGAAAATAATTAATAAATATCATGAGCAATCAAAAAACATTGTGAACACATCCCATGAGTATGATGTAAACGGTTGTATGTCATCTCATTCGTATTGTATGAACAATCGAGCGTATATTATGAAACATCGATACAATATAGAATATTTCATGGATACTATAAAACATTTCTAAAGCACCAAGTACAGGCAAAATAAAATTAACCAGAATGAAATAAATAAAATTTTAAAATAAATTGAAATAGATAAACGAAAAGAGAAAGGGAAAAGAAACAGAAAATAGAAAAGAAAACTAAAAAGAAAAAGGATCCTCATGATATATAGGCCTAAAACATACAGTTCATACAGGCCTTCGTCATAGCTAGTTTATTTTTGTGAATGAAATGGGCCGAACCAGCAGGCAGATTCAAATATATCACAAAGAAATAGAAGTGCGGGAGGGGATAATCGACGAAACAGTAGGGATCGAATTGGTTGTCCTAAAAAAAAACAAAAACTACTCCCTCCATTTGAAATTTTAAGTTATTTTCAAGAATGTTAGAGAGCAAAAAATTTCAAATTTGACCAAAACTATAGAGAGAAACATAAAAAATTATGACATAAAATAAAATAGGTATATTATAAAAATATAACTAATGAAGAATCTAATAATACTTAATTGATATCATAAATATTATTATATTATTATATAAATTTGGTTAAACTAATGAAGAATCTAATAATACTTTTTTTCTTTCGAATTTGGTTCTATGGCCTCAAAACAAAATTTATTTAGCTCTATGGCCTTCCGTTAGTTTTGGGCAGCTAACGGTGTTAAGTCAGGGATAAAAAGACTACTTTACCCCTAGCAAAAAACTAAAATATTTTTTTCTATATATAGAAAATTTTGGTACATAGTTTGGCTCAATTACGAAAATTAAGCCAGACTATGTGCCAAATTTTTCTATATACAGAGAAAATTGTTTTATTTTTTCGTTAGGGGTAAAATAGTCTTATTATTCTTGACTTAACACCGTTAGCTGTCAAAACGGACGGAAGGCCATAGAGCTAAATAAATTTTGTTTTGAGGCTATAGAACCAAATTCGAAATAAAAGGGACCATATAGCTAAACAGTTTTTTCAAGGGCCATACACCTAGGGGTTGTTTGGTTGGCAGATAAAGTTTACCACGCCACAGCCATGCAGGTGTGGCGCCGCCACAGCCTGTGGCGCTCAAAACCTGCGCCACACTTGCCACACTCGCCATGCACTAAAGGACAAACAAAAGAGAGAAAACGACACTGAGAAAAGTTTGTGGCAGCCAAAACTCAGCTGAGAACCAAACAGATGCCTTGGTCAGTGTGGCCGCCGTAGTTTAAGTATGGCGATGTATGGTGATGTATGGCTGCCAACCAAACATCCCCCTAATTCTCCCTGTAATTTGAGATGGAATGGAGGGAGTAGGATCGAATTGGTGCTTGAGGCAACGCTGGGCCTATAAATCTTAGAAAGGCTGAAATGAGGCACGTCGCCATATCGTGGGCCCCTGAGCTTGCGTATGACATCCGACTCCGCGGAGACCCGCATCTCGGTGATGGACGGTGGGCCCTTGTCCTCTCCACCACGTCCCTCCTGGGACAAGCATATATGGGCCTGTTCGGTGTGTCTGTCCATTACGAGCGACTTGACCGAAAGGAAACCTTTACGGTTGGATAGACAGGAGGGTGCGGGATTTGAGCATTTCACCGGATCGCATCATGGAAGTGGTGGCCTGGCGGGGCACAGACCCGCGAATTGAGCCCAGCAATAGGTCATAGCGATGGGCCATGATGTTCCCATCAGCATTTGCTGTCGATCGCATGTTCTCCTCGTCACATGCTAAGTAATTTGGACCCCTAAGTCCTGATATGAATGTTTAGATACTTTAGATGATCATTAATTCCCACTCCAAACCAATAGAAGTTGATGTCTTATATATTTTTTTTTTATGAAGGAAGTCGTTCGGTTATAATTCCGCTTAGAAAATACTTCATACGTCTCAAATTATAAGTTATTCCAAAAATTTTGAAGAATCAAACATTTTAAAGTTTTACCAAATTTATATAATAAGATAGTAACATTTATAATATAGGGCATGTTTGGAAGAGTTGTGCTTCCTGATTCTCCAGCTGTGCTCCATGATTCTCTGGTGAAGTGATTTTGTGGCTGAAAGTAGATTCTCTTTGATTCTTTAGACCAAACTCTTAAAATCAGAATAGAGAATCACTTCACAGAATCAGGTGAAGCTATTTTTTTCAGCTTTCAGCCTCCTAGTTCATTTCAGAGAATCACTTCACATAATCAGCAAAGAATCACTTCTCGCTGAAAAACACGTTTGACGGTCAGAGAGTGATTATCCCTGAGAATCCGCTCCGTGGAGCTCTGCCAAACGACCTCATAAACTAAATATCATTGGATTATTTACTAGTTATATCTTCATATTATACATATTTAATGCTATAAATCTATGTATTTTGTCCTTTATAATTTTGGTCAAACTTGAGATGATTTGACATTTCAAGATTTTTGGAATGACTTATAATTTGAAATGGAGGGAGTAGTTGCAATATTATGTAGCTTACAATTGTCTATCTTAACTGGTAGGTGGTTTTTAACTTGTAACTTTTTTGCCTGATGCAAAAAAAAAAAAAATCTTTCTGTTATCTAAAAAATCTCGATGGTCAAGGCTCAAGAACGAGTAGCTGCTAGTCCATTGTTGTAGAGTTATCCTGGATTATTCTGGTTATAATAATTACATAATAAGCGAAAAATAATTCTCTGCAGGGAGAATATCTTCAGATAGGTCATGAAAAAGGAGTTTAGTCCCCAGTCCCCACGATCAGAAATGCATGGGCCCTGCACAATATCTTAGTACCAGGTGGCCCTATCACCAGGAAATGTGAGATCGATCGACCACACGATTCACACGTAAAGATCTCCTGACGTTTTGCGCACCGGCTTTCCCTTCCAACTACGGAGTACCAGCTAAAAAGCTGCGGAGTCTCTTCAATCATCACTGTTGGTTCCATGATCATGATCTGTATGCAATCAATCAACCAGCTTTTGGTGTGCGCTGCCGGGCTGCAGCAGCAGTAGTCCCAGCTAGCTACTGTACTGTGTCCGTCAGACAGGCGCGCACAAAGGAATGCGCTGTAAAGCAGATCACGCCACGTACGCTGCTGCTGGGTCGATCAGTCGATCGGTATGGTATGTAGTGGAAACCAAGGCTGTGTGATCTCGTCGTGACCGTGGAGCGAACCTTCAGTTCATCGTGACTGTGATCACAAAATCTGAGGAGTGGCGCCTTTTTTTTTATTTTGGTTCCTGAAAGCAACGCGTAGCCAGCTGCGAGCCTGCGACGTTGTTCGATCCTGCCATCATATAGCCCGTCTGCACCTGCTCCTCCTCCTTTTCGTCTTTTGAGCGGGCGAAAGCAAAAGAGGCGCAGCAGCGATGGCCGGCGGTGTTCTGGTGACGCGAGTGCGCGATGCGTTAGAGAGAGAGAAAAAAAGACAGGTACTACGTTTGGAAATCCCGGCGCATTAGCTTACAATGGATCGCAAGCTGACAGAGAATCTCCGGCCAGCGATTGCATCCATGGATGCGCATATATTTGAGATATCTCTGTCCCCTGTGTACCTGTACTATGTTGTGACGTGTGTGACGGCCGTGCGCTAGTGGCCTCTGACGGTGTTGGACTCTACACAGCCACACAGGAGAGTGCATGATGGCGCATGGGCCTGAAGCACCGATCGAGCTCACCCCCACCAACGGCCTGAACGCGGGAATTTCACAGGAATGACGTAGGAATTTCACAGGAATCAGTTCAATTTCACAGGAAAAACGCAGGAACGGGGAAAATATCCCGCGTTCCAAACAGGCCCCAAAGCAATTAACTGGACTGGATCAGCTCAGCGGCAAGGTTAGTCCCATTTAGTTCCTTATTATGTGTGACTAGATGACTAGAGTTCTTTTAGTCCTATTTAGTTGAGATGTTCGGATGTAAAGAAATTAAAAGAAACTAAATTTATACCACTGACTTTAGTTAGGGTGTAACCAAACAGGGTCTAGTAAACTAATCAAAGACCTTGTTTGCTTTACAAGGCGGAGAGAATGCTTTTGGGAGATGGGAGACAAGAGTGGGATCAGAACAAGGATGATCTGTCAGCAGGAGAGGCGCGTCAGCGTCAGCGTAGTGTAGTGCCCCGTAGTAGCAAATAGTGGTTTTCCTAAAAAAAGAGAGGCCGAGGCCGGTGGCACTGGCAGCTGTACCCCAATCTCCCTCCCCAGAGCAGCGAGCGCCACTAAAACAAGCCATCCGTGCGTCCCTTTCGCCTTTTGGATGGATGCCATTGAGTTGAGGAACCATGAGTGAGTATATTTTTAGTACATACAGCAACGTAGAGTTGAAGGAAGCAACCAGGGAAGGCACGGCAAAGAAGCATGGATGATGGCCGGGTGGCGATACGTGCGCTGTGCACATGCGGCTATCTTCTCTTCTTTTAGCTAGAAAAGGCGCAGTGAGTCGTCAGGTCGCGCGCGGTCGGTCAGGTCACAGGTCAGGCCAGGGGGGTCGACTAGGGTGTGTTTGTTCGTGTATGCGTAGAGCCTGACTCGTATCTAAGAGCCTGGCTCCCATGAGACAGGCTGAGTGTATGCAACACTGTCATGTTTGGTTGACTGCACCTACTCAGTCTGGCTGAGAAGAGATGTTGTTTGCTTGCCTGTATAAAATTACGTTGCATGAGATAAAATTAATACAAGGTTATAATTATTGATTTTTGTTTTGTACAAATACACTGTTAAAGTTCATAGATTATCTTATTATATCTTAAACTTCTTGAAAACACATTAATATCACTTAATATTTACTAATTATACACTAATAACATCATCAGTAAGTAATCACTTGCATCCCGCGAGCCTGGCTCTCCAGAAACGCCCAAAATCTGCGTATCTGCAGAGCCAGGCTGAGAGGCCTCTTTTGCATCCCGGGAGCCAGGCCCAGAAGACGATACAGGCAACCAAACAACATAAACTTGCATCCCACCAGCCTGGCTAGAGCATATGCGGCCAACCAAACAGGCCCCTAGTGATCCGATGCGGCAGGCGCACACGGGAGTACTAGTAGTAGTAAGTACAACTGATAACTGAAGAAGGTTCAGTGCACGGCGACGCGAGTCCACCGGAGTGACAGGGGAGCAACGCCCGAAAAGGCGAGGCCAAAGGGGGGCTCGCCGAGGAAAACAAACCAAAAGAGAAGAAGATCCCAGAACGGGGCGGGGGCCGGAGGACGACGCGACGGAGAGCGAAAGCGAAAGCGACGGCACGGACGCCGAGGTGGGCAGCATTAGCCATCAGATTACTGGTATCTGGACGGCCGACCAGGTACACCACCAACACCAAACTAACCAACCCAGCCAGCGCCCCGCAGCAAAACCGCTCCGGACTCCGCCTTTCAGCTTTTCAGCCAGGTTTCGTTCCGCGTGGTTTTTTTTTTTTTTTTTGCCCGCGGCCTCCTCTACTCTAATAATCAATCACTCGACGTCGGGGTCGGGGGGGTGCCAATGGCATCACGAGTGCGCTGCGCGGCAGCTGGGTGCATGCACCCGCCCGCATCCGCCGTTAAGCGCTGGCGCAGAGCGTCCGCGTCGCCGGGAGCTAGGGAACCCTCTCGGGCGCGCGCGTCGCTGTCCGCAGCAGCCCGCAGCGAGCCTCGCTGCCGCTGTCTTTGTGTTGCTGGCTTGGCCACTGGCTACTGTACTTGGCCTCGTTTCGTTTCGCTCGACAGGGCTCGGTCGGCGGCGACGGCCGCGAGGAGGGTCCCGGCGCGGGGGGTACCGGCATCGCGACGAGACGAGACGCGCACAAGTCACCCCCGTCGCGTCGCGGTCTCGCTCGCATAGTCATAGTCAGTCGCATGCGCCGCGCGGATATGGCGATCGCCGATCGGAGCCGACCCGTTCAGGGTGCAGCGAATAAAAAGCGCATGCGCGTCGTCGACTGGCTCCGTTCCGCCCCACCCGGTCCCGCTGGAAAACCAAAACCAGTTGGCCTCCGTTTTGCTGGATCTGGATGGGCTGTTTTTGTGCTGGCGGATCGATGAGGGTGAGCACGGATGATGTGCCGTGGCCCGTGGGTGCGTGCGTGGTGTCACTTTCCTTCTCGTTCTCGCGTCGCGGTGGATGGAAGAGGCAGCGGCTGCTTTTGGCGGCAGCTGATGAAAAAGAAGAAGGAACGAAACTGATAGATCGATCGGGCGGACGGACTGGAACGGATGATGACGACGGGTGGAACCTTCTTGCTTGGCTGACCATGCCGCCCGCTTTTGCAGCCCCCTGGAGGACTCTTGGCAACTTTTACGTGCGCGTGCGTTGTCTAGGCACGCTAGGGAAGAAGAGCTGATGAATGAATTTATTTAACAAACAATGCAAAATTCCAATCTGCATGTAAATGTAGTACTTTTTAGTGGTACTAATTACAGAAACTCTTGCAAGACCTTATCCGATCTCCTACTCTATTTTTAATGATAAGGGCCAACAAAACACACTTTTGCACGGCTTCTACTCTAGCTGTTAGGAATAATCATGGCCAAAGGACTCTAGCTCAATCGAACACTCGTTGTGTTTGCAGGGAATAGAACTCTCGTTGCTGAGCACGGGCATAGAGGGCAGGACGTGTGCGGATATGAGAGATGGGAGGAATGAGTAATACCATATACATAATTCTGACCGTTAGATTTGAGTGAGTAAGGAGAGAGAAAACTTAAAACTAATATGTATAGTTCGTTTCTATGATGTTGTTTTTCTGGGTACATTTTATTAGGTGTCTATAGGGGGCTATCTTAGTGGGGTTAATTTTTTTAGTACATGAAGCAAAGAAAAAGATGATGTTTTAATAGGGTATAGCATAGAAGGGTACATAGTATGAAAGTTCTCTTTTGAATTGGTTTTCCATGCACACTTACCGGTCGCACAGCTTATGCCATACATAGCCCATGGTAGTCGGCACGGTATATGTGATGAAACTGAGTCGGCTGCGTGCTTCCGTGGACGTGACATTGATTGGAGTGGTCATGCAGACTGCCGGAACTGGAGTCTTGCATAAAACAACCAAGAAAGCATCGGCACGTTTAGTCAGAATCGGACTCGAGTACGACGAATGTCGATCAGACAAGAGCTCAATCCGTTCGAGATCCAACCAAATGACTATTATTAAGTTGGGACAATGGGACCAGATCATGCGTATGTGTATTATTATTGGCATGCCGACGCGCGCATTCCCGGCCTCTAGCTAGGCACTCTAACAGCAGAAGGATTTAGCACAGGGTCGTTGTCAAGAAACATGTTTGGTTGGGTTTGACGTGTGCGTGTCTCCGATTCAATGTGAGTGAATTATTTTTTTAGTGGCAAGTGATGCATTAGTAATAGTAAGATGTGTAGTATAATAAACTTATCGATTTCGAGATTTGTCAACCTAGCCACTTGGATGCGCTAGTTGGTTTTTAGATAATGGAATATAAGTATTTCAGTCTCCATATCATAGTGATGTTTTAGCCGTTCCTTGTTACAATAGTTGTCCTCTCAGCAAAACAACTTTCATTTAAAGAAACTTGCATCTGATATGGGCATTGCTGTGAAAATTGTAGTATATCCAATTGTTATGCAAAAGATTAAATAAAAGCTTTCATTTTCTAAAAATAATAGTTTCTGCATCTTAAAAACATTAGGGGCTTGTTTGAAGACACTTCTGTACTCATCTCAATCCACATGTGTGGGGATAGATTAGGATGTAAGCTACTCCCTCCGTCCACGAAAGAATCAATTCCTATAGTTGTCTTAAGTCAAACTTTTTAAACTTTGACCAAATTTTTAGAAAAAAAACTATCAAGACTGATGGTACCAAATTCACATCATTAGATATATCATAGAATATATTTTCATAATTTATCCATTTTATATCATAGATGTTACTACTCTTTTCTATAAAGTTAGTCAAAGTTAAAAAAAAGTTTGACTGACACGAATTCTAGGAATTGATTGTTTCATAGACAAAGGAAATAGTTTAATTTTTATCCTAATCCCCACCTCAACACACATGTTGATTGAGATGGATGCAAGGGCAGCCAAACAAGCTCTAGATCAGAAATACACAAATGAATATTTTTCTTACATACATTCATAAATATCCATTGTGACGATGGACCTTGCTAGGCAAAGCTGGCCATGGCCCTCACACCATGATTTTTCTTTTGTACTAGATTTTTTATGGTTGACACGAGAGCGGTTGAGGCTCGATCCCTCTTTTGAAGAAGAGATTAAATATACTTCATCCGTCCCAAAATAGATGACGCTATGAGATTGGTGCTGGTCAAAATTTCTCAAATTTGGCTAGTTTTATAGAAAATATTAGCAACATTTGTATTTTCAAATAAATTTATTATAAAAATAGATTTCATGATCTATCTAATGGTACCCAGAGAGATCGGAAGAGTATAGTGTCTAATACATTATTCCAGCTAGTCCTTTGGTGTAGTACTGTAGTGTAGTCGGCTAATTTGTCATGCCATGGCTCGGTCAACCGCGACCTTGTTGACGTGCACGCGTGACTTGGCCTCGCTCGGCGACCGAGAACACGCTGGTTGGAGTAAAGTCAGGCATGTGGCACCGAAGCAGGCACATGTAACTGTCGCCGCGCGCCGTATAGAGTCGCACACTGAGATGACCACCCTGCGCCCTGCCCCTAGCTCGCTTGCTCCGATCGTGATCGGTAGTAGGGTAGGGACGACGAAATCTCTCGCGCCCTATAGGCGTGCGTGGTCGTGTGTGCGTACGATGCATGGATTGACCACCGCACCCTGCAGGTCATCTGCAGATGATGCGAAATCGGTCTCTGGCGACGATCTCGACACGTACGGCCGGCTAGTAGATCTATACTCCGGCTGCTACTTGTACGGCCAATGATGCGCGCGGCTCTGGTGGTGGCCCATGCTATATACGTACTGTAGTACTCATGCATGAGTGGCCTGCACTGCGTCTGATCGTGCATGCATGCATAATATCAACCTATCATGCACCTCCAGGCTCCAGGGCCAGGCTAACAGGTAGGCTTTGGGCATATGCGTGTCTGATCAAATACGTGGTGACCCACCGTACTGTACGTTCTGAAGCCGGGAGGACACCACAATGTACGTGCATGCCCGCAGGCCCCATATACTACTACAATGTGTGGCAGAATCCCATGACGGGTGTCCGCCGGCTGGCGAGCACGGGGAGACGGCCGGACGTGACGAGCGACGAGGGACCAACCTGCTGCCCCGGCTGGCATGCAGCCGGGCTCCACGTACATCTGTGTTGGATTCGACCAATTTGATGCTGCATATCCACACGATCCCAATGCCCCAGCTGCATGCGCGCCCTGTCCTCTAGCTTGCTATCAACCTGACATGCATGCAGATGGTGCATACAGTACAGTGTGAGGAGATCGGAGTGGAGATCCGGGTTGTGTCTGGGCGCGGCGTGTCCGTACGTACGCGCAGTGTACGCCCCAGTGTCCTGCACGCGGTCACGGGACAGAACGAGCCATTCCATCTGAGGATGATGATTGTTTTCTGGGCCCAGAACGCGCGCCTTGTGTTTTGTTCGCTAATAATGACCCGCGCGCCGTGTGTTTGTACGTGCATGTCTGTGCCCTGGCCGTATGTACTGACATGCCTCCAAATCGTCCTTTTCGTCTAAACTTATCGGTTATGGTATAGAGCAACTGGCTTATCAGCCGTGAAAAGCATTAGCGGAGAATAATCTCCATGGAACACTAAGACAGTCGCAGATACAATGCAGCATGCATATGTGTCCGTAATATGCCTGCAGGCTGCAGCAATAATAATCCTTGGTTTGGACTTTTTTTTTGAGACGAAAGAAGAATTGTATTAAATAATAACTGGGTATATCATCGTATTACAAGTATTCAGAAACTGATTCTCATCTATATTATACCCAAGCTGTGAAAGATTCAAACTCTCAAATACTTGGTTTGGACTTCGTGACAAAAGTAACACACACACATTGTCATTCAGATGCGCAAGGCCTGACTAACCCATTCAGCGCCACTGCATTCAACGAGGAGTCCACAGGCCGCGCGCTCTCTCTCTCTCTCTGACTTGGATCGCGGGAGGAGTAGACTCTAGTAGACTTGCATGCATATGCATGCATGCATGCGTGGAAAAGTCCTTGTATATGCCGTTTCCGTCGACTAAAGATGATCGATATCGACGTTTCCAGCCTCATGCAGACAAATGCTACGGCGCTAACTGTGTGTCACGCACTCACGCGCAACAACTTGCATTCTTCAACCATCAACCAGGACAGAGTAGCTTTCCGTGGCATGTATATTGAGTGGACCCTGCTGTTCGATGGTCCTTGGTCCGGGCACCCGGCCGGCAGCTAGTGCCGACATTGCAAGTCTGCGTAAACTTTATACCACCAAAGTTGCTTGGTCAAAACTTCAAAGCGCTCAGAATCGTCTGTCGTACACTCGTACTATAACCTATGACCGTACTTGTATCGACCAAAAAAATGCGAATAAAGGAAACCTACAGTAAGTCAACTTCCATTGGGTATTGTCTAGATAGAGTTTATTTTTTCGATGTATAGATATGGTATTTATATGAGACTCATTTCTTTTCCTCCAACATAGTGCACATAGACAATGGCGAAGCCAGAACAAATTAAAGTGTAATGTGCTTGTCTTGTAAGTGCAAAACTTTAAGGTAAAACCATACAGAAACATTGATCCTAATATTGATTTTTTCAAATGTTTGTGAGGGCATCAACACCCACAAGCTCCCTCTGTCCCAAATTATATGTCATTCCAAAACATGCTTAATTCCTATCTAAAAGACTTTAATTTATTATGCACTTTGCTATCTTATTGGGGCCAAGTGATGATTAACTCTCCCAAAATTCACATATTTAGCTAAAATTTCACAGCTGCGTAAATTGGTTTTATTTGAATTGATGTGCAAATGTAAGTTTTTGCCACCACACAATCATGTAAATTGGTTTTATTTTTCTGAAAGAATGAGGTGGGAGATCTGGTGATTATATAAAAAGAAGAAACACAAATCGGACACTACAACAAAGCAACAAAGACCTCCAAAAAGGGCCTCGCGACAACAAAATTTGGTTTTATTTGAATTATGTGCAAACATCAGTTTATGCCCATGTCGTCTTTTTTCATTCACTTGACTACTCTTCTTTTTATAAATATTTTTTCTTACGAATATACATATAAGGCACACTTTAGGAATTTTTTGTTGTAGATCTAACGGTATTTGTTTTACTTTAGGTAAATGAATAAATATTGTTGGTCAAAGTATGGGTAAAAAGTCAATGGTGTCCTACTCAGACTATAATATTTTTTGTGATAAACATTTTTGCATAATAAGAATAGTTTGGCCTTCTAAAATTATCTGGCTCTGCCACTGTGTATATACTCTGAATATGCATGAAGAGTCTGTATTTCATCATACATGATTGTTGCCAGTTTGAGCGGATCCTCGTGTGTCTATACTATATTCTAGCTCCGTCCCTGCTGAAGAAAGCACTACTCCCTCCGTCCCTAAATAAGTGTCGTTCTCGCTTCCCGAGAAAAAGTTACCGGCAATTATATATTAAAATATATTAACATTTATGCTAAGTAATTAGTATCATCGGAAAGATCTTTACATCTAGTTTTTTAACAAAATTATTTGAAGATATAAATATTGCACATATTTTCTACAAATTGAGTCAAACACGTGGCACGCACACCAACGACGGCACTTATTTAGGGACGGAGGGAGTATGTTTGCAGACCATGTGTCTAGTACTTGCTAAGCAGACTTATTGTTTGCTGCCAACTCTGCTTCTGTCTTGGTTGTCAGTAACATCCAGAGATCGATGACCGTTCATCCCGGAAAATCCCAGCATTCAGCTCTTTCTACATTTACCAAGTCACTGAGGCGAAGAGAGTCTCGAATTAATCCACCTCTCTTGAGGTCCTGCGCATAGTGTTTTCAGCCGAGTGTACCAAACTACCAATCGAACAAAGAGTTCAGTTGACTGGCGACGGCAGATCTTGCCAAGCATTGATAGCATTTGGAACTAGTCATGAGCCATGAATCAGGGGGTGTTTGGTTCTCGCACTCTAGAGTTTAGCCACTAAAATTTAGTGGAGGTCACTAGAGTTGTAGTGTTAAAAGGGACTTTTAGTGGGGTGTTTGGAACTTTAGTGACTAAAAGTGACTAAATTTTAGTGGCTAAACTCTAGGGGGTGTGAACCAAACAGCCCCTCAGCAAAATATGGAGACATGATCACGATCTCCTATTATTGGTCACACAGCCACACAGGTGGCAACAAGGCTGGGCGCCCCATATATGCCATGCTTTTTTTTTATACTCAACTCGGCTCTAGGGCCTTGCATTACGGGACCGCAGCTCAGCCAAATCGCGAGCTACTAAGATGTTTACATGATCTGGGAGAGGGTCAGACCAAACGTAGTTTTGACCCGGGTCCCAACTCATCCCCAAACTAGCTAGCTCGTGCGCAGACGAGTTACAATTACGTGAAACATTTTTAATACTCACACAAAGGAAGCTATCACTAAGAAGCTCACGAATATCACGAAATAGACCACCTCCGGCAGCAAGATCACATGAAGTTGAAGATAAAGCATCCTTCAGTTGACTTGAGTCCATCTCCAGGGCAGTATGACTGATGCCAAAATGCTCCGCAGCGTCCAGAGCTTTCCTACAAGCCCAAGCTTCCGCCATCAGAGGGTCCAGCACCAGCCCCAAATTCCCAGCACCAGCAAGGACCGGGGCTCCTTCAGCATCTCTGACAATGAAACCCCAAGCACCCATCTTTGATCCCTTCTTAAAAGCCCCATCAAAATTAACCTTCAGAATATTTCCCTCCGGCGGCTTCCACACTTGACGTACAGCTTGTTGCTTCGGAGCACGATTTGCACCACCAGTCTGAATGTCATCCACTAGCCGCAAAACACAGCAGACCGTCTCATTGCATGATGGCATCAATTCTCCGGCATTAGCTTTGTTCCGTACTCTCCACCATGACCATAGAAGTATTGTGACTCTCAGCTGGATATCTCTCCGTAATCCCAGGATCCTCTTCACAAAATCTTCCGAAGACACAGTATCAAGCAAACTCAGGTGACAGTCTTCCAGCTGCAGCTCTCTCCAAACTTGTCTGACCGCCTTGCACTTAATGAAGCAGTGACCCCCATCCTCATCAAAACGAGAACACACCGGGCATTGTGTATCAAGTTTAACACCTCTCCTCTTCAAATTCATCTTGAGGGGTAAGCTATTATGAGCAATTCTCCAAAACAGCTGCTTTATTTTTGGGGGACCCGGGAGCTTCCAAATATTCTTCCACATCACACCTTTGCTTGGCCTAGTAGCCGATGAGGATGATTCACCACGCTGCTTGGGGCAAGCCAATTCCTTTGCATCTTCCAACACGTGGTATGCTGATTTCACTGAAAATCTCCCCTTGGGATCAGAATGCCACCCAACAAAATCATCTCTATCTGCATATACCGGTATCGCTAGAATATTCTCCGCATCTTCCGGCCAAAAGATGTCCCGGACAAGCTGTTCATCCCAACTGCCGGAGTAGGGATCAATTAGTTCACACACCTTAGATAGCAGAACTGATCCCCTAGGAGTTCTTGGACGCCGTAGTGTTCCAACAGGTATCCAAGGGTCCTCCCAAATGCGGATATTTTGCGTAGTCAACAGGTGGCAATATGAAGATATCTTTTTTTATATATAAACACCGGCCATATGGGCATATTGGCACGCTGGTCTTCGTTTGGATCATGATGTGATCGAGGGTTACATTTTGTTGTCTTATTGGGGGTAAATCGCAATAAATTAAGCTCTTCCAGAAGTCGGAAACTCACTGAACCTGAAGCATATTTAGCTAGAGTTTCATAACTGATTGAATTGATTTCATTTGAATTTATGTTTGTTACAAAGAAAACAAATTTAAGTTGAGTTACGAGATCCTGTATATATACTCCTTTCCTTTTGAGGGCCGAGGTCAACTTATGTGGTTTAAACTTCGAAGCACAAAGTAGAGATAAACCAAACATCATGTACTCAACAAAACAAAAATCTAAGAGGATCTATGCACGGCCAATTGTGGTAATTAAAATATGCAAAATACATTTTGTTGCATCACCTCCTAGAGCTTCACGTTCCATTATATTTTTAGTTCAACGCAGACTTTTCAAGCTAGTTAGTAAAAAGAGGAGGCGAGATATTTTAGAGAGAAGAAATTGAATTAAGTGGATTTGGTTGGGTTGAGCCGGGCCAGGCTGCCCTCATATATATGCCTTTTCATGAGGTCAACTTTGAGGGCAGAATTATATATGTTGCATCTTGTTTATTGATCTCTTATCAACTCTCTCTCACTCTCACACACACACATACACTAGCAAAGGTTAGTGCCCATGTGTTACAATCGTACTTATATATTGTTACATAGTCACCTTAATAATTTGTTGCTCTGAGATTTTTGTAACGATCATAAATCGAAATCCATACCTTCGTTGCACAATAACTCGTATGTGCATGAGTCATAAGTCTAAGTCACATACGAGATACTTCCTCCGTATAGAAGATAGATGATGTTTTAGATATAGTTTGAATCAAACATTGAGAAAATATAAATCATGAATAACTTTTAAGTTGTTGAGTTTGAAAATATAGAACCCATATAAATGGATTTGTCTTGAAAAATACTTTCATAAATATAAATATATATATATATATCACTTTTTGATAAATATTTTTTAGTATAAAGGGAGTCAAAGTTGTACTTTAAAGACTGTGTCGATGTCCAAAACGTCATTAATTTTCTATACGGAGGGAGTATGTCGTGACACTCTTGGGAGTAAAAAAAACACGGACAAATAATAGGTATTAGGTATAGAAATAGATTAGGGCCGTCCCCTAAGGTCTAGATCATCAGCGAGAAGTGCTATACATTTATTTGGTCGAGAATAAGATTGTTCTCAAGCTTGGTATCAATGTGCTCAACTGCTCATCCTATACCAGATTGGGCTTCAGCCAACAGATGAAAACCCTCCAGAATGTTATTAATTTGTGCACATGGAAAACCCATTTGAATTCAATTAGAGTTGTTGTCGGGCTAGGGCCGCCAACGATGAGCGACCAACTTCGTGTCATGATAATAAGGAAAATCAAGTGCCAGACTGCCAGATCTTAGCAAGGGAAGAAGAAGAAAGCCATCTTGAATAGCGCTTCCTATCCGTGCATGGCGACTCAGAATCACACAACCCAGCAGCTGTTGCATCTCGCATGCAAGCGATCGCTCGGTGGATGGTGAAATACATCCGTAAGGGCACCTCTAACAATTGGCTTTTAAGCTGACTCTAAGCATTTTTCTTATATTTTAATAGAGGAGAGAGAAAGCTCTTAGTTAAGAGCTAAGCTCTTACACGCATCTCAAGGTCATGTGAGATTGTTATGTGGGGTCATCCATATTAAAAGTCATGTACTAAGAGCTAATATTGTTGGAGAAGTTAGCTTAGAGCTAGCAGCTGACTCTAACCATTGCGGGTGCCCTAATGATCAATGATCAGATATCCCCGCACAGAACAGGGTTGGCCCGCCGCCGCCGCCACGTAGCGAGCGCCGTGCCGCCGGCTGATCAGACGGGGAGACGCCATTGCCGCTGGCGGTCACCTCCGCAGCCGGGGGTGACTTGTTGGGCGCTGCCACGCTGCCCACGCACGGCGATATTCCTGACTGCGGGCTAGTTGTTTATTATTGCGCGGCTGGACACGCGCGACGTCGCAACGGGCTGGCTCCGTGCGCGTACTTTTCGGTGCTCCCTCCCCATCATTACTTGGCAACGAGCAAATCCGTTGGGCACTCGACTCGATCGAGCTAGCTGCGACGGCTCAGCAACGGTGCTTAGCACAACCGCTCAGCAACGTGCCGAAACGGCAGATCGACCCCAAAACGGAGGGTCGCCTCATGCTCTGCTGGGATGATGGCATGCAATGCAGAGACATGCAGCGCGGACCGGCTGAGCAGAGCTCGCCCGAAGCGTAGCCGTGTGGCGACCATCCGAGCGCGAACGCTCATGCAGGTGTGCATGCGCGTGCGTGCGCAGTGGCTTGCGGCGCAGCCGGCACGCATGCAGTGATGCAGGACCGCGGACCACCGGTCAATTCAAAGGCCCACGTTTGATCGATCGATCGATCATAGGCATGCATGTGAGAGACGGAGACGGAGACGGAGACGGGCGGGCGCACGTAAACCTCGCAAACATTCAGGACACGTATGTGCTGCGGCCGCTGTAAACGTGGCCCGGCGCCGCAACTCCCTCCGCGCCGCAGCGCGAGCGCCGGCCGGCGGCGGCCCGGGTCGTCGTCGTTGGCTAGGCTTGGGACGATATTTCTCGGTCCCTAGTCCCTACCGGCCGGCCGGTGGGCTAGCTACCGATGAGGCGGAGGGATCGGAGAGACCACGTACGCAATGGCCACGCGGCAGGTGCGTGTACGGCTCCGGGACCGATACACGTCGTCCGCGCCGATCCAAACTAGCTCGACCGTCGTCAGACGCCGGCCTCGATCGAGATGGCGGGCAAGTACCATGTACGCGAGGGCGTGCTGCCTCCATCTCCATGTGGAGTCCTGGCTCGTCCGAGACAAAAAAAAACACCGCAGCACACACAGCAGGTGTCCGTCCGTCCGTGGTGGCGAGAAGCCGGCCGGAGGCGGCAGCGCAGCTGGTGCTTGACCAGCCCGGATTGGTCAGGCTGCTCGATCACAGCCTAGGAGTGGTCGGCGGCGGCCGGTGTTCGAAAAACCGACGGCTCGTCCATGATGAGGCCAGGCTATAAGGGCACCCGCAATGGTTAGAGTCAGCTGCTAACTCCAAGCTAACTTCTCCAACAATACTAGCTCTTAGTACATGACTTTTAATATGGATGACCCCACATAAGAGCATCTCCAAGTGTTTGTCATCCCACTTGCTATCCTAAATTATTTGGCAAAAAGTGGAAAAAATCCTCTCCAACAGTTTGCCATCTTCATTTGCCAAATTGAGTGGGTTGCCAAATTTCATCCCCGCGCGTGCAGCTTTCCGCGCGGCGCAAACCTGTCGTATCCCGCGGCGCGGCCTTCTTCTTCGCGTGTCGGGGCCGCCGGTGCTGTTGCTTCCCCTGGTTCTACGTGACCGATGCGGCCGGCAAGACGGCGGACCAGAGCGCCATCGACGCCGTCAGGGAGCGGGTCGGCACGGACCGCCTCGTCGTGAGCGAGGAGCCGCCCCGGCCGCCGCAGGTGTTCCCGAAGGACGGGCCTAGCGGCGACCGTGACCACGGCGGCTTCGGCGTCGGCGGCGGGCTTGGGCTCGTGTACCTCGGCAACCTCGTGAAGCGCAACCTGTACAACCTCGGACTCATCAAGTCCTGCTCGTGAAGAGGAGTGCTCGGATCCAAGAACACACGGACGGTTCAACTTCAACCTCAGTGCGCTTGGACGACGATGCCATGAACGAACGGTGGAAGCTCAAGCCGGGTGAAATTCGGGTCAGCCTGGCATGGTGTTGGGAGTCAGGATGGTTGTCGGTCATTAGTAGATGCAGGAACCCGGCACCGACGACGCCATGGACGGAGGGACACGGCAAACTGGACGGTGGAGCAGGATGATTAACGTGTTGGAGGTGGGCCTTTTTTTTTGGTTTGGCAAGTCTATTTGGCAAACACTTGGAGATGGCAAACAAATCGACTTGCTATCTAGTTTTTTGAGTTGCCAAATACTAAGTTTTGACAAACAAGTTTTGGCAAACACTTGGAGATGCTCTAACAATCTCACATGACCTTGAGATACGTGTAAGAGCTTAGCTCTTAACTAAGAGCTAGCTTTTCTCTCTCCTCTATTAAAATATAAGAAAAATGCTTAGAGTCAGCTTAAAAGCCAATTGTTGGAGGCCCTAAGCTATGAGCGGCGCGCGCGGTTGATTGATTGGTTTCCCCCGAAGCGCAGCCGCCCGGGCGCGCGCGGTCTGGGCTTGACGCCAGAATCGTACGTAGTGCAGTCCGCGGGGGCGGCGCCACCGGCCGGCCCGGTGCGTGCATCTGCATGTGCCCGCGACAGCGCCGTGTCTGGGCTACGTGCAGGTGCAGCTTACTGTACCCTGCACGCATGGCCCGGCCGGCCACTGGCCTGCCAACGCCAACACCTTACACCTCGGTAAACCCGCATGGATGGAGCTAGTAGCGCAGCTGTGGTTCGGACCACAACCCTGCCATCCTTCTAGCACCGTCGTCTCCTGCTGCTTGGTGCATGCATGCATATCCTCGGCCGGCCGCGAGTGCGTATGCAAAGCCAAATGCACATGGAATGGAACTCGGATACACGACACCCATGCAGCACGCCTTCTCTCGATCTCGGCAGCAAGAATCTATATATCCGAATCAAACTTTTCATCCATGACCCTGTTTGGATCCCAGGGCTAGAGCTAGTTTGGTTCTTCTTCCATCTCCATTTCTCTCCAGAGTCCGCAGTCCACAGACGTGTGCGGTGTGCCAAAGGCGGCACTTGTGTGCTTCGACCCTCGACAGCTGCGGGCGGCGTGACGATTCCACGCGAAAAAGGTACTGTACAAAAATCACAGGTGCGTGCCAGCTGCCAGGCCTGGGAATGCACCGTGCGTACGTGCATGCGCATGAAACGTTTGGGTGCGACGGACCAGGGCAGGGTTCTGTGCTTCTACCACGTTCTGTGGACGAAACGTAACGCTGTACTGTACATGCAGCATGCTCCCACAACCGCGGGACGGAGCTGACTCCAAGGACACACAGATATTTCCTGACACGTACGTAACACTGTACGTGTCTTTGATCGAACACACATGCAAAGTACCGTTTTGCTGTGCCAGAATGTAATATCTTACCAGATCTCTTGTCAAGACAAAAGAAATACACATCAAATCAAACTCTGATTTTAATATACCCGGGAGTAGTTACTCTCATCTTCAATAAATTAAACCACATTGTGTATGTGTATATATACTAATTTATCAATTTAAGTATGTCTATATACTTATTTTAAGATATTCCAAATCTTACTCACGCGATTTTTTTCAAAAGTGCATATACTTTTTATTATATTACTAAAATGTCACTACAGTAGTACGGAGTATATAAAATAAGTATGACCATATACTCTATATATGCTTGCATACTTGACATATATGACACTCTAGAATGCCTAGTATGATCATATACTTTGTATACATACACTTCGCCGGGTCATAAACTCCATAAATCAAGAGATATACACATGGGAGTAACTACTCCCTGAGAGTATGAAATAATTACCATATATATATATATATATATATAGGGTGAGTTTTCTATACTCCCGGGAGTAGTTACTCCCATCTTCAAAAAACTATGTTGCGTATGTGTTCATACTTGTTTATCACTTTGAGTATGTTTATATACTCATGTTAAGATATTCCATGTCTTAATACACTAAAATTTTTCAAAGGAACTCATACTTTTTAATATATTATGAAAATACCACTCACTGTAGTATATAAAATAAGTATATCCACATACTCTATGTATGCATGCATACTTGATGTATATACTTTCATAGATAGTCTAGTATGATCATATACTTCATGTAAATATACTTCGTTCGGTCATATATACCATAAATCTAGAGATATAAACATGGGAGTAACTACTCCCTAGGAGTAGAAAATAATTTCCCTATATATATATATATGTTGTACGAAGAAATAGATCGTTATACTTCTTCCGTCCATAAAAACATGCAACTATGAGTTATGTGCCTAAAAAAGTACTTCACATTTGACCACGTTTCTAGTTAATAGTATTAATATTTATTATTACAAATAAATTTATTATAAAAGTATATTTCGTAATTAATCTAATGATGTGTACTCCCTCCGTCCCTATTTAACTGTCGTCCGGAAAGCGTGTCTGTGAGGGAAACACGGTTTTCTAGAGACAGTTATTTAGGGACGGAGGGAGTATTTGATATCATAAATATTAATATATTTTTATCTATAATTATTTAAATTTAAGATAATAAAACGTGGTACTGTGTTAGAATTATATGTTTTTTTGGACGGATGGATTATTTATTATTACTTCAGTGGTTCTCTTACGTGAAGCATGATTCCCAGCTCCGATATTTTTCAAGCTGTAAGTGCATGCTTGTACCCTGCTGGTAGCTTATGCATGCAGGCTAACCGATAACGTCGTCATAAACTCATCATTCTAACAAATAACTTTCACACACACATATATATATAAATATAATGCTTTGTTCCCATGCATGCATGGGATGCATGCAACGTCTCTGGAGTCTAGAAGGTCATGGCCTCACTGCCTCAGCGATGACAGAAGAGAAGCAATAAAACGAGTTGAGTATACGTTTGGGGTGGAAGGTACGCAGCAACAATACACCATCTCGCAAAGTTCTCGTGTACGAATAAAAAAAAGAAGCCTGTGCCCTGCCTCGCCGCCACTTGTCCCTTGCTTGCAATGGGACGAATAAAAAGATTATAGCATCCGGAAGAAGAGAGGCAGAGGCAGCGTCCCCAGGGCGGAACACGTGGCGCGAGCCTGGGGCAGCAGAGATATTTCAGTTTCCACAGTGGACTCCCAGAAACATTCAGATTATTGTTCAGAAGGGAAGTACTGGAACCAGGGGCTGGAGAAAACGATAGTCTAAAATGGTACTGCACAGCCTCGCGCGAATTGATAGGCCCTCACAGCTGTCACACCTCCGTGCATGCACAAGGTCAACTCGTCTGACCAGCACATGGTTTTGAATTTCTTTTTGATCGGGATGCTAACCTATTATTAAAACAAATTTTGATTTTGGTGACTGCCCTTCCGGAAAAAGGGACGAGAAAAAGTGAAAGGTTAAGTGATGTCTGTGTGCGCGTCCGGTGGTATCGTACATTTTTAGTGTACTGAAGATGATGAGTCTTTCAATCTTTCTTTGTGTATACGATGTATATGTATGTATATATGTGGTGTGAATATGAAGCATGTATTGTGTGTGCATTATTTGATAAAAAAAGAAAGAGAGGAGAAAAAAAAATAGTTTCTTTTTCGAAAACTGAAAAGCTAGGCAAGTGAGGCCGCATGCGTACGACTATATTTTCCTCCGGCGGACTAAGCGTCTGTTCCAACACGTGTAGTCGTGTGCTAGTTTCGTTCAAGATTCAGAGTTTCGTTCAGCATTCTTACTCGCATGCTCCTTTCTTCTTCTTCTTATTTTTCCTTTTTTCCTTTTCAATGAGTTCTAACTGCTTTAACCCTTCAACCGGTCAGTCATACCGGCCAGCAACCCGTCGTCCTTCCTCTTATGTTACTTCCTGCGTCAATGATATGCAAATTAAGGCTTCGATATAGAACATCTCCAAGAACCCGTGTAAAATTCGATCTCTAAATCTTCATTTGAAGAGCAATTTAAAGCTGATTCAGGACGAGTTCAACTCGTGGTGTTCAGCTGGGTTTAGACATATGCGCGCGATGCGGTTGCTTTTGTGAGCTGGGGCTGCAAACTAGCCTAGTAGCGCAACTCTATCATGTAGTCGCGCTTATAGTTCAGTTCTTGAGTTGTTCGTGTAGTGATCGGTAAATATGGTCACTGTCTCTATGTGTGTTGTCTCAACTCCTTCTACTTAATAAAAAACGCGTCTTCGACGTGGTCTAATAAAAGATACAAAAGCAAGCATTTCAAATGAGGATATTAACGTGATTTTAAGAAAGACCGTTGGAAATACTCTTTCAACTTGATCGAAACCCCCAACTATGATTATATTTACCACGCTTTTTAGACAATTTGGGGCTTAGAGGGTTCGAGAACTAATCGAAACGAAAACATACATGAGCTCTGCGCAAAGCTCATGTTAATCCAGTCCTACTAGAAGGCCTCCTGTTTTTTTGTGATGGAACAGAAGGCCTCCTTGCTTCAGCGGTTCGTTTCGAATCGTTTATGACAAGGAAAGCATACACTGCGTGGAATAAAACCAGTTAAACCGAGCAGCACAATCCGCAATCGGTAGATACAGTCCATTCGAGAGTGAAGGAATGAATTAATTTGGAAATGTTAGCCATCAACCAAAGCCGAGAGAGAGCTATGCGAGCAGTGGGGATTGCCAGCTGATGCAGCTCAGCAGCGGCGTGAGGCCAGGAGGACGACGAGGACGGATAGGCAAGCAGCCAAACCGCGCTACGGCAGTGGGCAGTGAGCAGTGGCGCAGCAGCAGTACGTACGAGAGCGTGCGTGTCCGGTATCCGCTAGCCCGGAGACAGACAGGGGCAGAGCAGCTAGAAAGGGAGATGTTGAGCTGGGGCGATAGATTATCTCAGTTATTAATCGCGCGCTCGCAATCAATAATAATTCTTTTCCTCTCGCTCAGTCGCACGGCCCCCTCTATTGTACTGCTGAGTGCGATGCCGATGCGTCGTGCTGCTGCTGGTAGATTTTTGGGTGAGAGGAGAGACTAAGGCTCGCCGCCAATCTATAAATAGCTGCCACCTCCCTCGCCTTTCCCTCCACCCCAACACCCCCATCTCTCTGCTCTTGTCTTCCTCCTCCTAGCTAGCTAGCTGCTGCTTACCTTACCTCCTCTCACCGCAACAAGCAGAGGGAGCGAGCAGGGCAAGGCAAGAGAGCCGCCGCATCATCATCATGGGCGCCTTGTTGCTCCTCGCCTGCCTCGTGGCGCCGATACTCGTGCTGGCCGCCTGCGCCGCCGCCGTCCGCGGCAGCAGGAAGCGGCCGGCGCCGGCGCCGGCGCGCGGCGGCAAGGCGGCGCTGCCGCTGCCGCCGGGGTCGATGGGGTGGCCGTACGTGGGCGAGACGTTCCAGCTCTACTCGTCCAAGAACCCCAACGTGTTCTTCGCCCGGAAGCAGAACCGGTACGGGCCCATCTTCAAGACCCACATCCTGGGCTGCCCCTGCGTGATGGTGTCCAGCCCGGAGGCGGCGCGCTTCGTGCTCGTCACGCAGGCGCACCTCTTCAAGCCCACGTTCCCGGCGAGCAAGGAGCGCATGCTGGGCCCGCAGGCCATCTTCTTCCAGCATCAGGGCGACTACCACGCCCACCTCCGCCGCCTCGTGTCCCGGGCCTTCTCCCCCGAGGCCATCCGGGGCTCCGTGCCGGCCATCGAGGCCGTCGCGCTGCGCTCGCTCGGCTCCTGGGACGGCCGCCTCGTCAACACCTTCCAAGAGATGAAGCTGGTGGGTTGGGACTGGGACTGGGAGTTCTTGGTGTTCTTCTTGTTCTTGCTGTGCTCTGTTCTGCCGCTCTGGTCGCTCTGTTCTGGCAATTTTGCGAATGCTGATCCTGTCATCCTGTGACCCGCGCGCTCCGCTGCAGTACGCGCTGAATGTGGCATTGCTGTCCATCTTCGGCGAGGAGGAGATGCGGTACATCGAGGAGCTGAAGCAGTGCTACCTGACGCTGGAGAAGGGGTACAACTCGATGCCGGTGAACGTGCCGGGCACCCTGTTCCACGGCGCCATGAAGGCCCGCGGGCGCCTGGGCGCCATCGTGGCCCACATCATGGAGGCCCGCCGGGAGCCGGGGCGGCAGCGCGGGAGCGACCTGCTGGCGTCGTTCCTGGACGGCCGCGAGGCGCTCACCGACGCGCAGATCGCGGACAACGTGATCGGCGTCATCTTCGCGGCCCGCGACACGACCGCCAGCGTGCTCACCTGGATGGTCAAGTTCCTGGGCGACCACCCCGCGGTGCTCAAGGCCGTCATCGTAAGTTTTCGATCAGTTTTCTCTTCTCCCGCCGGGGCACCAAACTGCGGGCGGAGACTGACGGATTCAATCAATATCGGCGGTCACAGGAGGAGCAGCAGGAGATCGCGCGGTCCAAGGTCTCCGACGAGCCCCTGACGTGGGCGGACACGAGGCGGATGCGCGTGACGAGCCGTGTGATCCAGGAGACGATGCGGGTGGCGTCCATCCTGTCCTTCACCTTCAGGGAGGCCGTGGAGGACGTGGAGTACCAAGGTGAGGCGTCACGTCCCGACCCGACCCTCGCTGTCCGGTGTCCTCCCGCCACCGTTTCACGCAGTGTCCCTGTCCCTGTCGTGCGCGGCTGCCTGGTGTGCTGCGGATGAACTGGACGGACGGGACGGGTTCCTAATTGACCGAAATGAATAGACTAACTACAACCCATCATCTGATGCCTGTGTGTGTGCTTGTGCTGGCTGCAGGGTACCTGATCCCCAAGGGCTGGAAGGTGATGCCCCTGTTCCGGAACATCCACCACAGCCCCGACCACTTCCCGTGCCCGGACAAGTTCGACCCCTCCCGGTTCGAGGTCAGTCACTACTCACTAGCCTGGTTTGGTTTCGACCTCTTGCTTCTGCTGCTTCATTCTATCGCCATTAACAGACGACTGATGTGTGAATGAATGAATGGCTGCTGATCTGACGCAGGTTGCTCCCAAGCCCAACACGTTCATGCCGTTCGGCAACGGGACCCACTCGTGCCCGGGCAACGAGCTCGCCAAGCTGGAGATGCTCGTGCTCTTCCACCACCTCGCCACCAAGTACAGGTGGTCCACCTCCAAGTCCGAGAGCGGCGTGCAGTTCGGCCCCTTCGCGCTGCCGCTCAACGGCCTGCCCATGACCTTCTCTCGCAAGGACTGATATGAGCCCGTGAGCCGACGAGATGTGGATGTGGATCGGAGGAATCGGAGCCACACCAAACCAACACAAGCGGATGATGATGGTATATGCTGCTAGTATGTACAGTACTACCACTACTACTAGTACCTAGGAACGGCGAAAACCGCTTCCGGTTCCGGTATTGGGCGTCGGCCGCGTGCGGCGGTCGCCGTCGGACGGGACGGGGACGGGGACGAGGACGGTGACGGGCAAGGGGCAATCAGCCATTTCCAGGCAGGCATGGGGACGCCTGATCAGAGAAAGATAACGCAAGTCCGTGTACAGATTCGAATTCTTCAGCTAGTAGGGCCGGATCCCAAGAAGCCGGAAGACAACAAGACCAACAAACACAAAATTAGGCATAGCCGCGTAGGTGTCACTCAGTCTAAGCTACGCCGTACTCCAGTTAAGTAGGCATCAGATGACCCATCAGCGCCACAAAGAAGTGGCGCTGCTAATTGTAAAACCAAACTAATTTTTTTCCCATCTTCTTCTTTTTGTTCCCTCTTTATTACTGTATTAGATTTTTTTATAAGCCAGCCAGACAACACCTATAGGAGAGAGAGAGAGAAGAATAAGGAAACCATAAAAGAAGCCTGATTGGGATGATTGTAATTGTAAGCTACTAGTAGCAGCTAGGTTGTCCGCCTGAAAGCAGGCTGGCAGCTAGGCCGAATAATCCATGGACGGATGGATGGATTGGATGCATCGCCTGAGTCAAAAGGAAACCACGTCGTCTTCCCGGGACGGCGACCCCGCCTTGTATTTGTTTCGTCCAACGCAAAGGACAGCGACTGCTTTCATAACAGCTGCTACTGCTAACCTTGCTGTCCCTGCTCCTAATTTAAATTCTGTATAAGGGTCTGTTTGGAACGCAGGAATTTCACGGAAATTACGCAGGAATTTCACAGGAATCAGTTCAATTTCACAGGAAAAACGCAGGAACGGGAAAATTTTCACGCGTTCCAAACAGGGCCTAAGTGCGTCTGCGTCGCGTTGCTCGGTTTTACTCCATCTCTCCGGCGATTAAGTTGCTAATTACAAGCAATATCAGTTCTCGATCGCGTAATGTGCTGCTTCGAAGGAACAAAGTCTGCACTGCACTGCCACTGCAGCTCTGAAGGAAGGGGGAAATAATACAGCACTCCCTCTGTCCCAAAATAGAAGTTATTCTCGCTTCCCGAGAAACAAATGCCGACAATTATATATTAAAGTATATAAATATTTATACTAAGTAATTAGTATCATCGGAAAGATCTTTAAGTCTAGTTTTTTAACAAATTTATTTAAAGATATAAATATTGCACGTATTTTATACAAATTGAGTCAAACTTGTGGCAAGAAAACCCAAAACGACGTCCTTTCTGGGATGGAGGGAGTATTAATCTGCTGCACTTTGGGGTGTCGACTAGTACGGACTACGGACTTCCCCGGGTCAAACTGAAGAAACCGCGGAATCAAATTGCCCCCAAAAGCCTAACATGATCCATGTTTTTTTTATGAAGACTAACAAGATCCATGTTGCGAGCAGCCCTGATGATCTTCGGATTCTGTACCATTATTCTCGTTCTATAATGCTTAAATGTCTTCGGGGTACTACAAACATTGACTTGTTGTAATTTCAAAATCCTCTTTGGGTGGACTTCTATTGGAACTTCTCCACTGATTTAATCAAAAGGCCTATAAAACATGCACATGCGAAAACAACTTAGAAAGCCAAAACTCATGAAGCTAAAACTATTTTCACTTAGAAGCTGAAATGTCCCATGCTGCTTCGTTTTTAAAGAAATCCAAGCCATATCAAACAAAGTCTAAGGGGGTGTTTGGTTAGACCACTCTAAAACTTAGTCACTAAAATTAGCCCATAAAGTACCAAACACTTCACTAAAGTTTAGGGGCCACTAAAATTTAGTGGTCTTTAGTCATGAAGAGGTAGCTAAAGTAACTAAACTTTAGTGGTCTTTAGTCACTATATAACCAAACATGGTCGCTAAACTTTTGGGAGCACTAAACTTTAGGGGGCCTAACCAAACAGGGCATAAGTGTCTTTTTAGTAGTTTAGTTAGTTATAAGTTACCTGTAATGAAATCTAATCATCCAAATTTAATAAGTTCTCGACTTGGTACATGTGCTTGTCATATCTCTGTTTTTAAGTAAAAACGACATTCTTTTAGTGATAGACAATGTGACTTTGTCAGTATTAGAATCTGTTGGGGATGTGAGTGCATCCATCTGTATTAGTTTTAAAGAAAACTTTAAATATTTTCTCCTTATAATTCATTTCTTTTTGTCCAAGAAACAATTGGATTTTGCATTATGGGATTCCCTAGGGTCAACTGGCAGAGACCCAAATCACTACTGGGGTTGAGATGGTCTTCGGATTGCCACATACGTTTGTTACTCTAGTTCTGTTAAATCATTCAATCTTGTGCACAAACTGCCATATAATTTCTCCTTTCTATGAATGAAGTTGGAGAGCACTTTTCGATCTATAGCATTGGGGCATATTGACCCTTAGGGCTTGGGTTTTTAGAATGCCAAGAGAGGATCCAAGAGCAAACTAGCATATACTTTGATCCCGCTGTCTGAGCACCATCGAAACAATCAGATGACCTCGCGCGTGGTCTACCAGAAACAATCATTGGATTCTCCAATAGCTAGGGTAGCTTATGCTTCAATGCCACACAAGAGGACCATCAGAGCAATACCTAACTCACTCTGACATGGACCAAAGAGGTTCTAAAGAAGGATTTTCACCATCGGATTGTGTTAACTTACAACATCAGACCAATTCGATGAACCCTGACAACACACTCTCTTTACCCCCTAACATATATTGATGCTTGCTCAGGGTAGACCACCAAAACAATCTGATGTCTAACCCCCAACAACAATTCAACACCACTCTAAGTACACGTAGAGCTTACTCTGATGGTCCCTTAGTGGACCCATCGACACAATCCGATGCACCAATAGAGACGACATTGAGCTCCTTTTCAACCTCTTTCAAATGTGTCAACTTCAATATGTGTGCAACATATGTGCAAGTGAGTTAGTATTTTCACAAGTACTTTTCAAAATGTTTTCACTTACTTCTCACCATGTCAATACGTCTAATGCTTATGCAATCCTAATTACATGCATTTATATACCCATTAGACTTTGTAGCTCTCCTTTTAATAGTACAGTTGTCTATCCTAAACTTGAGCACACATTGTATTGCGTCTTGACCAATGAAAGAAAATTCTTATTTAATATTTGCCTTCAGACCTTAGATTTTATTTTCTCTTTCTTCTCTTTCACGAGTCACAGCTTGTGCCAATTGTATTTATCATCCTTCATCCATTTTCAAGCCTTGCTCTTCATCTTGGTGTAGACCTAACCTAGCTTAATCGTACACTTACCAATAGATTAGTCCATTAGTTGTCTCAATTACCAAAACAAAACATAGGTGTTTCATAGGGCTAAAAAGGTCCTCTAATTAGTAATATTATCTCTATATTATTAATTAGGCCACAACAAAGGCACCATATTAATTTCCACCAGATACACCAGAAAAAAGATAAATCCTAAAAATTCTTATAATAATTAGAAACATCTGGCCCTTAACTTGGTACACTCGAATCACCATCACCAATAATGATTATTGGATGTATTGTAATTTATAAAAAAAAGTTATCCACCTCTGCCATTATAAAAAATACATAAAGTAACCCCTAAATTTATATCTACTATTACTAATTAGTTGTTCCAATGAAGATACCATGTTAATTTCCACACACTCCAGAAAAAAGATAAATCTAATTTTTTTCATAATAATCAGAAACATCTAACCTTTAATTTCACAGATTCAGATCATTGTCTTCAATGATAACAATTAAATCTACTATAATTTATAAAAAAACTTGCTCTGTTATAAAATATATAAAGTAGCACCCCTAATTTAGCATCTGAATTGCCCACATCTGCCATTACGCAAGATAATTTAAAACAACCTCCTAAATTTGTATAGAAATTACATCTATCATTATAAAAGACAAGTCAAAATACCAACCTAAAATTACATCTAAATTGCATACCTTCGTCATTATAAAACATAATAGAAAATAATCCCATAACAATACATCTAAATTACCCATCTTTCATATTCCAAAAGATAATTTAGAATAACCCTCTAATTTTGAAGGATAATTTAAAATGCCCGCAGATGATTTTATAAATTATTCATCTCTGTTGTTATAAAAGATAATACAAATTAACCTCCTAAATTTGCATTGAATTTACCCATATGTATCATTATGAAAGATAATATAAAGTGTTACCTTTAATTAATTTCTATCAACCTCATTTGTTATAAAAATAAACAAAAAATCTCTCTAATCTTTACGTAACATATCTTATTATAGGAAATAAACTAATATTCAAATAAATATGGTACATATATATTTCTAATTTATAGACTTTTACAACGAGGAAATTAACTAACCATAATACTATTTTTGACACTATGTACCAAGTAAACATGCACTTCCGTTGTTTCAATTTATAAGATGTTTGGACGTTTCTAAATTCATAGCTTTTGCTACACACCTAGATATATGTTATGTCTACATACATAATAAAAACTATTAATCTAGAAATACCAAAATGTCTTATATTTTTTGTGATGAAAATGTCATATAATTTGATATGGAGGAAGTATGTTCATTTAACAGCTTACGAAGCATGGAAGAATGTTCATTTAACAAACCACATATCAATAACACTGGCAATGCACTTTAATCTAGATTAGTACTCCATGATAATAAATTTCATAAGTTATTTGTTTTTATAAATTTCTTATTTTGACCAAACATTTCATCATATCAATATTGGTAATTTAAGTTTAAGCACTCTATGATATATAAAACAATAGTGCACATATAACCATGTGATATAATAATTCAACATGTTCAGTGCCATAGTGCAAGAAGCTGGGTTTTAACTTAACACGTGGAAAACAACTACAACAACTCCATTAAAAATTGAAAGTCAGACTATAAATTCATAAAGTCACATAAATAGATGCAAAAATGCAACAATTGTTTATATATCTTAAGATTAAATTTCAACTAAATACATATCACACAAGAAAATACTACAAAGTATAACCAGAGGTCAGTCCTCATTAGAGCTTCTACGTTATTTCACTACTACAGAAACATGCCTTTAGCCCCGGTCGGCAAGGGCCTTTAGCCCCGGTTGCCGAGCCGGGACTACGCTTCCGCCCCCCCTTTAGTCCCGGCTCCGGCCACCGGGGCTAAAGCCCCCCCTTTAGTCCCGGTTGGTAATACCAGCCGGGACTAAAGGGTGCTGCCAGCGGTGCCCCGCAGCAGCACCCTTTAGCCTCGGCTGGTATTACCAGCCGGGACTAAAGGGTCCCCTGGTTTTTCCTTTTTATTTTCATTTCAGTTCTGTTTTTAGTTTTGTTTATTTATTTAATAGGTTTTCCAATATATATTCTTTGCTGCTAATATATATAATTATATATATTAGAAGCATAACACAATAAGCTTATTGCATGCATATATAATTGAACTATAGAACTACATATATATATATAAATATATGTACATAAGATTACAAACAATTTACATATAGGAGTTGTCTAAATATCTATCTACACAAGTTGTACTCCAAAGTTAGTACTGTAAACCTATTACAAGGTGTACTCCATCTAAAGATCTACAGGGCATACAAATGATCATCATTGTTTGGAATCAACTTCTCGTTGGTATTATAGTAGAACTCGCCGTTTGGATTTATGACTTGTTCCCGAAGAAATCCTACTATTGTCTCTTGTATTGCTTTCAATTGGCCTTGTAGCATCACTTTTTGCTTCAACCAGTCAGTCTTCAATTGGAATTAAAAAGATATTAGTTATATCTATATTATCAATATTAAGTCTATAAAAAATAAAAAGAAACATGTTACGTACTTTGATGATTTCTTCAGGAATTCTATTTGATTCTATCATCATGTACTCGCAAACATAGAATCCGCATAAGTTGGTACCCTGTTTTTGTCTCAAAATCCACTGTAGAATGAAAAGATTCATCTCGTAATAAAGATATGATATATGACATGATATAATAAAGATACACGTACATTGACGAAGGTGTAAACTTACTGGTAGTCGTGGCTTTATTGTAAGTGGGGCCTTACACTGACTCATATGTTCCCGAGCAATGAATTTTTCCCAAACCCTAATCCGGCCAATGAAACATTAATAGTTGGATCATTATTTATTAATTAGTATACATATATACAAGCTTAGTCTATACTTTAAGCATGCAAGCTAGGGATCGAAAAATTACCTTTGGAGGATGTTTATCATATCTTGGTAATCTTCTTGCGGTTTGCTCAACGAGTCATAGATTAACACATTGCTGTGTTTGAGATCGATGACCATCAATATCCAGTGATAGTTGTTCATACACATGATTCATATATATATATATATATTATTAGGGTTAAGTAAAATAAAATATGCACATACTTATTATTAACTATATATGTCTCACGCACTTAAGGTTGTATGGGAAGAGAATTCTTTCTCTATCTTTTTTGTTCACGAATAACCTCATGAGATTCATACACGACTCATCGCTCCAAGTCGCTGAAGGGTTTGGAGCCTTGAAAACAACATATGGATCAACAAACCCAACAGAATTGTCATGTTTATCTCTGAGCTGAGTCATCTGATACCTGCAAAATATCGAGTCGATCCACAAGTATGTGTGTAAGAATACTACATACTATATACACATACTAGAGAGTTCAATAAAAACTATAAAAGAAACACTTACAAACAATAGTAGCTAAGGAGCGATTTGTCCAGTGCGTCCATATGACATAGCTAGTGTAATTCCTCCATCTGGACTAAGATTAGGTCATCGCCACGGAAGTAGTGATGGTTCCGAATTCGGACAAAAATCCAATTGACATCACCGTCTTTATTAGAAGCCTCCATGCACCATTTGTTGATTGCAAACATCTGCGTACCAAGTACATGTAAGTGATTGGGGTTCATTAGACTCCTGCCCGGTGCAAAATTTCTCCTCCATTCATCAACTACTTTCGCTCGTGGAAACTCCAGCCCAGTAGCAATATTTTTAATCGTGTCGTACGAGAGACCGCTCTCAATGATAAAATCTTCAATTGAGTCCATCTCAGACAAAGTGGTCTCTCCAGATTTCTGCTCTACTCTGCATATGTTTGAACCATACTGATTTTGCACAACTAACGGGGACAAAGGTCTTGATGTTTCCCCGAGCTGTGGAACACCCTTTCCCACTTTCTTCTTGCTGGATTGTTGTTCTTTTGCGGACTTCATAAGAGAGCGTTCGTAATCTAATTTTCGCGGAGCCTTTCGGGCTTCACGCATCTTGATACCTTGTTGGTCCACCCTTTTCCTTAACTCCTGTGGGTTTAACAAGAGGTAAGGCTTCTCCGGGTTCCTCTTCGCTTTAGCAGCGGCGTCACATTCATCTAAAAATTTTCGCACATCTTTTTTCACCGTAATTTCTAACTCCTCATCAGTCTGTTCATAAGCTAATTTCTCTTGGGCTTTTTTTCCTGATGCAGGAGCCTTCTTCTTTCGAGGTGGGGCCTTTGGTTCTTTGGCGGCGGACCGCTTCTTAGGGCCGCGTGGTGGAGGCGGCGATGTTGGAGCCCGCGGTGGAGGTTGTGGTGTTGGAGCCCGCGGTGGAGGAGATGGTGGGCCCAGTGGCGATGTTGGAGCCCACGGTGGAGGTTGTGGCGTTGGAGCCCGCGGTGGAGGAGATGGTGGGGCCGGTGGAGATCTTTGTGCAGGAGATGGGGTTGAAGCCGTGTCCTCCAACACATCGTCACCGCCCGCAGCACTCTGATGTGCTGGGGAATAATGACGAACTAGACTACAGTTCCTGCTACGCAAAACAACAAATGATGTGAGCATCCAACTAATATATACATATAGGAAGTTAGTGTAATAAAAATTGTTTCTCGTTCACGCGCACACTACCTATGGTGAGGATCTTGATCAGTAGGAGGAGGTTGCGGCGGTGACACTCCAGGAATAATAATGAAGCGCTTGCGCCAGCAAATAAATGTCTTCTCCGCCTCACCTAAAGTCTTCTCCCCATCTCCCCCTTCGATTTCCAGTGCCACGCTGCCACAACCTGTCTCAACCCTATCCACAGAGACGCTAGCGTATCCGGCTGGCACTGGTTGACCATGGATTCTTGGTGTTCTTGTGTCGTCGATAGGGTTTACAACACCGACAGCCACCTTTTTCGTGGCATTTCCATCTAGAATGTGCAGCTCACAAGTAGTAAAAGGTTCTTTAACGTCATCCACGGGGAAGCGTAGCTTGGAGTCATCTTGAATGGTTGGTACTTCCGTGGAGGCGCAGCTGCTTTTCATCTGACCTAGGGGACTAATGTTCGCTTGAGGCTGTTGTGATGATGTACCTTGCCCACTCGTCATTTGACTAAGTGCCGCTTGCACATGCCTTTTGATTTCCTCCTGCATCCATTCTTCACGAGATTTCTCACTCTCTTGTGTTTGAAGAACATACTCCTCCAACTTGAAGAGTCGCTCTGCCTCCTCGTCCTTCTTTCTCTGGCGGCTTTTGTAACTTTCTCGATCCGCTTCGAAGGAATGCAGCCACGAAACGGCCCCAAAGCCTCTCGTACGCCCACCGTGCTCAGGATTCTCCAGTGCGTACGTGAGTTCATCCTTCTCTCTATTGGGCTTGAACTCGCCAGCCAACACCGCATTTCGTGCTTGAACGAGCCTCTGTGCTGCTCTTGAAATTTGCGGGCCCCAATCAAGCTCCCCGTCATTAGGGTTTATGGTTCCCCCATGAGCGTAGAACCAATTTCTGGACCGTTCACTCCAATTTCTTCTTATTGTCTCTGGGACTACCCCCTGGCAAGCATCTCCTGTTCTTCTCTCTCCCACTTTGGAAGGGCAGTCTTATAGCCACCTGATCCTAAATGATGGTGGTATTTCTTCTGAGCTGCATTTTGTTTGTTTACTCTGACCCGGGCCTCGCTCTCTTATGATCTTTTGTACTGTACAAATTCATCCCAATCGGCCCTTATCTTGACATACGCCGTAGAGTTGAAATCTGGCGTCTCGTTCTTCAGCACAAACTTGTGGTACAATTTCTTCTTCCAGTCCTGAAAAAGTGTGGCCATCTTCTTCATTGTCCACTCCCGAATTCGCCTCAGCAGCTCCTCATCTTCCGTGTCGAATGAGAAATGAGCTTGGATGTCATCCCAGACTAGCTGCTTGTCAAGATCGGAGACATAACTGATCTCGGGAGCACTTCGCCTCTCTTTCCATTCACGGGCACTTATCGGAATCCGATCTCTCACAAGGAACCCACAGTGAAAGACATATTTCTGTGCATGGGGTCCTAGTGGTTGGCCTGTAGCCATATCGAATTCGGAGATTACATGACGGCCCTTCAACGGCCTCTTCGGTCCTCGTTTTGGTCTGCTCTGCCCCGTCGCAGACGTCGATCCAGAGGGCTACACATAGGTAAAGACACGATGATGAAACCCTAATACAAGTTGAGATAATACCTAACATGACATATTGTATATATACCTCGCCTGTATTGCCTTCTTCCATCTCAACTTGTTGTTCAGAGGGATTTTCATCATGCATGCTCATGTCTTCGTAATTCAATAATTATTGACTCCCGTCATCGTCGCCGGCCATGATATTCATCATTTCCTCCTCCATGTTCTCATTTGGGTCGGCCATTTCTACGAATATTAAAGTATATATACAATATGATCGAACACTTAGAGGAGCTTTATACATGTATGTGAAACGAAAACCGAAAACTACGAGTTTAGGGGTTTAGGCGTTCGGGCCGGGTTTTGGGGTTTAGGGTTTCGGGGTTCGGGGTTTAGGGTTTCGGGGTTTAGGTTTGAGGGTTTAGGGTTTCAGGGTTTAGGGGTTTAGGGTTTCGGGGTTTAGGTTTGAGGGTTTAGGGTTTCAGGGTTTAGGGGTTCGGGGTTTCGGGGTTCAGGGTTTCGGGGTTTAGGGGTTTGAGGGTTTAGGGTTTAGGGTTTCGGGTTTTAGGGTTTCAAGTTTTAGGTGACATGTAATCGCCAACATTAAAAATAACATATTTTCGTAAAGAGGCAATTCAACATTAAAAATAACACGAAGAAGCATATCTGTCAAAATATTTCTAAGTGTAAATACATGTTTAAACATATCCATGTGATTTTCTATGGCATTCCAACATGACACATGATTTTCTATGAACACATATTTCTACGAATATTAAAATATATATACAATATGATCGAACACTTAGAGGAGCTTTATGCATGTATGTGAAACGAAAACCGAAAACTAGGGGTTTAGGGGTTTAGGCGTTCGGGCCGGATTTTGGGGTTTCGGGGTTCGGGGTTTCGGGGTTTAGGGTTTCAGGGTTTAGGGGTTTAGGTTTGAGGGTTTAGGGTTTCAGGGTTTAGGGGTTTAGGGTTTCGGGGTTCAGGGGTTTAGGTTTGAGGGTTTAGGGTTTTAGGGTTTCGGGGTTTAGGGTTTCGGTTTAGGTTTGAGGGTTTAGGGGTTCGGGGTTTCGGGGTTCAGGGTTTCGGGATTTAGGGGTTTATGGGTTTAAGGTTTCGGGTTTTAGGGTTTCGAGTTTTAGGTGACATGTAATCGCCAACATTAAAAATAACATATATTCGTAAAGAGGCAATTCAACATTAAAAATTACACGAAGAAGCATGTCTGTCAAAATATTTCTAAGTGTAAATACATGTTTAAACATATCCAAGTGATTTTATATGACATTCCAACATGACACATGATTTTCTATGAACACATATTTCTAAGAGTAATAAATACATGTTTAAACATATCCTTGTCACGTGATTTACACACCGTGGACGAGAACGACGACGGCGGACAGCAGTGAGGATGACGACGGTGCGGATGACAGTGGACGACGGCGAGGTCGGTGCAGCGGTCACCAGGACTACAGGTCGAACACATATTTGTTAGGTTAAAAAAACATATATATGATTTTTCTTTTTCTATAAATATATCTATTCATATTTATTATTTGTATATATCTATTTCTAGAAAAGAAGAAATGAAAAAGTTAAATAGAAAATAATCTATAAATATATATATCTATTTATATTTATTTTATATACATCACTTTCTATTTCTAAATACATATATATTTAGTTTCTATATATATCTATTTATATATCACTTTCTATATTTAGTTTCTAAATATATATTTATTTTTCATTTCTTTTTTTTTACACTCTCACACCCACCCACTGCTGGACACTGCTACACACGCACACCACGCACACTGCACACGCACACACACGCACAGGCCGTACGGCGGCGGCGCGGAGGACGGCGGCGAGGACGACGCGCTGTACGGCGGCGGAGGGCAGTGAGGCCGAGGAGGACGGCGGCGCGGAGCTCGACGGCGAGGAGGACGGCGGCGCGGAGCTCGACGGCGAGGAGGACGGCGGCGCGGACAGAGGCTCGACGGCGAGGTGATGGCGGCGGCGCGGGGCAAACGTCGATCTGGCCGGGAAGATTGGAGTGCCCTGTGCCCTGTGCCCTATATACCCGGGAGGGCCTTTAGTCCCGGGGCGTATTACGCACCGGGACTAAAGGGTCTTTAGTCCCGGTGCGTAATACGCCCCGGGACTAAAGGGTTGGACCTTTAGTCCCGGGCGGGCTTACGCACCGGGACTAAAGGGGTGGTCCGGTACTAAAGGGTTCTTTCCCGCCACAGTTTTGGGTTTTCAGTATTTTGGGTTTTGTATTAAGTTTCCACTATATAAATATGTTGTAATTCTTGTTAATTGCATAGTAAATTGAACACTAGGCATAAAATTACTTAAAAATAGCAGTTGTATATCCTTTAACCCTATTGTATAGTAGAAAATTTTGTAGCATAAATTCTTTTCTTTTTTTATAATAACGAATATAAATGTAAATAACCATTCATATTTGGTTGATGCAAAAATGTAATGTTCAATTTAAAGTTAAAAAATTATTGGCTTTCAATAGAAAATTTATTTTCATATCATTTGGACGTTAATCTTTTGTTTAATATCTAAAAAATCATTGCCCAATTTCTTTCTACGCGACAGATGCAGTAGTTTTAGATTTTTAAATTTAGTTTTTTTAAATATATCTTAAATCTTTCTAATTGAACAGAAAATAAAATATTTGATATACTTTCTTTTAAAAATTAGTATGAGATTCTTTTTGCTTTAGTTTACAGAAGAAAATGTTAAAGTTTAGTATCTTCTTATATATATATATAAATCCATTATCAAATAAATGAAGTCTTAATTAATTAATTATTACATAATATATTTACAACCCACTATTAAGCGGGCACAACTGCGAACCTCCTCTTGACATATGTCCCTTGGTTATGATCATTCCTTAACCATGGAGTTTCCTCATTGTTTAACAAAATGCTTGCACTTTGAATGGCGGAATTCGATCATCTCTTTCATAATCACCTGACATGGCTGACTTGTCCTCAATTCCGACAATGTTTCTTTACCCTAAAAGAACTATATGGCGCTTTGGCTCGTTGACGATCGAGTTGTTATCATTTTTCCCTCTTTTTGGTTTTGTAGACATGTCTTTCACATAGAACACTTGACTCACATCTGCGGCAAGGACAAATGGTTCGTCTTTGTACCCAATATTGTTGAGGTCCATTGATGTCATCCCATACTCCTTGTCGACTGTTACCCCACCTCCGGTACCGGTCATCTTGACTCATTTACACCGGAACAAAGGGACTTTAAAATTAGGTGCGTAGTCTAGTTCCCATATGTCATGTATGCGGCCATAATATGTTTGTTTGTTCCCTTTTGGATCCGTGGCATCCACGCGTACACCACTGTTTTGGTTGGTGCTCCTTGCGTCTTGGGCTACTGTGTAAAATGTATTCCCATTGATCTCGTACCCTTTGTACGTGTTGATATGCCACGATGGTTGTCTGGCCAACAAATAAAGCTGCTCATCTATGTTGTCATCACTCTGACATTGTTTTCGCAACCAATCGCCGAAGGTTTGCATGTGCTGACGTGTAATCCAAGATTCACTCTTCCCGGGCCACTTGGATCGAAGGAAATCCTTATGTACCTCGATATATGGATCGACCAATGAGGAGTTCTGTAGAACTGTGTAGTGTGCTTTATCGAAGTAATCGTCTCCTGTACCGATATATGTTTTCTTCCCTAGTGTTCCCTTGCCACTGAGTCTGCCCTCGTGTTGCGATTCGGGAACGCCAATCGGGTCAAGGTCTGGAATAAAGTCCACACAAAACTCTATGACCTCCTCTGTTCCGTAGCCCTGGGCGATGCTTCCTTCAGGCCGAGAACGGTTATGAACATATTTTTTCAGGACACTCATGAACCTCTCGAATGGGAACATGGTGTGTAGGAACACAGGTCCGAGAATAATGATCTCCTTGACCAGGTGAACTAGGAGGCGTGTCATGATATCAAAGAAGGATGGAGGGAACACCAACTCAAAGCTGACGAGACATTGAACGACATCATTCTGCAAAGTAGAAAGTTCCTCTTGATTTGCCTTTTGTGAAATTGAATTGAGGAATGCACATAGCTTCACGGTGGCTAGACGTACATGTGGAGGTAGAATTCCTCTTAGAGCAACAGGAAGCAATTGGGTCATAAGCACATGGCAGTCATGGGACTTCAAGTTTTGGAACTTCTTCTCTGGCACATTAATTATTCTCTTTATATTGGAGGAGAATCCAGATGGGACCTTGATGCTGTTAAGGCATTCAAACATGCTTTCCTTTTCTTCTCTGCTAAGAGTGTAGCTAGCAGGGCTTAAGTACCGGCGCCCGTCATCTGTCTTCTCCGGATGCAAGTTGTCTCGTTCTTTCATGCGCTGCAAGTCCTGTCGTGCTTCAAGTGAATCCTTAGGCTTTCCGTAGACACCCATGAATCCAAGCAGGTTCACACAAATGTTCTTTGTCAGGTGCATCACGTCGATCGCATGGCGGACCTCTAGGACATGCCAGTAGGGTAGATCCCAGAATATGGACTTCTTCCACATGGGTGCGTGTCCCAAAGCGTCTTTGGGAACAGGTTCGCTGCCCCGTCCCTTTCCAAATACTACTTTCGTATCCTTCACCATTTTGAGTATATCATCTCCGGTTCGGTTACGAGGCTTGGTTTGGTGGTCTGCCTTACCTTTAAAATGTTTACCTTTCTTTCTTACTGGGTGGCCCATAAGAAGAAACCGACGGTGCCCAACATACATGACCTTTCGACAGTTTTTCAAAAATAAACTGTCAAGGTCTTCAAAACAGTGTGTGCATGCATTATATCCCTTGTTTGTCTGGCCTGAAAGATTACTTAGAGCCAGCCAATCATTGATTGTTACGAACAATAATGCTTATCCCTTGTTTGTCTGGCCTGAAAGATTACTTAGAGCCAGCTAATCATTGATTATTACGAACAATAATGCTCGCAGGTCAAAGTGTTCCTGTTTGTACTCATCCCACACGCGTATGCCTGTTTTGCTCCATAGAAGTAGAAGTTCCTCAACTAATGGCCTCAGGTAGACATCGATGTCGTTGCCAGGTTGCTTCGGCCCTTGGATGAGCAACGACATCATAATGAACTTCCGCTTCATGCATAACCACGGAGGAAGGTTGTAGATACATATAGTAACTGGCCAAGTGCTATGACTACTGCTTTGCTCCCCAAAAGGATTAAAACCATCTGTACTTAAAGCGAACCTCAAGTTTCTAGCCTCATCTGCAAACTCTGGGAATTCTCTGTCTATCGCTCTTCACTGGGATCCATCAGTTGGGTGCCTCAGCATATTGTCTACCTTACAGTCTTCTTTATGCCACCGCAACAACTTTGCATTGTCCTTATTTCTGAACAAACGTTTTGTCGGTGTTTCGACCCCGGGGGTATGACACCAACTAGTAATATGATCGCATGCTCCCTTCCTGGATGGTGATGCAAGATGACACAAGGGATTATCCTGGTTCGGGCAAAGAAGGCCCTACGTCCAGCGGGGGGAGGAGGTTCTTGTATTACTTGCACCTAAGTGCTTGTACAGGGGCAATACAAACTCGTGGACGAGAGTCTGGACTCGTGTGTGTGTCGTGTGGACCCGTGTGCGCGAAGGGCCCTGGTGTCCTCTTTTATAGAACAAGAGGAGGCCAGGGTTACACAGGAGTGACATGTACAATGGCCAATACGGCGAAGGGTTGGAATTCTGTCTTGTTGAGGTCACTGGAGCCGGTGTGGGGGTTGCTGTTGAGGCGTCCTTAAAGCATGGCTTCCATCCCGGGCGCGGACGTGGAGGCGTGGCGACGTGGAGGCCGTGCGGCGCCCATTCCGGCACGTACAGGACGTGGCAGGGTCCCTCCGGGTCTTGGGGTACCTGTCCTCCAATAGCATGAAAGCAGTCAGGGCTCGAGGGGCGCAGGGCCGGCCTCGAGGTGGCGCCTACGGGGGGCTCGAGCCCCCGCAGGTATGGGCAAGTCCCAGAAAACCCGGCCGTACAGCGGGAATCCAGGTCTCGAGATGTGGCTCGAGTGTGCTACAGTGCATGGTATGACCTAACAGTGCTGTACTTGTGCCTTTTTGCCCATGCTTGTGGTGAAAACGAGGTTTGACTCTGGCCCCGGTTCACTGTGGTATACGTCGTGTACCAGAGGATGTGACCAGAGTAGGTGGACGCATTAAATGCGCACTATGGGGCTGGTATCCGATGTCTGGCGCTGCTCGAGGGAGGTATGATGTGTCTCGAGGGATAGGTTACCGTGTTAGAGAGGCTCGAGGTCCCCACGTGGGGTCTCGAGGAACGGTGTACGGCTGTAGTGGGATCGAGGCCTATGTGCCAGGGCTCGAGAGGTAGGCCACCATGAGGCGGTCTGTAAGGCTTTGGCGGGCCCGGGCTTCCTAGTGGTGGGCCGGCGTTGTAGGCCTCGAGGGGTTGGTTTTTTAGGGGGTTAGACTAGTTAGGTCTCTTATTAATTGGTGCTCTAGGTTTAACTTATTTGTTTTGCGTTGATTGGGGGTACCCCTTTTGTGGTCCCCCGACAGTAGCCCCCGAGCCCTTGTTCGAGTGCTAGCACTCGGGCAGGGGCTCCCTACCGGGATCTCGAGGGTTAGCTAACTGGTTCTCGAGGGTTTGGTTGTTTTGATTCCGTGGGTGTCGCGCGAGCGACACCCGTGGGTGTAGCCCCCGAGGCCACGGGGGAGTGGTTAGGACTCCCTCGTGGGCTTTTTCACGAGTGTGAGTGTTAGTTACATTTTTTAGGTTCGGGAGTGTCGAGCCCCCGAGTTCTTCGACCCTCTTTCGTCGAGGGGTGCCAGGCTGAACCGATCGGCCGGCTCTTCGAGCTGTCCGGCACGCCAGTTGCCCTGGTTTGTCATCCCGTGAGTCCTTTCGATCGGATGCGAGGGGGGATGCCTCGTACTACCATGAGCGGGCGAGTATCGAGGTTCCCGGTGAGCTGGTAACGGGGGAATCCAAGTGAGACCTCGTGCCCCGTTCGATAGGGTCAACTGAAGCCCGGAGGCGATCTCATAAAGCATGGGCGCTCGGTCTGCAGGAATGTCGGGTCCATTCGATAGGACCTGGTGGCTCGATGCCTCCCTCCGAGGAGATCTCACTGCATGTCGTGCGCCCTGCCTTGGATACACGTGAAGGGCCGCGAGGGCTTGGCCCTCGAGCGATGCTGCGAGTGGTGCCCTTGGTGTCCCTGACTCGGGTGCTCGAAGCCGGCTGTCGAACCCTCTTCGAGGGCCAGCCTTCGCTGCCTCAAGACTTGGAAGGGCCGGGGCCCATTTTTACCTTCTTGAAGAAGCTTCCGTCGTTTGGAATCCTTTTGCCCGTTGGGCGCGCCTTTTTGGGCGGAAACTGTCAGGGAGTGGAGATCGTGGCGCCAGGGCGACGGACATGAAGTCGGAGCGGCGGTCGTGGTAGGCCCTGGTAGTGGAGCGAATGGGGAGTTGCCACGTGTACCTGTCAACCGGCTCGAGACGTGGTTAGGTGGGCGCATTAAATGTGTGCGGTTACCTTTCCTCTGCCGTGGGAGACCACGCCTGTTGGGGTTTTCTTTTATAAATATCGAGTGAGGGGTGAGGGACTCTTTACTTTGCCTTTGCCTTCACAGCCACCGCAGCTCCCACACGCTTTCTCCCCAAGCTAGCGATTGGTAATCTTCTCGGTCGTCCGTTCGCCGCTCAGATCCGCGCCGTCGCCGCCATGGCCGCCCAGACCCAGGTGCTGCCGCCCGAAGACTGGCGCTCGACGATGACGTCGCAGCTTGAGCTGGAGTCGCTGGTGGACCAGGGGCTTCTCCGCCCCAACCCGCGGGAGGGGCCCGCGTGGTGGATTCTCTCGTCGGCGGACCACCAGGAGCCGCACCCGCCGGAGGGGTATGTGGTGAGCTTCACGCGCTACCACCGCATGGGGCTTGGCGTTCCGCCAAGCCACTTTATGCGGGGGCTGGCTCACCACTTCGAGGTGGAATTGCAGCACTTCTCCCCCAACTCAATCTCGCATGCCGCCATCTACGTCGCGGTGTGCGAGGGATACCTGAAGATCGAGCCTCATTGGGAGATGTTCGTCCACCTCTTCCGGGGCGAGCTCTTTCATAAGGCCGTGAAGCCGAGCGGGAGGAGGCTCGCGCGCGCGGGCTCCCTCACCATCACCGCGAGGACCGGTCCCTCATCGGCCAACGTCCCCCGTCACTACCTCCACTACAAGCTTTCCTCCAACCAGGCGGGGTGGGACGACCACTGGTTCTACCTGCGGAACGAGGACGGGCTCCTTCCGCAGTACACCGGCAGGATCATCACCAAGCGCCCTGAGAAGTGGAATTGGGGCGTTGTGGCGGACAGGCAGCGCCACCTAATGCCGCTGATGAATACAATGTGGTCGCTGGTGGAGGAGAAGGGACTGACCGTCCAGGCGGTCATTTGGGCATTCCATCAGCGGAGGGCCCCTCCTCTGGCGGACTGCCCCCTTCTCATGTATGAGATGGGGCCAAATGCCTCGCTCGAGGCGCTGAACAGGTCGAGGATGGCCGAGGAGAGGCTGCCTCGGAACGAGGGTGCCTCCCGGGTGACGGTCACGATCCACGGGCCGTTCCGCCCTAAGGAGACCAACCTGATCGCCATGGCACCCGACGCGGGGTGTCTCGACCCGGTATGCCTTCCTCAAGCTAGGTTGTTTCGAGCCTCCCCTCCTTTCTCTTTCTTCGAACCTTGTTTACTCTCCTTGTGGTTTTTCTCATCAAGTTTCTTTTTGCAGGGGGCGTTCACATATCACGTGTCGAGGCCCCCGGTGAAGGAGGACACCGCAGAAAGACAGGTGAGGCGCCTCTCTGCTCAGAAAGATAAGGAGAGTAAGGACGCAAAGAAGAAGAAAGAGAAAGAGAAGAACTTGCATCGGGTGGACCGGGATCAGAGGCTAGCGAAGGCTCGTCGTAACCGGCAGCCTGGAGAGGAGTCCCTCGAGCTCAACTACACGAGCTCGGAGGAGGAGGATGACGATGAGGAGGAGAGCGATGATGAAGGGATGGATGCGCGTCTGAGGCGCGCGGGTGTCGTCGACATCAGGGCTGACTGCTCTTCTGTGCACGAGAATATCCTGGAGATCCCCCCGGCAAAGGGATCGCGCGGGACGCAGCAGCGGAAGGCCACGCCAAGCCCCGCCTCGTCGGAGGCTCAGGACACGTCAAGCTCCATGCTGGACGTGCCCCCTGACGTGAAGAGGCCTCGAACTCGGGGCGCCATCGCCGCGACGCAGAAGGAGGCCACGACCGCGTCGACCCAGGCGGGGGATCTCGAGGAGGGCCGGACCTCGAGAAGCGGTCAACACGCCGAGAGGGACTCCGGGCCCGACCGCCGCAAGTCATCGAGGACGACATCGAGCCCGCGGAAGAGCGGGCAACATGAGGGGGCGTCGAACCCCCGCCACCAAGACCGTCGAGGGGGGAGCTCCCGGTCATCTCATGACGGGAGTCACGAGCGATCCCAGAGCCCATCGCCGCACCGTCGCCGGGAGAAGGAGGCAGACGCGGGAGGGCGCGACCGCCGGCACGAGCGCCGGAGCAGGTCCCAGAGCCCGCGCAAGGAACGACGCCAAGATGACCGTTTGAAGGAGACGCGGTCGTCCCCCCGGGACAAGAGACAAAAGGAGAGCTCCCTGTCGGGGTCGAGCCACGGGAAGCACCGGGAGCCTTCCCCCATCCGAGCCACACGGAGACGGCTCGGGGGCATGGCTCGAGCCATGGGGCGGGCTCGAAGCCCCCGAGCGGGTCCGGCAACTCGGGGAAGAAGTCCCGCCGTCGCTTTGGGTAAGTAACGTTTCTCAATTCTGTTGATAGTGAAGCTTTACCTTTTTACCTTTGGTGATGTGTGTCGTTTCTATTTTTTCAGGGAAAAGCGCTCCCGGTAGGAGGCGGACCCCGCGGTGTCCAAGCGGGTCAAGACCTCGGGCTCTGCTGAGGACCAAGCACCTCGAGGTATGGCTCCTTCTTCCGCTGAAATGACCGCTTGGCTGGTGAAGGCTCGAGCAGCCATGGCTCGGGGAAGTCAGATGGCCGCCGCAGATCTTGGTGAGGCCGACGCCGTCGACCACGGGGGTCGAGGCTTTTTCCTGATTCGGATGACGTTGTTCTCTTTTTTAGCAGGGACCGCGGCTCCTGGCGCCAAGCCCGCCGCCACTGCGTCCATCGCAGCACCACCACCTCCTCCTCCTCCTCCTCCTCCGGTGGCGCCTACCGAGAGGGCCACTCCTCCCCCCGTCACGACGACCATCTCGGGGGGAGCACCCGAGACAGGCGCGGCTCCGTCGGCGTCTGGGGCTGAGGGGACAGCGGCCCTCGAGACCCCAGACGACGCGAGCCGGCCCGCTGGACAGGATCCCCTACCGACGGAGCCTCGCGCGCCCGCGGAGAAGGAGAAGGAGGGGGAGGCGTCGGTGGAGAAGATACCAACGGTGGAGGAGCTCCTGGACGAGCTAGAGAAGGAGCCATCCCCGGTCAAGAGCTCAGCGCTGGAGGGGGAGGACCTGCTCATCGTCGAGATCGGTCGATCGGTGTGGCCATACCCTGACGCTTGCGAGCCCGTGGGGGAGGGCTCGTCCGGCGCCGTTATCCCCGTCGAGCGGTCGACTCAACAGGGGGTTCCGCGGGAGGCGCGGTCGATCTTCAAGGAGGTGACCGAGCTCGTGGGGCAGGCAGAGAGGGCCTTCATGGAGGACGCGGACAAGTCCGCGCGGGTGGTGGCTGCCCTCGTGAGGGCGGAGGGGGAGCTCCAGAAGCTCCGCGCTGAGCTGGGCCGGAACGCGCAGATGGCGGGCCGACTCAACGACGCTCAGGCGGAGACCAAGGCAGCTCGAGACGAGGCCACCCAAGCTAAGAGGGAGACCACCACCGCTCTGTCCGCGGTGGAGGCGTCGAGGAAGGAGGCTGCCGACGCCCGAAGCGAGGCCGCCACCGCCCGGTCTGCAGCGGAGGTGGCGAGGAAGGCGGCTGAGGAGGCCAAGAGCAAGGCCGCCACCGCCCTGGCTGCGGCGGAGGCAGCGCGGAAGGAGGCCCAGGAGGCCTTAACTGCCGCGCGCTCGAGGATCCAAGGCCTCGAGATCGACATGGATCAGGCTCTCAACAGAGCTAATGACCCGTCGCTCAAGCTCGAGGCCGCTCGACAGGAGGTGATCAAGAAGGATCTGGGCCTTGCACAGACGGGCAAGCTGGTCGAGGAGCTTAAGGGCCAAAAACTTGACGTGCTGTCCCAAAAGCATACGCTCGAGCAGCGCGTCAGGGTCCTTAGCAGCGACTTTGACGATCTGGGCGTGCGCTGCCAAGGTACTGTCATAATCTTCAGGCTTTCACCTGCTTTGATTTCGAGATTCTTGCCATGCCGCGGACTTACTCTTTTCTATTTGTTGCACAGATCTGGAGAAGACCGCCGAGGAGCTCCGCGAGACGAATCAGACTCTCGTGGAGCAACTCCAGGGTGAGACCATGGTGGCGTAGCGGGCGCGCGGCACCCTCGACAGGCTCTGCTCCACGTGGGGTGCCGACCCGGTGGCCACAGCAGAGGGCGCGGTGGCTCAAGGCGATGCCCTGGTTGATGCCCTGTGCTTCCTCGACGTGGCCGCGCGGGACCGCGTCAAGAGCGCTCTCCACCACGGCGTAAAGCAGGCGCTCGCGGCCGTCCGCTCCGGCTTCCGCTACCCGGTCCACATCGTCGCCAAGGGCTTCGTCGAGATCGAGGGGAAGGATGAAGAGTGGAACGATCGCCGCGTCGACAAGATCCTGGAGAAGGTGGAGAGGCCCGGGGCGGCTGAAGGGTCGAGATGACGGACTAGAGGGGGGGGTGAATAGTCCTTTCTAAAATTAATCGCACCGGCTAACCGAAACAAATGCAGAATTAAAACTATCGGTCTAACCAAGACTACACCCCTCTACTTATACTCTATGACACCTTATAAAAGATCCTAAACAATGCAAATAAGGTTTCGGGCTAGCTAGAGCTCACCTAAACAATTCTAGCTTACAAGGTTACACAAACCTAAGCAACTAGTACTCAATCAACCGGGGAGCTCCTACACATGTGTAACACCTCTGGTGTTTAATCTGTAATTAACCTGACATGTCATCATCTTTAGTCATAATCATTCTGGTCATGCATTAATGTTTGTCTAGTGGTTGCTTGCCTTTACCTTTTCCTAAAAGGTATTTTGTGTGTAGTGATCCCTTTTTCTAAAAACCCTAAAAGCCCAAATCTTCCTATAAGGGCAAAATGGTAATTTCAACTCTGTGCCTAGTCTTGTGTATTTCTTGTTCAGTTTAGTGTCTTGAAGCTTTGTTGTGTTGTTCAAAACCCAAAATCAAAAACAGATTTCAAATCCCTTTGAAAAACCCTAAATTCCAAACCCTGGTTTTTACCCCTCTTTTAATAAGTTAAAAACTATTCAAAATGGAGGAATCGTGGTAGACGAGTTGGCATATGCAAGCTTGGGTGCTACATATGCAGTGTGGATAGGGATCCTCAGCTGAGTATTATTTATCCGGATTAACGTTGCTCCTCGGTTATGGAGACTTGGTCACTGACTGTCAACGGAGAGTGGTTCTCAACTAGGAATGTTTTGAAATGTAAAATGAATCAGGAACGATGAAGAATTGAGGAATACTGAATCTTTCCAAAATAAAATAAGGTTTACAAAATGCTTTTCTGCAAAATACCTGATCTTGCTTAAGCCTTACCTTGACTACCCTAAGCCTCTCATTCCTGAGTCTTCTCCCTTTTCTTTAGTCGGGTAAGTCTTGTTGAGTACCCCAGTACTCAGGGTTTGTTACCCATGCTGCAGGTATGACTGAGACCCCGATGTGTCTTGCGCCCTGCTGCATGACCATCGTCCAGGAAGAGGCCGATGAGGCCGAAGAATAGTTGTGCACCCTCGGGCTGGGTGATTATCAGTATCTTTATTTTGTTGTACTCCGCTACGTTGCCTTTGTCTATTTCTATTATCAGAACTTGGTTTGTAATAACTGCACCTTAATTTCTATTTGGAACCCTGCTTTGTAAAACTAATGTTATTTAAGTCTTCCGCTCTTTATTCCGATGTTATTTGTAAAAGTATGCAATGCTGTAACCGAATTGTGAGATGATCCTGCGGACATTGGGCACTGATGTAGCCCGGTGGCGAATAGGTCTTAATCACTTGGAACATGGGTTCGGCTGTCAGAGGTTGACAGGGACACGTGGGCCATGAGATTAGGGCCGTTCCGTCACAGAGTGGTATCGGAGCATCTCACTTTAACGTTGCAGTGTTCGTTTTTGCGAAAACTTCAAAAGACCTTTTGAGTCCAAACAAACTAAACTTGACTATTTTGAGTCCAAATTGCTTCTCTCATCTTGTCTCTCATATGGCAACACTAGCTAGTGGAACAACATGTTTTAAGCCCTATGTACCTTATTTATTTATTGCATTGCTTTGTTCCGTAGGAACGATTCATGCATCATGTCGTAATCACTTAAGTTAACTTCCTCTCTAAGTTCATTGGGGGTAGTATGCCTTTACCTGTTCTTGCTAGCCTTTCTCATCCATCCTCTCTTATCCAGACATGGCTCGCATCAAGCTGACCGCCCGCAAGTCGACTGGACCGCATGGTGTGCCACGCCACCAGCTGGCACCACGCACTGAGGAGGAGACTGGAGAATCTTCCAACAGTCGTCGCTTTCCCCGCCGCACCCGTAAGAACCTGAAGGAGGAGATCAAGAATCTGAAGGCTGAGTTGAAGAACTTGGAGCATGACTTCTACCACTCACGCCTGGAGTTTTATGAGACACGAGCTTCCCTGGAGCAGGCCAACCGGAACACGGTTCGCGCTATCGAGCAGCGCAATGATGCTTGGATCCGCGAGGACGTCACCAGAGCCGAGCTCCACGGACTGCAGCGGTACACAGCTCAGATTGAACAGTTCAATGATATGCTTCATGAGGAAGTACATCAGCTGTATGATCAACTCCACCCCTTGGTACCCCCGGTTATGGAAGACCCTGAGGACGGAGTAGTGGAAGAACCCGATGTGGAACAAGAGCCAGACGTGGATGAAGAAATTGAACCTGCTGAGGACGTCCACGCTGAAGACGAGGACGAGGAGGATGAGCCTGAGCTCATCCTCGAAGAAGACGACGGCGACGACATGATCATCTTCGATGAGGATTAGGCTCGTCGTTAGGAGATGGAGATCCCGTGTGTCTGTACCACCTGCTTACCTAAAACCTTAGTCTAGGTTTGGGAGCATTAGTCTGTCTTTTGTTAAGTCAGTCTGTATCTTTCTTTTCGTACCTTTTCTCCTTATCAGTCAGTCGCTATCTGTCAGTCATCTTTATCAATCTATCAGTCTTTGTATCAGAAGAAGCTATCAGTCTGTTGATTTCAGAACCCTATCTATGAATGCTAAGTTCCAAGTTGCTTAACAGATGCCTGTGAACACTCGCACTGGAGCTGGAGGTTCTGATGATGCCAACCTTCCAAACCCTCCACCTATTCCTGCTACGCTAGCAGATGTCATTGCAGCCTTGGCAGCCGCTGCTAACCTAATGGCTCAAAATCAGGGGCAGCAGAACAATGGTCACCGTGGTCGCCATAACATCAACAACGAGACCACATATGTGGATTTCACCGAAACCCGTCCACCGGTATTCACCAAGGCCGATGAACCCCTTGAAGCTGATGACTGGCTCCACACTATGGAGCAGAAGTTCGGTCTTCTCCGCTGTACCGACAACCAGAAGCCCCGGTTCGCTTCCCAGCAGCTTCGTGGTCCAGCAAGCGCTTGGTATGCCAACCTGTTGGCTGCCCAACCAGAAGGTCATCATTTGACCTGGGAAGAGTTCCGCACCGCTTTCCGTGCACATCATATCCCTTCCGGATTGATGAAGATGAAGCTTGATCAGTTTCTGGCACTGCAGCAGAAGGACTCCTCAGTGATGCAGTACGTGGGTCAGTTCAACCATCTTAGCCAGTATGCCTCAGAGTATGTCAACATAGATGAAAAGAAGAGGGATTGTTTCCTTAGAGGTCTGCATCCTAAGATCCGCAGAAGTCTGTCCAATAACCTGACCGGTTCGTATCATGATGTCGTTGATCGTGCTGTTGCATATGAAGAAAGCAACCGTCAGTATCAAGAGGAAAAGAAGAAGAAGAAGAAAGCAGAATCCAGCAGTTTCTCTGGCGGTCACAAGCGCCAGAGGATCATATACCACCCCAGTCACCACCAAAATCGCCTACCTTACCCCAACCAGCAAGTGGTCGTCCGTACCGCGGCCACCACCCATAATGCCAACCAGCAGAGTGCCACACAGCCGAACGCCCCAGGTGTTCGTATCACCACTCCACAAACAGCCTACAACCATCCCTGCTACAACTGCGGCCAGCTTGGTCACTGGTCTCGTGAGTGCCCAAAGCCCAAGAGGTATGCCCAGAATACTCAGAAGAATCCTGGAGGATCTCAGCAGCAGCAGCAGCACCGTGTCCAGCAGCAGCATGTTCAGAAAGGCAAAGTTGTCAAGAAGCACGGGCAAGTCTACTACACCACTGTCGGCGACATCCCAGAAGGAGAGCCTGTCATGATCGGTAGGTTTCCCGTTGCCAATCATCCTGCAGTCGTGTTGTTTGATTCTGGTGCATCGCATTCCTTCATCAGTCGTACATTTGTCTCTAAGCATGAGATATCAATTGGGGAGTTGAAAGAAAGTTTCTGTATATTTTCGCCTGGAGGGCGTATAAGTACTAAGGAAGTGGTTCGCAATATACCGGTGATGTTGGGGAAACACATATTTCCTACCACCATGATAGTGCTATGTGATCAGGAGATAGATGTCATTCTAGGCATGAATTGGATGTGCCAGTATAAGGCTATGGTTGACATCCTGAATAGGGTTGTGAGAGTGGACATTCCCAACAGTACCTCCAAACTCCTTCTCCAACTCCCAATGCCTCAAAAACCAGAGCCACACTTTTGAATACCACCTATGTTCTGGAAACCAGAGACATCCCCGTGGTCTGTGAATTCCCTGATGTTTTTCCAGAGGACTTACCTGGTCTGCCTCCTGACCGTGATGTTGAGTTTGCCATAGAGCTAAAGCCTGGGACTGCTCCTATATCCCGCAGAGCTTATCGAATGCCTCCCAGAGAGTTGGCAGAGCTGAAAACTCAGTTACAAGATTTGTTGGACAAGGGCTTCATTCGCCCAAGCTCGTCTCCTTGGGGCTGTCCTGCAATCTTTGTAAAGAAGAAAGACAAGACTCTCAGAATGTGCATTGATTATCGCCCACTCAATGAGGTCACCATCAAAAATAAATATCCCTTGCCTCGTATTGATCTTCTCTTTGACCAGTTAGCTGGAGCCAAAGTATTCTCCAAGATCGATCTCAGATCTGGCTACCACCAAATAAAGAAACGTCCTGAAGATATTCCTAAAACAGCTTTCACCACCAGATACGGCCTATATGAGTACATGGTCATGTCCTTCAGTTTGACCAATGCCCCTGCTCATTTCATGTACCTCATGAACTCTGTGTTCATGCCAGAGCTTGATAAATTCGTGGTCGTGTTCATTGACGACATCCTTGTCTACTCAAAAACTCCTGAAGATCATGCCGAACATCTTCGTATCGTTCTATCCCGTCTCAGAGATCATCAGCTTTATGCCAAGTTCAGTAAATGTGAGTTCTGGTTAGATCAGATACAGTTTCTTGGTCATGTCCTATCTGCTGAAGGTGTGTCAGTTGACCCTGGTAAAGTGGCAGACATTCTGGATTGGAAGCCACCTACCACTGTTCATCAAGTCCGCAGCTTTATGGGAATGGATGGATATTATCGTCGATTCATTCCGGATTTCTCCAGAATCGCCAAGCCTATCACTGAGTTAGTAAAGAATTCTGTGAAGTTTGTCTGGTCACCAGCCTGTGAGCAAGCCTTTCAAACTTTGAAGAAACTGTTAACCACGTCACCAGTGCTAGCCCAGCCGAACATCGAAAAACCCTTTGATGTCTACTGTGATGCATCTGGTACTGGTTTGGGCTGTGTTTTGATGCAAGAAGGTCGAGTGATCGCATATGCCTCCCGACAGCTTAAGCGACATGAAGAGAATTATCCAACCCATGATCTTGAGTTAGCAGCAGTGGTGCATGCCTTAAAGATCTGGCGTCATTATCTATTGGGCAGTACCTGTAATGTGTACACTGATCACAAAAGCCTGAAGTATATCTTCACTCAAGAGGAACTGAATATGAGGCAGAGAAGATGGCTTGAGTTAATTAAGGACTATGATCTTGAAGTGCATTACCATCCGGGTAAGGCGAATGTGGTTGCCGATGCGCTCAGTCGCAAGTCATATTGCAATTGTCTGATGATGAAACCCTATGATTCTTCTTTGTGTTATGAGCTGGAAAAGTTGAATATTGAAATGATTCCACAAGGAACTCTGAATAATATCAGAATAGAAACCCCTATCAAAGAGCAGATCATCGCTGCACAGAAAGATAACCCTGGAATCAAGCACATCATCGAAAAGGTCCAATCCGGAAAGGCTGATTGTTTCAGGATTGATGATACAGGAGTAGTATGGTTTAAGAATCGGTTAGTAGTTCCTAAAGTGCCTGAGTTAAGAAAGTTAATCCTTGACGAAGCACACTTGACTAGATTCTCCATCCACCCCGGCAGCAACAAGATGTACCAGGACTTGAAGCAAAGGTTCTGTTGGACAAAGATGAAGATTGAGATCGCCCGGTATGTCGCTCAGTGTGATACTTGCCAGAAAGTCAAAGCCATGCACATGAGGCCCGGAGGAGAATTGCAACCTTTACCTGTACCTGCTTGGAAATGGGACGATATCAGTATGGATTTTATCAATGGGCTACCAAAGACACCAAAAGGTTTTGATTCCATCTGGGTGATCATGGATCGCCTCACTAAGCAAGCTCATTTCCTGCCAGTCAAAACCAGCTACACCGTCCCTACATATGCCACTTTGTACAAGAACCACATAGTGAAACTCCATGGCATACCCAAGACCATTGTCTCTGATCGTGGTACTCAGTTTGTCGCAAAGTTCTGGAAAGCGTTCCATACCTCACTTGGAACCAAGCTCTTGCATAGTACGGCATATCATCCGCAAACAGATGGACAAACTGAGCGAGTCAACCAAGTGCTAGAGGATATGTTGAGAGCCTGCGTGCTCACCTTCGCAGATACTTGGGATAACTGTTTGCCCTTGGCAGAATTCTCGTATAATAACAGTTATCAGGAGAGCATCAAAATGGCACCCTTTGAAGCACTGTACGGTCGCCGTTGTCGTACACCTCTCAGTTGGTCGGAACCTGGAGAAAGGGAATTCTTTGGAGTTGACCTAGTAAAAGATATGGAAGAAAAAGTCAAGCAAATACAAGAGAATATGAAGATTGCGCAGTCTCGACAGAAGAGCTATGCTGACAAGAGACGTCGACCTCTGAAGTTCCAGATCGGGGATTATGCGTACCTGAAGGTCTCACCCACCAAAGGAGTTACTCGTTTTGGAGTCAAGGGGAAGTTAGCACCACGCTATATTGGTCCCTTTGAAATTTTGGAACGCTGTGGCAAGGTAGCTTACAAACTAAGATTGCCCGATCATCTTTCCGCCGTCCATAATGTGTTTCACGTCTCCCAACTCAAGAAGTGTCTCCGAGTACCCGAACACGTGGTGGAAGTTGAAGGTGTTGAATTAGAACCCGATCTATCATACTCTGAATATCCAGTTCGTGTGTTGGATTACAAGGACCGTGTTACCCGGAGGACTACCACAAGATGGTACAAGGTCCAGTGGAACCAACACTCTGAAGAAGAAGCCACTTGGGAATCCGAAGACTTCTTAGCAAAGAGCTATCCCGACTTTCTCGATACTCTGTAGATATAAGGTTTTACCCTTGTCCTTCTTAAGACGCAGAATCTCGGGGCGAGATTTCTTTTAGGGGGGAAGGTTGTAACACCTCTGGTGTTTAATCTGTAATTAACCTGACATGTCATCATCTTTAGTCATAATCATTCTAGTCATGCATTAATGTTTGTCTAGTGGTTGCTTGCCTTTACCTTTTCCTAAAAGGTATTTTGTGTGTAGTGATCTCTTTTTCTAAAAACCCTAAAAGCCCAAATCTTCCTATAAGGGCAAAATGGTAATTTCAACTCTATGCCTAGTCTTGTGTATTTCTTGTTCAGTTTAGTGTCTTGAAGCTTTGTTGTGTTGTTCAAAACCCAAAATCAAAAACAGATTTCAAATCCCTTTGAAAAACCCTAAATTCCAAACCCTGGTTTTTACCCCTCTTTTAATAAAATAAAAACTATTCAAAATTTGGACTTGGTCCAAAAAGCAAAGTTGTAGATCTTGTCAAGAGGAACAACTTTAGTTTTGACAGATTTTCAAGTTTCAATATAAAATTAAAAGTAATTTTGAATTTATTAAAATCCCAAAAGTGTCCCCTTTTCAAATTTCAAATGTGATTCAAAAAAATTTTTGGATTTTGAAAATGTTCATATTGACAAAGTTGTAGATCTCCTTTTTCTGCACAACTTTGGTGTTTTGAGTTTTTGTTGCTCAGTTCAAATTTTGGAAGTAATTTGCAAAATACAGAAATCAGTTCAAAGTCAAACCCTACCCTAGCTACTGTTCTTCTCCTACCTAGGGTCAGGAAGGGGCCCCGGCCATGGCCGCGCGCCGGCGCTGCGTGCGCCACGCGTCTGGCAGCCGCCCGCCTGCTCCCGACCCATCGCCCTCAAACAGTGCTCATTCCGCACCCGCACGCGAGCGCTGACCCTCTCTCCCGTCCCCCACTGCTCCCAGCACGTCGCCGCCGCGTGGCCGTCGCCGGCGAACGCACACCCGGTCCCTGCGCGCACGCCCGTTCTTCCGCCAGCGTGCAATTGATTGCGCACGCTTCGGCCAAGCTTATCCGCCTGCACGCGACGCTCATCCGTCCCCGCGCACGGCTATAAAAGGGACAGCCGGCCGGCAGAGCTCCTCATCCCCTCCGCCACCGTGGCCAGGCCAGTCCAGAGCCTCCGCCGCTCCACCACCTAGCTCAGAAGCTCCGCCGTGTCCTCGCGAAGCTTTTCCCCTTCTCAATTTCACCCCTCCGTCCTTCCTTTAACCGGCGCAGGCAGTTCTTCCCAAGCTCCGACGAAACACCGGTGAGCACGGGATTGAGAAATACTCTCTCCCCGGCCGTGATCTTTCCTCCCCGACCCCTGCTTCAGCTTCCTCATCTTGGTGCGCTCTTAACCTGCTCCTGGTGACCGTGTCTGGTGTACAGGGTCGCCGGCACGCCGCTCGCCGCCGAGACAGCTCCGCCGAAACACCGCCACGTCGAGCTCCCTCCTTCGACCCTTGTTCCGTCCCGCCGAGCCCTGCCTCCGACCCGTGGTAAGCACTCGAAGCCCCCAGTCTCTGCTTCCACTCCGCTTCGCCCGAGCCAGGCCTCGAGCAAGCACTCGCTCGAGCCAGGCCTCGAGCAGACACGTACCCTCGCCACTTCGCCGAGCCCAGCCTCGGAGCAGACTCACACACCCTCACCGCTTTGCCCGAGCCTAGCCTCGAGCGGACTCACGCACCCTCAGCTTCGCCGAGCCTAGCCTCGAGCAAGCATGCACCCTCCGCTTCGCCCGAGCCTCCCGGCCAGACCTCGGACGAAACGATCGTTTTCCGTCTCGCCCGAGCCTCCCGGCCAGGCCTCGGACGGCCGATTGTTTCCGCTTCGCCCGAGCCCTGCGAGGGAGGAGCACAGTGCTCTTTTCCTTTTTCGAAGTTGTGAATAGTGTTCCTTTTTCATCTTTTTGTGTGATTTTCTGTGTTGCTCCAAAAATTCTGAAAATTTGATGGTAGACTCTTTATACCATGTAGTATTTTAGAAAAATATGAAACTTGGACTTTGTGCAAAAATTTGAAAATGAAAAATCTCCCTTTTAATTAAGAAATGAATGGTTTTAGATTTTTAGAAAAACATGTGTAGCTCCAAAAATCATGAGATAAATTTTTATGTGCTAGTTATGTCATGCTTAGTCTTTGGTAGATTTTTGAGGCCTTTTGGAGTAACTTCATAAAATGACCTTTTTATATAATTAGGAAAAATAAAAAAAATCAAGTAGAGTTCATGTTGTATGCCCTGTGTTGCATTGTTCATGCTAGCATACTCATGTGCATACATCATTGCATCCGTATAGTGACCGAAGGAGAAGGAATCAAAGTCGAGGCAGCCGCTGACGAACCTACCCCTGAGGCTACCCCGAGCTCCGACACCTGCACTGCCGACCCCGAGTCTGTCCTTTTTCTCTTCAAGGCAAGCCCCGGTGCATTTAACCCCTTTCCTTGAATTTATAAAATGATTTCCTTAAATGCTTTTGAGTTAAATTATTGCATTAGGTTTATAGGAGTTGTGCTATCCTAATTGATGCACTATCCACCTTGACCACTGATACACCCGATACCTGCTTTTCAAAAGTATTTGAAAAATGCTTCGCAATGCTTATTGAATTAGACTTTGCAATAAAATGTCATTTTCAAAAGTGTGATCACCGAAAGAATCTTTATGGGAATTTGGCTTTACTTCCCGTTCGATGACTGCTTGCCTAGCTAGCATGTGGTCATTGTCGAGAAGAGGTTGTCCGCGCATACGGTGCCGTCATGTTGTAGTCCGGGACTCAACAGTTGACACCGACCGGGACAGGGTTGAAAAACCGACAGGACCTGTACTCTTGGGTTAGAGTCCCGAGGTGCTTGTTGCTGACGGAAAAACTTTAGGGACTATCCGTATGGGGGCCTGCTGGTCAAGACTTGTAACTGTTCACATACTTCGGAAAGCTCTGGCTCCGAGGAATCCTTTATTGGACCGACAACCGTGCACTGGGAGTGGAGAGATGGCGGAAGTAGCATGTACCCACGTGGTCGTCGTACCTGGATAGGAGTGGTGTACTGTACTTCCGGGTGGCGTAGGACCGGGCCCAATCTTGGAGGAATCGTGGTAGACGAGTTGGCATATGCAAGCTTGGGTGCTACATATGCAGTGTGGATAGGGATCCTCAGCTGAGTATTATTTATCCGGATTAACGTTGCTCCTCGGTTATGGAGACTTGGTCACTGACTGTCAACGGAGAGTGGTTCTCAACTAGGAATGTTTTGAAATGTAAAATGAATCAGGAACGATGAAGAATTGAGGAATACTGAATCTTTCCAAAATAAAATAAGGTTTACAAAATGCTTTTCTGCAAAATACCTGATCTTGCTTAAGCCTTACCTTGACTACCATAAGCCTCTCATTCCTGAGTCTTCTCCCTTTTCTTTAGTCGGGTAAGTCTTGTTGAGTACCCCAGTACTCAGGGTTTGTTACCCATGCTGCATGTATGACTGAGACCCCGATGTGTCTTGCGCCCTGCTGCATGACCATCGTCCAGGAAGAGGCCGATGAGGCCGAAGAATAGTTGTGCACCCTCGGGCTGGGTGATTATCAGTATCTTTATTTTGTTGTACTCCGCTACGTTGCCTTTGTCTATTTCTATTATCAGAACTTGGTTTGTAATAACTACACCTTAATTTCTATTTGGAACCCTGCTTTGTAAAACTAATGTTATTTAAGTCTTCCGCTCTTTATTCCGATGTTATTTGTAAAAGTATGCAATGCTGTAACCGAATTGTGAGATGATCCTGCGGACATTGGGCACTGATGTAGCCCGGTGGCGAATAGGTCTTAATCACATGGAACATGGGTTCGGCTGTCAGAGGTTGACAGGGACACGTGGGCCATGAGATTAGGGCCGTTCCGTCACAACATGCCACTAAGCAAAAGCACAAAGCCTAAGCTCACTAGCAATGCTCAATAACAAGGCTACACAAGCCAAATTAGAGAGCTCAACTTAGCTACACAAACTAAGCAATGTGACTAGCAAGACTACAAGTCAACTAGTCACTCATGGGATCAACTTCTATGCTACACAAGCAAGGAAGGTAACTAGCAAGCTACACAAGCTAACTAATCATAAGAGCAACTACACTAGCACATGTATATGAACAAGTAAATACAAGCTAGTGAAAGGAGTTTGCAAACCACCGAGAAGATGAACACAAAGTTGACACGGTGGTTTTTCTCCCGAGGTTCACTTGGTTGCCACCAAGCTAGTCCCCGTTGTGTCGACCACACACTTTGGTAGTTCGGCGGCTAATAGGCACCACACCTAGCTCGACACTCGAGCGCCGCAAGAACTCACCCACAAGTGAGGGTAACTCAATGACACGCTCTACTAGAGTTGCTCTTCGCGATCCCCGCGGGGCGAGCACAATGCCCCTCACAATCCTTCTCCGGAGCCACGCACAATCTTCACGCGGGCTTCACGACGGAGACTCGATCACCAAGACGTCTAGGAGGTGGCAACCTCCAAGAGTAACAAGCACCACCAGCTTGCAACACGAACACCTAGTGTCACTCGATGCAATCTCTCGAAGCAACGCACTAGAATCGCTCACTCGCAATAGATTCACACACTAGCAAGCACAAGCGAGTTAGAGGGCTCCCAAGCACATCCACACAAGCCACCAAGGCTTTGGAGTGCTCCGGCCGCTGGCCCAAAGCCGGCCCCAACGACTATATATAGAGGGGAGCGGCCAACTAGCCGTTTCCCCTTTTCTGTGCTTCGGTCGGTAGTACCGACCCCCCTGGGCGGTAGTACCGACAATGTCAGGACTAGCCGTTACACACGGCGCGTTGACCAAAACGAACAACCGACTCCTGGTCGGTACCTCCGACGGTCGGTAGTACCGGCCCTATGGCGGTACTACCGACAGGCCAGACTGGGGACTACACAGAGAGCTCCCAGACAACTTCCTGACCTCGGTACCACCGAGGGCGGTAGTACCGACATAATGGCGGTACTACCGCCAGGCCAAAACTGGCCACTTCTAGAGAGCCTCCAAAACTTCCTTCAAACCTCGGTACTACCGACCCCCTGGTCGGTACTACCGATCCCGGTACTACCGAGGCGGTACTACCGCCAGGCCAAATCAGCCCCAACACAGAGAAGGTTGCACGCAGCACCCATGGGCGGTACTACCGACCACATACAGAAAACTTCATTTTCTTCTCTGTGTTGATCCAAATCAACTCCAACAAATTCTCCTTTGCAAATGTGCCAACACCACCAAGTGTACAACAACATGTGCATGAGTGTTAGCATTTTCACAATCATTTTCAAAGGATTTTCTCTTGCTCTTCACCACGCCACTTGATCCTAACAACATCGCAAAGTTAGATCGCTCAAGTGGCACTAGATGACCGATATGCAAACAAGTTTGCTCCTCTTAATAGTACGGCCATCTATCCTAAACCCGGTCATAATCTTCTCTACACACCTATGACCGGTGAAATGAAATGCCCTATAAGTATACCTTTGCCTTGCGCATTCCATTCCATCTCCTCCATGTGTTGATGCAACACATGCACCAACCTCTTCATCAAATGATATGATCCACTTCATATCATCACATGGCCTCCATGGTCCATCGATCTTGACATCACTTGCTCTTCACCATCGCTTCGGTCCTTCGGCGCCAAGTCTTGCTTAAGCCTCCCGACACTCGGTACCAACGGCTTCAAAGCCTCCAACTTGCCCTTCACCTTCACAACCGGTCCATCAAGCCAAGTCTTGCCTTGATCTTCACCATCTTAGCCACATGACCACATGTCATGTTTCATGTGCATTAAGCTCCTTCTTCACATGTGTGAACCTTGCGACATATTCCAAGCCATTTCTCCTTTATGGCATATGTTGCTCACACATGATCACTTGTGGACTAATCACCTGTGTAATTCACTTCAAACACATATTAGTCCACCTAAGTTGTCACTCAATTACCAAAACCAAACAAGGACCTTTCAGCGGCGCTCGCAAAGCTCTTCGAGGAGGACGTGCTGCCTCCCGTTGCAGACAGTGGTGTAGATGGCTCCCCTCCTCCTGGCCCGGACGTCGAGGCTGAGCCCGCAGCAGAAAATCTTGAGGAGGAGTTCCAGACTGATGAGGAATGAGGCCTGCGTGCCAAATTTGGGCGTCGAGGCCTTTGTAAAAATTCATGTCATGACTTATGGCCCGTCGAGGCCAACATATGCGTATGACTTATTTGTTTAAAGAAGCTGTTTTCTTTTCAAATTTATTCGATCATTTCTCTTTGTCACTAGCTCGAGTTTCTACCAGCTTGGTCTATGTTCTTTCGATACGTGTCACGAGTTCCTTGAGGGGAGGCGTAGGTAGGGTACCGTAGCCCGGGGGCGTGGGTGGCCGTCTACGTCGACGCCCCCCGCCTCTTGGAGGCTCGAGGTATCTACGGACTTGGACGTTGCTAGTACGCTCGAGATACGAATCGAGATAAGGGTCGAATTTTTGAAAAGTAAAGCGCGTTTTTTCCGGAGTCTGGGGGGTCCCCCCTGTCAGCCCCCGAGGGAGGCTCGACCCTGAGCAAGGCAGGGTCGAGGCTACCTTAAATTGCTAAGTAAAATGAAAGACAGTGCACGAGTTTGTTCATTCATATTTGACGTGTTTGTTCAAAGCAACAAAATGTACAAGGCCTTGAGGCCCTTAAGGGTAGAAGCGACGTAGCTGAGATATGTTCCACGCATTTGCCAAGATCCTGCCTTGACCGTCGTAGAGCTTGTATGTTCCTGGCTTGAGCACCTCAGCTACGCTGTATGGGCCCTCCCATGGAGGGGTGAGCTTGTGGCGCCCTCGATTATCTTGCAGCCGTCGAAGCACGAGGTTCCCCACCGCCAGGTCCCTTTTGCGCATGTGCTTGTCGTGGTAGCGTCGAAGTGTTTGCTGGTAGCACGCGGAGTTGATGAGCGCCACGTCTCGAGCCTCCTCGAGGTGGTCCTTGGCGTTGGCGAGCCTCTCGTCGTTGGTTTGCTCGTTGTAGGCTCGAAGTCGAGGGGAGCCGTACTCGAGGTCCGTAGGCAAGACAGCCTCGGCGCCGTAGGTTAGGAAGAACGGAGTGAACCCGGTGGCTTGACTCGGCGTAGTCCTGAGGCCCCACAGCACCGAGGGGAGCTCTGCAGCCCACCTCTTTCCAAAATTCTTGAGGGTCTTGAACAGCCTCGGCTTCAGCCCGTGGAGTATCATGCCGTTGGCGCGCTCTACCTGCCCGTTGCATTGAGGGTATGCGACCGAGGCCCAGTTCACGCGGATGTTGTTGTCATCACAGAAGTTGATGAACTTTTTGCCCGCGAATTGTGTGTCATTGTCTGTGATGATGACGTTAGGCACCCCAAACCGGTACATGATGTCGGAGATGAACTCAACGGCCTTCTCGGAGGTGGGGTTGCTATAGGCTTAGCCTCGATCCACTTGGTGAATTTGTCGATGGCCACGAGCACATGCGTGTACTTTCCATTTGTCATCTTGAGGGGACCCACAAGGTTGAGCCCCTAGACGGCAAACGGCCAAGTGATGGGGATCATCTACAGGGCGTGCGCGGGCTGGTGCGTTTGCTTGGCATAGAACTGACACCCTTGGCAGGCTCAAACCAGGCGCTTGGCGTCTCCAATGGCGGTTGGCCAGTAGAAGCCTTGGCGGAAGGCGTTCCCCACCAAGGTCCTTGGCGCTGCGTGATGGCCGCAAGCCCCCGAGTGCATGTCGTCGAGGAGCCTGCGTCCTTCCTCGAGGGGGATGCAGCGCTGAAGGATTCCTGATGGGCTTCGACGGTACAACTCTCGTTCATCGCCGTAGATGACGTAGGTCTTGGCCCTTCGAGCGATGCGTCGGGCCTCCGTCTTGTCTTCTGGTAGCACGCCTTGCGTCAGGTAGTCGAGGAAGGGCGTCCGCCAGTCGAGGGGTCATGATGAAGAAGAGGTGGGTGCGTCGATCTGCATTGCCTCAGCGGATGTCGAGGGGTCATTCTCGAGGGGTGGCGTTGAAGGTCGAGCCCCCGTGTCCGGCTCGAGGGGTGGCGTCGAGGGGCCAGCCCCCGGGCCGATTTTGACGAATGGCTCAAAAATGTCCCTCAAGAAGACATCTGGTGGGACGGTGCCGCGCGTGGATGCTAACTTAGCCAGCTCGTCTGCGGCCTCGTTGTACTTTCGAGCGATGTGGTTGAGCTCGAGGCCGTAGAACTTGGCTTCTAGCTTGCGCACTTCTCCGCAGTATGCTTCCATCTTCGGATCGATGCAGCTCGAGGCCTTCATGACCTGGTTGATGACGAGCTGCGAGTCCCCTCGAACGTCGAGGCGTCGAACCCCAAGCTCGAGGGCGATACGCAACCCGTTGACGAGGGCCTCGTACTCAGCGACGTTGTTGGAGGCGGGGAAGTGCAAGCGCAACAGGTAGCGCATGTGGACTCCGAGGGGTGAGATGAAGAGCAGGCCTACGCCTGCCCCTGTCTTCATGAGGGACCCGTCAAAGTACATAGTCCAGAGCTCGGCTTGGATTTGTGCCAGCGGGAGCTGGGTGTCGGTCCACTCAGCAATGAAGTCCGCCAACGCTTGCGACTTGATGGCTTTTCGTGGAGCGTAGGTGATGGCCTCCCCCATCAGCTCGGCAGACCACTTGGCGATGCGCCCTGTGGCCACCCGGTTGTTGGTGATCTCTCCGAGGGGGAAGGACGATACCACCGTCACGGGATGAGCGAGGAAATAATGCTGGAGCTTGCGCCTTGTGATGATGATGCCGTAGAGCAGCTTCTGGATGTGTGGGTACCGGACCTTGGCCTCGGAGAGCACCTCACTGATGAAGTACACCGGCTGTTGGACTGGTAGCGCGTGACCCTCCTCGTGTCTCTCGACGACTACGACCGCGCTGACCACCTGGGTGGTTGCGGCCACGTAGAGCAGGAGAGGCTCGGGGGGATCGTCACCCTGGGCTGGTCGTGGTGGCACGAGAATTGGCGCGGAAGTCAGCAACCCCTTCAACTTGGTTAGGGCCTCCTCGGCTTCGACAGTCCACGCAAAGCGTTCCGTTTTCTTCAGCAGGCGGTAGAGGGGTAGCGCCTTTTACCCTAGCCTCAAGATGAACCTGCTGAGAGTGGCTAGATAGCCTGTTACTTTCTGTACGCCCTTTAGGTCTTGAATTGGGCCCATCCTCGTGACTGCTGAGATCTTTTTGGGGTTGGCCTCGATCCCCCGTTGTGAGACAATGTAGCCAAGTAGCATGTCTCGAGGCACACCAAAGACACATTTCTCGGGGTTGAGTTTCACATTCTTGGCCCGGAGGCACTCGAATGTGGTCTCGAGATCGCTGATGACGTCCCCGACTTTCTTGGTCTTAACCACGATGTCATCAACGTAGGCCTTGACGGTTTTGCCTATGTGTTCGACAAAGACATGCTGCATACAACGCTGATATGTTGCCCCGACGTTTCGAAGGCCGAAGGGCATTGTAGCATAGCAATACATACCAAAAGGCGTAATGAAAGAGGTAGCGAGCTCGTCGGATTCTTTCATCTTAATCTGGTGGCAGCCGGAATACGCATCGAGAAATCAAAGTACTTCACACCCCGCAGTGGAATCGACAATCTGATCAATTCTAGGTAAAGAAAATGGAACTTTTGGATATGCTTTATTCAAACCAGTGTAGTCTACACACATCCGCATTTTTCCATTCTTTTTCCTAACTAGTACAGGGTTAGCTAGCCACTCTGGGTGAAATACCTCCTTGATGAATCCAGCCGCCAAAAGCTTGTGCACTTCCTCGCCGATGATCCTACGCTTCTCCTCATCGAAGCGGCGCACGTGTTGCTTCACCGGTCTGGACCCGTCCTGGATCTCCAAGGCGTGCTCGGCGACTCCCCTCGGTATGCCTGGCATGTCCGAGGGGCTCCACGCAAACATGTCGATGTTCGCGCGGAGAAAGGCGACGAGCACTGCTTCCTATTTAGGCTCGAGGCTGGCACTGATGGTCAGCGTCTTGCCGTCGGACGAGGTCGGGTCGACGGGTATCTGCTTGGTGTGCTCTGCCGGCTCGAAGGTGCCGACGTGGCGCTTTGCTTCAGGGGTCTCGGTGGCCAGGGAAGCCAGGGCCTCGAGCAAGTCGACTTGGACGTTGGCCTCCCCACGCTCGACGCACTCCACGTCGCAGTGGTACGCGTGTTCGGTGGAGGTGTCGACGGTGATGACCCCTTTCGGCCCCGGCATCTTGAGCATCAAGTATGTGTAGTTGGGCCTGCCGATGATGGCGTGGTAGGTCCCTTGGAACCCAACCACCTCAAAGGTGAGCGTCTCCCGGCGGAAGTTGGCCGGCATGCCAAAGCAAACAGGTAGGTCGATGCGCCCGAGGGGGTGGGCCTTCTTCCCTGGTACGACTCCGTGGAACCCCCCGATGCTGGGTCGGAGCTGGTCCCTCGAAATCCCCAGGAGGTCGAGGGTCTCGAGGTATATGATGTTGAGGCTCGAGCCCCCATCCATCAACACCTTGGAGAACCGTACGTCCATGATGACGGGGTCGACGACGAGGGGGTACGCCCCCGGATTTACGACATGGTCCGGATGGTCGTCACGGTCGAACGTGATCGGCGCATCAGACCAGTCAAGATACTGGGGGGCGTCGTGGCAGAGTGCAAAGACCTCCCGGCGCTCCTTCTTTCTCTCTCGAGCTGAGAGCCCAACGGTTGGGCCCCCGTAGATCATGAAGCAGTCGCGCACCGGGGGGAAGTCACCGTCCGCGTCCCCGTCGTCGCGTCGATTGTTGTCCTTGCCCTTAGACGCGTCTTCCTTCTAGTCGCTGAGCTTGGAGTAGAAGCCCTTCATCATCCGGCAGTCCTTCAACTTGTGATTCATGGGACCCTTGTGATAAGGGCAGGGGTCCTTGAGCATTTTGTCGAAGATAGCCCCGTCAGGGGGGCCTCGAGGCTTCTTATGCTCGAGGGCGCCCACGAGCACTTCTTCATCGCCGTCGTCATCGGCGTCGCGCTTCGCCTTCTGACCTTTGCCTTTGTTCTTCTTCTTTTTGTTGTTGTTGTTGCGGTTCTTGACGTTGTTGCCCTTGCTCGAGCCCTCCGGCGTGGCCACCGCCTTGCCTTTGTCCGTGGAGCGGCCAAAGAAGGCCCCCACTGCCTCGTCGCTTGAGGCAAAGCTGGTGACACGATCCATCAGATCCTCGACCGTCCTGGGACGGTAGCGCCCTAGCTCGTGGACTAGCTCTTGGCATGTCGTGCCCGCGAGGAACGCTGAGACGACATCCTCATCAGGCACGTGGGGGAGCTCGAGGCGCTGCTTCGAGAATCGCCGAGCAAAGTCGCGGAGGGGCTCGTCCGCTGTCTGCCTGCAACGTCGTAGATCCCAGGGGTTGCCTGGGCGCACGCAAGTCCCCTTGAAATTCCCATCGAAGACCCTGACTAGGTCGGCCCAGTCGTGGATCTGATCCGGCGGGAGCCCCTCGAGCCACCGACGGGCGGTGTCCGAGAGGTAGAGTGGGAGCTGGCGTATGATCACGCGGTCGTCGCTCTTTGCCCCGCCCAGTTGGCAGCCCAGGCGGAAGTCGGAGAGCCATAGCTTGGGCTCGACCTCCCCGTCATACTTCACGATGTTGGTCGGTGGTCAAAAGCGGTCGGGGAGGGTTGAGCTGCGGATGGCCCGGCTGAAGACCCTGGGGCCCGGGGGCTCGAGGGCTTGCCGGCCCTCGATGGGCATTATAGCCACGCTCCTCGGCCCCTTTGTCCTTGCGACGGCGGTTGATGTTGTTGCAGGCGTCATTGGGGTCTCGAGGTGGCTGGTTGTCGATGATCCGCTCCCGGACTGGCCTGGCTCGAGAGGCGTCCAGCTAGTGGACGGATGTCTCACGCTCGTTGCGGGGCGTGTCTGCTGGCTTCCCCGAGGCCGCTCCGCGCCGGCGCGAGGCTGAGCTCTCGGTCTGCTGTAGAGCGGCTGTCTCGAGGAGGTTCTTCATTTCCCCGAGCATGCGTCTGGTGTCAGGGTTGGAGATGGCGGGTAGATCGCGGAGCAGCATCGCGGCCGCCACCACGTTCTGCCCGGCTCGCGGGAAGCGCACCACGGGGCGTGCTGGTGCCCCATCCTCGAGGATCTGCCGGTGGACCTCTCAAGCGCGGTCACGAGCGCCGGCGCCTCGAGGCTGGGCTTGTTCCTGCATAAGAGTTTGCTCGAGCTGAAGTAGGCGTTGTCGGTCCTCCTTAGCCTTGGTGATCGCCTCCCGCAGCTGCGCGAGCTGCGCCGCCCGGTCGTCGTTGTGCTGAGGTGGTGCATCCGGTGCCGGGGGTTCGTTCCTCCCCTGAACATGTGGTCCGCCCGCCGCAGCCACGTCGTGGGGCTCTTCAAGGTTGAGCGCCGGCCTGGCGTCGTCGTCGTCGTCCTCGGTATTGCCCACGACCCCCTCGAGCTAGAAGCACTCCCTGGTGGGATCCCAGAGGTCAGGGTCGTGGTAGTCGTACTCGTCGGAGTCGGAGCTGTTGATGTCGTGCCGCCCTGGCTCGTGCTGGGACTGCAGCTCGCGGTACCACTCTCCGATGGTGGCTCGCCGGGGTGGCGCGACGACTCGTGAGAAGTCGCGGTCGACGTACGCGGGGTTGACGATCTCCAGGTCGGTGGTGGCTCATAGGATTACGCCCGGACGTTCCTCCCGCTCTGCCGCCGCCCGGTCCTGACGGCGCTCGTCGAGGTGGTGGGCGTAGACAGCTGTGGAGTTGTTGAGGCCGAACGGGGGCCGCTGGCGTCGAGCGCGGTACACCCCGTGCGGGAGGAAGCCAGGTGGTGTCGACGGAGCACGGGTCGGGGGCCTCTGCCCAGGCTCCCGGTCCGTGCGCATGACGAACGCGAACTCGCTGGTAGAGTGCGCGCGCGCCCTAGCAGTCTCCGGCCGCGCGCCGGGCAGGTTTCTCCTCGGGGACTCTGCGCCGGCCGCGGGGAAGTGGGTGTACGCCGCGGGCACCGCCTGTGCCTGGCGACGATGGTGACGACGACGTCGCTCACGAGGTGGCGACGCGAGGTGGTGCGGGCGACGCGCCACGCCCCCCGCGCGGGGTGCCGTGACACGCCCTCCGCTCGGGCTCTCCGTGGAGAGCAGGGTCAGCTCGTTGCCGTTGTCGGTGGCCAGGAACTCGAGGCTCCCGAACCAGATGACGGCACCAGCAGAGAACGAAGGAGTGGAAGAAGCCATCCAGAAAACAACGAGAAATCGACTCCGACACGCGAAGGCCCCTACCTGGCGCGCCAACTGTCGGTGTTTCGACCCCGGGGGTATGACACCAACTAGTAATATGATCGCGTGCTCCCTTCCTGGATGGTGATGCAAGATGACACAAGGGTTTATCCTGGTTCGGGCAAAGAAGGCCCTACGTCGAGCGAGGGGAGGAGGTTCTTGTATTACTTGCACCTAAGTGCTTGTACAGGGGCAATACAAACTCGTGGATGAGAGTCTGGACTCGTGTGTGTGACGTGTGGACCCATGTGCGTGAAGGGCCCTGGTGTCCTCTTTTATAGAACAAGAGGAGGCTAGGGTTACACAGGAGTGACATGTACAACGCCCAATACGGCGAAGGGTTGGAATTCTGTCTTGTCGAGGTCACTGGAGCCGGCGTGGGGGTTGCTGTTGAGGCGTCCTTGAAGCGTGGCTTCCATCCCGGGCGCGGATGTGGAGGCGTGGTGACGTGGAGGCCGTGCGGCGCCCATTCCGGCACGTACAGGACGTGGCAGGGTCCCTCCGGGTCTTGGGGTACCTGTCCTCCAATAGCATGAAAGCAGTCAGGGCTCGAGGGGCGCAGGTCCGGCCTCGAGGTGGCGCCTACGGGGGGCTCGAGCCCCCGCAGGTATGGGCAAGTCCCAGAAAACCCGGCCGTACAGCGGGAATCCAGGTCTCGAGATGTGGCTCGAGTGTGCTACAGTGCACGGTATGGCCTAACAGTGCTGTACTTGTGCCTTTTTGCCCATGCTTGTGGTGAAAACAAGGTTTGACTCTGGCCCCGGTTCACTGTGGCATACGTCGTGTACCAGAGGATGTGACCGGAGTAGGTGGACGCATTAAATGCACACTATGGGGCTGGTATCCGATGTCTGGCGCTGCTCGAGGGAGGTATGATGTGTCTCGAGGGATAGGTTACCGTGTTAGAGAGGCTCGAGGTCCCCACGTGGGGTCTCGAGGAATGGTGTATGGCTGTAGTGGGATCGAGGCCTATGTGCCGGGGCTCGAGAGGTAGGCCACCATGAGGCGGTCGGTAAGGCTTTGGCGGGCCCGGGCTTCCTGGTGGTGGGCCGGCGTTGTAGGCCTCGAGGGGTTGGTTTTTTAGGGGGTTAGACTAGTTAGGTCTCTTATTAATTGGTGCTCTAGGTTTAACTTATTTGTTTTGCGTTGATTGGGGGTACCCCTTTTGTGGTCCCCCGACACGTTTCAAACGTGGTATTATAGGAGCATACCACATAACCTTGGTAGGGATTTTCTTCCTGCTTGGACGTTCTTCACCCTCTACGTCGCTAGGATCATCTCGCCTTATCTTATACCGTGATGCTTCACATACCGGGCATGCATCCAAATTCTCGTATTCCTCCCCACGGTACAGGATGCAGTCATTAGGACATGCGTGTATCTGCTGGATTTCGAATCCCAAAGGGCAGATGACCTGTTTTGCTTCGTACGTAGTGGTGGGCAATTCATTCGCTTTCGGAAGCATCTTTTTCATTATCTTCAATAACTGTCCAAATGCCTTATCGGATGTACCATTCTTTGCCTTCCATTGCAGCAGTTCCAGCGTAGTACCCAGCTTTTTCTAGCCATCTTCAGCAGTGGGATATAGCAATTTTCTATGATCCTCTAGCATGCGCTCAAACTTAACCTTCTCCTTGTCACTTTCACATTCTCTTTGTGCATCACGAATGGCATCACCAAGAGCATCAACATCAGCTGTCACATCTTCTGTTGCTGCCGCATCTTCTTCACCATCTCCCCCCACTGCATCATCATCAAAGGCACCGTACTGAGCAATAATATCAGCGTGAGCCAATTCTTCTTCACCTTCTTCACCATCATCCATTACAACCCCCTTTCTCCATGCTTCATCCAACAAATATAGTTTGTTACGAAACCCGACTTCAACAAATGCGTATGAAGAGTCCTTGGGCATGAATATTCCTTCAAATTCTTATAGACGGCGCATGGGCAGCACATGAAACCATCCTGCTTGTTTACCTCAGCCACACCTAAGAAATAGTGCACGCCAGCAATGAACTCTTTGGAGCGGCGATCGACATTATACATCCAATTGCGTGACAACATCTGCATTAAATATTACAACCATGCACTTAGTAGTTTCTCATGTTATTGCACAACACTCATGACATCACATGATTGATTAATTCAAACAAGCTTGACTACAACGAAGACTAACGCAGCTAGCACTAAAAAAACTAAAAATAAAATGCACTTAAGCAACATGATTAGTTCGCGTCCGATCCCAACTAAAATAGACAGATCATTCGCTTCATCAGCATGGATGGGCTGCTGCCGCTGACTCACTGCCTCATCACCTTCAGCGGCAACCTCCTGTGCAACAGAATTTCGTACGTGTTGAACGTACTCTTCCTCCCAGTACCAACCTTTATATCCGCCGGTGCCCTCCCACTGCAATTAGAACAAAGAATAAGAAATTTAAACAACATCATCAAGCAAAACCGATACGAATGAACCATATTAATCAAATGCGGGTAAATAATAACCCACCTCATGGTCCGGACACTTGTAGAATATACGACCCTTGTTGATTCCTTCTTTTTTCACTCGGTACTCCTTCACAATCTTCTGCTTATACTCGCAGCAAGCAATGAGAGGAAGATCCGGCCGCAAACGCTTCGGATCCCGATGACGAGATGTTGAGGACCCGGTCACGGTTGTCATCTACTATATCCATGCTCATTTTTTAAACTATTACATGCAAATTCCTAATTTTCTAAACAATTATAAATAAAAAACTCTAAATTTATCTATTTGTTTAGATAATCAAAAAATATGATATAACAATACCAATTTCCACATTATCTACTCTCTATATGTCGGTGTTTCGTACCTGGGGGTATCACACCAACGAGTAATATGATCGCGTGCTTCTCTTCCTGGATGGTGATGCAAGAGGACACAAGGATTTATCCTGGTTCGGGCAAAGAAGGCCCTACGTCCAGCGGGGGGGGGAATGTTCTTGTATTACTTGCACCTAAGTGCTTGTACAGGGGCGAATACAAGCTCAGTGAGCGTGGACCGGAGTCCGGACCTAAGTGTGTGGGTGTAAGGCGTTCTAATGTGTTTGTCACTCGAAGTTGTCTCCGTCCCCCTGAATGAGGGCCCTGGTGTCCCCTTTTATAGAGAAGGGGAGACCAGGGTTACATAAGGGTATTACGGGTGTCGGGGCGTACGGTGCCCCATACAGAGAAGGGTAGGAACCCTGTCTTGTCGAAGACGTTGTAGCCGACGTGGGCGTTGCTGTTGAAGCGTCCTTGAAGCGTGGCTTCCATCCTGGGCGCGGACGTGGTGGCGCGGCGAGGTGGGAGCCGTACAGCACCCATCCCGGAACGTACAGGACGCGGCGGGGTCCCTCCGGGTCTTGGGGTACCTGTCCTCCAATAGCATGAAAGTAGTTAGGGCTCGAAGGGCGCGGAGCCGGCCTCGAGATGGCGCCTGTGGGGGGCTCGAGTCCCCGCAGGTATGGGCGAGTTCCGGGGAGCCTGGTCGTACAGCGGAAATCCGGGTCTCGAGATGTGACCGGGACGTGCCACAGTGCAAGGTATGGTCGAACAGTGCTGTGCTGGTGCCTTTTTGCCCATGCTTGTGGTGAAAACGAGACTTGACTTTGCCCTGGTTACTGTGGTACACGTCGGGCTGCAGAGGACGTGACTGGAGTAGGTAGATGTATTAAATGCGTGGTATGGGGCTGGCATCCTACGTCTGCACCGCTCGAGGGGGGCATAGAGCGTCTCGAGGGATAAGCCGCTGTGCCAGAGGGGCTCGAGGTCCCCGCGTGGGGTCTCGAGGTGTGATGTTCGGCTGTGGGGGGCTAGAAAGGTAGTGGAGCGCTTGCCCGAAGCCTGGGGGGCTCGGGCGAGACGGAAAGCGAGTGTGCGCCCGAGGCCTGGCTTGGAGGGCTCGGACGAGACAGAAAACGAGCGCTCGCCCGAGGCCTGACGCGGAGGGCTCGGGCGAGACGGAGAACGAGTGCTCGCCCGAGGCCTGACGCGGAGGGCTCAGGTGAGACGGAAAGCGAGTGTGCGCCCGAGGCCTGGCTTGGAGGGCTCGGGCGAGACGGAAAACGAGCGCTCGCCCGAGGCCTGACGCGGAGGGCTCGGGCGAGACGGAGAACGAGTGCTCGCCCGAGGCCTGACGCGGAGGGCTCGGGTGAGACGGAGAACGAGCGCTTGCCTGAGGCCTGGCTTGGAGGGCTCGGGCGAAGCGGAGAACGTGCGCCGGCACGTGGCCTGACTTGCTGGGTTTATTAACTGGTGTTCTAGGTTTAACTTATGCGTTGATTGGGGGTACCCCTTTGGCGTTCCCCCGACAGTAGCCCCCGAGCCCTTGTTTGAGTGCTTGCACTCGAGCAGGGGCTCTTGATTGGGATCTCGAGGGTGTTGGCTGTGTTGGATCTCGAAGGCTTGGTCGTGCTGGTTCCGTGGGTGTCGTGCGAGCGACAACCGCGGGTGTAGCCCCCGAGGCCACGGGGGAGTGGTTTGAGCTCCCTCGTGGGCTTTTTGCGCGTTTAGTTGCGATTTTTAGGTTCGGGGGTGTCGAGCCCCCGAGTTTTTTAGACCCTCTTTCGTCGAGGGGTGCCAGGCTGAACCAGCCGGCCGGCTCTTCAAGCTGTCCGGCACGCCGGTTGCCCTGGCTTGGCATCCCGCAATTCCCTTCGATCGGATGCGAGGGGGGATTCCTCGTACTACCACGAGTGGGTGAGTATCGAGGTTCCCGGTGAGCTAATAACGGGGAATCCAAGTGAGACCTCGGGCCCCGTCTTGCCTTCCTGAAGAGGCCTTCATCGCTTGGAAACCTTCTGCCCAGTGGGCGCGCCTTTTTAGGCGGAAACCGTCAGGGTGCGGAGATCGTGGCGCCGTGTGTACCTGTGAACAGGCTCGAGATGCGGTTCGGTAGTAATATTAAATATTCGCGGTAACCTTTCCTTTGTCGTGGGAGACTCCATCCGAGGCTTGGCTCGGAGGGCTCGAACGAGACGGAGAACGAGCGTTCGTCCTGGGCCTGGTCTCGAGGACTCAGGCGAGGCGGGGGTCGAGCGTTCGCCCGAGGCCTGAAAATCTCATGTTCACACAAAGAAAAGAGATTAGTCATAACTGTCTGAGTTTTTAGACCCTCTTTCGTCGAGGGGTGCCAGGCTGAACCGACTGGCCGGCTCCTCGAGCTGTCCGGCATGCCGATTGCCCAGGCTTGTCATCCCGCGTGTCCTTTCGATCGGATGCGAGGGGGGATGCCTCGTACTACCCCGAGTGGGCGAGTATCGAGGTTCCCGGTGAGCTGGTAACGGGGAATCCAAGTGAGAGCTCGTGCCCCGTTCGATAGGGGTCGACTGTGGCCCGGAGGAGGTCTCATAAAGCATGGGTGCTCAGTCTGCAGGAGTGCCGGGTCCATTCGATAGGACCCGGTGGCTCGATGCCTCCCTCCGAGGGGATCTCACTGCATGTCAAGCTCCCCGCCTTGGATACACGTGAGGGGCCTCGAGGGCTTGGCCCTCGAGTGATGCCACGAATGGCGCCCCTTGGTGTCCCTGACTCGGGTGCTCAAAGCCGGCTGTCGAACCCTTTTCGAGGGCCAGCCTTCGCTGCTTCGAGACTTAGGGCCGAGGCCCGTTTTTACCTTTGTGAAGAAGCCTCCGTCGTCTGGGAATCCTTCTACCCGTTGGGCACGCCTTTTTAGGCGGAAACCGTCGGGGAGAGCGGCGGACGCGAATCCGGAGCGACGGTCATGGCGGGCCCGGGTAGTGGAGCGAATGGAGAGGTGCCGCGTGTACCCTGCATCCGGCTCGAGACGCGGTTAGGTGGGCGCATTGAATGCATTCGGTTACCTTTTTACGTCGTGGGAGATCCCGCCCGTCTGGGTTTCCCCCTATAAATATCGAAAGAGGGGAAAAGAAACCCTTTACTTTGCCTTTGCCTTCGCCGCCGCCGTAGCCTTCACGCGCCCTCTCCTTCGAGCTAGTCGATTGGGGATTTCCGGCCGCCCGTCCGCTGCTCGGATCCGCGCCGCGCCACCGCCATGGCCGCCCAGACACAGATGCTGCCGGTCGAAGACTGGAGCCCGTCGAAGGTGACGCAGAGCGAAATGGACTCGCTGGTGGCCCAGGGGCTTCTGCGCCCCAACCCGGAGGAGGGACCCGCATGGTGGGTTATCCCGTCGGCGGAGCACCGGGAGCCGCACCCGCCGGAGGGGTACGTGGTGAGCTTCGCGCGCTACCACCGTATGGGGCTCGGCGTCCCGCCGAGCCGCTTCTTGCGAGGGCTGGCCCACCATTTCGAGGTGGAGCTGCAACACTTCTCCCCCAACTCCATCTCGCACGCCGCCATATTCGCCGCGGTGTGCCAGGGGTACCTGAAGATGGAGCCGCACTGGGAGATGTTCGTCCATCTCTTCCGGGGCGAGCTCTTCATCAAGTCCCTAAAGCCCAGCGGGAGGTGGCCCGTGCGCATGGGCTGCCTTGCCATTACCGCGAGGGCGGGGACCTCGTCGGCCAATGTCCCCCGCGAGTACCTGCGATACAAGCTTTCCACCAACCAGGCCGGGTGGGACGACCATTGGTTCTATCTGCGGAACGAAGGTGGCCTCTTTCCGCAGTACACCGGCAGGGTCCTCACTCAACGCCCGGAGAAGTGGACCTGGGGCGTCGCGGCGGACAGGCAACGCCACCTGGCCCCGCTGATGGAGATGATGAAGACGCTGGTGGACGAGAAGAAGCTGACCGTGCAAGCGGTCATTTGGGCGTTCCACCAGCGAAGAGTTCTCCCGCTGGCGGACCGCCCCCTTCTTATGCACGAGATGGGCCCGCAGGCTCAGCTCGAGGCGCTCAATCGCTCGAGGATGGCCGAAGGGAGGCTGTCCCGGAACGAGGGCGTCTCCCGGGTGTCAATCACGATCCAGGGGCCGTTCATCCCTGAATACTCCAACCTGGTTGCGATGGCACCCGACGAGGGGTGTCTCGACCTGGTAAGCCTCCCTCGAGCCGAGCTATCTCGAGTCTCCTCCCCCTTTTTCCTCCTTCGATCCTTTTGCATCCGTCTTGTGGTTTGTCTCATCACGCTTCTTCTTTTTTCAGGGGGCATTTACTTGTCGCGCGTCGAGGCCCCCGGTGAGGGAGGACGCCGCGGATTCTCAGGTGAGGCGCCTCTCTGCTCAGAAGGACAAGGAGAGCAAGGATGCCAAAAAGAAGAAAGAGAAAAACAAAAACTTGTGTCGCTTAGCTCGGGAGCAGAGACTGGCGAAGGCTCGTCGTAACAGTCAGCCTGGGGACGGGTCCCCCGAGCTGAGCTTCTCGAGCTCGGAGGAGGAGAGCGGTGATGAAGAGGAGGGCGACGACGAGGGGATGGATGCGCGCTTGATGCGCGCGGGGCTCGTCGATGACAGGGCTGACCGCTCCTCTGTGCAGGAGGGTACACTGGAGGTCCCACCGACCAAGGGGTTACGCGGGACGCAGCCGCGGAAGGCGGCGCCGATCCCTGCCTCGTCGGGGGCCCGAGGTCCGTCGAGCTCCGCGCCGGATGTTCCCCCGGTCGTAAGGAAGCCCCGGACCCAGAGCGCCTCCGCCACAGCACCAACGGAGGCTGCCCCCGCGTCAGCCCAGACGGGGGGTCTCGAGAGGGGTCGGGCTTCGAGAAGCGGTCGACAGGTCGAGAAGGGTTTGGGGCCCGACCGCCGCGAGCCGTCAAGGGCGCCGTCGAGCCCGCGGAGGAGCGGGCGCCAGGAGGAGGCGTCGAGCCCGCGCCATCACGAGCGTCGGGGAGGGAGTCCCCGAGCGTCTCGTGACCAGGGGCGTGAGCGTCCCCGGAGTCCATCGCCGCACCGCCGCCGGGACACGGAAGCGGACGCGGGAGGGCGCGACCACCAGCGCGAGCGCCAGAGCAGGTCCCGGAGCCCGCGCCGGGGCGGGCGCCACGACGTCAGCACGAGGGAGGTACGGTCGCCCTCCCGCGATGTGGGGCGGAAGGAGGGCTCTCCCTCGAGGTCGAGCCACGGGAGGCGTCGGGAGCCCTCCCCCCATCCCAGCCCTGCGGAGACGGCCCAGGCACAGGGCTCGAGCCGTGGGGTGGGCTCGAAGCCCCCGAGTGGGTCCGGCGATTCCGGGAAGAAGCCCAGCCGCCGCTTCGGGTGAGTAGTTTTCTTGGGTCTCGTCGGTAGTGAGGCTTCACCTCTTTACTTTTGATGACGCGTGCTATCTCCGTTTTCTCAGGGGGAAGCGCTCCTACCAGGAGGTGGACCTCGCTTCGTCCAAGCGGGCCAAGACCTCGAGCCCCGTCGAGGCACAGGCACCTCGAGGTATGGCACCTTCCTCCGCTAGAGAAGCCGCTTGGCTGGAGAAGGCCCGAGCTGCCATGGCTCGAGGAGGCCAGATGATCGTCGCGAATTTTGGTGAGGCCGTCGCCATCGACCATAGGGGTCGAGGTACTCTTCCTGGTTCTGATATCACCGTCATCTCGTATTGCAGGGGCCTCAGCCCATGGCATCGAGCCCGCCACCACCATATCCGCTGAAGCGCTGCCTCCTCCCCCTCCTCCTCCTCCCGCGATGGTGCCAGCTGGGAGCGCCACCCTTCCCCTCACCACGACGGCTGTTCCGGGGGAAGCGCCTGGGGCGAGCACGGCCCCGCCGGTGTCTGGGGCTGAGGAGACTGCGCCCCTCGAGGCCCCGACCGACACAAGCCGGGCTGCGGCAGAGGGAAAGGGGGGAGAGGAGTTGGCAGAGGAGGAGCCGACGGTGGAGGACCTCCTGAACGAGCTGGAGCAGGGGTCGTTCCTCGCCGCGGGCTCGATGATGGTGGAGGCGCCCGAGGCGCCGGCTAGCGCCGACAAGGCGCCGGAGGGCCCGGCCAGGGAAGAGCCGGGGCTCGTGCCGTCGGGCGGCGGGCCGCAGTCGGGGCAGCTCGGGGCGGAGAAGGATCTGCCCGACATCGAGCTTGACCGGCCAGTATGGCCGTTTCCCGATGCGCCGAGCCCGTCCCTTGCCATGGTCTCCGTCGAGCAACAGGTCCAGCGGGGGGCCCCGCGCGAGGTGCGGTCCATCTTCCGGGAGGTGGCCGAGCTTATGGCGGAGGTGGAGCGGTCCTGCTCCGAGGAGGCGGGCCGGTCCGCGCAGGTGTCAGCCGCCCTCACGCGGGCTGAGGCGGAGCTTCAAGATCTCCGCGCGGAGCTGAGCCAGAACGCCCAAATGGCGAGCCGGCTCAATGAGGCGGAGGCGGAGGTCCGGGCGGCTCGAGGTGAGGTCGCTTGATCCAAGGAGGAGGCCGCCGCCGCTCTTGAGGCGTCGAGGAAGGAGGCCGCGGACGCACGAAGCGAGGCCACCTCCGCCCGGGCTGAAGCCGAGGCGGCGAAGCAGGAGGCCGCTGTCGCCCGAAGCGAGGCCGCCACCGCCCGAACCGCAGCGGAGGCGGCAAGAAAAGAGGCCGAAGACGCCAAGAGTGGTGCCGCCACCGCCCGAGCTGCCGAGGGGGCGGCGCGGCAGGAGGTGATCCGAAAGGATCTGGCCCTGGCGGAGGTGGGCAGGCTGATCGAGGAGCTTAAGTCCGAGAGGCTCCTCATGCTGACCGAGAAGCGCAGGCTCGAGCAGCGCGCTGAGGGCCTTACCAGCGACCTCGCCGCACTGGGTCGACATTGCGATGGTGAGGCTTACACCTTGTCCTTGTTCGGGTCTCGAAGTTTTCGTTACGTCGCAGTCTCACTCTTCCTCGTTTGTTGCGCAGGGGTCGACAAGACGGTCGAGGAGCTCCGTGGGACGAATGAGGCTCTCTTGGACCAACTCCAGGACGAGACGATGGTGGCGGAGTGGGCTCGCACCTCTCTCGACCGGCTCGGCCCCATGTGGGGTGCTCCTCCTGTGACCGCGGCAGAAGGTGCAGTGGCTCGGGGCGACGCCTTGGTCGACGCCTTGTGCTTATTCGACGCAGCCGCGCGGGACCGTGTCCGGCAAGCTCTCCATCATGGCGTCAAGCAGACACTCACGGTCGTTCGCTCCGGTTTCTGCTTCCCGGTCCACGTTGTCGCGAATGGCTTCATCGAGATCGAGGGGAAGGATGAGGAGTGGAACAACCGCCGTGTCGACAAAATTTTGGAGAAGATGGAGAGGCCGGGGACGTCGCTCGCGAAGATCTTCGAGGAGGACGTGCTGCCTCCTGACGCCAGCAGCGGTGTCGGGAGCCCTCCCCCTTCGAGCTCGGGCGTCGAGGTTGAGCCCGCCGTGGAGGACCTCGGGGAGGAGTACCGCACCGACGAAGACTAGGGCGTAGCTGAGATATGTTCCACGCGTTCGCCAGGATCCTGCCTTGGTCGTCGTAGAGCTTGTATGTTCCTGGCTTGAGCACTTCGGCCACGGTGTATGGGCCTTCCCACGGAGGGGTGAGCTTATGGCGCCCTCGATTATCTTGCAGCCGTCGAAGCACGAGGTCCCCTACCGCTAGGTCCCTTTTGCGCACGTGCTTGTCGTGGTAGCATCGAAGTGTTTGCTGGTAGCGTGCAGAGTTGATGAGCGCCACGTCTCGGGCCTCCTCGAGCTGGTCCTTGGCGTTAGCGAGCCTTTCGTCGCTGGTTTGCTCGTTGTAGGCTCGAAGTCGAGGTGAGCCGTACTCGAGGTCCGTAGGCAAGACGGCCTCGGCGCCGTAGGTTAGGAAAAACGGAGTGAACCCGGTGGCTCGACTCGGCGTAGTCCTGAGGCCCCACAGCACCGAGGGGAGCTCTGTAGCCCACCCCTTTCCGAAATTCTTGAGGGTCTTGAACAGCCTCGGCTTCAGCCCATGGAGTATCATGCCGTTGGCGCGCTCGACCTGCCCGTTGCATTGAGGGTATGCGACCGAGGCCCAGGTTACGCGAATGTTGTTGTCATCGCAGAAGTTGGTGAACTTTTTGCCCGTGAATTGGGTGCCATTGTCGGTGATGATGACATTAGGCACTCCAAACCGGTACATGATGTTGGCGGTGAACTCGACAGCCCTCTCGGAGGTGGGGTCTCCTATCGGCTTAGCCTCGATCCACTTGGTGAACTTGTCGACGGCCACGAGCATGTGTGTGTACCCTCCACTTGTCCTTTTGAGGGGCCCACAAGGTCGAGCCCCCAAACGGCAAATGGCCAAGTGATTGGGATCATCTGCAGGGCGTGTGCGGGCTGGTGCGTTTGCTTGGCGTAGAATTGACACCCATGGCACGCTTGGACCAAACGCTTGGCGTCCCCAATGGCGGTCGGCCAATAGAAGCCTTGACGGAAGGCGTTCCCAACCAGGGCCCTCGGCGCTGCGTGGTGGCCGCAAGCCCCCGAGTGCATATCATCGAGGAGCTTGCGCCCCTCCTCGAGTGGGATGCAGCGTTGAAGGATCCCAGTCGGACTTCGTCGGTATAGCTCCCGTTCGTCGCCGTAGATGACGTAGGTCTTGGCCCTCCGAGCGATGCGTCGGGCCTCCGTCTTGTCTTCTGGTAGCTCGCCTTGCGTCAGGTAGTCGAGGTAGGGCGTCCGCCAGTCGAGCAGCCGTGATGAAGAAGAGGCGGGTGCGTCGACCTGCATCGCCTCCGCGGACGTCGAGGGGTCCTTCTCGAGGGGTGGCGTTGAGAGTCGAGCCCCCGTGTCTTGCTCGAGGGGTGGCGTCGAGGGGCCAGCCCCCGGGTCGATTTTGACGGACGGCTCGAAGACGTCCCTCGAGAAGACGTCTGGTGGTATCGTGCCGCGCGTGGACGCCAACTTTGCCAGCTCGTCTGCGGCCTAGTTGTACTTTCGAGCTACGTGGTTGAGCTCGAGGCCGTGAAACTTATCTTCCAGCTTGCGCACCTCCCCGGAGTATGCCTCCATCTTGGGATCGATGCAGCTTGAAGCCTTCATAACCTGGTTGATGACGAGCTGCGAGTCTCCTCGGGCGTCAAGGCGTCGGACCCCGAGCTCGAGGGCGATGCGCAGCCCATTGACGAGTGCCTCGTACTCGGCGACGTTGTTGGAGGCGGGGAAGTGCAAGCGTAGCAGGTAGCGCATGTGGACTCCGAGGGGTGAGATGAAGAGCAGGCCTGCGCCGGCCCCCGTCTTCGTGAGGGATCCGTCGAAGTACATGGTCCAGAGCTCGGCTTGAATCTGTGCCGGCGGGAGCTGAGTGTCGGTCCATTCAGCAACGAAGTCCGCCAACGCTTGCGACTTGATGGCCTTTCGCGGGGCATAAGTGATGGTCTCCCCCATTAGTTCGGCGGACCACTTGGCGATGCGCCCCGTGGCCTCCCGATTGTTGATGATCTCTCCGAGGGGGAAGGACGACACCACCGTCACGGGATGAGCGAGGAAGTAGTGCTGGAGCTTGCGCCTTGTGACGATGATACCGTAGAGCAGCTTCTGGATGTGCGGATACCGGACCTTGGCCTCGGAGAGTACCTCACTGGTGAAGTACACCGGTCGCTGGACCGGCAATGCATGACCCTCCTCGTGCCTCTCGACGGCTATGACCGCGCTGACCACCTGAGTGGTTGCAGCCACATAGAGGAGGAGAGGCTCGGAGGAATCGCCACCCTGAGCTGGTCACGGCGGCACGAGGATTGGTGCGGAAGTCAGCAACCCCTTCAACTTGGTTAAGGCCTCCTCGGCTTCGACAGTCCACGCAAAGTGTTCCGTCTTCTTCAACAGGCGGTAGAGGGGTAGCGCTTTTTCCCCTAGCCTTGAGATGAATCTGCTGAGAGCGGCTAGGCAGCCAGTCACTTTCTGCACACCCTTGAGGTCTCGAATCGGGCCCATCCTCGTGACTGCTGAGATTTTTTCGGGGTTTGCCTCGATCCCCCGTTGTGAGACAATGTAGCCAAGTAGCATGCCTCGAGGCACACCAAAGACGCACTTCTCGGGGTTGAGTTTCACATTCTTGGCCCGGAGGCACTCGAATGTGGTCTCGAGGTCGCTGATGAGGTTCCCGACTTTCTTGGTTTTAACCACGATGTCATCGACGTAGGCCTCGACGGTCCAGCCTATGTGCTTGCCAAAGATGTGCTGCATACATCGTTGATACGTTGCCCCGGTGTTTCAAAGGCCGAAGGGCATTGTAACATAGCAATACATGCCAAAAGGCGTAATAAAAGAGGTTGCAAGTTCGTCGGACTTTCTCATCTTAATTTGGTGGTAACCGGAGTATGCATCGAGGAACGAAAGCACTTCGCACCCAGCAGTGGAATCGACGATCTCGTCAATTCTAAGTAAAGGAAATGGAACTTTTGGACATGCTTTATTCAGACCAGTGTAATCTACACACATCCGCATTTTTCCATTCTTTTTCCTAACTAGTACAGGGTTAGCTAGCCACTCTGGGTGAAATACCTCCTTGATGAATCCGGCCGCCAAAAGCTTGTGCACCTCCTCGCCGATGATCCTGCGCTTTTCCTCGTCGAAGCGGCGCAGGCGTTGCTTCACCGGTCTGGACCCGGCCTGGATCTCCAAGGCATGCTCGGCGACTTCCCTCGGTATGCCCGGCATGTCCGAGGGGTTCCACGCAAACATGTCGATGTTCGCGCGGAGAAAGTCGACGAGCACTGCTTCCTATTTGGGCTCGAGGCTAGTACTGATGGTCAGCGTCTTGCCATTGGCCGAGGTCGGGTCGACGGGTATTTGCTTGGTGTGCTCAGCCGACTCGAAGGTGTCGGCGTGACGCTTTGCTTCTGGGGCCTCCTCGGTGGCCAGGGCGGCTAGGGCCTCGAGCGAGTCGAGGTGGACGTTGGCTTCCCCACGCTCGACGCACTCCACGTCGCAGTGGTACGCGTGCTCGTAGGAGGTGTCGATGGTGATGACCCCTTTAGGACCCGGCATCTTGAGCTTCAAGTACGTGTAGTTGGGAACTGCCATGAACTTGGCGTAGCCTGGCCGCCCGATGATGGCGTGGTAGGTCCCTCGGAATCCAACCACCTCGAAGGTGAGCGTCTCCTGGCAGAAGTTAGCCGGCGTGCCGAAGCAAACCGGCAGGTCGATGTGCCCGAGGGGGTGGGCCTTCTTCCTTGGCACGACCCCGTGGAATCCCCCGACACTGGGTCGGAGCTGACCCTCTGAAATCCCCAGGAGGTCGAGGGTCTCGAGGTATATGATGTTGAGGCTCGAGCCCCCATCCATCAACACCTTGGAGAACCGTACGTCGACGATGATGGGGTCGACGACGAGGGGGTAAGCCCCCGGGTTTATGACACGGTCCGGATGGTCGTCACGGTCGAACGTGATTGGCGCATCGGACCAGTCAAGATACCGGGGGGCGTCGTGGCCGAGTGCAAAGATCTCGCGGCGCTCCTTCTTTCTTTCTCGAGCTGAGAGCCCGACGGTCGGCCCCCCGTAGATCATGTAGCAGTCGCGCACCGGGGGGAAGTTGCCGTCCGCGTCCTCTTCGCCGCGCCGTTTGTTATTCTTGCCCACGAGTGCGTCTTCTTTTTTATCGCCGAGCTTGGAGTAGTAGCCTTTCAACAGTCGACAGTCTTTTAACTTGTGATTTACGGGGGCCCCTGTGGTAGGTGCATGGATCCTCGAGCATCTGGTCGAAAACAGCCCCGTCAGGGGGGCCTCGGTGCTTCTTAGGCTCGAGGGCGCCTGCGAGCACCTCTTTGTCGTCGTCGTCATCGGCGCCACGCTTCGCCTTCTGGCCCTTGCGTTTGTTTTTCTTCCTTTTGTTGCTGCCATTGTTGTCGTTCTTGGCGTCGTTGCCCTTGTTCGAGCCCTCCGGCGCGATCACCGCCTTACCTCTGTCCGTGGAACGGCACAAGAAGGCCCCCACCGCTTCGTCGCCCGAAGCAAAGCTGGTGACGCGATCCATCAGGTCCTCGACCGTCCCGGGATGGTAGCGTTCTAGCTCATGAACAAGCTCTTGGCATGTCGTGCCCGCGAGGAACGCTGAGATGACGTCCTCGTCAGGCAGGTGGGGGAGCTCGAGACGCTGCTTCGAGAACCGCCGAGCAAAGTCGCGGAGGGGCTCGTCCGCCGCCTGCCTGCAACGCCGTAGGTCCCAGGGGTTGCCTGGGCGCACGCAGGTCCCCTTGAAGTTCCCGTCGAAGACCCTGACTAGGTCGGCCTAGTCATGGATCCGATCCGGCGGGAGCCCCTCGAGCCACCGGCGGGCGGTGTCCGAGAGGTAAAGTGGGAGCGGGCGTATGATCACACGGTCGTCGTTCTTCGCTCCACCCAGTTGGCAGCCTAGGCGGAAGTCTGAGAGCCAGAGCTTGGGCTCGACCTCCCCGTCATACTTCACGATGTTGGTCGGAGGTCGGAAGCGGTCGGGGAGGGTCGAGCTGCGGATGGCCCAGCTGAAGACTCTGGGGCCCGGGGGCTCGAGGACTTGCCGGTCCTCGTCACTGTCGTAGCGCCCCCCTCGATGGGCGCTGTAGCCATGCTCCTGGGCCCCCTTGTCCTTGCGCCGGCGGTTGATGTCGTTGCGGGCGTCATTGGGGTCTTGAGGTGGGCGGTTGTCGACGATCCGTTCCCAGACTGGCCTGGCCTGAGAGGCGTTCGGCTGATGGACGGATGCCTCGCGCTCGTTGCGGGGCGTGTCCGCCGGCTTTTCCGAGTCCGCTCCGCGCCGTCGTGACGCCGAGCTCTCGGCCTGCTGCACGACGGCTGTCTCGAGGAGGTTCTTAATTTCCCCAAGCTTGCGCCTGGCGTCAGGGTTGGAGACGGCGGGCAGATCACGAAGTAGCATCGCCGCCGCCACCACGTTCTGCCCGGCTCGCGGGAAACGCGCATCGGGACGTGCTGGCGCCCCGTCCTCAAGGATCTGCCGGTGGACCTCTCGAGCTCGGCCACGAACGCCGGTGCCTCGAGCCTGGGCCGGTTCTTGTGCTAAGGTTTTCTCGAGCTGCAGCAGGCGTTGTCGGTCCTCCTCAGCCTTGGCGATGGCCTCCCACAGCTGTGCGAGCTGCGCCGCTCGGTCGTCGCTGTGCTGGGATGGAGCAGCCGGTGCCGGGGGTTCGTTCCTCCCCTGAACGCGTGACCCGCCCGCCGCAGCCACGTCTCCGGGCCCCTCGAGGTTGAGCGCCGGCCTGGCGTCGTCGTCGCCGTCGTCCTCGGCTTCGTCCGCGACCCCCTCGAGCTGGAAACACTCCCTGGTAGAGTCCCAGAGGTCAGGGTCATGGTAGTCGTACTCATCGGAGTTGGAGCTGGCGATGCCGCGCCGCCTCGGCTCGCGCCGGGGCCGCAGCTCGCGGTACCACTCCCCAAAGGTGGCTTGACGAGATGGCCTGACGGCTCGTGAGGGGCCGCGGTCTACGCGCGCGGGGTGGACAATCTCCAGGTTGGCGATGGCCTGCAGTAACACGCCCGGGCGTTCCTCCTGCTCCGCCGGCTCTCGGCCCCGACTGCGCTCGTTGAGCTGGCATGAATATAGTTTGTTACGAAACCCGACTTCAACAAATGCGTATGAAGAGTCCTTGGGCATGAATATTCCTTCAAATTCTTACAGACGGCGCATGGGCAGCACATGAAACCATCCTGCTTGTTTACCTCAGCCACACCTAAGAAATAGTGCACGCCAGCAATGAACTCTTTGGAGCGGCGATCGACATCCAATTGCGTGACAACATCTGCATTAAATATTACAACCATGCACTTAGTAGTTTCTCATGTTATTGCACAACACTCATGACATCACATGATTGATTAATTCAAACAAGCTTGACGAGATGTTGAGGACCCGGTCACGGTTGTCATCTACTATATCCATGCTCATTTTTTAAACTATTACATGCAAATTCCTAATTTTCTAAACAATTATAAATAAAAAACTCTAAATTTATCTATTTGTTTAGATAATCAAAAAATATGATATAACAATACCAATTTCCACATTATCTACTCTCTATATGTCGGTGTTTCGTACCTGGGGGTATCACACCAACGAGTAATATGATCGCGTGCTTCTCTTCCTGGATGGTGATGCAAGAGGACACAAGGATTTATCCTGGTTCGGGCAAAGAAGGCCCTACGTCCAGCGGGGGGGGAATGTTCTTGTATTACTTGCACCTAAGTGCTTGTACAGGGGCGAATACAAGCTCAGTGAGCGTGGACCGGAGTCCGGACCTAAGTGTGTGGGTGTAAGGCGTTCTAATGTGTTTGTCACTCGAAGTTGTCTCCGTCCCCCTGAATGAGGGCCCTGGTGTCCCCTTTTATAGAGAAGGGGAGACCAGGGTTACATAAGGGTATTACAGGTGTCGGGGCGTACGGTGCCCCATACAGAGAAGGGTAGGAACCCTGTCTTGTCGAAGACGTTGTAGCCGACGTGGGCGTTGCTGTTGAAGCGTCCTTGAAGCGTGGCTTCCATCCTGGGCGCGGACGTGGTGGCGCGGCGAGGTGGGAGCCGTACAGCACCCATCCCGGAACGTACAGGACGCGGCGGGGTCCCTCCGGGTCTTGGGGTACCTGTCCTCCAATAGCATGAAAGTAGTTAGGGCTCGAAGGGCGCGGAGCCGGCCTCGAGATGGCGCCTGTGGGGGGCTCGAGTCCCCGCAGGTATGGGCGAGTTCCGGGGAGCCTGGTCGTACAGCGGAAATCCGGGTCTCGAGATGTGACCGGGACGTGCCACAGTGCAAGGTATGGTCGAACAGTGCTGTGCTGGTGCCTTTTTGCCCATGCTTGTGGTGAAAACGAGACTTGACTTTGCCCTGGTTACTGTGGTACACGTCGGGCTGCAGAGGACGTGACTGGAGTAGGTAGATGTATTAAATGCGTGGTATGGGGCTGGCATCCTACGTCTGCACCGCTCGAGGGGGGCATAGAGCGTCTCGAGGGATAAGCCGCTGTGCCAGAGGGGCTCGAGGTCCCCGCGTGGGGTCTCGAGGTGTGATGTTCGGCTGTGGGGGGCTAGAAAGGTAGTGGAGCGCTTGCCCGAAGCCTGGGGGGCTCGGGCGAGACGGAAAGTGAGTGTGCGCCCGAGGCCTGGCTTGGAGGGCTCGGGCGAGACGGAAAACGAGCGCTCGCCTGGGGCCTGACGCGGAGGGCTCGGGCGAGACGGAGAACGAGTGCTCGCCCGAGGCCTGACGCGGAGGGCTCAGGTGAGACGGAAAGCGAGTGTGCGCCCGAGGCCTAGCTTGGAGGGCTCGGGCGAGACGGAAAACGAGCGCTCGCCCGAGGCCTGACGCGGAGGGCTCGGGCGAGACGGAGAACGAGTGCTCGCCCGAGGCCTGACGCGGAGGGCTCGGGTGAGACGGAGAACGAGCGCTTGCCTGAGGCCTGGCCCGGAGGGCTCGGGCGAAGCGGAGAACGTGCGCCGGCACGTGGCCTGACTTGCTGGGTTTATTAACTGGTGTTCTAGGTTTAACTTATGCGTTGATTGGGGGTACCCCTTTGGCGTTCCCCCGACACTATAGTTATTGTTGCAAACTATTATAAATTCCACATTTTTATATTGAAAATATACTAAAAAGACAATAAAATTCAATATTACTCGTCTTGCATAAGTATGAAATATAGAATGGATACTACCTAGCAGTAGAAAACTATCAAGTGATTGTGATGAACCAATTTAAACTACTCAACTCTCTATGCTTGTTCTTGCAAAGTATATATTTTAATTAAATTCCTCTCATATTCAAAAGACATGGTAGAAGATGAAAATAGTTACCTCTAAACGCAAAGAGACGATGACGGAGTCGAAGAAGATCACCAATTGACGCCGGAGACGAAGAACAATGAAGAACAAACAAGAACAACAGCAAGAACAAGCAAGAAGCTCACTGAAATTTGAATGTCTCTAGCTCGGGGGAGGAAGAAGTTGGCTGGTTAAAAACTGGGGAGCTTTAGTCCCGGTTTGTATTAAAAACTGGGGCTAAAAGGTGATCATTTATCCCGGGGCAAGCCACAAACCGTGGCTAAATCTTTAGTCCCGGTCCGTGGCACTAACCGGGACTAAAGAGTGTCCTTTAGTCCCGGTTGGTAACACGGACCGGGACTAAAGGGTCCCTGCCCCGACAACTCTGCGCAGTAGCCGTTGGGGCAGGCCCTTTAGTCCCGGTCCGTGAAACCGACCGGGACTAAAGGGTCTATTAGTCCCGGGCGGCAAAAACACCGAGACTAAAGACGATTTTGAGAATCAGCCTATGACCCTGTTCTGTAGTAGTGTTTATTACAACACTTGATAGCAATACAATAGGCAAATCCTATAAAATCTAAAAAATCTATAACATTTAAGCACCAGCTTGGTATAACCTAATCACCATTGATAATGATAGCTATTGGATCTATTCTATTTCTTTAAATAATTACGCAACTCTGCTTTTGCGTAAAATAACATAAAACGACCAATGACTACGATTAAATTTCCCACCTATACCATTAACAAATATGATCTAAAATAGACCTAAATTTACATAACCCAAATTTCACCTCATTATTATAAAAAATAAATATCCTCTCAAACTACATCTAAGTTGCTGTCGGTGTTTCGACCCCGGGGGTCTGACACCAACGAGTAATGTGATCGCGTGCTCTCTTCCTGGATGGTGATGCAAGATGACAAAAGGATTTATCCTGGTTCGGGCAAAGAAGGCCCTACGTCCAGCGGGGGGGGAATGTTCTTGTATTACTTGCACCTAAGTGCTTGTACAGGGGCGAATACAAGCTCAGTGAGCGTGGACCGGAGTCCGGACCTAAGTGTGTGGGTGTAAGGCGTTCTAATGTGTTTGTCACTCGAAGTTGTCTCCGTCCCCCTGAATGAGGGCCCTGGTGTCCCCTTTTATAGAGAAGGGGAGACCAGGGTTACATAAGGGTATTACAGGTGTCGGGGCGTACGGTGCCCCATACAGAGAAGGGTAGGAACCCTGTCTTGTCGAAGACGTTGTAGCCGACGTGGGCGTTGCTGTTGAAGCGTCCTTGAAGCGTGGCTTCCATCCTGGGCGCGGACGTGGTGGCGCGGCGAGGTGGGAGCCGTACAGCACCCATCCCGGAACGTACAGGACGCGGCGGGGTCCCTCCGGGTCTTGGGGTACCTGTCCTCCAATAGCATGAAAGTAGTTAGGGCTCGAAGGGCGCGGAGCCGGCCTCGAGATGGCGCCTGTGGGGGGCTCGAGTCCCCGCAGGTATGGGCGAGTTCCGGGGAGCCTGGTCGTACAGCGGAAATCCGGGTCTCGAGATGTGACCGGGACGTGCCACAGTGCAAGGTATGGTCGAACAGTGCTGTGCTGGTGCCTTTTTGCCCATGCTTGTGGTGAAAACGAGACTTGACTTTGCCCTGGTTACTGTGGTACACGTCGGGCTGCAGAGGACGTGACTGGAGTAGGTAGATGTATTAAATGCGTGGTATGGGGCTGGCATCCTACGTCTGCACCGCTCGAGGGGGGCATAGAGCGTCTCGAGGGATAAGCCGCTGTGCCAGAGGGGCTCGAGGTCCCCGCGTGGGGTCTCGAGGTGTGATGTTCGGCTGTGGGGGGCTAGAAAGGTAGTGGAGCGCTTGCCCGAAGCCTGGGGGGCTCGGGCGAGACGGAAAGTGAGTGTGCGCCCGAGGCCTGGCTTGGAGGGCTCGGGCGAGACGGAAAACGAGCGCTCGCCTGGGGCCTGACGCGGAGGGCTCGGGCGAGACGGAGAACGAGTGCTCGCCCGAGGCCTGACGCGGAGGGCTCAGGTGAGACGGAAAGCGAGTGTGCGCCCGAGGCCTAGCTTGGAGGGCTCGGGCGAGACGGAAAACGAGCGCTCGCCCGAGGCCTGACGCGGAGGGCTCGGGCGAGACGGAGAACGAGTGCTCGCCCGAGGCCTGACGCGGAGGGCTCGGGTGAGACGGAGAACGAGCGCTTGCCTGAGGCCTGGCCCGGAGGGCTCGGGCGAAGCGGAGAACGTGCGCCGGCACGTGGCCTGACTTGCTGGGTTTATTAACTGGTGTTCTAGGTTTAACTTATGCGTTGATTGGGGGTACCCCTTTGGCGTTCCCCCGACACTATAGTTATTGTTGCAAACTATTATAAATTCCACATTTTTATATTGAAAATATACTAAAAAGACAATAAAATTCAATATTACTCGTCTTGCATAAGTATGAAATATAGAATGGATACTACCTAGCAGTAGAAAACTATCAAGTGATTGTGATGAACCAATTTAAACTACTCAACTCTCTATGCTTGTTCTTGCAAAGTATATATTTTAATTAAATTCCTCTCATATTCAAAAGACATGGTAGAAGATGAAAATAGTTACCTCTAAACGCAAAGAGACGATGACGGAGTCGAAGAAGATCACCAATTGACGCCGGAGACGAAGAACAATGAAGAACAAACAAGAACAACAGCAAGAACAAGCAAGAAGCTCACTGAAATTTGAATGTCTCTAGCTCGGGGGAGGAAGAAGTTGGCTGGTTAAAAACTGGGGAGCTTTAGTCCCGGTTTGTATTAAAAACTGGGGCTAAAAGGTGATCATTTATCCCGGGGCAAGCCACAAACCGTGGCTAAATCTTTAGTCCCGGTCCGTGGCACTAACCGGGACTAAAGAGTGCCCTTTAGTCCCGGTTGGTAACACGGACCGGGACTAAAGGGTCCCTGCCCCGACAGCTCTGCGCAGTAGCCGTTGGGGCAGGCCCTTTAGTCCCGGTCCGTGAAACCGACCGGGACTAAAGGGTCTATTAGTCCCGGGCGGCAAAAACACCGAGACTAAAGACGATTTTGAGAATCAGCCTATGACCCTGTTCTGTAGTAGTGTTTATTACAACACTTGATAGCAATACAATAGGCAAATCCTATAAAATCTAAAAAATCTATAACATTTAAGCACCAGCTTGGTATAACCTAATCACCATTGATAATGATAGCTATTGGATCTATTCTATTTCTTTAAATAATTACGCAACTCTGCTTTTGCGTAAAATAACATAAAACGACCAATGACTACGATTAAATTTCCCACCTATACCATTAACAAATATGATCTAAAATAGACCTAAATTTACATAACCCAAATTTCACCTCATTATTATAAAAAATAAATATCCTCTCAAACTACATCTAAGTTGCTGTCGGTGTTTCGACCCCGGGGGTCTGACACCAACGAGTAATGTGATCGCGTGCTCTCTTCCTGGATGGTGATGCAAGATGACAAAAGAATTTATCCTGGTTCAAGCAAAGAAGGCCCTACGTCCAGCGGGGGATGGTTCTTGTATTACTTGCACCTAAGTGCTTGTACAGGGGCAATACAAGCTCAACGAGCGTGGACCAGGGTCCGGACTCGCGCGTGTGTGGTGCGTGACCGTGTACTCGTGTTCTGTCTTGTGGAACCGTGTGTCTCAATGTCTGCGTGAAGGGCCCTGGTGTCCCCTTTTATAGAACAAGAGGAGGCCAGGGTTACACGGGGTTACACAGGGTTACACAGGAGTCGGGATGTACAACGCCCAATACGGCGGAGGGTAGGAATGTTGTCTTGTCGAGGTCACTGGAGTTGACGTGGGGGTTGCTGTTGAGGCGTCTTTGAAGCGTGGCCTCCATCCCAAGCGTGGATGTGGAGGCGTGGCGACGTGGAGGCCGTCCAGCGCCCATTCCGGTATGTACAAGTCGTGGCTGAGTCCCTCCGGGTCTTGGGGTACCTATCCTCCAATGACATGAGAGCCATTAGGGCTCGAGGGGCGCCGGGCCGGCCTCGAGGTGGCGCCTACGGGGGCTCGAGTCCCCACAGGTATGGGCAAGTCCCGGTAAACTCGGTCGTACAGTGGGTTCCCAGGCCTCCAGACGTGGTTCGAGTGTTCAATAGTGCAGGGTATGGCCGAACAGTGTTGTACTTGTGCCCTTTGGCCCATGCTTGTGGTGAAAACGAGATTTGACCTGGGCTCCGGTTTACTGTGGCTCACGTCGTGTGCCAGAGGACGTGACCGGAGTAGGTGAACGCATTAAATGCGTAGTGTGGGATTGGTATCTGATGTCTGGCGCCGCTCGAGGGAGGCATGAAGCGTCTCGAGAGATAGGTTGCCGTGCTAGAGAGGCTCGAGGTCCCCGCGTGGGGTCTCGAGAAACAGTGTACGGCCGTAGTGGGCTCGAGGCGTATGTGCCAGGGCTCGAGGGGTAGGCTACCATGGGGCGGACAGCAAGGCTTTGGCGGGCCCGGGCTCCCTAGTGATGGGTCGGCGCTTGCAGGCCTCGAGGGGTTGCCTTTTTAGAAGGTTAGACTCGCTAGGTTTGTTATTAATTGGTGTTCTAGGTTTAACCTATTTGTTTTGCGTTGATTTAGGTACCCCTTTTGTGGACCCCCGACAGTAGCCTCGAGCCCTTGTTCGAGTGCTTGCACTCGAGCAGGGGTTCCCGACTGGGATCTCGATGGCTAGCTAACTGGTCTCGAGGGTTTGGTTGTTTTGATTCCGTGGGTGTCGTGCGAGCGACACCCGCAGGTGTAGCCCCCGAGGCCACGGGGGAGTGGTTAGAACTCCCTCGTGGGCTTTTTGCGAGTGTGAGTGTTAGTTACGTTTTTTAGGTTCGGGAGTGTCGAGCCCCCGAGTTTTTCGACCCTCTTTCGTCGAGGGGTGCCAGGCTGAACCGACCGGCCGGCTCTTCGAGCTGTCCGGCACGCCGGTTGCCCTGGCTTGTCATCCCGCGAGTCCTTTCGATCGGATGCGGGGGGATGCCTCGTACTACCACGAGCGGGCGAGTATCGAGGTTCCCGGTGAGCTGGTAACGGGGGAATCCAAGTGAGACGTCGTGCCCCGTTCGATAGGGTCGACTGAAGCCCGGAGGTGATCTCATAAAGCGTGGGCGCATAGTCTGCAGGAATGCTAGGTCCATTCGATAGGACCTGGTGGCTCGATTCCTCCCTCCGAGGGATCTCACTGCACGTCTTGCGCCCTGCCTTGGATACACGTGAGGGGCCTCGAGGGCTTGGCCCTCGAGCGATGTTGCGAGTGGCGCCCCTTGGTGTCCCTGACTCGGGTGCTCGAAGCCGGCTGTCGAACCCTCTTCGAGGGCTAGCCTTCGCTGCTTCGAGGCTTGGAAGGGCCGGGGCCCGTTTTTACCTTCGTGAAGAAGCCTCCGTCGTCTGGGAATTCTTCTTCCCATTGGGCGTGCCTTTTTAGGCGGAAACTGTCAGGGAGGGCGACGGACGCGAAGTTGGAGCGGCGGTCGTGGTGGGCCCAAGTAGCGGAGCAAATGGGGAGTTGCCGCGTGTACCTGTCAATCGGCTCGAGATTCGGTTAGGTGGGCGCTTTAAATGCGTGCGGTTACCTTTTTTCCTTCGTGGGAGACCCCGCCCGTAGGGGCTTTCTCTTATAAATACCGAGTGAGGGGAGAGGAACCCTTTACTTTGCCTTTGCCTTCACCGCCGTCGTAGCTTCCACACGCCTTCTTCCCGAGCCAGCAATTGGGAATCTTCCCGGCCGCCCGTCCACCGCTCAGATCCGCGCCGTCGCCGCCATGGCCGCTTCGTCCCAGGTGCTGCCGGCCGAAGACTGGAGCCCGACGAAGACAACGCAGTAAGAGCTGGAGACGCTGGTGGAGCGGGGGCTTCTGCGCCCCAACCCGCCGGAGGGTCCCGCGTGGTGGATTCTCCCGTCGGCGGACCACTGGGAGCCGCACCCGCCAGAGGGGTACGTGGTGAGCTTCACGCGCTACCACCGCATGGGGCTCGGTGTCCCGCTGAACCGCTTCATGCGGGGGCTGGCCCACCACTTTGAGGTGGAGCTATAGCACTTCTCCCCCAACTCCATCTCGCACGCCGCCATCTACGCTGCGGTGTGCGAGGGGTAACTGAAGATTGAGCCGCACTGGGAGATGTTTGTCCACCTCTTCCGGGGCGAGCTCTTCCACAAGGCCGCGAAGCCGAGCAAGAGGAGGCTCGCGCGCGTGGGCTCCCTCACCATCACCGCGAGGACCGGGCCCTCGTCGGCCAACGTCCCCCGCGACTACCTCCGCTACAAGCTCTCCACCAACCAGGCGGGGTGGGACGACCACTGGTTCTACCTGCAGAACAAGGACGGGCTCCTTCTGCAGTACACCGGCAGGGTCATCACCCAGCGCCCGGAGAAGTGGAACTGGGGCGTCGCAGCAGACAGGCAGCGCCACCTGGAGCCGCTGATGAACACAATGCGGGTGCTGGTGGAGGAGAAGAAGCTGACCGTCCAGGCGGTCATCTGGGCGTTTCATCAGCGGATGGTTCTTCCTCTGACGGACCGCCCCCTCCTCATGTTCGACATGGGGCCGAACGCCCCGCTCGAGGCGCTGAACCAGTCGAGGATGGCCGAGGGGGAGTTGTCTCGGAACGAGGCTATCTCCCGGGTGTCGGTCACGGTCCACGGGTCGTTCCGCCCAGAGGAGGCCAACCTGATCGCCATGGCGCCCGATGCGGGGTGCCTCGACCCGGTAAGCCTCCTTCGAGCTAGACTGTCTCGAGCCCCCCTTCCTTTCCTTTTTCTTCGAACTTTGTTCGCTCTCCTTGTGGTTTTCCTTATCAAGTTTCCTTTTTTGCAGGGGGCGTTCACATGTCGCGCGTCGAGGCCCCTGGTGAGGGAGGACGCCGCGGAAAGACAGGTGAGGCGCCTCTCTGCTCAGAAAGATAATGAAAGTAAGGATGCAAAGAAGAAGAAAGAGAAAGAGAGGAACCTGCGTCGAGGGGAACGGGAGCAGAGGCTAGCGAAGGCTCGCCGTAACCGGCAGCCTGGAGAGGAGTCCCCCGAGCTCAGCTCCACGAGCTCCGAGGAGGAGGATGACGATGACGAGGAGGAGAGTGACGACGAAGGGATGGATGCGGACATCCGGGCTGACCGCTTCTCTATGCAGGAGGATGTCTTGGAGGTCCCCCCGGCGAAAGGATCGCGCGGGACGCAACAACGGAGGGTTGCGCCAGGCTCAGCCTCGTCGGAGGCTCAAGGCACATCGAGCTCCGTACCGGACGTGCCCGCTGACGCGAGGAAGCCTCGAACTAGGAGCGCCATCGACGCGGCGCAGAAGGAGGCCACGACCGCGTCGAACCAGGCGGGGGGTCTCGAGAAGGGCCAGTCCTCGAGAAGCGGCCAGCACATCGAGAAGGACTCCGGGCCCGATCGTCGCAAGACGTCGAGGGCGACATCGAGCCCGCGGAGGAGCGGGCAACATGAGGGGGCGTCGAGCCCCCGCCACCATGACCATCGAGGGGGGAGCCCCCGGTCGTCTCGTGATGGGAGTCGCGAGCGACCCCGGAGCCCGTCGCCGCACCGCCGCTGGGAGAAGGAGGCAGACGCGGGGGGGGGGGGCGTGACCGTCAGCATGAGCGCCGGAGTAGGTCCCGAAGCCCGCGCCGGGAAAGGCGCCAAGATGACCGCTCGAAGGAGACGCGGTCGCCCCCTCGGGACAAGAGACAAAAGGAGAGCTCCCCGCCGGGGTTGAGCCACGGGAAGCATCGGGAGCCTTCCCCCCATCCGGGCCACGCGGAGACGGCTCAGGGGCGTGGCTCGAGCCAAGGGGCGGGCTCGAAGCCCCCGAGCGGGTCCGGCGATTCGGGGAAGAAGCCCCGCCGTTGTTTTGGGTGAGTAATGCTTCTCAATCTCGTTGGTAGCGAAGCCTCACCTTTTTACCTTTGGTGATGTGTGTTGTTTCTGGTTTTTCAGGGAAAAGCGCCCCCAGCAGGAGGCGGACCCCGCGGTGTCCAAGCGGGCCAAGACCTCGAGCTCTGCCGAGGTCCAAGCACCTCTAGGTATGGCTCCTTCTTCCGCTGGAGAGGCCGCTTGGCTGGTGAAGGCTCGAGCAGCCGTGGCTCGAGCAAGCCAGATGGCCGCTGCGGATCTTGGTGAGGCCGTCGCCGTCAACCACGGGGGTCGAGGCTCTTTCCTGATTCTAACGACTTTGTTCTCCTTTTCAGCAGGGACCGCGACTCCTGGTGCTGAGCCTGCCATTATTGCGTCCGTCGCAGCTCCACTTCCACCACCTCCTCCTCCACCTCCCCTTTCAGTGGCGCCTTCCGAGCAGGCCACTCTTCCCCGTCACGACGACCATCTCGGGGGGAATACCCGAGACAGGCGCGGCCCCGTCGGCGACTGGGACTGAGGGGGCAATGGCCCTCGAGACCCCAGTCGACGCGAGCCGGCCCACGGAGAAGGGGAAGGAGGGAGAGGCATCGGTGGAGAAGGTGCCGACGGTGGAGGAGCTCCTGGACGAGCTAGAGCGGGTGTCGTCCCCGGTCGAGGGCTCAATGCTGGCGCTCGAGGCACCGGCCAGGGACGACAAGACGTCGGAAGACACGGCGAGGGAGGAGAGCTTGGGGACGAGCCACCCCTCGAGCGATCCGCTACCGCTCGAGTCCCCTCCTCCACGCGAGGCCGCGCCGTCGCCTCGGGAGGGGACAGAGCAGCAGGAGGAGACGGCGGAGGGGCGGAGGGAGCCGCAACCTGTGCCACCGGTTGGTGGGCCGCAGCTGGCGCCGCTCGAGCCAGAGGAGGAGGGCCTGCCCATCGTCGAGATCGATCAACCGGTGTGGCCGTATCCTGACGCGCCGAGCCCGACCGGCGCCGCTATTCTCGCCGAGCGGTCGACTCAGCAGGGGGCCCCGCGGGAGGCGCGGTTGATCTTCAGGGAGGTGGCCGAGCTCGTGGCGGAGGCGGAGAAGTTCTTCTTGAAGGAGGCGGACAAGTCCGCACAGGTGGCAGCCGCCCTTGCGAAGGCGGAGGGGGAGCCCCAGGAGCTCCGTGCCGAGCTGGATCGGAACGCGCAGATGGCGAGCCGGCTCAACGCGGCGCAGGCGGAGACCTAGGCGGCTCGTGACGAGGCCGCCCAAGCTAAGAGGGAGGCCACCACCGCTCTAGCCACGGTGGAGGCGTCGAGAAAGGAGGTCGCCGACGCCCGTAGCGAAGCCGCCACCGCCTGGTCTGCAGCGGAGGCGGCGGAGAAGGAGGCCGTCGACGCTCGGAGCGAAGCCACCATCGCCCAGTCTGCAGCGGAGGCGGCGAGGAAAGAGGCCGAGGAGGCCAAGAGCGAAGCCGCCACCGCCCTGGCTGCAGCGGAGGCAGCGCGGCAGGTGGTGATCCGGAAGGACCTGGCCCTTGCGCAGACGGGCAAGCTGGTCGAGGACCTTAGGGGCGAGAAGCTCGACGTGCTGTCCCAGAAGCGTACACTCGAGCAGCGCGTCGAGGTCCTCACCAGCGACTTCGCCGCTCTGGGCGTGCACTGCCAGGGTAATTTTCACGCTTCGTCTTGCTTTGATCTCGAGATTCTTGCCCCGCTGCGGACTCACTTTTTTCTGTTTGTTGCATAGATGTCGAGGAGGCCACCATGGAGCTCCGCGAGACGAATCAGACTCTCGTGGATCAACTCCGGGACGAAACCATGGTGGCGGAGCGAGCGCGCGTCACCCTCGACAGGCTCAGCTCCATGTGGGGTGCTGACCCGGTGGCCCCGGCGGAGGGCGCGGTGGCTCGGGGCGACGCCCTAGTCGATGCCCTGTGCTTCTTCGACGTGGCCGCGCGGGACCGCGTCAGGAGCGCTCTCCACCACGGCGTGAAGCAGGCGCTTGCGGCCGTCCGCTCCGGCTTCCGCTACCCGGTCAACGTCGTTGCCAAGGGCTTCGTCGTGATCGAGGGGAAGGACGAGGAGTGGAACGACCGCCGCGTCGACAAGATCCTGGAGAAGGTGGAGAGGCCGGGGGCGGCGCTCGCGAAGCTCTTCGAGGACGACGTGTTGCCTCCCGATGCGGACAGTGATGCAGGTGGCCCCCCTCCTCCTGGCCCGGACGTCGAGGCTGAGCCCGCGGCAGAAGACCTTGGGGAGGAGTACCAGGCCGATGAAGAGTGAGGTCTGCGTGCCAAATTTGGGCGTCGAGGCCCTTGTAAAAATTTATGTCATGACTTGTGGCCCGTCGAGGCCAACGCATGTGTATATGACTCATTTGTTTAAAGAAGTTGTTTTCTTTTCAAATTTATTCGATCATTTCTCTTTGTCGCTAGCTCGAGCTTCAACCGGCTTGGTCTATGTTCCTTCGATACGCGTCACGAGTTCCTCGAGGGGAGGCGTAGGTAGGGTACCGTAGCTCGGGGGCATAGGTGGCCGTCTACGTCGACACCCCCCGACTCTTGGAGGCTCGGGGTATTTACGGATTTAGACGTTGCTAGTATGTTCGAGGTGCGAATCAAAACGAGGGTCGAATTTTTTGAAAAGGAAACGCGGTTTTTTCGGAGTCTGGGGAGGGGGTTCCCCCCTGTCAGCCCCCGAGGGAGGCTCGACCCTGAGCAAGGCAGGGTCGAGGCTACCTTAAGTTGCTAAGTAATATGAAAGATGGTGCACGAGTTGACTCATTCATATTCAACGTGTTTGTACAAAGCAACAAAATGAACAAGGCCTCGAGGCCCTTAAGGGTAGAAGCGACGTAGCTGAGATATGTTCCATGCGTTCGCCAGGATCCTGCCTTGACCGTCGTAGAGCTTGTACGTTCCTGGCTTGAGCACTTCAGCTACGGTGTATGGGCCTTCCCATGGAGGGGTGAGCTTGTGGCGCCCTCGATTATCCTGCAGACGTCGAAGCACGAGGTCCCCCACCGCCAGGTCCCTCTTGCGCACATGCTTGTCGTGGTAGCGTTGAAGTGTTTGCTGGTAGCGCGCAGAGTTGATGAGCGCCACGTCTCGAGCCTCCTCGAGGTGGTCCTTGGCGTTGGCAAGCCTCTCGTCGTTGGTTTGCTCGTTGTAGGCTCGAAGTCGAGGGGAGCCGTACTCGAGATCCGTAGGCAAGACAGCCTCGGCGCTGTAGGTTAGGAAGAACGGAGTGAACCCGGTGGCTCGACTCGGCGTAGTCCTGAGGCCCCACAGCACCGAGGGGAGCTCTGCAGCCCACCCTTTTCCAAAATTCTTGAGGGTCTTGAACAGCCTTGGCTTCAGCCCGTGGAGTATCATGCCGTTGGCGCGCTCGACCTGCCCGTTGCATTGAGGGTATACAACCGAGGCCCAGCTCACGCGGATGTTGTTGTCGTCGCAGAAGCTGATGAACTTTTTGCTCGTGAATTGCGTGCCATTGTCAGTGATGGTGACGTTAGGCACCCCAAACCGATACATGATGTCGGCGATGAACTCGACGGCCCTCTCGGAGGTGGGGTCGCCTATAGGCTTAGCCTCGATCCACTTGGTGAACTTGTCGATGGCCACGAGCACATGCGTGCACTTTCCAGTTGTCATCTTGAGGGGACCCATGAGATCGAGCCCCCAGATGGCAAACAGCCAAGTGATGGGGATCATCTGCAGGGCGTGCGCAGGCTGGTGCGTTTGCTTGGCGTAGAACTGACACCCTTCGCAAGCTTGAACCAGGCGCTTGGCATCTCCGATGGCGGTTGGCCAGTAGAAGCCTTGGCGGAAGGCGTTCCCCACCAAGGTCCTTGGCGTTGCGTGATGGCCGCAAGCCCCCGAGTGCATGTCGTCGAGGAGCCTGCGTTCTTCCTCGAGGGGGATGCAGCGCTGAAGGATTCCTGATGGGCTTCGTCGGTACAGCTCTCGTTCGTCGCCGTAGATGACGTAGGTCTTGGCCCTTCGAGCGATGCGTCGGGCCTCCGTCTTGTCCTCTGGTAGCACGCCTTGTGTTAGGTAGTCGAGGAAGGGCATCCGCCAGTCGAGGGGTCGTGATGAAGAAGTGGCGGGTGTGTCGATCTGCATTGCGTCAGCGGATGTCGAGGGGTCGTTCTCGAGGGGTGGCGTTGAAGGTCGAGCCCCCTTGTCCGGCTCGAGGGTTGGCGTCGTGGGGCCAGCCCCCGGGCCGATTTTGACGGATGGCTCGAAAACGTCCCTCGAGAAGACGTCTGGTGGGATGGTGCCGCGCGTGGATGCTAACTTAGCCAGCTCGTCTGCGGCCTCGTTGTACTTTTGAGCGATGTGGTTGAGCTCGAGGCCGTAGAACTTGTCTTCTAGCTTGCGCACTTCTTTGCAGTATGCTTCCATCTTGGGATCAATGCAGCTTGAGGCCTTCATGACCTGGTTGATGACGAGCTGCGAGTCCCCTCGAACGTCGAGGCGTCGGACCCCAAGCTCGAGGGTGATACGTAGCCCGTTGACGAGGGCCTCGTACTCAGCGACGTTGTTGGAGGCGAGGAAGTGCAGACGCAGCAGGTAGCGCATGTGGACTCCGAGGGGCGAGACGAAGAGCAGGCCCGCGCCTGCCCCTGTCTTCATGAGGGACCCGTCGAAGTACATAGTCCAGAGCTCGGCTTGGATTTGCGCCGGCGGGAGCTGGGTGTTGGTCCATTCAGCAACGAAGTCCGCCAACGCTTGCGACTTGATGGCTTTTCGTGGAGCGTAGGTGATAGCTTCCCCCATTAGCTCGGCAGACCACTTGGCGATGCGCCCCGTGGCCTCCCGGTTGTTGATGATCTCTCCGAGGGGGAAGGATGATACCACAGTTACGGGATGAGCGAGGAAGTAGTGCTGGAGCTTGCGCCTCGTGATGATGATGCCGTAGAGCAGCTTCTGGATGTGCGGGTACCAGACCTTGGCCTCGGAGAGCACTTCACTGATGAAGTACACCGGCCGTTGGACTGGTAGCGCGTGACCCTCCTCGTGTCTCTCGACGACTACAACCGCGCTGACCACTTGGGTGGTCGCGGCCACGTAGAGGAGGAGAGGCTCGGGGGGATCGTCACCCTGGGCTGGTCATGGTGGTACGAGAATTGGCGCGGAAGTCAGCAATCCCTTCAACTTGGTTAGGGCCTCCTCGGCTTCGATGGTCCACACAAAGTGCTCCGTTTTCTTCAGCAGGCGGTAGAGGGGTAGCGCCTTTTCCCCTAGCCTCAAGATGAACCTGCTGAGAGCGGCCAGGCAGCCCGTCACTTTCTGTACGCCCTTGAGGTCTCGAATTGGGCCCATCCTCGTGACTGCTGAGATCTTTTCAGGGTTGGCCTCGATCCCCCGCTGCGAGACAATGTAGCCGAGCAGCATGCCTCGAGGCACACCAAAGACACATTTCTCGGGGTTGAGTTTCACATTCTTGGCCCGGAGGCACTCGAACGTGGTCTCGAGATCGCTGATGAGGTCCCCGACTCTCTTGGTATTAACCACGATGTCATCGATGTAGGCCTCGACGGTTTTGCCTATGCGTTTGCCAAAGACATGCTGCATACAACGCTGGTACGTTGCCCCGGCGTTTCGAAGGCCGAAGGGCATTGTAACATAGCAATACATACCAAAAGGCGTAATAAAGGAGGTAGCGAGCTCGTCGGATTCTTTCATCTTAATCTGGTGGTAGCCGGAATACGCATCGAGGAACGAAAGTACTTCACACCCCGCAGTGGAATCGACAATCTGATCAATTCTAGGTAAAGGAAATGGAACTTTTGGGCATGCTTTATTCAGACCAGTGTAGTCTACACACATCCACATTTTTCCATTCTTTTTCCTAACTAGTACAGGGTTAGCTAGACACTCCGGGTGAAATACCTCCTTGATGAATCCAGCCGCCAAAAGCTTGTGCACCTCCTCGCTGATGATCCTACGCTTCTCCTCGTCGAAGCGGCGCAGGCGTTGCCTCACCGGTCTGGACCCGGCCTGGATCTCCAAGGCGTGCTCGGCGACTCCCCTCGGTATGCCTGGCATGTCCGAGGGGCTCCACGCAAACATGTCGATGTTCGCGCGGAGAAAGTCGACGAGCACTGCTTCCTATTTAGGCTCGAGGCTGGCGCTGATGGCCAGCGTCTTGCCATTGGTCGAGGTCGGGTCGACGGGTATCTGCTTGGTGTGCTCCGCCGGCTCGAAGGTGCCAGCGTGGCGCTTTGCTTCAGGGGCCTCCTCGGTGGCCAGGGCAGCCAGGGCCTCGAGCGAGTCGAGTTGGACGTTTGCCTCCCCACGCTCGACGCACTCCACGTCGTAGTGGTACGCGTGCTCGTATGAGGTGTCGACGGTGATGACCCCTTTCGGCCCCGGCATCTTGAGCTTCAAGTACGTGTAGTTGGGGACTGCCATGAACTTGGCGTAGCCGGGCCTACCGATGATGGCGTGGTAGGTCCCTTGGAACCCGACCACCTTGAAGGTGAGCGTCTCCCGGCGGAAGTTGGCCGGCGTGCCAAAGCAGATAGGCAGGTCGATGCGCCCGAGGGGGTGTGCCTTCTTCCCTGGTATGACTCCGTGGAACCCCCCAACGCTGGGTCGGAGCTGGTCCCTCGAAATGCCCAGGAGGTCGAGGGTCTCGAGGTATATGATGTTGAGGCTCGAGCCCCCATCCATCAACACCTTGGAGAACCGTACATCGACGATGACGGGGTCGACGACAAGAGGGTATGCTCCTGGATTTACGACATGATCCGGATGGTCGTCATGGTCGAACGTGATCGGCGCATCAGACCAGTCGAGGTACCGGGGGGGCATCGTGGCGGAGTGCAAAGACCTCCCGGCGCTCCTTCTTTCTTTCTCGAGCCGAGAGCCCGACGATTGGGCCCCCGTAGATTATGTAGCAGTCGCGCACTGGGGGGAAGTTGCCGTCCGCATCCCCGTCGTCGCGTCGATTGTTGTTTTTGCCCTTAGGCGCGTCTTCCTTCTTGTCGTCGAGCTTGGAGTAGAAGCCCTTCAGCAGTCGGCAGTCCTTCAACTTGTGATTCACGGCACCCTTGTGATAAGGGCAGGGGTCCTCGAGCATTTTGTCGAAGACTGCCCCGTCAGGGGGGCCTCGAGGCTTCTTATGCTCGAGGGCGCCCACAAGCGTTTCTTCATCGTCATCGTCATCAGCGTTGCGCTTCGCCTTCTGACCTTTGCCTTTGTTCTTCTTCTTTTTGTTGTCGTTGTTGCGGTTCTTGACGTTGTTGCCCTTGCTCGAGCCTTCCGGTGTGACCATTGCCTTGCCTTTGTCCGTGGAGCGACCAAAGAAGGCCCCCACTGCCTCGTCGCCTGAGGCAAAGCTGGTGACACGATCCATTAGATCCTCGACCGTCCTGGGACGGTAGCGCCCTTGCTCGTGAACTAGCTCTTGGCATGTCGTGCCCGCGAGGAACGCGGAGATGACGTCCTCGTCAGGCACGTGGGGGAGCTCGAGGCACTGCTTCGAGAACCGCCGAGCGAAGTCGCGGAGGGGCTCGTCCGCTGTCTGCCTGCAACGTCGTAGATCCTAGGGGTTGCCTGGGCGTACGCAAGTTCCCTTGAAATTTCCGTCGAAGACCCTGACTAGGTCGGCCCAGTCGTTGATCTGATCCGGCGGGAGCCCCTCGAGCCACCGGCGGGCGGTGTCCGAGAGGTAGAGTGGGAGTTGGCGTATGATCACGCGGTCGTCGCTCTTTGCCCCGCCCAGTTGGCAGCCCAGGCGGAAGTCGGAGAGCCATAGCTTGGGCTCGACCTCCCCGTCATACTTCACGATGTTGGTCGGTGGTCGAAAGCGGTCGGGGGGGTCGAGCTACGGATGGCCCGGCTGAAAACCCTGGGGCCCGGGGGCTCGAGGGTTTGCCGGTCCTCGTCACTGTCGTAGCGCCCTCCTCGATGGGCATTATAGCCACGTTCCTCAGCACCTTGTCCTTGCGCCGGCGGTTGATGTTGTTGCGGGCGTCATTGGGATCTCGAGGTGGCCGGTTGTCAACGATCCGCTCCCGGACTGGCCTGGCTCGAGAGGCGTCCGGCTGGTGGACGGACGTCTCACGCTCGTTGCGGGGCGCGTCTGCTGGCTTCCCCGAGGCCGCCCCACGGCGGCGCGAGGCTGAGCTCTCGGCCTGCTGCACAGCGGCTGTCTCGAGGAGGTTCTTCATTTCCCCGAGCATGCGTCTGGCGTCAGGGTTGGAGACGGCGGGTAGATCACAGAGCAGCATTGCGGCCGCCACCACGTTCTGCCCGGCTCGCGGGAAACGCACCTCGGGGCATGCTGGTACCCCGTCCTCGAGGATCTGCCGGTGGACCTCTCGAGCGCGGCCACGAGTACCGGCGCCTCGAGGTTGGGCTTGTTCCTGCACAAGAGCTTGCTCGAGCTGTAGCAGGCGTTGTCGGTCCTCCTCGGCCTTGTTGATCGCCTCTCGCAGCTGCGCGAGCTGCGCCGCCCGGTCGTCGTTGTGCTGAGGTGGTGCGTCCGGTGCCGGAGGTTCATTCCTCCCCCGAATGTGTGGTCCGCCTGCCGCAACCACATCTCCGGGCTCTTCGAGGTTGAGCGCCGGCCTGGTGTCGTCGTCGCTGTCGTCTTCGGCATCGTCCACGACCCCCTCGAGCTGGAAGCACTCCCTGGTGGGATCCCAGAGGTCAGGGTCGTGGTAGTCGTATTCGTCGGAGTCGGAGTTGTTGATGTCACGCCGCCTTGGCTCGTGCTGGGACTGCAGCTCGCGGTGCCACTCTCCGATGGTGGCTCGCCGGGGTGGCTCGATGGCTCGTGAGAAGTCGCGGTCGACGTGCGCAGGGTAGACGATCTCCAGGTCGGTGATGGTTCGTAGGATCGCGCCCGGACGTTCCTCCCGTTCTGCCGCCGCCCGGTTCCGAAGGCGCTTGTCGAGATCGTGGGCGTAGACGGCTGCGGAGTTGTTGAGGCCGAACGGGAGCTGCTGGCGTCGAGCGCGGTATGCCCCGTGCGGGGGGAAGCCAGGTGGTGTCGACGGTGCACGGCTCGGGGGCCTCTGGCCAGGCTCCTGGTCCGTGTGCATGACGAACGCGAACTCGTCGAGGGAGTGCGCGCGCGCCCTAGAAGTCTCCAGCCGTGCGCCGGGCAGGTTCCTCCTCGGGGACCCTGCGCCGGCCGCGGGGAAGTGGGTGTACGCCGTGGGCACCGCCTGTGCCTGGCGACGATGGTGACGACGGCGTCGCTCACGAGGTGGCGACGCGTGGTGGTACGGGCGACGCGCCACGCCTCCCCCGCGGGGTGGCGTGACACGCCCTCCGCTCGGGCCCTCCGTGGAGAGCAGGGTCAGCTCGTTGCCGCTGCCGGTGGCCAGGAACTCGAGGCTCCCGAACCAGATGACGGCACCAGCAGAGAACGAAGGAGTGGAAGAAGCCATCCAGGAAACAACGAGAAATCGACTCGGACACGCGAAGGCCCCTACCTGGCGCGCCAACTATCGGTGTTTCGACCCCGGGGGTTTGACACCAACGAGTAATGTGATCGCGTGCTCTCTTCCTGGATGGTGATGCAAGATGACACAAGGATTTATTCTGGTTCGGGCAAAGAAGGCTCTACGTCCAGCGGGGGATGGTTCTTGTATTACTTGCACCTAAGTGCTTGTACAGGGGCAATACAAGCTCAACGAGCGTGGACCAGGGTCCGGACTCGCGCGTGTGTGTTGCGTGACCGTGTACTCGTGTTCTGTCTTGTGGAACCGTGTGTCTCTATGTCTGCGTGAAGGGCCCTGGTGTCCCCTTTTACAGAACAAGAGGAGGCCAGGGTTACACGGGGTTACACAGGGTTACACAGGAGTCGGGATGTACAACGCCCAATACGGCGGAGGATAGGAATGCTGTCTTGTCGAGGTCACTGGAGTTGACGTGGGGGTTGCTGTTGAGGCGTCCTTGAAGCGTGGCCTCCATCCCAAGCGTGGATGTGGAGGCGTGGCGACGTGGAGGCCGTCCAGCGCCCATTCTGGTACGTACAAGTCGTGGCAGAGTCCCTCCGGGTCTTGGGGTACCTGTCCTCCAATGACATGAGAGCCATTAGGGCTCGAGGGGCGCCGGGCCGGCCTCGAGGTGGCGCCTACGGGGGGCTCGAGTCCCCGCAGGTATGGGCAAGTCCCGGTAAACTCGGTCGTACAGTGGGTTCCCAGGCCTCGAGACGTGGTTCGAGTGTTCAATAGTGCAGGGTATGGCCGAACAGTGTTGTACTTGTGCCCTTTGGCCCATGCTTGTGGTGAAAACGAGATTTGACCTGGGCTCCAGTTTACTGTGGCTCACGTCGTGTGCCAGAGGACGTGACCGGAGTAGGTGAACGCATTAAATGCGTAGTGTGGGATTGGTATCTGATGTCTGGCGCCGCTCGAGGGAGGCATGAAGCGTCTCGAGAGATAGGTTGCCGTGCTAGAGAGGATCGAGGTCCCCGCGTGGGGTCTCGAGAAACAGTGTACGGCCGTAGTGGGCTCGAGGCGTATGTGCCAGGGCTCGAGGGGTAGGCTACCATGGGGCGGACAGCAAGGCTTTGGCGGGCCCGGGCTCCCCAGTGATGGGCCGGCGCTTGCAGGCCTCGAGGGGTTGCCTTTTTAGAAGGTTAGACTCGCTAGGTTTGTTATTAATTGGTGTCGTTCTAGGTTTAACCTATTTGTTTTGCGTTGATTGGGGGTACCCCTTTTGTGGACCCCCGACAGTTGCCAACATCTTTTATTAAAAATTTGTTTACATAATTATAAACATATATATGTTTCTATACTATCCACTTTTGTCAATATTAATATATTATGATTTGATTCAAGTAAGCATACAACGTCATACCAACATGCATGAGCGATAAATATATATGTTATGTTTCATATGCTAACCATACCTCATGTTATCAAATCATATGCTAACCATACCAACAATTTAAACTATTTAAAACTATATTAGTAACTATGTCATAGAATTTATATAGGCTGTTACATTGGATTTGTTTGCATTTTAACTAAAATCTTTGTCATGACAACTTGATAGTATATTATAACTCAACATATAATCCCTCAATAGGATATTATATTCATGACTTCGTAGATATATGATGCAACAACAACCATCACCGTTAATGGCATATTTAAAATATAAAAAGGTGTCATGAAAAAGAAAAATCTGAATCTGAATGAAAAAAAATGTATAGATTAACTCCTTCCAAAAAAAAAGTTTATGACAACTAGACTGCGATTATCTATTATGTTAGGAAATAAACAAAGGGAAAACATACAATTAAATATAGGTGACTCTTCATTATCCTTTTGTATTAAGATTTTTTTTACTACGCTTGTAGCTGGCAGCAGCCGAGGTGGCCTTTGTCGGTGCCATTGTGAGAAAAAGGGCTGCGAAGAAGCTACCATGATCAGAGCTCATGTCTTCAGTAAAGCTCAATCGGTACATAGATTACTGTAGAAATACGTAGCACTAACATGCTCTCTAGTTGTGCTATCCAACCAGGCTTTAGAGTCCGTAGAGGACTTTATCTTCTTCGCAACTAGCAACTGGTGGCCTATTATAAGCAGCTATTGACTCCTTTTAATCCAATCCCCTGACGATGAGACGTCGTCTATTGAGGAGCTGCATGGATGACTCCTCCGTCTCCCTCGGATCTCCCGCCAGAGGCAGTTTAGTACTTCCCGTTCCCCGGGACGAACTGTGGAAATGTCGCAATGGCCCTCCAGTACGTACAGTACAGTACAGTACAGGGGATAGGCGAGCGCAGTTGACTTTGGAGGAACTTAAAAAACGATGAGCCTTGGAACGGAGGAGTGGCCGGCGGCCGCGGGCGCGAGGGCCGGGGGCCGGGAGGCGGGACGAAGCTTCCAGGAAGCGGCGGCGGGCCTCTCCCGCCCAGACTCCAATGGCGAGACAGATCACAGATGGAATCCTATCCTCTGTGCCAATTATTCAGCCAGTCGTGCATTACTCGCCAGGGCCCTTGCCCCTTGGGCAGCAGCTGCCGGGCACGACGGACGGATGCGTGGACAGGCCAATCAGTGTCCCCGATTTCTTTACTGCCGCCTCCGATCCACCGGCGGTGATCCAGGCCAAATCTGGACGTACTACTACGCGCTACCCGCCCGAGGCCCGACGAAACGCGCCATTATACTAATAGCGCCCGCGGCCGTGCGCGCGTGCGTGAGTGCGACCGGATCGGAGACGACGACGAGCTCCACGCGGCTGATTGGCTCTCCGCGCTTCCGTACTTGCCCGGCCCGTCCTGTGCTGTCCTGTCCTGTCCTGTCCGCGTTTCAGGACACGGTGGGGGCGAGCTGGCTGCTCACAGCTCACACTGGTGGTCACTTGCTAGCTTGGCGACGTCCGATCCGCATCATTGATGCTGGCATCGATCGATCTCTACTCTCTAGCTCCTTTTGTTTACTGATCTTACATACTCGAGTATATAGTATAATATCTTCGTCAAAATTTTGTCATAAATGGCAATCTGTAGCTGTAAAGCTGCTTCGTGCGTCGGCCTTGTTTAGATGCATTGAAACTTTCTAACTTTTTTTCACTCTTTCTCCATCACATCACCGTCACATTGACGCATGCATGAAGTATTAAATGTTGGCACAAAAAAAATATCTAATTATACTTTGAATATGTACATATCGAGACGAATCTTTTGAGTTTAGTTGTGTCATATTTAGACAAAGTTTGTCAAATAATAACGAAAGTGCTAAAGTTAAAAAAAAACTCACGTTCTGGATCTAAACAAAGGAATGTGGAAACTGCGGCACCCTGCTTCAGCCACACGTGGCGCGACGTGCGTCCCCATCCGCTTCAATGGCGGCTTACCAACACGTGTCACGTGAAAACTACAGGTCCAACTCCAAGCAGACTTGTGCATTTGGGCCCTGAAGTCAGCCTTTTCTTTTTTTCTTTTGAACAAAAAGTCAGCCTTTTCTGTTGCGTATTTCCATCTCGCCGACGTCCAAAATCTTTCCCATCGCATCTATAGATGCATTTATATATAGAGGAAAATGGGTTTTGCAAATTAATGTGTCTAAATGTGAGAAGTCAACGTGAAGAAAACAAGAGAAGGAATTAAAGGCTTCTCAAAGAAATTAAGGACATGCATGTTTGACGAACTCTCTAAGCCCATAACGTAGACTCTACCCAGAGTTTATATCTATTTATTACCTCGTAGATATTATTGACTTGGAGTTTAAATAAGATTTGGAGCCTTGGCTTTTCTTCCTCCTCCTTCAATAAATACACTACTATATCAGCAAAATACAATAAATATAAGTATAATAAATATGTTTAGACTCTGTAATAGAGTCTGCATTGTGAGAGCCCTAAGTTGGTTGGATATCTTTATTAAGATCCTGTTTGGATGTACCAGCTAAACTTTAGCTGGCTAAATTTAACTGCTAGACATCCAAACAGTCCAGCTAAAGTTTAGCTAGATTTAGCTATTCCAACCTAGTTAAAGCCCAATGACCCGCCCGTTGTTCGCTCCACCACCATCTCTCGATCCGGTTCGAGTTCCACGTCGTCGCCGCCCAGGTCTCCCACCGCGTGACTCCCTGCACCCCGCCGTCGTCCCTCCGTTGGTCCCCCTCTCTCCTCCCTCCAGTATATCGCCTGAGGCCAGAGAGAGTGGGGATCCATCGCTTTTAAATTTTTTTTCTAATAGATCGAGTTCTTAGGGTTTGAGTCTCTTCATGCCAAGTATTGTGGTATTGGAGATTTATCTCAACCTTGTCCTCTTCGGCAACGGGGAAGGGGAAGGATTGAATTGTTTTCTCCATGTCGGCTTCATTGAAGATGGGGCGACAACTTCGGCGTCAACATCTGCACCGACATGATATAGAGACTTTTGTTTCCGGACGGCGGCATCAAGACGGAGATGATGTCGTTGTTATGGAATAATTTTCTTTGTGGTTAGATCTGGCCACGATGAAGAACTAGGGAGAATAATTTTCAGATCAGTCTTCCCCACTCTTCGGTGGCAGAAAGAAAAAGAAGAAAGACACAAGGAAGAAGAAGTTTCTCAACTCCGCCTGCAGGAATGTTGGTCGTCCGTTGGACATTTGTTCTCAGGCCTAAAACATGTGTTGCCGAGCTTTTGTCTGTGCGGTCATCCATACAAAGCGTCAAACAGGTTTAGATTTGAGACTTGGAGCTATTCACGGCGTGGGTACAATGTTTTTTCAGAATACATGTAACGTGATGATGTACCCAACTATATTCTAATATAATTCTTCTTTCATCTAAAAAAACCCAGTTAAAGCCAGCTAAAATTTAGCTGAGACTATTAGGTAGAGCATACAAACACTCGAGGTAAAATTTAGCCGAGAAACTTTTAGCTAGCTAAAGTTTTACATTAAAATTTTAGCTAGCTAAATTTTAGTTGGCTACATCCAAACAGGGCCTAAGGTGGAACCTACTTACCCGAATTTAACCCTTCAACTTGATATGTGTGTGCTTAATTAGTTGTTTAGAGATGCTCAAATATATAGACAGGGTGTTTATGCATGCGATTTTAGAGTGAGTGTATGTGTGTGTATATGAGCGTCTACGTAAAATACATGCCAATAAGACATACATGCATAACAAAATCGATGTACCAAAAAAAAGCGACTTATAATTTCGAACGGAGCGAGTAACAACTAATAACTGACCTCCAATAAAGAGAACCTAATTTATAAAAAGCGGAAGACTTAGGTCATGTCTTAAGAACTAGTTATATTAGAACACATGTCACGGTATATATGGTATGACTTGATGGCATTCTTACATTAAATATTATGAAAATTGCATCTTACAAAAGTCAATCTCCATGAGATATGTGACTTATGTAATCTTTTTAGATATTACAAGTTGCAACTGCTCGCTTTTCGTTTAAATCACCAAAAAACGTCAACCTCCGGGGGAGCTACGGATGTAATCAAGTCCTGAAAAGACTATATACCTAAGAATTGTTTCGCATTCCTAGCAAATAAACAATAGGCTTCTGGTACAAAAGTATTGATATTGTTTTACTCAAAAAAAAAGTACTCTCTCCGTATCGTATTTAGATGACGTTTAAGACAGCGACACGGTCTTCAAAGTGCAACTTTGACCACTTGTATTTTTTAAATTATTTGTTGTAAAATGGTATATGTATTCTTTTATGAAAGGACTTTTCAAGATAAATTTATTTATATGATTTTTATATCTCTAAACTCAATAATTTAAAAGTTATTCATGATTTATATTCCCAATATTTGACTCAAACCTTATCCAAAACGTCATCTAAAACCGATACGGAGGGCGTATTGATCATATTGTTGTTCTTGGAGCCAATTTATGGTTTGTGTTTTTCAAAATTCCCCATTTCACTTATACATCTCATGTTACTTCATAAGAACTTAAAATATTACTGCTAGTGTATTATTCATGCAATAATATAATGTATGAAGTATGAAACTCATCTTGCATGAAAAAAACTAATGAGGTAAGGGCTAAAAGCCTAAAAGCAACAAGAAGTTTCGTCTATGCGCTTCATTAATTAGCTAGGATACTTTCGGCATAGATCACATTAAGTGAGTCTAACTTAATTTACTAGTTGGTTGGAAGCATGGTCGTGTATGTATCTAATTAATCAATCACCTAAGGTTCAAGCCTTCTTCAACTCAAATTTCAGTGACCATATTTTTTTCTTAATGAAAAAAAGCTGCCTAGTTACTTCTAAAGTTCTTTTTTATAGGTACGGAGTATGTAATTGCTTCTAATTAAGGGCTTGTTTAGATGCAAAAATTTTGCAAAATTTTTCACTGTAGCATTTTCGTTGTTATTTGACAAACTTTGTCCAAATATGGACCAACAAGACTCAAAAGATTCGTCTCGACATGTACATACTAAAAGTACAATTAGTTATTTTTTATCTACATTTAATGCTCCATGCATGCGTCCAAACATTGATGTGATGGTTGATGTGATGGAAAATTTTGCAAAATTTTTGCATCTAAACAAGCCCTAAGTTGGTCACATTTTCTTTTGGAATTCCCATACAAGAGAGAAATTGGTCTGGTTAAATATCATGCTGGTTCTGTGAATAACCTGATGACATTGTAATTTGTTCGAATTCACATCGAAAAGTTTATAGTGGAAAATACGTGTTCCAAGGGTTAGGTTAGTCAACGTGCAAGGTTAGCTAGGTCTCCATCGGGGACACGCATCATGCAGGTCTATAAACAAATGCGTTGACTGCAGCAAATTTCTTGCGGGGTTTCTTGTTTTTGACAAATCCATTGAAGAGTTCCCGTTTCTCTGTATGGTTGCCGGATGCGTGCATTAACGTGGTGTCTCCATCGCATTGTTTTTGCCATATTTTATTCCATTCGACCTACTATAGATCGACTTCAAATGCATGCATATATATCCATCAAGCCGTCATGGATAATAATATATATAGCTCGTATATATGTTGCATTTCTTTAATTTGGCATTGTTTTCAGCATAAATAAACTTATAATATCTATCTGTATATATCCACGCACCACGTTTGATTTTCGATCCATTAAGCTAGTAAAGTCTACGGGACACATCAACATATATCATATATGTAAATTATTTGTTGCTTCTCCTGCCCAAAAAGAAATGGGGCGACTGCTCCAGATTGATCATTTTCTATTTAATTTTAAAAAAAATGTCAACAGCGTCCTCATGCATGCATGCATGCATGGATGACTTCACATATTTTTATACTTCGCAGGTGGCGGAAAATGCGCAAGCATGCATAGCATTATATATATATATATATATATATATATATATATATATATATATATATATATATATATATATATAGGCATCGAGATAGAGTCAAACTCTTACTGTTTTTTTCTGACCAGTACTTGTTTTTGTTGAACTTTTGTGATTGATTAAATGCATGGGGCTAGGTCAACTCCAGTGGCGCATCTGTGGCGCCCTCTTGAAGCGTTGAGTGATGTGATGAATGACAATGCGCGCCTTTTCCCATTATTAATTATCATTGAAAACAATGCATTTGAGAAAGTCAAAATCTTGACTACTATATATATATGCAATGAATCTCCTCATGGAAGAAAAAAGATAAATCTAACCAGCCTTTTCATACATACAATAGCTACGTCGTCTCTATAATGTCAACTTATATAAATATGATATATAGTTCGAGTCAACTACCCCACTGTTCCTTTTTTTTTCTAGCACGACCTTTGCACAGTGTTTCCAGAAGAGAGAACAGTCTTTTTAGAGCATGGCATATGCTAATAATGCAGACTTTTTTTTGACAACAAATAATGCAGACATTTTTTATGGGAGGAAAACTTGTTTAATACGTACGTATACTAATAATAATTGATTAGTCATAGCTAGTTGAGAATAATTGACTGGCAGGTTGACTTCAAAATCCGGGAGTGTTTATTCGGTGGGACACTGTTAGTTTGACAAAACAGCAGGACAGGTGGCAGCTATGATCCATGTGCTTCCATCATCAGCTGCATTAAGACCCCAGGATACACTGACGGGCTGAGTCAGCTTAAGTATACTTTATAGCAGAGTACGTAATCTCGCAGCTCATAGTACGGCTTCTTTTTTTTCTTTTTAATTCCGTAGCAAGGGAGCTCTAACTATTGTTGTCACGGTATAAAAAGTGTCTTAAGTCAACCGTGATTGAACTACGGAGATACGGAGTACTTGGTTATTTCTTTTAAAAAATCCGGTTCATTTTTCAGACAAGAAAAACTTTGTGCAACTTGAAATGCGACCAATTCAGGCTATAGAGTATAGACCAAGGTTACGGAGGCATGAATCATGGCAGCCCAGCCCAGCCCAGACCAGGTTGCTGAGTTCCTACCATGGACTTTGGGCCGTGGCTGCCAACAATGGCCGCTAAGGCCAGCCCAAAGATGCCGATCGTCAACTAGTCTAGCCAATTGAGTTGACCAAAAAAGAAGGGAGAATTAGGTGTATGCCCCGGAAAAAACTGCTCTCAGGTATATGGCCCTTTTTCGAATTTAGTTCTATGGTCTCAAAATAAAATTTATTTAGCTTTATGGTCTTCCGTCCGTTTTGGACAGCTAACGGTGTTAAGTCAAGGATAAAAAGACTATTTTACCCCTAGCGAAAAATAAAACAATTTTCTCTGTATATAGAGAAAATTGTTTTATTTTTTTTGCTAGGGGTAAAATAGTCTTTTTATCCCTAACTTAACACCGTTAGCTGCTCAAAACTAACGGAAGGTCATAGAGCTAAATAAATTTTGTTTTGAGGCCATAAAACCAAATTCGAAAGAAAAAGGGTCATATACCTAAGAGCAGTTTTTTCCAGGCCATAGACCTAATTCTCCCAAAAAAAGAAGAGTCTTTTATTTGTATGCCATTAAAAAAGATGGTGTAATCGTTCATGTCCCTCGAAGATGGGTTCTAACGTTCTTGTCCCTGGGTTTGAAAAGTTTTCTCTCTCACACCATTCCGTCCGTTTTCAGCACTAACGGTGTTAAATATGGATGGCAAAAGACTTCAATGCCCCTGAGAACTTTGTTTCTTATGCGCCACTGGTTGCTGGGCGCCCTGACTAGAAAAAAAAATCTACGAGACTCGTGTGAGTTTGAGTAGCGCAAAGGCGAAAGTCGTGCGGACAGTAATCTGAACCATTGATTTTTCATATTTTTTGAATTACTTAATAAATTTTAAAACCTAGGATAACAGAGCAGGTACCATTGATTTTTCATATTTTTTGAATTACTTAATGTGTGTGTGGTGCGGGGTGCAGGCATCAGGACATTTGGATGTCGTCCTAGCCGGCAGCTGCCTGCCAGGCAATGAATCCTGACCACAGGCACAAGAAATCGAACGCCTAGTGAGCTTGCCTGGCTTCCGAGCTGCCTGGCACGAGCCATCCGACGCCAGAGATTTGACGGAACCGATGCACGGCGCGCTTGATACGCTGCGCCGACCCCTTTCAATTTCTCTCTCTCTCGTGCGTGTCTCGCTCTCGCCACCGCACGGTACCTGCTCTGCTATCTGCTATACTACCTCTCAGTGTACGTACGTAAGTACGCCGTACACGCTGGCACGTACGGTACAGGAGTATTGCTGCTACTTGGTACGCTGGGTTGCGAGGCTCCTAGCCATGCTGGCCACGCGTGTCTAGATTTTAAAATTTATTAAGTAATTTAAAAAATGTGAAAAATCAATGGTTCAGATTACTGTCCGCACCACTTTCTTCTTTGCGCTACTCAAACTCACACGAGTCCCATGGATTTTTTTTCTAGTCAGGGCGCCCAGCAACCAATGGCGCGTAATAAACAAATTTCTGAGGGGCATTGAAGTCTTTTGTCATCCATATTTAACACCGTTAGTGTTGAAAACGGACGGAATGGCGTGGGAGAGAAAACTTTTCAAACCTAGGAACAAGAACGTTAGAACCCATCTTCGAGGGACATGAACGATTACACCATTTTTTTTAATGGCATACGACTAAATGCCTCAAAAAAGAAGCCCAGCCCAACTGATTGTAGTAAACGACGCTCTGTCCTGAATTCAAGACGACGACCGGAACCCGGAAGCGTGTGGGAGATCGGCTTCGGCGAGGATGGCGGCCGCCAGTGGCGGAGCTTGGACACTTGAACAGAGGGCCAAATCAAACGTGATCAACAATAACAGGGGTCATAACAACATTTTCTTGTCAACTTAATGGTAAAATTAACTATTTACTTGAGAAATTATTTGTATAAGGGGGGCCATGGCCCACTTTGGCCCTAAGGAAGCTCCGCCCATGGCGGCCGGGGAGCGGAATGGCGAGGGGAGGCGGGCGCACGCGGCGATGGTGGGCTCGCAGCTCATCAACGCCGGGTACCACGTGGTCGCGAAGCTAGCGCTCAACGTCGGCGTCAACCGCGTCGTCTTCTGCGTCTTCCGCGACCTCCTCGCCCTCGCCGTCCTCGCGCCCCTCGCCGTCTTCCAGCATCGCGGCTCGCACGCCAAGGCTCTGCCACCTGTTACCTGGAGGCTCCTGGCCTCCTTCTTCGTCCTCGGTCTCACAGGGTGAGTCCACTGTCCACCCACTCGGTTTGGCGCAATGCTGAATCTGCAACCAGTGCTGCTGTCGTGGCTTTCAAATTTGCTTTCTGACGGATCTATACGTGTTTGGTCTGCAGCATCTTTGCCAACAAGCTGCTGTTTTTGCTTGGCCTCAGCTACACCAACCCCACCTACGCCGCCGCAATTCAGCCGTCCATTCCTGTCTTCACCTTCATCTTAGCCGTCATCATGGGGTCAGTCTCTCGCTTGCTCATGTCAACGCACTCGAGTCTACTACTTCTGCTACGTGTTAAAAAACATTGCCTGTTTGCTTCAAAAAAACAACAAATTGCGTGTTGCAGGACTGAAACTGTGAGCTTGGTCTCGATTGAGGGCCGCACCAAGATTGGTGGCACAGTAGTCTGTGTGCTCGGCGCTGTCCTCATGGTGCTTTACAGGGGACCAGCGCTGTTTGGTAGTGACGAGCTCGAGCTATCAAGCCAAGGTGCTATGCCTGCCAGTATGTCACAGTCACAGACTGAAGCAGCCGGGTCGGTTGGGCTGCAAAAGTGGCATATTGGAATGCTGTGCTTGATAGGGAACTGTCTTTGTATGGCTATTTATTTCGCTTTCCAGGTATTTCCGTGCTTGTCATTTGCCGGCTCCTGGCTGTCAATCCAGCCGGCTTATCAGTCGTATTTCAGCTTATTCTCTCTCACAGAACACTATTGAAACAGCCGAAATCAGCCATAAAAAGACCAGCCAAACAACACAATTTGCTTGAAAAGGGAAAGATTGACACGCTTGGAAGCACAATTTGAGTAAGCCTTTGTTAGCTATTTCGACAAGGCATAAGAAATGTTGGCAACGTTATCGATTGATCAACATTATTCTACTCCCTGTTTCGATTGAGGGAGTCAGATTTTTTGGGGTTGTAGCTCAAATCTGAATTATGCTAAGGATCTATTAGATCCAAACTCCCCTACTCATACAGCCATTATTCCTCGCATCTTCCCATTGTCCTAGAAAGGGCATGATGCGGGGCCAACTGGCCATCAGCCCATCTCAACTTTAAGAAATGGACTTTGTCTGAGCATAGGAGAACAGCCAAAGATTCTTAGTCATGGGCTGAGCAAATTATAATCCACTGTAGTGGCAAAGATTACTCTTTAATTCTTTATATGGAGACAATGTGTATCCTTCATTAATATTACATTTATGTTGCAATCTGAATTCAAGTCTAATTTCTTGCCTTTCAGTATACCGAACTCATGCTAGGATTTCTTTTGCAGAATGTTTTATTACCTTTTATGATTATTCTTTTAATTGTTGTTGTAATGCTGTTTCAGGCTCCTATTTTGGTGAAGTATCCTTCGAGTTTGTCACTCACAGCATACTCATACTTTTTTGGAGCTATTCTGATGGTCATTTCTGGAACTTTTGCAACAAATGACAAAAAGGACTGGTCTTTGACTCGATCAGAGCTTGCTGCTGTTGTATATGCTGTAAGATTTGTACTTAATTTATGTGTACCTTATGAAGCTGTTATCAGCATTTTATAATTTTTATTGCCTGTATTCCTACATCAATACATGCCTTCATAGTTGATATGTATGTTCTTTCTGATTCATTGCTTTGAATTGCATCCCATTGGGAGTTGGGACCATGAATCGGGTTGCACTTTGCGGTTGTCTTAGTTGGATAAAAAAAACGAAGTTAATATATATCATGTAGAGCAAATATTTTTCTACTCAAACTCAATGTCTTTCCCTTATTCCAGGGTATTATCTCGTCTGCTCTCAATAATTGTTTATTAACATGGTCGAACAAACTTCTGGGTTCTGCTATGGTGGCTCTGTACATCCCTCTTCAACCAGTGCTCTCTGCCTTACTGTCGATGCTTTTGCTGGGAAGCCCAATTTACCTTGGAAGGTATATAGATAAGTTAATGTATTCTACTTTTTAATTACCTAATGGCTTTATATCTTCTCTAGCAATTCTCGGAAGGTATATAGATAGGTCTGTTAGCTGTTCTACTTTTTAGTTACCTACCCTTTTGCTTTATTCTCTAGCGATTAATATGTTCCATTTCTTTTGATCAGTTCCGAAGTATGTAATCTCCTGTGTCTATTTGCAGTATCATTGGAGGATTTCTGATTATCTCTGGTTTATATCTAGTCACGTGGGCCCGGCATAGAGAAAAGATAAACGGCGCTGGACCATCTTATACAAAATGTGAACTGGAACCCCTTGACAGTGATTCTAGAGAAGTGAATAGTGTAAACCTGGCCTCTGAGTCCTTTATGCCACTTTCTAGTTCGTGGAATGTACCATCGTAAGATAAATAGTTGGTGGTCTAGTCTGAGTTGGAGGTACCCAGAACCCAGTATCTTCGTCCTTTGGGTACCTTTCTTGTTGCAAAATTTCTCAATAGATATGGATAGAGAACTCGTACGCTTTTTTCTCACAAAAACGCATAAAAGCCTCGTGATTATATATGAGAAAAACTAGTTAGAACAACCAACCACATCAGCTTAGGCCTTATTTAGGTGCACGCGTATCCAACTTAATTCCTCCATATATATTGGAGTAGGATAAAAGATTAACTAATTTTCACCTCAGTTTACTCTAACACACATGAATTGAGGCGTATAAGAGTATAATCAAACAAGCTCTTAAGGATACATAAGCGCTTGTGATTGTCACGAAGAAACTCAACCATGACCTTAAGTGAAACCTACTACTTAGAGCAGTTAAAAGGAAAAGCCCTCAAGGCCCAACTAAACACTCATAAATTATAAATGCAGCTCATCTGAAGGAAGCTGCAACACTCCCATTAAGCTCGGCGCCAAACCTTCAAAAACATAATGGTTCAGATGCTTCCATTCCATAAAATCCAAACTTCGAGGATGATCAGGGAGTTTATGCCATTATATACCACTTAGGGGTGTTTGAGACTGCTTCACGAACTCCATCGAAGAGCAGCCCCATAAAAACTGGAGTTTACGGAGCACATCTTTAGATCCTCTCACAACTCCATATTTTTTTCTCATACAACATACATGCAACTAAAACCGTTTGGCTAAAAAAAATATAAAGCAGAGTTGAGAAATAGAGTAGAGCAGTCTCAAACACCTCCTAAGTCTGTCGACCCTATCACTCACACCACCCATCATCAAGGCAAACTCATAAAAGAAACATGTCATCAAGGTACCCTCATCAGCAAGGGGCGAAGGCTACTGACTTCCTGAAGCCCCAACGTCTGAAGAGAATAAACTAAAATTGTCTTGCGAAGGCGTAAGTAACACGCAAGAGAACGCATATCGAAAGGGACGAAAATGGGTTGGCCTGGACTTGGACCGGGTCCTGTTTGGTTAGCCCCCTAAAGTTTAGTGTCCACTAAAGTTTAGTGATTATGTTTGGTTATATAATGATTAAAGAACACTAAAGTTTAGTCACTTTTAGCTACCTCTTAATAACTAAAGACCCCTAAATTTTAGTGGCCTCTAAACTTTAGTGAGATGTAATTTTAGTGACTAAACTTACTTTAGAGGGGTCTAACCAAACATAGTCTTACCTTTTAAAAAAAAAATCAAACATAGCCTTACCTGGCTCCAAGGTCAATTTGCAAAGCCACGGGCCAGCCCAATCCAGCTATAGGTTTCGGCCTTGCTGGTCCATGAGCATTTTGGGTCGGCCCTAAAACAAAATGGTACAAACAGTAATAGCAACTAAACTTGATATTACTTGTTTCTAAAAAAAATGAATAAAATAAAATCATGCTAAACTATTACATAATATATAAACCACTAGTAGAGGATGGGCCTTTAGTCCCGGGTCCTAGGGACCTTTAGTCCCGGTTCTGGACCCGGGACTACGGTTCCGGGACTAAAGGTTTGCTACAGTATTCGACCCGGGACTAAAGGTTTGGAATAAAAACGAAAAAATGTTGTGGCTGTGGAGATTCGAACTCAAGACCGCACAGTTAGCCTTCACGTGCGCGCGTTACCAACTGAGCTACACTACACATCTAACAGAATAGGATACTCCTTCTTTTTAAATTGTGTCTGGAAGGACCTTTAGTCTCGGTTGGTGTTACCAACCGGGACTAAAAGGTCCTTTAGTCCCGGTTGGTAAGGTCCTACCTTTAGTCCCGGTTGGTATTACCAACCGAGACTAAAGAACACTGACCCTTTAGCCCCGGTTGCCTCTCGGTTGCCTCGAGGAAAAGGAACCTTTAGTCCCGGTTGGTGTTACCAACCGGGACTAAAGAACTTTTAGCCCCGGACACAAAAATATTCGAGGCTAATGTCCGAATCTGTCTATCGCCCAAAGGCCATTTCTCTAGTAGTGAACTCTTTAGTTTTCAAGCACCATACGTCATATCTAGCTAAATACTTTAACGAGGCAGTGATTTCATATATCAAATTCACGTTCATACTATCGCATTATTGATATCTAATTAAAGACTTTACGAGGCACTACTCCTTAATGACTTGGCTGAATCACTTGCTGGAGTAGAAGTAGAATCATTAGTTGAGCATATATCAGTTTTGTAGTAGTTGGAAACATGCATATATCAGTGAAATTTAGTCAATATATTGGCAGGTTCTCTTAAAGATCTTCTCTGTCCTCCAAGCTAGGAGTCTAGGACCAGGAGCAGTTAGTTGTAAGTTTGTAACCTGTAAGCACACAAGAGAGTTTAAGGACGTTCAATGCGGATGAGCTGCATTTATACTTGGAAAAAGTCCACTTTCCTCTCTCAACTTTTGCGAAAGTATAATTTTCCTCTCTAAACTCCAAAACCAAAAAACTCAACAACCAGATAGAACACCACCTCAACTTTAAAACAATGCAACTTACCTCCCTGAATGATTTTGGACAATGATTTTGCTACAATAATAGTGGTTTTTCTATAGTGAGGTTTTGTCTTTTTCTTTTTTATATTTATTTCTGCTGAATCTTTGAAAAATCATCGTACATCACAGAAAAATCATAAAATAGAAAATCCAAGTTTGTTGGACTACACATGAGTAGATCTACACAGTGAACATATAATATGGTAGACTTTATTATAATGTTTCTGTTATAGCTTTAGATAAATGCTTTTCTATAATTAAAATAAATTTATAACTATGTTATACTCTCTCTGTCCTTGAATAAATAGATTCCTAGAGTTGTCCTAAGTCAAATTTTTTAAACTTTGATCGAATTTTTAGAATAATACTCCCTCCGTCCACGAAAGAATCAATTTCTAGAGTTGTCCTAAGTCAAACTTTTTAAACTTTGACCAAATTTCTAGAAAAAACTATCAAGATTGATGGTACCAAATTCACATCATTAGATATATCATAGAATATATTTTTATTATATGTCCATTTTATATCATAGATGTTATTACTCTTTTCTATAAAGTTAGTCAAAGTTAAAAAAGTTTGACCGGCACGGTGAAAGTCCCTGTTTGGTTTTGGATAATTGATGTCACCTAGAGTACTAACCTTTGTCATGAAGAGTTTATGAGCTAGGTTGGTACACACCAAGTGCGGGAGCTAGATGATGATCATGGTATTGGTGGTGATGACCAAAAGATGGATCAAGTGCTCCACATTTGGAAAGAGAAGAAGAGAAAAGCAAAACCCTATGGAGATCAAGGCAAAGGTATAAATATGAATTTTGTTTTGGCACTCAAGACACCATAGAGGGTGTGAGTGTGTTTAGGATAGATAGTCGTACTATTAAGAGGGGACTATCTCGGTGATCGCGGTTATCAAGTGCCACTAGGTGTTTTCATACATGCATATGCATTAGGACCTAGTGTGCTAACCTCTAATCCTTTGAAAATAATTGTGAAAATGCTAACACACATGCACATGATGATGTACACTTGTTGGTGTTAGCACATTTGCAAAGGAGAAGGTGGTGGAGTTGAATTGGATCAACTCAGAGAAGTTTTCGGAGAAATCTTTGTTTTGAAAAAAGAAGCGATGAATCTTGGATTGGATTTCTGTACTAATCTTTTGTGAGTTGGATTAGCTTTATTTGTGGGATGTGTAGCCCTCTGAATAAGCTTTCTAAAATGTCCAAGATCATCGAAATCGGAGTTCAGAGCTAAGAGTTATGGCCGTTTTAGCGAGGAGTTCAGGATGCTGAAGTCGGTAGTACCGACCCTGAAGTCGGTAGTACCGACCCTACTACCGACCCTACTACTGACCCCTCTGTAGGCAGCGCGCAAACTCTCTGTTCGGAGGAGTTTTGGCCTAGAGGTAGTACCGCCATAACCTCGGTAGTACCGGGCACGGTAGTACCGACCCTAGGGGTCGGTGGTACCGAGGTTTGGAGGAAGTTTGGAGGCTCTCTGTATAGGGGAAGTTTTAGCCTACCGGTAGTACCGCTATAAGGCCGGTAGTACCGGGGCTGGTAGTACCGACCCGACTACCGCCTGTGTTAGAAAGTCGTTTCTAACGGTCTTTTGGACCGCCGGTAGTACCGGCCCTTGCGTCGGTAGTACCGACCAAAGGCGTGGAAGCTCGGGAAAAGGGGAGAACGACTTGTTGTCTTCCCCTCTCCATATAAATAGGTGTGGCCGGGTTTGGGCTGCTGCTTCTTGACTTTCCAACCTCTTGAACATCCTCTTGAGCTAGACATACTCCCTCCCTCTCATCTCCTTGCTTGATAGCGCGAATCTAAGTGAGATCGAGTGGATCCAAGTGCATTTGCTTGTGAGTTTGCATCTAGTGGCACTTGGGGATTGTTGTTGCCGCGGGTATTCTCTTTACTCTTGGTGGTTGCCGCCACCTAGACGGCTTGGAGCAGCGGAGGAGCTTTGGCACGAGTGGTGATTGTTCGTGGCCATCTCCCGGTGATTTGTGAGGGGTATTGTGCCTTCCCCGGCGAAGAGCCAAAAGGTAACTCTAGTGGATTGCGCGTGTCTTTGAGTTACCTCCATTTGTGCGTTGGTTCTTGCGGCGCTCATTTGTTGAGCTAGGTTTGTGAAACACCTATTAGCCGCGCGAACCACCAAGTGGTTGGTCGACACAACGGGGAGTAGCGTGCCGGCAAGCACGTGAACCTTGGGAGAAAATCTTTGTGTCTCTTGCCTCTTTGGACTTCTCCCGAAGTTTATTGGTATTCTTATTGTGATTGATTGTCTCTTGCCGGTGTCGGTACATCTCTCTATCCTTGCATTACTTTCTTTATCACTTGTGTAGAGATATTTGTTGCTAGAAGTAGCTCTCTAATTAGAAGTAATTATTTCTTGCTAGCCTATCGTTTTAGATTGTAGTAACATATCTTTTGTGTGCCATAGTGAATATAGGTTACTAGAATTGTTGGATAGGTGGCTTGCAACACTTAGTAGAGCTAGAGCAAAAAGCTTCGCTTTGTAATTGTCTAACTAGTTGCTCTAAGTGTTTTGTAGAATTTTTATTAGGCTATTCACCCCCCCCTCTAGCCATTTAGGACCTTTCAAGTGGTATCGGAGCCGTGGTCACCGTTTGCAATAAGGATTAACAACCTTCGGTGTTAAAAATGGCTCAAACTGTGTTCAACCATGTTGGGGGCAAACCACCGTTCTTTGATGGCACATCTTTTGATTATTGGAAGAGAAAGATGAAGATGTATTTGGGTTCAATCAATGACAAGGTGTGGGATGTGGTTGAAAATGAGTTTGTGATTCTTGATCCTACCAATCCAACACCAAATGACTCCATCAACAAGCAATGCAACACAATGGCGCTCAACACCATATACAATGCCATTGATCCAAAGGTGTTCGAGCAAATCAAAGATCTTGACAATGCAAGTAAGGTGTGGAAAAGATTAGAAGAAACATATGAGGGCACTTCAACGGTAAAAAGTGCCAAGTTGTACATGCTCAAGGACAAGCTCACCAACTTCAAGATGAAGGATGATGAATCAATTCTATAAATGTTCTATAGATTGCAAGTCATCATCAATGATCTCAAGTCCTTGGGAGAAAAGGTACAAGATGAAGACTTCACTCACCGGTTCCTGAGTTGCTTGCCCAAGAGGTTCAAGACACTTTGCACCATCATCTTTAGAGGAGGATTGAAGAATGTGACTCCAAATGAGGTGCTTGGTGATGTCATGACCGAGGATCAATACAATGAAGATAGTGAGGAAGTGGTCAAGGAAGAGGACAAGAAGAAGAAAAGTGTGGCATTCAAAGCCACCTCATCTAAGAGCAAGGGAAAGTCCAAGAAGGAAGAATCAAGTGACAATGAAGAAGCTAGTGACATTGATGATGAAGCCTTAGCTCTCTTTGTGCGCAAATTTGGCAAGTTCATGAAGAAGAAAGGCTATGGTGCAAGGAAGAGAAGAGATTACAACAAGAACAAAGACTATGTGAGAAGATGCTACAAGTGCAAGAGCAAGGATCACGTTGTAGCGGATTGTCCCTACAATAGTGACAATGATGAAGATGAGAAGAAGAAAGATAAGAAAGAGAAGAAAGAGAAGAAAATGAGCTTCAAGAAGAAGAAGAAGGGTGGCTCATATGTTGTCACATGGGATAGTGATGCATCATCCTATAGTGAAGACTCAAGTGATGATGATAACAAGAAGAGCACCAAGAAGAAGGCACTTGCAAGCATTGCAATCAACAACAAGCCTTCTCTATTTGACACTCCATCATGCTTCATGGCTAAGCCAACAAAGGTACAATCCGATGATGAGAGTGATAGTGAGAGTGATGAGGATGAGGAGCACTCAAAGGAGGACCTCATGGACATGTTGGAGCAAGCTCACACTTGCTTTGAGATGAAGAGGAAGGAGTGCAAGGAATTGCGCAAGAAGCTTAGTGCTCTTGAGCAATCCCTTGATGAGCTCAAGTCTACTCATGAGAGGCTAGAGGTAGCCCATGAGAAGCTTGGCAAGGCTCACGCCAAGCTTGAAAAAGCTCACTCCTCCCTCCTTGATCAAGTCAAGGTTGAGGATGTTGTTCTAACATGTGACATAGGAGTAACTTGTGATATTATTGATGAATCCTTCTATACTCCTATTGTTGTTGCTCCCACTAACCCTTCATGTAGCTCATCCACTACTACTTCTACTATGAGTGATGGTTTCACTTGTGATGCCTCACTAATGGTGGAGAATGAGACCTTGAAAAAGGAGGTCAATGAGCTCACTCGTGCCTTAGGCAATGGCTATGGTGGAGATGCTCGCTTGCTTAAGTGCTTGGGTAGCCAACGGTTCTCTCTTAACAAAGAGGGATTGGGCTATACCCCCAAGAATGGCAAGGCGGCTTTTGTGACTCACAAGACTAGTTTTGTGAGAAGCAATAGTCGGTTTTGCAACAAATGCAAGCAATCCGGGCATATAGAGCAATATTGCAAGAACAAGAATAAAAATGCTAATGTATCCTCAATTCAATTTGATTCTTGTTATTTGCTTACCAAGGGTGTAAATGGTGTGAAGGCTAAGTTTATTGGTGCTCCCATTGTTGGTCCAAAGAAGAAGGCAATTTGGGTGCCCAAGAGCTTAGTGACTAACCTTGGAGGACCCAAGCAAGTTTGGGTACCTAAAAAGAATTGATCTTTTTTTGTAGGTCAATTATAAAGTCGGAGGAAGGCGTTGGGTGCTTGATAGTGGGTGCACTCAACACATGATCGGAGATGCAAGAATGTTCAATTCAATCAACAAGAATGATGACAATGGGATTGATAGTATTACATTTGGTGATAATGGCAAAGGCAAGGTCAAGGGGCTTGGTAAGATTGCTATATCAAATGACATGAGCATATCAAATGTGTTGCTAGTAGAGAGCTTGAACTTCAATTTGTTATCTGTGGCTCAATTGTGTGATCTTGGATTCAAATGCATATTTGGAGTTGATGATGTAGAGATCATAAGTGTAGATAGCTCAAACTTGATCTTCAAAGGCTTTAGATATGAAAATTTATACTTGGTTGATTTCAATGCTAGTGAAGCTCAATTGTCAACTTGTTTGTTCACCAAATCTGGCATGGGTTGGCTATGGCATAGAAGACTTGGTCATGTTGGAATGAAACAATTGAATAGATTGATTAAGCATGATCTAGTTAGAGGCTTGAAAGATGTGGTGTTTGAAAAGGATAAACTTTGTAGCTCTTGTCAAGCCGGAAAGCAAGTTGGAAACACTCACCCTAAAAAGAACATGATGAGCACTAGCAAAGCATTTGAGTTATTGCACATGGATCTATTTGAACCAACAACATACACTAGCATTGGTGGAAACAAATATGGCTTTGTGATAGTGGATGATTTTACAAGATATACATGGGTGTTCTTTCTAAGTGACAAAAGTGATACATTTGCTACATTCAAATCTTTTGTCAAGAGGTGTCACAATGAGTTTGAAACAACCATCAAGAAAGTAAGAAGTGACAATGGTAGTGAGTTTAGAAACACAAGAGTTGATGAGTTATGTGATGAATTTGGAATTAGACATCAATTCTCGGTCAAGTACACTCCACAATCAAATGGTCTTGTTGAAAGGAAGAATAGAACTCTCATTGATATGGCAAGGTCTATGCTTAGTGAGTACAATGTGAGTCATTCATTTTGGGCCGAAGCTATCAACACGGCTTGCTATTGTAGCAACCGCCTCTATTGTCATCCCATGATGGAGAAGACTCCCTATGAGCTATTGAATGGAAGAAAGCCTAACATTGCATACTTTAGAGTGTTTGGATGCAAATGCTATATCTTGAAGAAAGGCACTAGATTGAGCAAGTTTGAGAAGAAATGTGATGAAGGCTTCTTACTTGGTTACTCCACTGCAAGCAAAGCATACAGAGTATGGAACTTGGCTAGTGGTACTCTTGAGGAAGTGCATGATGTTGAATTTGATGAAACAAATGGCTCTCAAGATGAAGAAGAAAATCTAGATGATGTTAGAGGAACTCAATTGGAAAATGCAATGAAGAGTATGGACATTGGTGATATTCGGCCTAGGGAAGTGATTGATGTTGAAGATGACAAAGATCAAGTGCTCACTTCTCCAATTGTGCAAGCTAGTGGTTCTCAATTGCAAGATCAACAAGTGGCTAGTTCATCTCAACCAAATGATCAAGCAAGTACAAGCAATCAAGTCCAAGTGCTCCAACCAACCAATGTTGCAAGACATCATCCATTAGATCAAATCATTGGTGGAATTCAAAGTGGTGTGCAAACTAGATCAAGATTGGCTTCATTTTGTGAACATTACTCTTTTGTTTCATCCATCGAGCCAACCAAGATTGAAGAAGCATTACAAGATGTTGATTGGGTCAATGTCATGCATGAAGAGCTTAACAACTTCACAAGAAATCAAGTATGAGAATTAGTAGAGAGGCCTAAGAACTACAATGTGATTGGCACTAGATGGGTCTTTCACAACAAGCAAGATCAAGATGGCATTGTGGTGAGAAACAAAGCAAGATTAGTGGCACAAGGATACACTCAAGTAGAGGGTCTTGACTTTGATGAAACATATGCACCTGTTGCAAGATTGGAAGCAATAAGAATCCTATTAGCTTATGCTTGCTCCCACAACATCAAGTTATATCAAATGGATGTCAAGAGTGCATTTCTCAATGGCTACATCAATGAGTTAGTATATGTTGAGCAACCACCCGGTTTTGAAGATGACAAGAAGCCCAACCATGTTTACAAGCTCAAGAAGGCACTTTATGGTTTGAAACAAGCTCCAAGAGCATGGTATGAGAGGTTAAGGGATTTTCTCCTCTCTAAAGGGTTCAAGATGGGAAAGGTTGATACTACTCTCTTCACCAAGAAGATTGGAAAAGACTTGTTTGTGTTGCAAATCTATGTTGATGATATTATTTTCGGTTCAACCAATCAAGATTTTTGTGAAGAGTTTGGTGAAATGATGGCTAATGAGTTTGAAATGTCCATGATTGGAGGGCTTAGCTACTTCCTTGGTCTACAAATAAAGCAATTGAAGGAAAGCACATTTGTTAGTCAAGGCAAGTACATAAAGGACATGATCAAAAAGTTTGGATTGCAAGATGCAAAAGCCATTAGCACGCCTATGGGGACAAATGGACAATTGGATAGTGATGCAAGTGGCAATATGGTGGATCAAAAGTTGTATCGGTCTATGATTGGAAGCCTACTCTATGTGACCGCATCAAGACCGGATGTTATGTTTAGTGTATGCATGTGTGCAAGATTCCAATCCTCACCAAGAGAGAGTCACTTGAAGGCCACTAAGAGAATATTGAGGTACTTAAACCAAAGGGGTCAAACTTTGAGTTGATTGGATATTCGGACTCCGATTATGCGGGTTGCAAGGTTGATAGAAAGAGCACATCGGGCACATGTCAATTGTTGGGAAGATCACTTGTGTCTTGGTCATCAAAGAAGCAAAACAGTGTGGCACTGTCAACCGCCGAAGCCGAATACATATCCGCCGGTAGTTGTTGTTCTCAGTTACTATGGATGAAAGCAACTTTGGATGACTTTGGAATCAAATTCAAACAAGTGCCATTGCTATGTGACAATGAGAGTGCGGTGAAGCTCACAAACAACCCCGTGCAACATTCAAGAACAAAGCATATTGACATTAGGCACCACTTCATAAGAGACCATCAACAAAAGGGTGATATTTCAATCGAGAGTGTTGGTACCGATGATCAACTTGCCGACATATTCACCAAGCCACTTGATGAGAAGAGGTTTTGCAAGCTAAGGAATGAATTGAACATACTTGACTTCTCAAATATGTGTTGATGCACCCCCACTTATATGACATGCCTCTCCTTCGACAGAGCAAGGTAAAAGTTGATTGGCATATGCATCCATACTTTGCTAGGAACATGTTTAGTGCATCTAGTCATTCCTCACAATCATGAGGCTCATTCATGGAAATAAAGTGATTTTGATGCTTGTATGATGCCACTATTGTTTCTATGCTTTACATGATCTAGTGGTAACATATGACATGTTTATGGGCTTGCAATCCTAGTGTTTAATCTAGAGAATGAGAAATGAAATGTTTAACCAACGTGAGTAAGATAACCATTGCAAGATGTGTGAAGAAGCTTACTCTAGAGCAAACCGTGTTAAATGTTTCATGCAAATGATCTAGATTGAACCAAATAAGAAAGAACTAACTCTCTCTTAAACAATTTGAACCTTCTTATGCAAACCTTTTATGGAAATAGATGACAAAGGGGGAGAGAAACGTCACAAACAAAGATCAAAACTTTGAAAAAGATTTGAGCACACAAGTAGGGGGAGCAAGCTCATGAACTTGGTTGTTGCATTTGATTTGTGCATGTTCATATGCTTGCTTGCATTGCACAAGTTGTTAGCTTTATATCCATGCTTGTGTGGTGTATGCTAGAAATAGATTTTGAATGATGATTTGCGAACTAGTATGCATAGGTAGCTAGATGTAATTTGTTTTTACAAAGTGGTACTAGAGCCTTTCATATAATGTTGATCTCATGAGGTATCTAGTGTTTTTGTAAGTCTAGCTAACCATGGTGCTAAGGATGGTGTATATTGGCAACTCCGATTGGTATCACGCTTCAAAGGTCCATTCTTTACACCTTAGCATCATTTGGAAGTATTACTCTCCCATATTTCATATCTATGCATATGTGCCGAACTTGAACCAAACTTTATAGCACATATGTAGGGGGAGCTAATACTAACAAAGAGGTGATTCAAATTTTCAAAATATATATCTTTGTGAAAGGTGGTCATCAATTACAAAAAGGGAGAGATTGGAAAGTCCCTGTTTGGTTTGGAATAATTGATGTCACCTAGAGTACTAACCTTTGTCATGAAGAGTTATGAGCTAGGTTGGGTACACACCAAGTGCGGGAGCTAGATGATGATCATGGTATTGGTGGTGATGACCAAAAGATGGATCAAGTGCTCCACATTTGGAAAGAGAAGAAGAGAAAAGCAAAACCCTATGGAGATCAAGGCAAAGGTATAAATAGGAAATTTTTGTTTTGATACTCAAGACACCATAGAGGGTGTGAGTGTGTTTAGGATAGATAGTTGTACTATTAAGAGGGGACTATCTCGGTGATCGTGGTTATCAAGTGCCACTAGGTGTTTTCATACATGCATATGCATTAGGACCTAGTGTGCTAACCTCTAATCCTTTGAAAATGATGTGAAAATGCTACCCACATGCACATGATGATGTACACTTGTTGGTGTTAGCACATTTGCAAAGGAGAAGGTGGTGGAGTTGAATTGGATCAACTCGGAGAAGTTTTCGGAGAAATCTTTGTTTTGAAAAAGAAGCGATGGATCTTGGATTGGATTTCTGTACTAATCTTTTATGAGTTGGATTAGCTTTGTTGTGGGATGTGTAGCCCTCTGAATAAGCTTTCTAAAAGTCCAAGATCATCGAAATCGGAGTTCGAGCTAAGAGTTATGGCCGTTTTAGCGAGGAGTTCAGGATGCTGAAGTCGGTAGTACCGACCCTGAAGTCGGTAGTACCGACCCTACTACCGACCCCTCTGTAGGCAGCGCGCAAACTCTCTGTTCGGAGGAGTTTTGGCCTAGAGGTAGTACCGCCATAACCTCGGTAGTACCGGGGGCACGGTAGTACCGACCCTAGGGGTCGGTGGTACCGAGGTTTGGAGGAAGTTTGGAGGCTCTCTGTATAGGGGAAGTTTTAGCCTACCGGTAGTACCGCTATAAGGCCGGTAGTACCGGGGCCGGTAGTACCGACCCTACTACCGCCTGTGTTAGAAAGTCGTTTCTAACGGTCTTTTGGACCGCCGGTAGTACCGGCCCTTGCGTCGGTAGTACCGACCGAAGGCGTGGAAGCTCGGGAAAAGGGGAGAACGACTTGTTGTCTTCCCCTCTCCATATAAATAGGTTGTGGCCGGGTTTGGGCTGCTGCTTCTTGACTTTCCAACCTCTTGAACATCCTCTTGAACTAGACATACTCCCTCCCTCTCATCTCCTTGCTTGATAGCGCGAATCTAAGTGAGATCGAGTGGATCCAAGTGCATTTGCTTGTGAGTTTGCATCTAGTGGCACTTGGGGATTGTTGTTGCTGCGGGTATTCTCTTTACTCTTGGTGGTTGCCGCCACCTAGACGGCTTGGAGCAGCGGAGGAGCTTTGGCACGAGTGGTGATTGTTCGTGGCCATCTCCCGGTGATTTGTGAGGGGTATTGTGCCTTCCCCGGCGAAGAGCCAAAAGGTAACTCTAGTGGATTGCGCGTGTCTTTGAGTTACCTCCATTTGTGGGTTGGTTCTTGCGGCGCTCATTTGTTGAGCTAGGTTTGTGAAACACCTATTAGCCGCCGAACCACCAAGTGGTTGGTCGACACAACGAGGAGTAGCGTGCCGGCAAGCACGTGAACCTCGGGAGAAAATCTTTGTGTCTCTTGCCTCTTTGGACTTCACCCGAAGTTTCTTGGGTTTATTGTGATTGATTGTCTCTTGCCGGTGTCGGTACATCTCTCTATCCTTGCATTACTTTCTTTATCACTTGTGTAGAGATATTTGTGCTAGAAGTAGCTCTCTAATTAGAAGTAATTATTTCTTGCTAGCCTATCATTTTAGAGAGTAGTAACATATCTTTTGTGTGCCATAGTGAATATAGGTTACTAGAATTATTGGATAGGTGGCTTGCAACACTTAGTAGAGCTAGAGCAAAAAGCTTCGCTTTGTAATTGTCTAACTAGTTGCTCTAAGTGTTTTGTAGAATTTTTATTAGGCTATTCACCCCTCTCTAGCCCTTTAGGACCTTTCACACGGATTCTAGGAATTGATTCTTTCGTGGACAGAGGGAGTACGTCAAGACTTATGATATCAAATCACTATCATTAGATACATCAATCTGTTTTCATAATATGTTCATTTTATATCATAAATATTTTTAGTCTTTTGTATAAAGTTAGTCAAACTTTAAAAAGTTTGACCGACACGGATTATAGGAATCGATTTATTTAGGGACAGAGGGAGTACATGATCCAATGAGTATGAAGCTTTTATTAAAAATTAAGAATGCAATAATTAACTTACCATAAAAGTTCCACCATAATTGGATTATAGAAACTGCAACTATTAAACTAAAAAGCATATAATTGTATGAAATTATTTGGAATAATTAATCATTGTAGTTTCTATAGTCAAATTATGGTGAAATTTTTATGATGGGATAATTATTGTATGTTTGAACTGTAGTAAAAATTTCATACTCATTGGATCATGTATAACTTAGTTATAAATTTATTTTATCTATAGAAGAGCATAGGTCTAAAGCTACAATAAAAATTTTTTACTAAAGTATACCATATTATATGTTGTTTGTATAGATCTACTCAGTGGAGTCCAAAAAAATTAGATTTTTTCATTTTATGATTTGTTTTGATTTACTATGATTTTTTAAAGATTCAAAAAAAATAAATAAAAAAAGAAAAAGACAAATCCACCGTTATTGTAGCAAAATCATCTTCAACCATCCAATGAGGTAAGTTGTGTTGTGTTAAAAATAATTAAAGGAGATGTTTTATTTGATTTTAGAGTTCGGAGAGGAAAATCGAAGTTTCGTAAAAATTGAGGGACAGAAAATAGACTTTTTTCTTTATATTTTCACCGACGTTCCGACCCGACCCACCTAATATCACAGACAAACCCAATGGACCTGACTGTAGTTTAGGTGGCCATTAGCCGAGGCGTGGGCCCGCTTCCATATAGACTAGCCCATTGGACCAACAATGAAGATTAGCCCAACACGAGCCTAGCCCACCAGAAGTGAAGTGGACGGGAAGGGCAAGGGACGGCGACCGCCCACCGGAGGCGGAGGGAGATCGAGATCGGCGGAGGATGGCGGCGCGGGAGCGGGACGGCGAGGGGAGGCGGGCACACTTGACGATGGTGGGCGTGCAGCTCGTCTACGCTGGGTACCATGTCATCGCCAAGCAGGCGCTCAACGTTGGGGTCAACCGCGTCGTCTTCTGCGTCTTCCGGGACCTCCTCGCCCTCTCCGTCCTCGCGCCGCTCGCCTTCTTCCAGCACCGCGTCTCGCCCGCGCAGGCGCGCCCGCCGCCCCTCACCTGGCGCCTCGTCGGCTCATTCTTCATTCTCGGGCTCACTGGGTAAGCCACAGCTCACTCAAGTCGGCTACAGGCCTACAACAAAGGGGATTCACCCGCAACGCAGTGCGAATTCCGTTCTCTGATACTTCCTTTTGTTTTGTTTGCAGCGTATTTGGGAACCAGCTGCTGTTTTTGCTTGGCCTCAGCTACACCAACCCCACCTACGCGGCTGCCATTCAGCCGTCTATCCCGGCCTTCACCTTCATCCTGGCCCTTATCATGGGGTCAGCCTCTCGATCGAGACACTCCACAAAAATTCACAATCATACTTGTTTTTGAACTTAAAACACGCCGTGTGTTTCAGGACTGAAACGGTGAGCTTGGTCTCAAACGAGGGCAGAGCCAAGATAGGTGGCACAGTCGTCTGTGTGCTGGGAGCTGTTCTCATGGTGCTCTACAGAGGCCCAGCTGTGTTTGGTAGCATCGAGCTTGAGCTTGATGTTCATAGTCATGGTGTTATAGCTGACATGTCACAGCCTGAGCCTGCTGGACCTCTAACATCTTTGTTCATGGCATTTGGGCTGGAGAAGTGGCACATTGGAATGTTGTGTTTGATAGGGAACTGTCTATGCATGGCTACTTATCTTGCTTTGCAGGTATTAGTGATTTTCATTTGCTGTCTAACATTTGGGATGCTTGATACTTTTAAGTTTTTAATTTCCAATCAGATGTCGACCTAGTGCAAGTTCTTTATGCCCCTTTGGGTTCTACCAGTAATTTGAGAGGCAGAATTATATGGATTGAGTCTACCAAGAGCGCTATAGTTTGATATACGTTTCAGCCTTAATAGCATGCTGGTAGCCTTCCTTCCTGGAGTCTTGGCAGCCTTGCAGTTGTAACAATGATGAAAGTTTACCTTATTTATTCCAAAAAGAGCACACTGGACATGCTATGTAGCCAGACGTTAATCAGAGATTTATAGCATTCAATATTGAATTTGCCCATATTTAGATAACAATTAGATGATTTGTCATGGGCAGAGAAATAATTAACTTGATGTAGTGATTTAGTTTAGTCTTTATAAAAGGAGATAATCTCTCTGACATCATTGGATTAACATTGTCTTATGCCTCATACTTGCATCTGAGTTTGCCTTTCACTTTCTCAGTATGCTTATGTTTCACAGAAAGCTCTCTTAACTATTATTCTTATCATTTTCTGTCTTGATTTATCAGGCTCCAATTTTGGTGAAATATCCTTCAAGTCTGTCACTGACTGCATACTCATACTTCTTTGGAGTGGTTTTAATGGTCATTTCAGGAGTTTTTTCAACAAGCGATAGACGTGATTGGAGTTTGACTCAATCTGAGGTCGCTGCTGTTGTATATGCTGTAAGTTTTCAATTATTTACAGTTCTTATGTCTTCTTAGTGTGTCAATTTGCATATAACAAATACATATGCTATCTTATACATGTGATAACTTACCTGTTAGTACTTGGTACTGATGCAGTGGAGTAAGATCCCGTGTATGCAACTATGAATTTGAGATTCTGTATCTATGCTGTGTATGGAGGAGACTATGGCTGCACTTTGCACTAGTCTTGTACACCATGAATTAAGTAGTTAATGCAGTGCTGCATGCCTTTTGCTACTCAAAGTCTCAAACTCAACATTTTCCCCTTATCCCAGGGTGTCATGGCATCTGCTCTTAATTATGTCCTATTGACATGGTCCAACAAAATATTGGGCCCTGCTATGGTGGCACTTTATAATCCTCTTCAGCCAGTGGTCTCTGCTCTATTATCTATGGTTTTTCTGGGAAGCCCCATTTACTTGGGAAGGTAAGATGAATTTATCATTTGTTCTACTTTTTAACCACCTAGCATTTCCTTTCATTTTTTGTGTGAAGAGTACTGTTCCAGAGTTAGGTAATTAGATGTGATACACAAATTTGTTGCATATTGATGTTCCACTCATATCCTAACATCAGTGAACTTACTAGTTTCTAACATGTTTCTTGTTTCTTTTGATCCAAATTTTAATGTATAATCGACTTATTTGTTTGCAGTATTATTGGAGGACTTCTAATCATCTCTGGTTTATATCTTGTGACCTGGGCACGGCACAGGGAAAAACTGGCTGGCATTGGAGTATCTTATGTAAAATGTGCATCGGAGACACTCGATGGTCCTTCTCATGTTGCAAAGAATGTTCCCTTTATATCTCTTTCTAGGCTGCGGGATGTGCCACATGAGTCTTGAGAAATTTGGAGGTGTTTGATCTATACAACTTCTTTTAGGTGCCCCCTCTTACTGAAACTATGGATACAGAAAACACTCATTAAAAAGAGTGAAATACCACAGAAAATAATCTTGATTTATCTTGTAAAATTGTAGTCTGCCCTTCTAGGAGCAGTTAGGTTACTCACGAGAGAGATTTGACAGGTTAGGTATTAGGTTTATGTCCGTTGGTTTTGTGAGACTTAACTCTATGATGTTGGATGGTCGTGACACCAAATGCAATGTGAGCTCCACTGCCACTGGGGAACTGAAGAAAAACAACATGTATTCTGTTAATTCCCCTGCCTACATCTACATACATCTAACATTTGTGGCTATGCTCCGACATCTATTGGAACTTGGAAGAGCAGTAACGCTATACTAGAATATCTGTAAGTGCCTGCAGCTCGTATGTGTGACATGTGCTCGTATAGGTGACATATGCTCAAGGGAACAGAGCCAATGGAATCGCAGCTTTTGCGTTGCCCTCGCACATTTGACATGTGCTCGAGCTTCGTTCCAGCAATTGTCATTTCTCGTCGGTTGAGTAGCCCTTGTCCCAACTGATGGGTTGCCCTGTTCCCGTGCATAGCCGACAATATGCCAGTGGTGGGCCCATGGATATGAACATTGTACTATTCCATATCAATTCGTATTTGTGAATCTCTGTGATTTCATATCAATTCTACTCATGAACCCTTTTTATGGGTTCTGCTACATTTGCAATACAATATAAAGATTCGTATTTGTGAATGCTATACGGCCTAGATTTGTTCTTACTACAATCTACGTATTCAGTATCCAGCTCCAGCGGTGTGTGTCTCCTCAGCACAAGTGCTTGGTGTTTTGCTCATTGTTGCTGCGCCTGTAGCTCGGCCTGCGTGAGAAAGATGCCGTGGAAGCCGTAGGGGACGCGCGCGGGCAGCTCCACCTCGGCGACGATGTCCAGCTGCGGCGACCTCGCGTCCATCACCACGAACCGGTTCTCGCCGGTGCGCTCGTTGTGGACGTAGCACACCAGGTAGCCGTCGTCCTCGTTGCCGTCCCCCTCCACGTCGTCGGGGACGAAGAACGGCTCCCCCGCGAAGCACCCGGGCCCGAAATCGCGCCGCGCCACCGTGCAGTCGCCCGTGCCGGCGCGGTCCAAGTCCAGCTTGGCCACCCCGCAGATCTTCGGCATGGGGTCGCCGATGCCGAGGTACCCGTACCGGTTGCGCCGGCCGAGGTAGCCCGGGTGGATCACGCCGAAGTCGAGGTTCCCCGCCGAGAGCGGGGTGCGCGACACGGCGCCCGTGCGCAGGTTGATGCGCACCTTCTCGACGCACGAGTGCACGAGCTCCATGCGCTCCAGCGCGTGCTCCACGGACAGGACGTTGGGCGCCACCAGCACAAGCTCCTCGCCGTCGGCCTCCTCCCACGCGTTGAGCGAGTGCATGATGTTGAACCCCGGCACCTCGAACCACCGCATCTCCGACTCGTCCGCCGCGTACTTGGGGAGCACGCCGAGCCGGGGCACCTTGCCGGCGTCGGACCCAACGGGCGCGCCGCCCGTCACCATGCCCATGGGCTGCATGACGATCTGTATCTCCGGGAAGATGGCGTACCGCTCCGTGACGGCGAAGTCGTGCAGGAACGACGGCTGCTGCACCGAGAAGATGGGCACGTCGGGGCCCTTGTTCCCGGCCGGGTCGAACCGGAAGTAGGTGACGAACGGCGGCACGGGGCCGTACTGGAACGCGAAGACCTCGCCGGTGACGGGGTCTTTCTTCGGGTGCGCGGTCATGCCCATGAAGAGGCGGCCGCCGAAGTCGCACCGGCCGTGCGTGGTCACCTCGCCCGTGGCCGGGTCGACGCGCACGGCGTACGGCAGATCCGACTCGCCAAGCGCGAAGAGGCGGCCGCCGAAGAAGGCGAGGCTGGTGTTGGCGAGCCCCACGCCCTCGGCTGGGTTCATCTGCCCGGTGAGTACTCTGGCCGCCACCACGGCGCCGCGCGCCAGCCCGGCCACGCCGTGGAAGCCGGAGAAGACGTTCGGCATGACGGGCGCCCCCGCGTCGCGCTCCACGAGGTACTTGTACGTCTGCACGTAGCGCGAGCACAGGACGGGGTCCGGCGACGGCGACGGCGACTCCGCCGTCGGGAGGAGGAGCGAGTGCAGCATGCCGTCGCCGTCGAAGAGGTGGTGCGGCCCACGCGGGAGGTGCTGCGGGTTGGGCCCGTTGCGTATGTAGGCCCCCCCGGCGAGGCAGCGCGGGACGGCGCCGCGCACGACGGGGCAGGGCGTCGGCGGCAGCTCGTCCACCGGCGCGAAGTTGGTCGACAGCACGTTCCGCGGGTCCACCGACGGTCGCAGCGCCGGCGGGTCGACGAACGTGTTGATCGCCTCCTCCAACGCGCTGCAGAACGCCATCGGCAGGGACGTGGCTGCCGGGGCAGGACGGCGGCGAGGCTGAGCCCGAGCCTGGCTCGGCGCACTTGCAATTCTTGAAGTGTTAGCTTTGGCGGGCACGAGCTCTTCCAGCTCCTGTCGCCCGGTCTGCTTGGGAGCAGTGGACTGAACATTGTCGGTGGCCGGAGGGGAGGTGACAACGGTGGACGTTGCGGCGGCCGACGGCGGCGGAGACGGGGCGCTCTTCTTCTTCCTGTAGCTGGAGTTCTGTGCAGCAGCAGAGGCGGCAGGAGAGATGTAGTGAACCCTCTGGCACGATCTTGAATCATGTGCACTCATGGACAGGTTAGAGGTGATCAGTGTTCTCTCCATTCTGCAAGCCGTAGATCAATGTGTTCAATTATTGGATCAAAGCTTAGATCAAGAAGGTGGTTGGGTTGCTATGATGCTATCTATTTATGGAAGCGCAGTCTGCTCGCCAAATTTGCGCGGTAGAAGTGGTCCTGCCACTGGCATATATATGGCTATATATATATATATATATAGGCCTAGCACCTGAACCTGAGGATCTAGGAAGATACTAATCACAGAAGTGAAGTGGTGGCTGATTCTTGTCAAAAAAAAATAAAAAATACCCCTGCAATATATATTGAAACTCAGAGATTTTGGAACGCTGCATTTTTTTATGTTGAAAAAGGTCATGTGCAAAGGGGGAATAAACTAAAATATCTCTCAATGCTGTAACACTGTAACCAAACCTATAAATACTCTCTCCATATAGAAAATAGATGACATTTTGGACAAAATTTTGGTCAAACATCGAGAATATAAATCATGAATAACTTTTAAGTTATTATGAATGGATTTGTCTTGAAAAATACGTACATAAAAATATACATATATCACTGTTTGATAAATATTTTCTGTATAAAGAGAGTCAAAGTTATACTTTGGAGACCGTATCGATGTCGAAAATGTCATCTATTTTCTATACGGAGGTTTATTATACCAAATATAAAACGAGGGTTCGTAACTTAAGTCCTACAAATTACCATATTAATTGAAAATAAAAGAGAAGTGCAATTACACATATGATGATAAATTAAAATTAACCACCATTACCACCACAAAAAATAACCCAAAATACACTAGGGGCCTGTACGGACCTTAGAGCTCAGCTAAATAGAATATGACCTTTTTCAGAATTGCAATTGCAAATCCAGTCCAATCTAGTGAAGCCCAATTAAATCCGTCTAACTTTTCTTGGTGATTTTTTTTTTTGTAAAGGCCAATTCAAGCATAAGAGCTCTGGCAGCGCTCTTTCCACTTCGCTAGAGATGAAAACAGATCAGACCGGAGTGGACAATGTCTTCTCCATATATTAATTCATATTTTTTTGGTCGCATTTGGAATGAAGTGGATATTATACGGATTCGAAAACGAATTTTTAGATGTCGGAAAGGGTCGGATTCAGACTGATGTCAGAGTGGAAGCGTACTTTTTTTAGGTTAGATGATACTCCCTCCGTCCCTAAATAACTGTCTCTAGAAATCTGTGTTTCCCTCGCAAACACGTTTTCCGGACGACAGTTAAAAAGGGACGGAAGGAGTATGTGCTTACATCATTTTTTTAGACGAGAAACAATTCCTATATTATATACAGGATGAATGATGCATGAGGATACGAATCCACAACCACAAGGCTTTATATCTAGGAAATTGCATGTGTGCGCCTCTGCTAATTTCCAGTCATACATCAGCATTTATATCCAAGCAATTTCCAGCCTTTATTTGGTTTGGACGTGGATTGGGGGGCCCCGCTGTCCATGTCAACTCCTGGTTTGCTTCCACTCCAACCCTGACGCTCCCTGTTTATTTCGTCGCCATCGACCATCGTCCCCCTCCCGTTCGCCTCCATGGCCCTACCTTCTATCGAGTCTCGATCAGATAAGCACAAGACTGTTGCTTCAACTATTGATTTCCACCCTGACACTGCGCACCTCCTTGCATTGCCTCGCTAAACCTCTCTGTAAATGTTTCCACGGATACGAGACAGAGTTTAACTGTCCACAGAAAAATAAAAAAGGTACCTATCCCGTATCCTCACAAGTTTTCACAGAAAAATGTATCTGTTAACCTGCCTGTATTTCACAAGCTAGTAGAAGGAGTACCTGCTTTGTAATTCTAGGTTTAATTGTAGCTATCAGCTCGGCGTCTCCACACTAGGCTCAGATTTTTGTTCGTGAGAAAGAATCATAGAGCCGATGAATGCGTGCACGCGACACCGCGGATTTACAGTAAGATTCCCTGGATATATATAGATACAGAGTCTGTTTGGTACAGCTCACAACAGCTTCATAAGCAGTTTTTTTTTTCCAAACACCATTTTACAAAACAGCTTCACCTATGAAGCTATTTTATCCCCTTTCTCACAAAAACAATTTCACGCATGAAGCTGAAAAAATAGCTTTTCACAACTTACACCTCTATTTCTCTCTCTCAACCATGCATGAAGTTGTTGGTAAAGCTATTTTGTCAAACACTTTTTTCAAAACAGCTCACCTTCACCTAGTAAGTTGATCATGAAACTATTTTCCAAAAAAACAGCTTCACTAGTGAAGCTGAACTGTACCAAACGGGCCATAACATCAATCCAAGAAGCAGTACAGTACGTAACCCCCAAATGACACAAGTACACAACCAAACAAATAGTGTATGATGGTGAGAGCTACAGATCAATATCTGTCGCAAACAAACAAACTCGCTCCCACACACACAAAAAAAAAATGCAGTGTGCGCGGTGGAACCAAACCGGAGGACCACAGGTAAAACGAAGGGGATGGCGTGATTGCAACGGCGACGCGACGGACGACAGGTGGAGACCGAGCACGGGCACGGCCTGGGGGGTCGCCGTCGCGCGCGGCGTCGCCGTTGCCTCCAATTGCCGTCTCCGTCCCGTCGGATTTACCACGACTACGAGCCAGTGGAAAGAACAGACGGATAACTACTAGCTCCGCCCGTGCACCGATCGCCGATCGCCCTTGCTTCCACTCCACCCAATCCGAGAGGACGCAGCTCAGAGCTGCCATTTACGTTACGGGTGCAAATGCAAAGGGTCTCTCTCTCGGTTAATTCTCGTGGCCGCGGTACAAGAATCGGCAGGGGTGAAGTGGAATGGCGCCTCGTCTTCGATCATGGCCAGGCCGGGGGCATCGTGCAGCTGATGAGACGGCAACGGCGGCGACGGCGATGCGCCGCGATATCTGTGACCGGTTGGTGGACGATGGGCGATCGGGGTCACCTGCGCTCCATGAGCACCGCTCGTTTGGAGTCTAAAAAATCCGAATTGCCGCACGCCATGTTCACAATAATGTGCAGGTTTTAGTTTGCCAGGCTCGCTCACGGACGCTGCATCCCATCCCATGCAGATAATCTGAGCTCCACAGGTTGCCATCCCCGCCCTTGTATAGTCATGGAGCCCCGGATCGAGTCAAGATATTATAGGTGAACTGTGATGTGAGTGATAGAGCCGGTCAGTTCTGCTATGGGCGGCGGCAGCTGTTTCTTGGTTGCTTTGGTTATACAAAAATAATTTAGGGTTTGAGAAGAAAATTGTTTATTCTCCTTTTTGTGGTACTTTCAGTTATCTATTGGCTTCGCGCTTGACTTATCCTCCAAAAGCTTACTTCATGGTGCAGTAACATGGTAACAATTAGCGTAATTAAGCGATTATGGAGTTTTTCTCTCAGACACAAAGGATAACGAATTAGGATTGATGGTCATTAGAGTGTCGTCAGACTCTCCTTCATCTTTGGTTTAGGTTACGTGTGCTTTTAGACAGAGGCCGAAAGTGAGTTCATGATTATTGTATTAACTCGATGTAATAATCGTGAATTAATAAAAAAAAAGTCTTTATCGAAACAAACTCTTTACCAGATTTAAGGTCATTTGAAACCAGTATTCTAAATGTACCTATCTAGCTGAAACCGTGTGTTTTTAAGGTTAGCAACACATGGGTGTTTTCTGCCAAAAAAACACAATTTTGAGGAAAAACACACAATTTTGAGGAGACAAAAATCTGTGTGTTTTTTGGCACTCGACACTCAAATCTTAGACTAGAAAATACAAGGAACTCAACATATAAAAGAAAATCCATGTATTTTTTCTTTAACTAGCACACAGATTTAACGCAAGTAGAAAAACGTGTTTTACAAAGAAGTAGCACATAGATTTTGTCTCTGTACTGTTGCAATTGACCTCTGTTTGAATTGCAATTTGAGTTGTAAAGTGATCCCACAGACCTGACAAGAAAAAGGCTCATGTTATAAACTACCGGGCTAACACAAAAAATAGAATATAATTTCTTTCTAGAGAAGGACAATTAACAATATTTTCAACTAGAACGACATAATCACAAACATGAGGTTCGTCTAACACAGATAACAGAATAAAATTTCTTTCTAGAGAAGGACAATTAACAATATTTTTCCACCAGAACGACACAATCACAAACACGGGATTCAGATAACACAGAAAACAGAATATAATTTTTTTCTAGAGAAGTACAATTAACAATATTTTTCCACCAAAATGACACAATCACAAACATGTGGTCCTGCCAACACAAAACACAAGAAACAATAAAATAACAAAATAAATGGGTTGAGCTCACACAAATCTCAAATAACATAATAAATAGTTAATTGCCTCTTCATTCTACCTTGAACTATTAGACAGACAGTGAACAATTATTGGAGGCATTGATTAATCATATAGATTTATTAAAAAAAATAAGCACAACAAAACCAAAAATAATGACAGGAGAGGACTGCTCAAAATCAATAAATCGATGGCACATGACATTTGATGATTTTGAATCTTAAAATCAACAATCAAGCCACTTTTGCTTATAATTACCGGACCTGAACAATACATAGGAGTGCAAACAATCTTAATGCCATATCAGAACACTAGGGCGCTCACCAACATGTCGGAAACAACATCTAGTTTAAATTCAGTAGAACACATTCACCATTATCAGATCCAGTTCTCAATTCATATTTTCCACATACATAAATGCTAAATTATTCACCACGTTTTCCAACCAAGCTAATAACAGTAGAACATCTACAAATCAAAAAACTAAAGACAGCCTAAAAAACAATCCACAAATAGCTAGAACTAGCAGCATAGAGGAAATTCAAACACAAATATCCTCAAATGATGCATCCAACAACTCACGTGCAGTCCAGCAAAAACTTTATTGCTCCATCTGCCTAACAAAAGAATAATACCACTAATTATGCTTCAATAACACATCAAGAAGTGTGCTGAACAAAAATCAGTGAATCCAACCAAACCAAACATAGACCAACCAACCAGAGTGCTCAAAAACAAGAGAGCATCTAACAGAGTGTTGAACAAACATATCAAAATTGATGGACAGAGAGCAGAAACTGGTATATGTACAGTGCTGAACATGCATACACAAGAGAGCATCCAACACCTCAGGGTGCTGCCCAACAAACCGGTATATGCAGATGCAGATATCGGTGAATTTAGAAGAGGCACGTATTTACCCATGGCTACAACCAACCCCGCTACCACAGCCCCTGCTACAACCAAATTGAAACCAACAGCAACCCCTTTCATAACCCAATCCAAAAAAACCAACACGAAATCTAAATCACCATGAATAAGATAAACAGGCAACAACGAAGATTCACTAGAAGTAGAAGGAAGCAAAAAACAATGAACCTTGGCAAACCCTAAAAATCACTCACCTATCGCTGGAAAGAAATGGCGCAGGAAGAAAGACGACGAGCAGGTGCGACAAAATAGAGAAACAACCAAACCAACAATAGAGGCAGAGATCGACAAGTAGGTAGAGAGATCAAACAGCAAATCAGGAAGCAAACCGCGCGACACATGACCAGAAATTCACGCGCTAGATGGGGGCAAAACAATCGGTAGTTGTTTAGCAAAATTATATAACGTTCATATCTTCCAGGTTCCACAAAGTATTTTTCTATGGATTTTAGGTCACGGATAACTTGTGATCACATTGGAAGCCTAGCAAACAATAAACATATATGCCAGATTTGTAATATGAAAATCATATGGAATAAATAATTTCTATGGATTATAGAGCACAAATAACCAATGCTGATAGTGGAGACCCTCCAAATTTTACGCATGCATGGAACATTGCTGAGAGTAAGAGATTATACAAATTAAGTAGTTCTATAGATTCCATAGCTCAGATAACTTGGGAGTAAAAGTAGAAGCACTCCAAATATTACACAACTCAGTCTATACATAAACACTAGATATTATTACCTTCTCTGCAGAAGTTGCCTCATGACTTACTTTATATTTCCTTCCATATTTCTTTCCCTTCTGCAATGGCAGACAATACAGTTCATGGTGCCAAACACACTAAGAAAAACAAAAAATATTTCACAAATTACAAAACAATAATGAAAAAATTATGCGTTCCTACCTGTGCAATTCCTAGTATTGAAAAATGCAATAACAAATCTTGTAAGCTTACTTCCTTTGCCAAGTAAATACAGTGGCATTTCTCCATCTAATACAAATTTGATAGTAGCTGGCACCTGAAATTAACAACAAAACAGATCAATACACTGTATTCTTTTTCTGGAGTTGACTCAAGCGTAACCAATGTATATAATGGGCGCGTTGAGTGCCCCACCATGGCCGGTGCAAACATGAGGTCCACGGCGTCCAACACCTCCACATCGCCAGCCTTGTCGGCAGCTTCAACTTCTTGCATGACATGCTATAGCTGGTCAAGATGGCAGAGGATGGCCGGTCGCCCAACCCAGGAAAACAATTAGAGCAACCAAAAAAGCAAATCTAACCCAAATGGGACCTACAAATCAATACCAAATGCCCACTCGAACACTAGGCTAGACAAGAAAACCTCAAATTCCATTCATCCCCAAACACAGTAAAGACTAAATCCTAGAAATGAACTCGAACCCTAACAAAATTAAAAATTATAGGTGACAAGAATGGATATTGCATGTGTCAAATACCATAATTGTTGTAAATCAAATGTACAATTTACTGCTACTAAAAGTGCAATCTACAAATAGATACTAACCAGTACTATCCAAAGCAGCAATTGATTTTTCATTTGATTGACTACATAAACCTAAAAAATATATTTAGGTAATGGCAAACTGTGGATTATCATCTGCTATGAACCTATGAACGGTTCACCCAACAAATCATATTTGGAATTCCAAAAAAACAAACAAAACAGCTAATAGTGGCACACACACATGTGTGTGCCTGAAAATGGCACGCAAAAACCACAAATCTAGTTTTTTTATAACCACAAATCTAGTTAAATCAACACATATATTCTTGGTTTGCAATTCATAAATGCAAGGTAAAAAAGTATGCAGAGTTTTTGATACTGAATGCTGATAAAAAAAAGTAGCCAGGGACAAAAAAGTAGTTGGGACACTAATCACAGACTTAGGTAAAAAAAAGTAGTATTTTTGCAAAGTTTTTGATACTGAATGCTGAAAATTTTGTAGTCAGGGACAAAAAAGTAGCTGGGACAAATTGCTATACTACACTACCATTGTCGACCTATATTATTTTAGTATCCAAATATATTAAAATGAACAAAACACCTTTCCATCAACGCTCGCAAACTACAATAACAACATGCACATCTGCAGAACCAGATCTACAGAATAACTAACTGAAGTTACTGAACCAACAATCGACCTGAACCATAACCGCACCTGAGCGCACCATTGCTCAACTTAGGAACGAATCAAGTTCTTACCGGTATCCCAAACTAAAATCACTAACAACAAATAGAAACAGGCAAAAATCACATAGACAGAGGTGGAGGACATACCTCAAATCAACGAAGCACAAGCAGCGTATGCAGGTAGCTCACGAGATCTAGCAATGACAATAACGAGCGAGGCTGCAATCGGTGAGGGAGAGGCATAGAACAGATCGAAGAGGAGGAAACAACGAGGAAGACAGAAACAACAAGGCCCGCGAACGACATGCATGTCGTGGGCCTGCGCGTGGGCGGTTGCTTGGCGGCCGGCGGCGTCGCGGCGGATGCAGGCTTGCAGCAGTGTTGCATCGCATCTGAGGACCAAGGCATGATGTGATCTGATTCTAATTTGATTCTGATGGATCTCCGTCCGAGCACAGCCCCTCCCTACCCTTCTTCCTAGATGTGCTTGGTTGGTCCTTGCGTGCTTCACTGGGACCGCAATAGGATTAGTAGCCAGCGGCCACCATCAGGGAGGATCCAAATCCAAATCCAATCCCTACGTCCTAAGCTAGCTATGCTAAGGTGGAAGAAAGGCAGCTGCCAACTAAAAATGGACAGATTGGATAGGACGGGAATTGGTCTTCGGGGAAGGCGGGGTCGCGCGCCGCGAGGAGCTTCTCGTCGATCTCCAGCCAGCGCTCCAGCTACGCCCGGCTGTCGGCGGGCCTCCGCCTCCGGTCGCGCTCCCACCGGCGGAGAAGCCCATGGTGGTTGGGGGTGGAAATGGTGGGTGCGGTCTGCGGTGTGGAGGAAAGCATCGTGGGGAACGAGGCGACGGGGAAATAAAACACTTAACATTGGCCCTCCAAATCAGAGAAATAAGTAGTTGTGATACGATCGCACGCACGATGTTCATCCAGTGGCCACAAAATTTGGGTGCCAGCACACCAAAAAACACACGAGTACAATTTAGCAATTATGTTCTAAATAGTTAACATCTTTAGCGGCGCTCTCCACAAAACAATAAGACTGCTAGGGCAGCTTCGATCCAGGGTATACTCCGTAATTTCTTAGCAAGGATCATGCATGATTAGCCATGTTATATGGTGTTGTACTACTTGAACAAGCCATAATGTATAGATCTTTAGTGTCTACATTAAGTAAGCTCCACAATAATAAAATTTATAGTATTCTAATATTCTCTAACATAGATGGTGGATGAAGAGAGAATGAGTGGTGGTCAATTTATTTGTTTGTGTTTTTTTTTGCACCAAATGCAAAAATAAGTGAAAGATGCAAGCAGATTTTAAGCTAGCACCTGTTGTCTAGTGTATTGCACCTCGATTTTCTTCTCTCTTAGACTTGTTTGAATACACCCAAATAAAATTTAGCTAGCTAAAATTTAACAGCTAAACTTTACCTAGATAAACTTTAGTTAGGGTGTTTGAATACTCTAGCTAATAGACTCGACTCAACTTTAACTGGGTTTAGCTAGGTTCATGTAGGTGAACTCAACTAAATTTTAGCTGGTGTTTTAGTTAAGGTGTTTGATACCTAGTAGCTAAAATTTAGTTGGTGCGTCCAAACAACTCCCTTATATTTGTACCTTCTTAGCACATATTGGAGCTACTCCAAGGCCAGCCACAATATGAAGTGAAGCCAAAAACAAAACCGGGTCATATTATAGGTTTCTGGCATCGGTCTATTATAGGTTTTTGCCATCGGCCTCTTTAACATGGTAAGCACCACTCGTGGGTCACAATATGAAGTGAAGTCACAATGGTAAGCACCACTCATAGGACCTAACATGCAAATAAAAAAAGAAAGCAAGTACGGAAGGTGTTGGTGTGAGTAGGCATGAAAACAACGACATGTAACAAGCAAATAAATTTTAATTCAAGTGAGCACCAGATTCCTCTACTTGCCCCGCTTCGAAAAATCCAAACAGAGACACCCTATGCTGCAGTGTGTAAAGAGAAACCCAATACTCTCTCCTTTTTAAGCACTACTCAAGCGGTTAACATTGCGGAGGGCCTAAGCAATTTAACGATCTGCAATAGCATATATAGCAAAAAAACACAATATATATTAATAGTTTTTTTACATATGCTTAACAATTTAACATCCTTACTCAAGCCCTTGTCCTGATCATAAACACTAGAGAAATATAAAAAGTGATTGCAATTTATAGTCCATAAGTTCACATACATGCTTATTTTTCCTAAAAAACACATTACATGCTCACATGATTTCATATTAAGAGACATAACATGTTACAAGCTTATAGAAAAATGAAAAGTGCAAGTGCAATCAAGGTCCAGAACCCAATCACAAACACAGACAAAAAGTTGTAATACCCTACAAATACAAACACAACTCAAAAGAGAGAAGCAAAAGTTTGAGACTCAATTCTCTAAAATAATGAAAGGAAATTGTCGAAGATTGAAACACATGAACACATGAATTTCACACGAATCGGTTTGATCTCTGAAATAATAAAAGGAGATTGTCAAGGATTTAGCTAGGCCTTGTTAGCATCGAAGCTCAAAATATAAGGAACATAAGTTTTGATGCTTGGAGGGACAATCTAGTCCACTAGGACCGTGGGAAATGCAAGTGAAAAACAAAGACGGACTTTGCTTTAACTGATACAAGTTGACAAAGATTTGAGCCTCTGGTCAAAAAAAGTAGTGATGATAAAAGATATATGAAACCTCTATACACCATTGGAAATTTGAAATTCCCTTACGGTACACTACCGTCAGAGAAAAAATAAAAATATCATCATGAAAATGTACGTATTGTCATAAAAAATAAAAATATCGTCATAAAATTTCTTATAGTGCACTTACCGTCAGGAAAAATAAAAATACCGTCAGAGCTAGCTCGACAGGGTAATTCCAGTTTTCCCTGACGTTGGTCAGAGAATTTCAAGTTTCCAGTAGTGATAATCATAAGCGCTCTATCAAGACGATAAATCCCCCATGAGACTTTTCTGGTGTCACCCAGGACCCATCGAGGTCATCTGTTCGTCTCGTTTCAAGGCTCTTCAATCTACCAAATGAAAGCAAAGGCATCCACCATCACCAACATTGTTGGCAATTTTGATTTGTCCTGGATTTACCTGGTGCAAGGTCTTATTGACAAAGGAAGATTTATTAATTTTCAAGAGCACTGCATTCAGGTGATAAAATCTTTTGTAAAAAGTCTACTTAACCCCCCAACCTATTAAGGGTAGTCTACTTCACCCCCTAAACTATTAAACCGTCTGTTTTACCCCACGAACTTTGCAAAACCGGTCAAATTACTCCCTCGGACGGTTTGGACGGTGGTTTTGCTACAGCCACAATGGTTTTGTTTTTTTTTATTTCGGTTGAACTCCACGTGAGTAGATCTACACAGTGAATATATGATATGATGTGCTTTAGTACAAAGTTTTTGTTGTACATTTAGATTTGTTCTTTTCTAAAATTAATTGGAATAATTCATAACTACAGTTTCAATGGTCCATTTGTGATGAAATTTTTATGGTGACCTAGTTATTGTATGATTGAACTACAATAAAAAAAATGTATACTCATTGGATCATATATAACTTAGTAATAGATTTATTTAGATTTAACAAGCATAAGCCCTAAATAAATCTATAACTAAGTTATACATGATCCAATGAGCATAATTTTTTTACAACAATTTAAGCATACAATAATTAGGCCACCATAAAAATTTCACTACGATTGGACTGTAGAAATTGCAATTATAAATTATTCCAATTAATTATAGAAAATAATGAATTTAAATCTACAGCAAAAACTTTATACTAAAGTATATTATATTATATGTTTACCGTGTAGATCTACTGATGTGGAGCCTAAAAAATTAGATTTTCTATTTTACGATTTTTCTGTGATTTACTATGATGTTTCAAAGATTCAGCCAAAATAAAAAAAACTAAACCGTTGGTACTGTAGCAAAACCACCGCCCAAAACCGCCTAACGGGGTAATTCGACCGGTTTTGCACAGCTCAGGGGTGAAACAAATGGTTTCATAGTTTGTGGGGTTAAGTAAACTAACGCGAATAAGTTGAAGGATTAAGTAGACTTTTTCCAAATCTTTTTTAAAAAAATCTTTCGGCATGTACCTAACAAAAAAAACACATGACCTTTTAAACAAAAGTAAGTCACTCGTGATTTAGTAGCGCTCAATCCGAAGGCTAAAACACCACTCATGTGTTTAGGAAAATATAACCTTGGCCGCTTATGTCAAGTGTTGCGTAGCCTAGAACCAAATCTGGATCCAGTTTTTTTAGATGAAAGAAGAATTGTATTAAAATATAGTTGGGTACATCATCATATTACAAGTACTCTGGAAAAAACATATATCCAGAAACTGATATTCATCTATATTGCACCTACACTGTGAATAGCTCAAACTCTCAAATCCAAACCTATTTGACGCTTCATATGGATGACCGCACAGGCAAATACTCAGCAACAATTGTTTTAGGCCAGACAATAGATGCCCAACGGACGGCCAACATTCCTGCAGGTGAAGTTGAGAAACTTCTTCTTTCTCGTGTCTTCCTTCTTCTTCTTTCTGTCACCGAAGAGTAAGGAAGACTGATCTGAAACTTATTCTCCCTGGTCCTTCATTGTGGCCAGATCTAACCACAACAAAACGAAGAAGAGACCGGAGAAAATTATTCCATGACAGCGAGATCATCTTCGTCTTGATGCCGCTGTCCAGAAACAAAAGTCTCCATGTCGTCATGTCGGTGAAGATATTGACGCCGCAGTTGTCGCCCTCATCTTCAACGGAGCCGTCATGGAGAAGACAATTTCATCCTTCTCCTTCACCGTCGCCGAAGAGGAGAAGGAGGAGATAAATCTCCAATACCACAATACTTGGCATGAAGAAACTCAAACCTAAGAACTCGATCTATTAAGAAAAAAATATTAAAAACGATGGATCCTCACTCCCTCCGGCCTCCGGTGATATGCCAGAGGGAGGAGAGAGGGGGACCAAACGGAAGGACGGGGCGGCGGCGCTTGGAGTGGCGGCGGCGGCGACCTTTTTTCTGTTTGGAGGCGGCTCAATCTTGATCCAGCTTGTGAAGGATAACCCATGTGTAGAGTCGATGTATAACTGAGTACATAGATAACCTGTAAAGGAGAGTAATTTTTTTCTTTTCAAAAACCAAATTATTTCAGCATAACCAAATAGTGGCAGCCGCGCCTAAGAGGACAATAGGCTTTAACACCGTAACCCATCCTAATCATGTGCCAAACAAGTGTGACATGCTATGAGAAACAGAGCCACCTGTATTATTAACCAAATAGGCCTAGCAAACTGCAATAGAAAAAGGTGTCTAATGTTCCCTCTGTGTGACAAAAACAACTTTTGCTACCTTGTCGGTTTCTTTTGGCTGGAGTGAGTACTATAAGAAAATTTTACGGTATGTTTGGCCGGCTCAGCAGTTGCCGCCGCAGTCATTGATTCTCACAGCTGAACATGCCTAATCTTTAAAGATGCTCTTAGGGCAACACAATGGTTAGCTCATAAGCAACCTTTTAGAATTTTTATTATACTTAAATACACGAAAGAGAAGAGTTAGTTCTTACTCAAGAGTTAGATTCATACATACATTCTAAGATCATGTGTGAATATAATATGGGTCTAATGATACTATGACCTATTGGTAAGAGTTAACACTATTGGAGAGGTTGACTTAAAGCTGACAGCTAGGTCCACTACGGGTGCCCTTAGTTTACAAATACATTTGTTTATGTTGGATAGACCTATACTCTCTCCGTCCCTTTTTAAGTGTCGTTTTTAGTGTTCGTGCCACAAGTTTGACTATGATTATTGAAAATGTGGACAACATTTATATCTTCAAATAAATTTGTTAAAAAACTAGATTAAAAGATCTTTCTAATGATACTAATTATGTACCGCAAATATTAATATTTTTAAATATATATTTAATCTAAGTAGTTTCTCGGGAAACGAGAACGATAGTTATTTAGGGACGGAGGGAGTATAAGTTAAAGTTGATAGTGCAATTTCACCAAAAATTGTCCATTTAAGTAAAACTCCAGACTCATGTTCCAAATTAATATTAGCAATACGTGGTGACATGCTATATTCCATACTGCTAATTTTGGTCCTACAAGAACTCTACAGCACGAAAGGTTTGGGGGAAAAGTGCTAAGAGCCACAGAAAGAGTGATGTGTTTGGGTCTAGCTATGTTGTAGGGGCAAGAACATTGTTTCTCGCAGTGGTGCAGGGGGTTAGAGAGACACCGCGGGTCTGTTCGTTTTAACTTATTTTGTTTGTTTTAATAATGTTCTATGAGAGAGAATAAGTCATCGTATGACTAATAAGCCGGCAGATAAATTTAAATGAACAGAGCTACAGACGTTCACTGCTCACTCCTAAACAGCTACAGTGCATAAACAACTACACTGCATACGGTACTGGTAGACAACCCGGTCTGTAACTCTGTATGAATAACTCCATGTGTTTTCTATAATTTACTTGTTAAACTAACAAAATAAGTAGCAACCTCAATTTATTTTCCTCTCCAACAATTTCCTATATTATCTTTGGAAACGATTTTGTATTGAGAACCTCAAATTATTTCTAACCAAAGAAACAACTTTTGATAGTCTGTTTGTCTCTTATTATTGTGAACCTTTTATTTTCTTAATTTATTCATATTTCAAATTTACTCCGATCTCACGCGAAAAACACCGGATGGATATTTGATAAAATTTAAGGATATTTGACAACTTTTTATTTAAAAAACTATTTTAATAAACTGTTGGAGGGAACTTTTTATTTTTTGCTGAAAAGGGAGTTGTTTTACAGAACTCCTGGAGATGCTGATAAATGTGCATTTGCCTTTCAGTACACGTCTGGTTCCAGCTTCCTCATTCAAATTTGAAAGCTCCATAGTCCATATACATGATACATGATAATACATGCCTTTTGAAAAAAGAAAAAGAATATACAAGAAATGCGGTTGAATACAGAGGTAGGTAGCATACGGAATCATGTTAGATTTCTTGTGTTATGGAAGGTAATGCACTTCAATTCTGTTGATCGAACTCCAATCGTGTGAAGCATACAACAGAACAATATTGGAAAGTTGCAGTAGCATATGCAAGGTTAGTATAAGGAAACTTTAGTTATGTGGGGGAACTGGATTCCTCCATGATTTCCCAAGATAGATTACTCCTGCACGATATCAACAACACAAAATTCCACAGCCATGAGTCCATGATAGGGTAGTGACTGGATTTTAATCTGGTCAGATCGCTTGGCAGATATGTTCATTTAGGATTCTTGCACATATCCAAGCCCTCTCCAAAACCACAGGAACTCAAAAACCAAAGAAACAGGGAAGGCAGAGGAACCGGAGAAGGAAAAAACCAAGTCCAACACAAGTAAGAAGAACTCAGATTCAAACCTAAGAGGACGATTGCTTTATTTCCAAGATCAACTAGGTCTGACTCTTCAAGAGAAAAGATTGTAGAAAAAATAGACAATGTAATCACTCACTTCATCAGCGGATCTATAACAGGTGCATGAAAACTAATTTAGACTTAAATTGTCTCCTGGCCCTCGGTCCCTTAGTCCAAGACTCAAATCCGTCCTTCACCGCTCCTAGTCCATCGGACCTTCTCTGTAGCTGTCAACTGTCTCAATGGTTAGTCTTCAGACTCAACCAAAGCTTGATCATCTCCTGACAATCACTCATCAACAATCAACACATATGGACATGTATCAACCATGTGTTTGCAGATAGCGTGATACGTTGCTCCAAGTAAGCACGAATGAAAAGCTTGAACTCAATTGTGAACTGTCAATGTCCTGTACATGTCTGTAATCTGTACCATCCTATCCTATCCTTGTCAACAGTCATGTATTTACAAGAATAGGAGCATTGTGTCAGGCAAGAAATAGGTTAGTGATACTCAGGAAATTAAGATTTTCCTCTTCCTGAATATTCATCCTCCTGTGTATGTACAAAGCCTTCAACTGTTTGCATCAATCGATAGAGTGCTTGTGATTTGTCCTGAATGTTAACTGATAGAAGGGAGAGTAGGTTGACTGAAGCCAAGGCCAGAAACCCCATCCAAGGAACCAGGGGCAACGTGTTTTACTTGGCCATACCGCCTGATATGGCGAAGGAGCCGGGCAAGGAAGGTGCTGTGACAGATAGTGGAGGTATCACAGACCACAGTAACGTGCTTCCGTGCTCTCGTAATAGCCACATTGATGCGCCTGCTGTCGCCAAGAAACCCTACAGCTCCTAGCGGATTCGAGCGAACCTAGAATCGATACAGATATAAACATCAGTGTAAGTAATGGAAAACCAATTGATTTGTTATTCTGAATCTCATTCATACCATTGATATGATCACTGCATCTGCCTCCCTCCCCTGAAAGCTATCTATGGTTGAAACCTCAACAGCAGAAAGCCCCGGATATTCTTCTAGCTTTTTTCTTAGCAATTGCACTTGAGCAATGTAGGGTGACTGAACAACAATTGCACTTGGAGACACTCCTGCAATCATGATTTTTGAGGCGCCTGTCAGCTGAGTAATCCAACATATATAGAAAATCAGGGATAAGTAGGTTCAGCTGATCAAGGCTAACTAGTATAACTGATAATCCTAATCTATAACCAACAGGACTGAAATAGGAATATAGAACATGCAATCAATATGCAAAGAAAAGAATGGTACAAACAATGTGCAGTGTTCAAGTAAAGAAGTAAATGGTGTGTATATACCACAGTGTACAAGATTAAGAACTTGCTGTGTGACTATATCTGCTTCTCCTTCATTATAAAACGAGCCTGTGCCAGCAGGATCTAAGTGCTCCTTGCAACCAATGTTTAGGTCTCCATATGGCATCCGGGTGTCAAGTAAGAGCAGTGGGCACCGTGGTATCCAAGTAGCCTGAAATCAACAAAAGATCCAATTGACAGGTCTGCATTTGTTCAAGGATTCAGGCTAGCTAGCAACACAAAGTGCAGTCATGACCAAAAAATCCTAAAGGAAAACGTGTGAGTTTCAAATAATTCAGCACAAATTAAACTCAAATACATGCCCATGTCAATCTGCATATACTCCAACAGGATGTAAACAGTTGGGATCTTTTTATTCAGTGTCAATCGCTTGATGCAAACAATTGAAAAAGCCTGGAACTCAATTGTAAACTGTCAATGTCCTGTACGTGTCTGTAATCTGTACCATCCTATCCTATCCTTGTCGACAGTGATGTATTTACAAGAATAGGAGCATTGTGTCAGACTGTCAGGCAAGAAATAGGTTAGTGATACTCAGGAAATAAGGTTTTCTCTTCCTGAATATTCATCCTCCTGACACAATGCCCATACCTTCAACTGTATGTTCATCGCTGTTTATTCAGTGTTTATTAAATCTTCAATGTCAAAAAATGGATGCTTTTAACAGATACTGATAGAAACATAGTATATCAAGTTAACAAATCTACTTTCTTATAGCTCAGGAGATCCCTGAATTTAGCATTAGTGGCCTACAGCAACCCTATAGGAAAAAGTTGTAGAGGAGGTTAAGGATGGATGTTTTTCCCTTGATGGAGGATGGATTATTAGAGATCAAATGGCAACGACATGAGATTCCTTTGAGCAATGTAGTGAATTCATTGGGATGATTCTGAAATTTTACATTTTTTTTAAATTTATTTAGTGCTCAATGAAGTCGTCTTTTCTTATTAAAAATGCATAGAAGGGAGTTTGATCACGGTCCTTGAGCATTGAATCAGAGAGTAACTAGGGAAGATCATCCACACTTCATACCTGGAACTAAAGTGCAAATGTGTATACCTTAACAACTGGAGAGTCGGCAAGAAGATGTGAAGCAACCAAACCAGAGGATTTGAGCAATCCATGGTACATCTCCTTAGATGCCCACATGGCTATAGAATCGTGCATTCTGTACTGGACAGTAAGTCTTGTAGTAAGTAATCCATCATGTAATGATGAGGCTGTTTCCAATAAAGATTTACCAAGCCCACCATCCAAGGCCTTCCTCGATAGTATAACGGGTGCAGGCTGGCAGTGATCACCGGCAAGAATACAGCGTTTCCCCTGCAGTATAGGTATCCAGCAGGCTGGTTCAATCGCTTGCCCAGCTTCATCTACAATCACTAAATCAAAGGAACCAGTTCTCCTGACGAGTGGATCAGCTGCTCCTGTATTAGTCGATAGCACAACCTGTGCATCAGAGAGCACTTGTCTGATTGTTTCCTTTTCTTTATTCTCTAGATCCTTTCCGAGTTGCTTCAGAAGTTGGCGAATGCCCGCAGCTAAAGAATCATCTTCTATGCACTGCCTCAGGTCCTTTCTTAAATCTGTTCTCTTTCTCTCAAGCTCCTTCCTGAACTGTTGAAGTCTGCAATTCACAATCTCTCCCAAGGACTTTGAGGCAACAAAGGGTGATTGTCGAACAGGGTTCCCAACTCGCACAATGTTCAATCCAGTCCTCGACAAACTTTCAACCATGTTATCGACTGCTGCATTGCTTGGCGCTGTCACAAGTACACGCTCGCCCTGCTTGACAGCACGCACAATCAGCTCAGCGAGCAAGACTGTCTTTCCAGTGCCAGGAGGCCCTTGGATTATTAGAACGGGCCTCTTTTTGTTCAGGCCTAGTTTCAGGGCCCTTAACTGGGAGGCATCATATGCATACCTCTCTGACAGATTCAGATCAGGTCCACTTGATTCATCCCAGTCAGTCAGGTTATTCTTCGCCATCTTCACCACGTCTTTACTGTCCCCAAATAGTGTTGCCACAACGCCAATGGAAACATTGTCTTTATGTAAACCATTCCTTTCAAGAAGCATTAACGCTTCAAGGTTCCTCTGCCAAATCAAATGCTCTAGTGGTTAACATGGACATTTCAATTGTGTAATAAGATACATAATGAAGGAAATAAACAAGTTGCAGTGCATAATATACTACAAACATTTATTTACATCAGATTCTTATCATATCATAGACAAGTTTCAAAACGATCTTTAATACTATTTGTCAAAAAAAAATGATCTTTAATACTGGCTGATGAAAGCAGAGACATTTTAGTTATGTGACAGAATTTCAATACCTTATATCTAAGAGAATCAGCCAATCCCTGAATTCGGTCAATTCGCACACTTTTTCCATATAGCCTAGAGAAGGTAGCATCACCATGGCGTGATTCAAGAGCTACAGTAATACTGCACCCATCTTCCCTGAGATTATAAACAAAGCCTTGCTTGCAAGAAGTGTTGCCCTCACCACGGCTGTTGCATGTTCTCACACAAACCATGTCTCCAGGAGACAATGTGGTTGGAGGCAGCTTATGCCCACCTTCAACTCTGAACAGAACCAAATGCAGGCCTCCTAACCCTGCAAAAGTGGCAAATTTGGGACAGCAGAAAACATTTTTCCTCATTCAATCTGTCAAAGTAACTGAGGATAAAAATTTGAACATAAAAGTAAACAAAATTGTTCCCTCACCAGTGGAGCTGCTGATCACATTCAAGTTGCAGATGGTGTCGCATTGCTCCTGCTGAGCCTGCCCATGGCTGACCAGGTACTCGACAGGCTTGTTGGGTGGCTTGGAGTCATCATCTAGCATCGGAGCGGCATTGAGCTCCTCCTGTGTAAACTCCAGCTCCACATCCCTCTCGATCCTAAGAAGATCTGACATACGCCTAACGAATTCCTCGATCCTGCCCTGCATCAGACTCACCTTCTTAAGGGTTATGTCAATGCTGCTGTGCACGGCCTTAGCCCGTGGAGATGTCGTTCGCACGGCAACGGCAGCCCGGTGCTCTGAAGAATTGGCCATTTCATTCAAAATCCTCCATGACTGCGTGGCTCGCAGGTCCGAGATGAGCCCCCTGTGCTGGTAACCCAGCAGAACGTCGCAGAGCTCGCGCTGGAAATGGTCGAACAGGGTGGGGTAGTGCGTGCAGGCCTTGAGGCAGAGCGCCTCCAGGCCCTGGGGCAGGGGGGCGGCCGAGAGGTAACGCTGCGCCTGGATGACGAACCCGAGCCTGCCTTCCGCCGACCCCCACTCCAGAGCCAATGCCGTGGGAACGAGGTCGCCTTCCATTTCGGCCGCGGCGAGCTTGGACGCCATGGACCGCATGCCCTGCCTGAGCCACTCCGCCACGCACCGGCCGAGCTCGTTCCGCCCCAGCGGGTCGCCGTTCTGGTACAGCGTCGCCACGCTGATGGACGCCTCCTCCATCGACGGCACGCATTCGCCTCCTCCTCCTCCTCCTCTTCCTAAGCCTTTCTCTTCTTCGTCGACCTTCTTCCTCCGCACGGACCGCACCCCCCTCTTCCCGGCGCCGCTGGTGCTGCTGACGGCAGGTCGAGGCGCCTGCTTGTGGGGGCTCGATGGCACGGTCCGCACGCGCCGCGGCCGAAGAGAAGGGGCATTGGGTGACGTTGACCTCGACGGCGTCGACGGCGAAGCACCGGCAGCGAGAAGCTTTATCATTTTCTTGCCCGGAGGCTTTGCGGCGGCGGCGCACGAAGAGAACAAGAACTTGCCAGAGAGGATATCAAGCGACATGCTGCTGCTCCTGCTGCTGCCTGCTCGGCCCCAGCCAAACCTCTCCGCCGCCGCGCGCCGGACGCGCTCGCACAGCCGCGCGGCGGAGACAGCGTTGGGGTGGAGGCGCGCGCGGGGATGGGAACGAGCGAACCAGCTGGCAGAAGGGCCGACGAGCGACGAGCGGCTCACCTTTGCAGGTGAATGGATGAATCCTTCGTGGAAAGCTGATATTTTTATGGCGATGGCGTGGCACGCGGGGCGCGCCCCGGCGACTGGTGGCGCAGGGCTCGGCCACGGGCGACGTCCCCCTCCATACGCATACGCGCGCGCGCCGGCGAAGCGGTGAGCTAGTAAAGTGCCGTCTCCGGGTTTGATTTCGCGCGCGCGGTTGCGGTGCCTCGGCGACCTCATCGATTCCGATTGGACGGACGTTCTCCGAGCGAACGCTCCACGACCACAGAGATCGCGAGCTGCTGGGCCTCGTTTGTCCCCGCGCGCCGGCGCCATCGCAACGGTGACGGCGGTGGCTCGCACGCTGCGGGGCCTCGTTTGTCCCCGCGCGCTGCGCCATCGCACGGTGATGGTGTTTGGTTTGGCATCAGGTCGACTTGGATGCGCGGCCTGCGGACCACATGGACCGCCCCGCCTGGACGGGGGCGTTTGGTATGTGGTAGCATCGGATCGACTTGCGTGCACTCCTTTTTTTTCGTTATTACCTTTTGCTTTTTTTTCTACATTTTTCTTTTCATTTTCCGTAGGGTATTAATGTATTACTTTTTTGTTTTCTATTTTTTCCTTTATACTTTTTTTTGTAACCTATCGGTTTTCATTCTATATGCTATTTACATAATTTTTAATTTAGAAATTGGCCCGAAACAAATTATGTAAAAATATATTAGATAAAAAACTTATGTGTATATTCTTAGAATTATTATACAAAAATTATGCCTGAGAAATTATGTTAAAAAATTGTTATGATAAGGTTTTCTGCAATAAAAATTGGATTGTAAAGACAATTATAGAAAAGTCCACATAATAAGTAATCTATTAATATTTGCAAAACTATATAAAAAATGTTGATAAAAATTTATGATGATAAATTTTTTCTTCAAAATGTGATGCACAAAGCATTATACATAAAGCTAACTTTCCAAGAAATGTTATACATAAAATTTGTTCTTTAAATTGTTATGCACAAAGCATTATACATAAAAGCTAACTTTCCCATAAATGATATAGACAAAATATATATAAAGAAAATTTGTTCTTTAAAATTATACATAAAATGTTATATAAATTCTGCAGATTGTGTATAATTTTGTAGCGTTCTAAGAAATTATAGTGATAAGTTCTGGTTCGCAAAATATTATACATAAAAGTTATTTGTACAGTATAACTTTGTAAATTTCTAAGAAAATGTGACAATAAGTTTTGTCCACAAAAGTTATACATAAAAAGTTTGTGAGTTGCACATAAAAGTTTATAAGTTATACGAAAGCATGGTGATAAGTTTAATTGTTTCAGAATAGTAAAAAAGTTGTAAAAATAGAAATATTGTTCTTTGTATAGTGACTACCGTTATGCCTCAGGGAACCACATAAATGGCTCGTGTTTTATAAAATGTTGAGTTAGAGATTTAACATGTGTCACATGCTTTTATTGCCATTAAAATTGATTAAATGCTAGTGAATAATCTTCTTATTTAGAAATTATGAAATTTTTACATTAGTTGTGTTTAGTTAAGATGTACACTATCCATAAAATTTTTATCTTTAAAATAGATGTTTGTTGCACCACCTTTATTATTGTTTATGTTTAGTTATTTACATGCTATCTATTTGTTTGTGTCACATGTGACTAATCCAAATGTTACTGGCTATGTTTAGTACTCCCTCCGCCCTAGTCTATATGGTGTAACCACTTTTAGTTCAAAGACCAAGAAATGTATTTAACTCTCTTTAATAGTCTGCATCGATGTACGGGTGTCTAAAGAGAGCACATCTTATACCGTGGGACTTAAGTAAAAGTGGTTACGCCTTATATATTGTTAAGATAGAGGGAGTAGTATATATGTGTTTAACGAGTTGTTTTAGTTTGTAATAATATCATTAAATACAAAAGTGGTAATTTTGATAACTTTGTTATGTTGTAATAATCACCCTAACATGTGTGCTCCTTTAAACATGAAAAACAGTATAGGGTGCCACTTTATACACCCTATTTGACCTAAGCTACACTTGTGCCACACTCTAGTTCGTTTGTGGAGCGTAATAATCAACTCACAAGAAAGTTACTTTGGCAGAGAATGAAAGTGAAACATAAGAACTATTAGTTATTCGGGCTCACTGTAAGTGCAATCAAGCCCTATTTGTGGGTTTTGGTGATAATGACCACATGATTGGAGAACTAATGAGATTTATGAAGATTACAAGCAGGTTAATGTTAAGAAAGGATGGTGCATATGTGTTGGTGGACCCCTCGTACTATATTTCATCGGATCCGGACTCAAAGTGCTATATCAAGCTTTTTCATTGAATTTGAGTTATAGGAATGCCGTACTATCAAGGGGGAATGCAAATACATTGCTATGTGAAAGCCCAAGTTTGGTTTTGGATAATTGATGAAACCCATTGGACTAACCTTTGTCATTAAGTGCTTGATTAGCAAAAGGTGGTCCATGGCTCAAGTGAAGCATGATGATGGACATGTGATGCAATGATCAAGTGATGGTCGTAAGATGGTCCATATCTTCACTAGAAGAAAAGAAGAAAGAGGAAAATAAAAGAGCTCAAGGCAAAGGTATAACCAATAGGCTCTTTTGTTTTTGGCACTCAAGACACCATAGAGGGTGTGAGTGTATTTAGGGTAGATAGCCGTACTATCAAGAGGAGAAATTCATAGTATATGGTTATCAAGTTGCCTCTAGTTGCATTTGCATATGTCATATCTAAAATGAGGCGATAAATCCTTTGAAAATGTTGTGAAAATGCTAACACACATGCACATGATGGTGTACACTTGGTGGTGTTGGCACATTTGCAAAGAGAAGTTGTTGGAGTTGATTTGGATCAACTCGGAGATGAAAATGAAGTTTTCTGTGTGTTGTCGGTGGTACCGACCCTGGGTTGTCGGTGGTACCGCCCAAGGATGCAGCGCACAGACCTCTCTGGACCGAAGCGGTTTTGGCCTCGCGTGGTACCGCCATTACCTCGGTACTACCGCCCGCCGGTGGTACCGACCTATGGCCGGTAGTAACCAAGTTTGCGGAGCTCTCTGGTTTGAGTTGAAAATGGCCTGGCGGTAGGCCCCGTCAGTACCGCCATACTCGGTACTACCGCCCACGGTGGTACCGACGCAAGGTCGGTAGTGGCTGGTTTTTCGCGAGGCTCTCTGTTGTTTTGAAAAATGGCTTGCCGGTAGTACCGCCATTACCTCGGTACTACCGCCCGCGGTGGTACCGACGCAAGGTCGGTAGTAGCTTGTTTTCCGCAGAACTCTCTGGAAGCGGCCAGTTTTGGCCTGGCGGTAGTACCGCCATTACGTCGGTACTACCGCCCTCGGAAGTACCGATGTCAGGAAGTTGTCTGAGAAATCTCTGTGTAGACCCCAGTTTAGCCTGTCGGTGGTACCGCCATAGGGCCGGTACTACCGACATCGGAGGTACCGACCAAGAGTCGGTGCTTCGCCTTTTTCAGCGAGTTGTGAGTAAACGGCTAGTTTGACTAAGTCGGTAGTACCGCCCAGGAGGTGTCGGTACTACCGACCAAGCGCAGAAAGTGGGGTCGAGCCGCCGTCCTCCCCCTCTATATATAGGTCGTGGCCGGCTAGTGGGATTCTCTCTTGACTTTCTAACCTCTTGAACATCCTCTTGAGCAAGATCTAATCCCTCCCTCCGATCTCTTTGATTGTTAATGCTAATCCAAGTGAGATCGAGTGAAACCAAGAGCTTGCATTGTGTTCTTGCATTCTAGAGGCATCTTGGTGATTGCTGCGGATTTCTTTTTACTCTTGGCACTTGCCGGTGCCTAGACGGCTTGGTGGCAGCGGAGGAGGATCGGCACGAGTTGGTGATTGTTCGTGGCCATCCCAACGACTTGTGAGGGGCTTGTACCTCCCCGGCGAAGAGCCAAAGGTAACTCCTAGTAAATTGCGCGTGTCATTGAGTTACCATTGCTTGGGGTAGGTTCTTGTGGCGCTCTTGTGGAGAGCGGTGTGTGATACCGATTAGCCACCGAACCACGAAGCCTTGGTCGACACAACGAGGACGTAGCGTGCCGGCAAGCACGTGAACCTCGGGATAAATCTCGTGTTCATATTGTGTCCCTTGGTGATTGGCATTCCATTGTGATATAAATTATCTTTACTTGCCCGGTTCGGTAAAATCACTACCACTCTCTTGTATTCCTTTGTTCATACTTGTTGTAGAGTAACTTGTTTCCCTTGTTAATAATAGTAGTAGCTTTGCTAGTGTAGCTAGTTTAGTTTTGCTAGCTCTCTTGTGTAGCTCACTAATTTGGTAAAGTAGTGACTTAGTCCTTGTGTGCCTTAGAGATCATAATTGACTAGACTTGCAAATAGGTAGCTTGCATTTGACATAGAGCTAGAGCAACCGCATTTATCGCTTTGTTATTGTCTGACAAATTGCTCTAGTACTTTGTAGAATTTTAAATTAGGCTATTCACCCCCCCCTCTAGCCATTTAGGACCTTTCACTATGGCTGAATGACATGTGCTCAAAACCAACCCAAGTCATCCTCATTCCTAACCAAAGACAGCTGCACTGAATTCAGATCTGTCTCTATCTGATTGGTAGGCGCGGCGGTGCCGCCCAGGGCGCGGCAGTGTCAGGCCGAGGCAGTGCCGGCCTCCGGCACTGCCGCGACTTGTTGTAACCGTTGGAAGGCAGGGGATATTTACTCCATCTCCCTGCCACCCCAACGGTCACCCGCTGTAACACCTCTGGTGTTTAACTGTAATTAACCTGACATGTCATCATTATTAGTCATTAATCATTCTTGCCTTGCATTTATGTTTGCTTAGTACTTGTGTAGCAATCTCTTTTCAAAAACCCTAAAAGCCCAAATCTTCCTATAAGGGCAAAAATGGTAATTTCACCTCTGTGCCTAGCTTTGTGTAATTCTTGTTCAGTTGGAAGTATTGAAGTTTTGTTACGTTGGCCAAAGTTCAAAAATCAAAATCAGATTTCAAATCCCTTTGCAAAACCCTGATTTCCAAACCCTGGATTTTATCCCTCTTTTTGTAATTCAAAAATTATTCAAAATTTGAGGTTGGTCCAAAAAGCAAAGTTGTAGATCTGGCCAAGAGAAATAACTTTGGTATTTACAAATTTTCAAGTTTCTGTACAAAGTTTGAAGTAAATCCAAATTCATTCAAATTCCAATTTTTGTCCCCTTTTCAGTTTTCAAAATTATTTAAAAACTATTGAGTTTCAGAAAAGGGTATATTAGCAAAGTTGTAGGTTTTGATAAAAGGAACAACTTTCATATTTGCAGATTTCCAACTTTCAATGTAAAATCAAAAGTAATTTTGAATTTATTCAAATCCCAAAAGTGTTCCCTTTTCTGTTTTCAAATGTGGTCCAAAAACTATTTGGATTTTGAAAATATTCTTTTTGACAAAGTTGTAGATCTCCTTTTTCTGCACAACTTTGGTATTTTGAGTTTTTGCTGCTCAGTTCAATTTGGGAGTAATTTGCAAAATACAGAGATCAGCTTATAGTCAAACCCTAGACCTAGCCCTGTTCATCTCCTACCTAGGGTCAGAGCAGAGCAGGGAGGGGGGGTCCCGGCCATGGCCGCACGCCAGCGCCGCTTGCGCCACGCGCCTGGCACGCACGCCCGCCCCCGACTTGTCGCCTGCGCCCGCGCCATCATACCGCACCCGCACGCGCAAAGCGCTGACCTCCGCCCCGTCCCCCACTGCTCCCAGCACGACGCCGGCGTGGCCGTCGCCGGCGAACGCACACCCGACCCCTGCGCGCACGCCGTCCTTCCCGCCAGCCTGCAATCGAGTGCGCACGCCTTGGCCGAACTCATCCACACCATCCCGTGCTCTCTACCGTCCCCGACCGTGCCTATAAAAGGGACCGCCGGAGTCCGAACTCCTCACTCGTCTCCGCCGCCATGGCCAGCTCACTCCGAAGCTCCCGCCGCTCAACCACCTAGCCCGAAAGCTCCGCCTTGAGCTCGCGAAGCTTCCCAGCCCCTCAATTTCACTTCCCCCGCCTCCAATCGCTCGGCGTAACCCCATCTTCCCAAACTCCGACGAAACACCGGTGAACTCGGGTTCGTCAAATACTACCTCTCCGGCCACGATCATCTTCCCCTGACCCCTGTGTCAGCTTCCTTGGCTCCGCGCGACTCTAACCAGGCCCTTGCGGTCTCGTGTGTTGCGCAGGATCGCCGGATCGCCGGAGTGCCGTCGCGGTCGTCTCCTTCCTCGAGCCTCACCCTCGAGCACGTGTCAAGTCTCACCCTCGAGCCTCACCCTCGAGCACGTGTCGAGCCTCACCCTCGAGCACGTTCCCGAGCCACACCCTCGAGCACGCCTGCGAACCGCGCTCCCTCGAAGCAGCCGAGCCCTGCCTCCGACCCGTGGTAAGCACCCGAAGCCTCCCAGCCAGGCCTCGAGCACACGTTCTCCGCTTCGCCCGAGCCAGGCCTCGGCGAACACATGCTTTCCGTCTCGCCCGAGCCTCCCAGTCAGGCCTCGGACGAACGCTTGCTTTCCGTTTCGCCCGAGCCTCCCGGCCAGGCCTCGGACGAAACGCTTGTTTCCGTCTCGCCCGAGCCTACCAGCCAGGTCTCTGACGGCCGAGTGTTTCCGCCTCGCCCGAGCCCTGCTGTCCGCCTCGCAGCGATTCGCCCGAGCCCCTGCGAGGAAGGAGCACAGCGCTCTTTTCTTTTCCTTTTTGAAAGAGTGTGAATAGTGTTCTGTTTTCTCTTTTTTGTGTGAATTAATCTGTGTTCCTTAAATCCTGATAAAATTATGGTATGCTCCATGCACTGTGTAGTATTTTATAAAAATATGAAACTTGACTTTTCTGCAAGAATTTGAAAATATAAAATCCCTCTTTTAATTAATAAATGGATGGTTTTGGATTTTAGAAAATTATTTATAACTCCAAAAATCATGAGATAAATTTTTGTGAGCTTCCTATGCCATGTTTAGTCTCTGGTGAATTTTGAAGTCTTTTGGAACAAGTTGATTTTTTGAGCATTTATTTTTAATTGTTAAATAGTGCCTTCTGTTAATTAATGCCTGATTTTATTTGAGCACCTTAATGACCTCCAAAAATTATGAAATTGTTTTGCCATCTATCTACACCATAATGAACTTATGTGATTAATTTGGTAATTTTTGGAGCAACTTCATAAAATGACCTTTTTAAATAATTAAGGAAAATAGAAAAAAGTGATTAGGGTTCATGTTGTATGCGCTGTTTTGCATTGTTCATGCTAGCATACTCATGCATGCATCATTGCATTCGTATAGTCACCGAAGAAGGCGTCAAGATCGAGGCAGCCGCCGACGAACCTGTCCCTGAGGCTACCCCGAGCTCCGACAACTGCCCTGCCGCCCTCGAGCCTGCCCTCTTTGCTCTTCAAGGCAAGCCCCGGTGCATTTAACCCCTTTCCTTGGATTTATAAAATGTTTTCCTTAAATGCTTTTGAGTTAAACTACTGCATTAGGTTATAGGAGTTGTGTGATGACCTATTACCTGCATTATTTACCTCCACCAGAAGATCCACCAGCCCTGCTTTAAAACTATTTGCAAAATGCTTAGTGATGCTATACTATAGATTTGCAATAAAATGCCATTTTCAAAAGTGTGATCACTGAAAGAATCTTTATGGGAATTTGGCTTTACTTCCCGTTCGATGACTGCTTGCCTAGCTAGCATGTGGTCATTGTCGAGAAGAGGTTGTCCGCGCGTACGGTGCCGTCATGTTGTAGTCCGGGACTCAACAGTTGACACCGACCGGGACAGGGTTGAAAAACTGACAGGACTATTACGCTTGGGTGAGATATAACCAAGGTGTAGTTCTGGCTGGAAAATTAGGGACCATCCGTATGGGGCCTGCTGGCCAAGACTTGCAACTATTCACATACTACGGAAAGCTCTGGCTCTGAGGAATCCTTTATTGGACCGACAACCGCGCACTGGGAGTGGAGAGATGGCGGAAGTAGCATGTACCCACGTGGTCGTCGTACCTGAAAGGAGTGGTGTACTGTACTTCCGGGTGGCGTAGGACCGGGCCCAATCTTGGAGGAATCGTGGTAGACGAGTTGCATATGCAAGCTTGGGTGCTACATATGCAGTGGATAGGGATCCTCAGCTGAGTATTATTTATCCGGATTAACGTTGCTCCTCGGTTATGGAGACTTGTCACTGACTGTCAACGGAGAGTGGTTCTCAACTAGGAATGTTTTGAAATGTAAAATGAATCATGAACGATGAAGAATTGAGGAATACTGAATCTTTCAAAAATAAATAAGGTTTACAAAATGCTTTTCTGCAAAATACTTTCTTGCTTAAGCCTACCTTGACTACCCTAAGCCTCTCATTCCTGAGTCTTCTCCCTTTTCTTTAGTCGGTAAGTCTTGTTGAGTACCCAGACTCAGGGTTTGTTACCCATGCTGCAGTATGACAGAGTTCCCGATGTGTCTTGCACCCTGCTGCGTGACCATCGTCAGGAAAGAGCCCGATGAGGCCGAAGAATAGTTGTACACCCTCCGGCTGGGTGATTATAAGTATCTTTGTTGTTCTCCACTACGTTGCTTATTGTAAGTGCAATCAAGCCCTAATTGTGGGTTTTGGTGATAATGACCACACGATTAGAGGACTAATGAGATTTATAAAGTTGATAAGCAGGTTATGTTAAGAAAGGATGGTGTATATGCGTTGGTGGACCCCTCACACTACATTTCATCGGTTCCGGACTCAAAGTGCTTCAAAGATATTCTATTTTGGTTATTGAGTTTTAGGAATGCCGTACTATAAAGGGGAATGCAAATTCATTGATATGGCTGAATGACATGTGCTCAAACCAACTCAAACCATCCACATTTCCAACCAAAGACAGCTGCACTCATTGTAGATCTGTTCCTGTCTGTTTGGTGGGCGCGGCAGTGCCGCTCTAGGCGCGGCAGTGCCGGGCCGCGGCACTACCGGGCTAAGGCCGGCACTGCCGCGACTTGATTTGCCCGTTGGATGGCAGGGGGTATTTACATCACCCCCTCTGCCCCCCAACGGTTATCCACGACCACTCACTCCACCTACCTCCAGACAAGCTCTCTCTCCATTGAAGGCCCTCCAAGCTCCCAACCACCAAAATCTTCATTCCCATTGATTCCAAGTGGTTGAGAGGCTAAAACCTTCACCAAAGAGGAGCCCTAGCTGAGATCTACTGCCTAGAGCACTTGATTTGAGCCATAGCCGGTGGATTTGCTTCTATTACTCTTGGGTTCTTGGAACCCTAGCCGGCTAGGCGTCGCCCTAGAGCCTTGCCAACTTGTGTGGCGGCCTAGGGAGGTTTGTAATCACTTGTGCAGCTAGTAAGATTACCCCTCATCTCAAGGATTTGGTTCCTTGACTTGAGAACGAGGTTGAGTTGCAAAGCTCATGACCTAAGTGGTCAACCTCAACAACGTGGAGGTAGGCAAGCCTTGGTGGCGAGCTGAACCACGGGATAAATCACTTGTCTCGCGTGCTTGCTTAGTTTCATTCTCTATGTTCATGAGCTTGTGATATATTCTAGGGTTTGGCTCGATCTACTCTATCTTTCATATTTGGCTTGGAGTAGTTGTTTCTGCTGGTTCATATAGCCTATTGTTACATTCCTATTCATATAGAATCTGCAGATTGTGGTTAGATTTCGAATTGCAGCTTCTGGTCTTCATCTGCGCGGCAGTACCGCGCTGAGGCCGGCAGTGCCGGGGAGCGGCAGTGCCGGGCACAGGGCGGTAGTGCCGGGCCTATCTAATTTGTTTTTAAGCTGTGATTTTTGACAGGCCTATTCACCCCCCCCCTCTAGGCCACACAGGTCCTTACAAGTGGTATCAGAGCCTGGTCTCTCAGCAGCACTTAACCGTGCGAGAGTATGGCCACTGACGGAGGCGGGTGATGCTAGTGTTGTGCAACCCAAACCCTTTGAAGATCCGGATGTGCACACCACTAGCAGCAGCGAGAGTATCTCCACAGCTAGCGGAAGGACACTTCCACAATTGGTTGTGTCGGCCGGAGAGCTCGCAAGACGAAAGGAAGAAAGAAGGTTGAGAAGAGAAGCTAGAGCCAAAGCAAAAGAGATGCAGCAGCTCTCAAAGCAAAGGAAGACAAGGCTCAAAGAAGAGAAGAAAGAAAGATTAGAAGAGAAGAAAGAGCCAAGAGAAGAGAAGAAAAGAAGAAGAAGGAAGAGCTCAAAGCTAAGAAGAGTGTGCACGTGAGTGAAGACTCAAGTAGCACCGAAGATGGTGATGATGACATCTCCTATCATCTCAAGGGTGACAAGAAGAAGAAGGAGGAGACCAAGAAGACATACGGAGCCGTATCCTACACTTATTCTTCTATGTCTAACCATGATTCTAGGCCTCTCATTAATGTACCCGCGGGCAAGTTGCCTCGTTTCGACGGGACCAACTTTGCCAAGTGGAAGCACATTATGAAGACCTATCTTATTGGTCTCCATCCAGGTATTTGGGAGATTGTGCACAATGGACTTGAAGCACCGGTTGATCCAAAGAACCCCACTCAAGATGAGTTCCGCAACATTCATCTCAATGCCCAAGCCACTAGTGTGCTACTTAGTGCCTTGGATGGTGATGAGTACAACAAGGTCATGGGAGTTGAGGTTGCAAAGGAGATTTGGGACACATTGCATATTGCTCATGAAGGGGTTGATAAAGTAAGGCAATCCAAGATTGATTTGTTGATGGCCAAGCTCAACCGGTTTGTGATTTGTGATGGTGAAGGTCCTCAAGAGATGTTTGATAGGTTGATGGTCATTGTTGGCAAGATTAGAGGGCTAGGTGGAAATGAAATCAATGATCACAAGTTGTGAAGATTATGTTGGAAGCTTATTCACCAAGAAATGAGACCGTAGTGACATTGATTAGAGACAAGAAGAAGTTTGAGAAGTTCACACCTAGTGATGTGCTTGGGAGGATTATCACATTTGATATGCAAAGAGAGGAAGCTAATGAAAGAAGGAAGCTTGGAGAGTTGCAAGCAAGGCTAGATGGGATGAAGATCAAGGAAGTGGCACTCAAGGCAAGCAAGCCAACAAAACAAGCAACATCAAGCAAGTCAAGTTCAAGCAAGCAAGCCTCTACAAGCAAGCCCAAGCAACAAAAGAAGAAAATAGAGGTTGAGGACAGCACATCATCCTCTTGCAAGAGTGAGAGTGATGGTGAAGAGTTTGAGAAGATTGATGATATAGCTCTATTCATGAGAAGATATCGCAAGGGCTCAAGAAAGAAGGTTACAAATTTGTAAAGAGGAAGTTTCCTAACAAGAAAAAGAGAACTTGCTACAATTGTGGTAGCACCGAGCACTTCATTGCTCATTGCCCAAATGAGAAGAAAGACAACAAGGGCAAGAAAGATGACAAAGCCACTTACAAGAAGCACAACAAGAGATACATGGGAGAAGCTCACATCGGACATGAATGGGATTCAACCGCACAAACCTCAAGTGAAGAAGATGAGAAGATGGCAACCATTGCATTCCAAAAGTCATCTCCTTCACCAAGGCTATTCAACAACTTGTCCGATGATGATGAAGGCAACTCCCACACTTGTCTCATGGCCAAGAAAGAGAAGGTGAAAAAGACTCATACTCCTAAACCTTCTCTTCCACTTAGTGACATCTCTAGTAGTGAACTTAGTGACTCTTCTAGTGATGATAGCTCTAGTGATGAAGAGATAAACATGATAACAAAGAACTTAGATAAGAAAACCAAACTCTTTATCACTAAGCTAATGGAGGAACTAGAGGGTGTACAAGCCGAGCTAGAAATAAGTGAGGATGCTCTTATCAAACAAGAGGATCTCTATATTGCTTGCAAGGAAGCTCTTGCATTAGAGAGAAGTGAGTTGGATGTCTTGCATGAGGCCTTGGCCAAAGAGCAAGATGAACATGCTTCCCTAAAGAAGGCTCATGTTGAACTCAAGAAAAAGTATTGTGACTTGGATGTAAAGCACAAGGAACTTGAGCTGCAATATAACCTTCTTTGGAAAGCAACTCAACTCTCCCTAAGGCAAATGTCACTCCTATTCCCTCCACTAGTGAAGGTTGTGGAAAATGCTATAATCTTGATTTGAATGTCTATTCCACTAACCTTGCAAACATGGAGGTCATGAGAAAAGAAATAGCAAGATTGACAAGTGTTATTGCAAGTGGTTGTGTCAAGGCTACTACAAGTGCTAGTGAGAAGACCCAAAGCAAGAACATGCCCAAGTTCAAGAACGGAAGACGTCCTTTCATAAAGGATGGGTTGGGGCATGTAAAGGGAGGCAAAAACAATGGAAGGAAGAAGGTGAATGGCTATGAGTGTGTGAGATTTGAGAAGAAGGGTTACATTGGTACAGTTCAGCCTGCACAGACCGCGGCAGTGCCGCGCCAGAAGGCGGCAGTGCCGGGCCCGGCAGTGCCGCCCCCAGGCCGGCAGTGCCGCGCCCCAAGAAAGGGAAGGCTACCAGTTCCTCTTCTGCTCAGTCTCACACACAGCCCAGGCAGATGCCAAATCAGAAGCAAGGGTCTCAGAAACCAAAGGAGTCTATTTGGGTAACCAAGAACAAGTTCATGCATCAACCCAAGATAGAAGCTCCAAGAATGAGCATGTCCTCTTGTTACTTTTTAGGACACAACAACAGTGGTAAAGTTGTTGCAAAGTATGTTGGTAATGACAAGAGGGCAGCCGACAAGTTTATATGGGTTCCTAAGATACTGTGACTAACATGCAAGGCCCCAATATCAATTGGGGACCTAAACCAAGGAACTAAACTTTTTTGCAGGCATACTCCTCCGGTGGATCAAGTTGGGTGCTTGATAGCGGATGTACAAATCATATGACCGGAGAAAGGAGTATGTTCTCATCATATTCCCCAACTACAAATGCAAGTGAGAACATCATATTGGTGATAACTCCAAGGGGGATGTGCTAGGTCTTGGTAAAGTTGCTATCACACTTGAACATTCAATTACTAATGTCTTACATGTTGATTCGTTAAGTTACAATTTGTTGTCCGTTTCGCAATTGTGTGGAATGGGTTTCAATTGTCTCTTTACGGATGAGGGTGTGGAAGTCTTTAGAAGGGAGGATTCCTCTATTGTCTTTACAGGTCGTTTGAAAGGGAAGCTTTACTTAGTTGATTTCAACAAAAGTGAAGCCAAACTTGAGACTTGTTTAGTGGCAAAATCTAGCATGGGTTGGTTATGGCACCGCCGACTAGCTCATGTTGGGATGAGGAATTTGGCCAAACTTCAAAAGGACAACCACATCCTAGGACTAACCAATGTTCATTTTGAGAAAGACAGAGTATGTGGAGCTTGCCAAGCCGGAAAGCAAGTAGGCGTACCTCACCCACCAAAGAGCTACGACACGACTACTCATCCATTGGATTGATTCACATGGATCTCTTTGGACCGGTTGCCTACCTTAGCATCGGCGGTAACAAACATGGTCTTGTTATTGTTGATGACTTTTCTCGTTTCACTTGGGTATTCTTTTTGCATGATAAAAGTGTAGTGCAAGAGAAGGTGAAGATGTTTGTACGAAGAGCTCAAAGGGAATTCGGTTTCAACATCAAAAGGTTCGTAGTGACAACGGAACCGAATTCCGAAACACCCAAGTGGAAGAGTTACTTGATGAAGAGGGCATCAAGCATGAGTTCTCAGTGCCCTATACCCCTCAACAAAATGGTGTGGTGGAGAGGAAGAATAGAACGCTCATTGACATGGCAAGGACAATGCTAGATGAGTACAAGACGCCGGACATCTTTTGGGCCGAAGCCGTCAACACCGCTTGCCATGCAATCAACCGCCTCTACCTCCACAAGAGAAGAAAGAAGACATCCTATGAGCTGCTCACCGGTAACAAGCCAAGGTGTCTTACTTTAGAGTATTTGGGTGCAAATGTTTCATCTTGAACAAGAAACCCAAAGCCTCTAAGTTGCATCCAAGTAGATGATGGTTTTCTTCTCGGTTATGGATCAAACGAGCATGCCTATCGTGTTTCAACAAGGCCTCCGGCAAGGTTGAAATAGCGATAGACGTGACGTTTGATGAAACTAATGGCTCTCAAGTAGAGCAAGTTGATGAAGTTGTTGTAGGTAATGAGGAACCTCCTTGTGAAGCAATCAAGCAACTAGCCATTGGTGATATAAGACCACAGGAACAGCAGGCTACTGGTCAGGATGGTCCTCAAGCTGAAGCTTCTGCTGGGACTGATCAGATACAGTCCCCGGCAGTGCCGGGCAGTCCCCGGCAGTGCCGGACCCCGGCAGTGCCGCGCGGAGCCAAGCAGTGCCGGGCACACCCAGAGCAGCTGCAGCTACTCCACCTCATGGAGTGAACCTACAACCCATCTTCGAGCAAGATGAAGAAGAGGAAGCCGAAGATGAACCAGAACCCATCGATCATCCAAGACTCAAGCAAACTATTCAACGAGATCACCCCGTTGATAATATTCTTGGGAGTCTACGAAAGGGGGTAACGACACGCTCTCATTTGGCAAATTTCTGTCAATATTACTCGTTTGTCTCCTCTTTGGAACCTCTCAAGGTAGAAGAAGCCCTGGATGATCCGGATTGGGTGATGGCCATGCAAGAAGAGCTCAACAACTTCGAGCGCAATCAAGTATGGTCACTCGTGGAAAGACCAAATACCAATGTCATTGGAACCAAATGGGTCTTTCGCAACAAGCAAGATGAAGAAGGTGTGGTGACAAGGAACAAGGCAAGATTGGTAGCTCAAGGGTTCACACAAGTAGAGGGCCTGGACTTTGAAGAAACATATGCACCGGTTGCAAGACTTGAAGCCATTCGGATTCTTCTAGCCTATGCAGCCCATCATGAATTCAAGCTATATCAAATGGATGTGAAGAGTGCATTCCTCAATGGCCCTATACAAGAGTTGGTATATGTCGAGCAACCACCGGGCTTTGAAGATCCCACGTTTCCCAACCACGTCTTCAAACTCCGAAAGGCGCTCTATGGGCTTAAGCAAGCACCTAGAGCATGGTATGAATGCCTTAAGGAATTCTTGCTCAAACAAGGCTTTGAAATAGGCAAAGCCGATCCTACTCTCTTCACTCATAAAGTCAATGGAGATATCTTTGTGTGCCAAATATATGTCGATGACATAATATTTGGTAGTACTAACAAATCCTTTTGTGATGAGTTTAGTAGGATCATGACTAAAAGATTTGAGATGTCTATGATGGGTGAGCTCAAGTTCTTCCTTGGGTTTCAAATCAAGCAATTGAAGGAAGGGACTTTTCTTTGCCAAACCAAGTACACCCATGATATGTTAAAGAAGTTTGACATGGTGAACGCTAAGCCTATCAAAACGCCCATGCCAACTAATGGACATCTTGATCTTGATAAGGAAGGAAAAGCTGTGGACATCAAGGTATATCGTTCCATGATTGGCTCCCTCCTTTACTTATGCGCATCTAGGCCCGATATTATGCTTAGCGTGTGCATGTGTGCTAGATTTCAAGCTAACCCGAAAGAGTGTCACTTAGTGGCCGTTAAGAGAATCTTGAGATATCTAGTTCACACTCCAAACCTTGGCTTGTGGTATCCTAAGGGCTCCAAGTTTGATCTACTTGGCTATTCGGATTCCGATTACGCCGGTTGCAAGGTAGATCGAAAAAGCACTTCGGGGACATGTCAATTCCTTGGACGCTCCTTAGTGTCTTGGAGTTCTAAAAAGCAAAATTGTGTAGCCCTATCCACAGCCGAGGCCGAGTATGTTGCAGCAGGTGCATGTTGTGCGCAACTACTTTGGATGAGGCAAACCCTTCGTGATTTCGGATGTCAATTTACTCATATCCCACTCTTGTGTGACAATGAGAGTGCCATAAAACTAGCAAACAACCCAGTGAGTCATTCAAGAACCAAACACATAGACATCCGGCATCACTTCTTGAGAGATCATGAAATCAAAGGAGATATCGCCATCAAACATGTGAGCACCGACAAACAACTAGCCGATATCTTCACTAAGCCTCTAGATGAGTCAAGGTTTTGTGCTTTAAGGAGTGAACTAAATATACTTGACTCTCGTAACTTAGTTTGAAACCTAGCATGCTTGATTGATCAACTAGTTTGACCTAGGTAAAACAATTTCAAAACTTTCATATTGTGTTTCAAAATCTTTGAAAGAAACTTGCTTGGTATGACCATTGTTCTGTATTGATTACTTGCTGCTGGTCATATCATGCAAGAGGTACCTGTCCACTCCAAGAATAAGCTGTAGTATAATAGAGAATAACTCTCTCTGTTGGTAACAGGCCGGCAGTGCCGGGCCAGGCGCGGAAAGTGCCGGCCCGGCAGTGCGCGCCAGGCGCGGTAGTGCCGCGCTTACCGATTCAGTCTGATTGGTGAGTTACCGAGTGGGGTCACAGGAAAAGGTTTTCTTTCCTATTCTACCCGTGACTCCCCCTCTCCTCCCTCATCCATTCACTTTCACCACCGTAACTCTCTCTCTCCCTCTCCTCTCTCTCTCGGGTGAACGGGCGACCGCAGCCATCTCTCACCGACGCCGTCCCCGGCACTTCCGGCCACCGGAGGTGCTGCTCGGGATCCTCGTCGGTGCTGCTCCGTTCTCCTCTCTCCAAGGGTCTCCTTCCCTCTCCCTCCTTCAAGGTGAAGGTTCAAAATCCCTAACCCTAAGTTTTCCCGATTTGTAAAATGCGCCATGGATATTGTTCTTAGAGGTTGTAGAAGGGTTTGTAGATGATAGGGAGTAGTAGAGGTGGTGGATGTGGTGTTGTTTGGCTCAGATCCGGTCTGCCTGCGCGGCAGTGCCGCGCCCAGCGCGGCCTGCGCCGGGCCCGGCAGTGCCGCTCCCAGAGCGGCAGTGCCGGACTATGTGCAGATTCTGATCCAGCCAACACCTGTTCCATCAATTTCTATGCCTCCCTCTATGATCTACCAGTCCTTATACGGTCTTTAACACACAGTGTTCATGTTTTAGATGTCGGGGAAGCGATGAAGAGAGGAGGACCAAGAGGAGGATGGACCCGCTCAGGGGGAGGAGCAAGCAGCCAGTCGTTCGTGGTGCTCGCTCCCAAGGAGGCAGTTCAGCTAGGCAGCAGATACGAGACGAGATCCGTCTCCAGATGCAGGGTCGTCAGATCAGGGAAGACCTTTACCCTGCCACTCCAGAGCACCTAGCAGAGGTCAGCAGAGACCACATCCAGCCCTATGAGGAGGATGTTTTGGAGAGGGCACCACAGGACACCAGGCCCGACAGGTGGTGTCCTACCACAGCAGTTCTCGTCAGTGAAGGCACAGCGTCAGCAAAATCCCTACAATGCTCCAAAGGACATGGGATTGACTACAGGTTCTGGAATGAATTTCATTCAGATTTCTACCGTTCAGTCCTGTTCAATGCCAAAAAGTCCAAGATTCTAAGTATGAGATATGTAGATTGGGAGCATCTTGAGGCCAAGACTGACAGTGAATCAACAGGGTGATAGCTGCATGCAAGAGAAGAAATATGTATGATTTGATGGGTTTCCAGTACAACTGGAATGTGGAGATCATTTTCTCAGTTTCATGCCACTCTATATGTTGATAATGTGCTGGAGATGCACTGGATGACCGAGGAGTCGCCACTACAAGGTCACCTATGAGACCTTTAGTAGGATCCTTGGCTTGGGCAGCGATGACAGGCAGTTGGATAACCTGCATGATGAGAGGACGCTGACAGAGTGAGATTGCCCACTTATATGATGATCCTAGCAAGGCTGATGGGTTGGTGAAGGGGCTGAAACCTTTCTACTACATGCTCAACAACCTTTTCAGACAGACGCTACCCAAAGAGTGGCTCGCACTCTAATTTATATGGATATGGCAGGAAACATGTTGGCTAGGATGGCCCCTCAGGCTACTCCCTTTTCTATATCCAGCTTCATTTGGACCGAGCTTCAGGTTGCAGCAGAGGATGCTAGGAAGGCGGTTCTATATGCACCTTATATCATGTTTATGATTGAGATGGTCTCCGGACATTCTTTTGTTAAGGATGGGTTGCATGAGCCGTACAGGGCTGAGAAGAAGAAGGCGGAGCAGCAGGGTCAGCAGGCAGCAGCTCAGTGACAGGCCTGAGAGCTCTCGCCCTTCCTATCAGAGGAAGAAGAAGAGCAAGCTAGCACGATGGATCAAGGCCATCTTCTTCTACCTGCACCTACGCAGCCGAGACGGCCACCAGGCGCTTGTTGAGCAGCGCGCAGAGCGAGAGGGCGGGACGTTCGCCGTTACCTCCACCCCGCTCTCCACCTCGCTTTGACCTCTCCAGTCTTGAGTCCGACGACTTAGATGATGATGACGAGGAGGAGGAGCAGGAGGAGATAGTGCCAGTGCCACCTCGTCGGTCTTCACGTGCCTCCGCCTCGACCCGCTACACCAATACACACCCACCGTCAGGGCAAGGCCGTGGTAGAGTCCGACGACGACGACGATGATGATGAGGAGAAGAAGAAGAAGTTCTGGGACTTTTAGCTTCGGATTGATTGAGTGCTTGGACACTCTTCTCTTCTCTCTTTGCTCTTTTTGGTGACTTGTTTGCCAAAGGGGGAGAAGTAGGTGAAGAGAAGGGGGTACAACACTTTTTCAGCTTTTCATGTCCCCTTCTTTAGTTGTAGTTGTGAGATGAGAGAGTTGGACCGTTTAAAACTCTATTTGTAAAATATACTCTATCGTACTACTTCGTATGCTTGGATGTGGACATGTATCATTTACCTGCTTTATTTAGTTTGTGCTATCTTGTAGATCAGTTTGATATATGCTTGTGTTTTATATTTTGTCCGCTGCGTTTGCTGACTGTTGCCTGAGCGGCAGTGCCGCTCCAGGGCGGCAGTGCCGGGGCCCCGGCAGTGCCGCGCCCAGAGCGGCAGTGCCGCTCTGCAAAAGACAGCAACACCTCTGATGTGCTTAACTGTCATTCGCATCACGTTATATTATTGACACAGTTTAATTGCACCCACAAAGCTATCAGATGTGAAACTGAACCTATATTCCACTTTAATATGTGAATGTTGGCCTTTTATGCCAATTGAGAATTCAGCTCTCATTCACACATTTAGGGGGAGGTTTCACACCTAAGCTTCAAATCTCAGTTTTATACCCTTCTCTTGTAAGCTCTAATTGTGTTGTCATCAATCACCAAAAAGGGGAGATTGTAAGTGCAATCAAGCCCTATTGTGGGTTTTGGTGATATGACCACACATTAGAGGACTAATGAGATTTATAAAGTGATAAGCAGGTTATGATAAGAAAGGATGGTGTATATGCGTTGGTGGACCCCTCACACTACATTTTCATCGGTTCCGACTCAAAGTGCTTCAAAGATATTCTATTTTGGTTTACTTGAGTTTAGGAATGCCGTACTTAAAGGGGGAATGCAAATTCATTGATTAGGCTGAATGAACAATGTGCTCTAAACCAACTCAAACCATCCACATTTCCAACCAAAGACAGCTGCACTCATTGTAGATCTGTTCCTGTCTGTTTGGTGGCGCGGCAGTGCCGCTCTAGGCGGCGCGGCAGTGCCGGGCCGCGGCACTACCGGGCTAAGGCCGGCACTGCCGCGACTTGATTTGCCCGTTGGATGGCAGGGGGTATTTACATCACCCCCTCTGCCCCCCAACGGTTATCCACGACCACTCACTCCACCTACCTCCAGACAAGCTCTCTCTTCTCCATTGAAGGCCCTCCAAGCTCCCAACCACCAAAATTCTTCCATTCCCATTGATTCCAAGTGGTTGAGAGGCTAAAACCTTCACCAAAGAGGAGCCCTAGCTGAGATCTACTGCCTAGAGCACTTGATTTGAGCCATAGCCGGTGGATTTGCTTCTATTACTCTTGGGTTCTTGGAACCCTAGCCGGCTAGGCGTCGCCCTAGAGCCTTGCCAACTTGTGTGGCGGCCTAGGGAGGTTTGTAATCACTTGTGCAGCTAGTAAGATTACCCCTCATCTCAAGGATTTGGTTCTTGACTTGAGAACGAGGTTGAGTTGCAAAGCTCATGACCTAAGTGGTCAACCTCAACAACGTGGAGGTAGGCAAGCCTTGGTGGCGAGCTGAACCACGGGATAAATCACTTGTCTCGCGTGCTTGCTTAGTTTCATTCTCTATGTTCATGAGCTTGTGATATATTCTAGGGTTTGGCTCGATCTACTCTATCTTTCATATTTGGCTTGGAGTAGTTGTTTCTGCTGGTTCATATAGCCTATTGTTACATTCCTATTCATATAGAATCTGCAGATTGTGGTTAGATTTCGAATTGCAGCTTCTGGTCTTCATCTGCGCGGCAGTACCGCGCTGAGGCCGGCAGTGCTGGGGAGCGGCAGTGCCGGGCACAGGGCGGTAGTGCCGGGCCTATCTAATTTGTTTAAAGCTGTGATTTTGACAGGCCTATTCACCCCCCCCCCTAGGCCACACAGGTCCTTACACTATGTCTATTTCTATTATCGAACTTGGTTTTAATACCTGCACCTTAATTTTATTTAGACCCTGTTTTAAAACTAATTTATTTAAGTCCTTCCAAGTCTAAGTCTTCGCTCATTATTCCGATGTTATTTGTAAAAGTATGCAATGCTGTAACCGAATTGTGAGATGATCCTGCGGACAATTGGCACTGAGTAGCCCGGTGGCGAACGGTCTTAATCACATGAAACATGGGTTCGGCTGTCAGAGGTTGACAGGGACACGTAGGCCATGGTTAGGGTCGTTCCGTACACCCACAACACACCATAACCTTTTTCTCTACCTCCATACAAGGGCTTCTCTCCCATTGAGGCCCCAAGCTCTCTCTCACCTATCTTTGATTCCTATGACTCCAAGTGAGTTAGAGCCTCAAACTTCACCAAGAGAAGCCCTAGCTGAGATCTACTTCGTAGAGCACTTGATTTGAGCCATAGCCGGGATTTTGCTTCTATTACTCTTGGGTTCTTGGAACCCTAGCCGGCTAGGCGTCGCCCTAGAGCCTTGCCAACTGTGTGGCGGCCTAGGGAGGTTTGTAATCGCTTGTGCAGCTAGTATTATTACCCCTCACCTCAAGGATTTGGTTCCTTGACTTGAGAACGAGGTAGAGTCGCAAAGCTCATGACCTAGTGGTCAACCTCAACAACGTGGAGGTAGGCAAGCCTTGGTGGCCAGCTGAACCACGGGATAAATCACTTGTCTCTTGTGCTTACTTGTGTTACTTCATACTTGTGAGCTTGTGATAGATTCTAGGGTTTGGCCCGATCTACTCTATACTTCATATTTGGCTTGTTAGAGTTGGTTCTGCTGGTTCAGGAAAACTTGTTGTAGCATTCCATTCATATAGAATCAGTTCTGTGGCTGGATTTCGAATTGCAGTCTCGGTTCTACTCTGCGCGGCAGTACCGGGCTGAGGCCGGCAGTGCCGGGGAGCGGCAGTGTCGGGCACAGAGCGGTAGTGCCGGGCCTATCTAATTAAGTTTTGAGCTGTGATTTTTGACAGGCCTATTCACCCCCCTTCTAGGCCACACAGGTCCTTACACTCACTATGTGATGTGTTGTTTGTCCTTTAATTATTTGTAAACATCTTGTTATGTTTGTTTCACTTTGGCATGCATTGCATCCATGCATATCCGTTGTAAGTTTGTTTGAGAATTTTATTATTACGTCTATTCAACCCCCCATCCCTCTAGGTTTCAAGTGATCCTTTCAGTGAGAGATAGGTCCTAGTTATATTGTTACTGTTTTCACATGGATTTGGAGATCGAAGATAACTGGAGATCGAACAGGAGGTGGGAAAATGGATATTTGTTGGAGGATTGGTGGACGCAATAGAGCCTAGCTCTTGTGTCATGCTTTCCCGCTTGTGTTGATCAAGGACCATACCTGCCTAGACTGCTAGTCAATTTGAAGGTATCGAACACATAGTAACGAGCCTGAGTTACAATTGATTGTGAATCTTAGTACTTCTTTATGACTAAGGTAGTCATCGTTTTTTAGCGGGAATGTCCATGAAAAAACTTAGGGGGGAATCCCTTCGGGATGGTCCTCCTAGGGTGGGTTCCCTGGTGGTCAGGTCATTTTGGGCCTTGCTCGTAGTTAGGATTGGTTGCCTTGTACAAACTCCTAAGAAATATAAGCATGCCTTTGGAACTGCACAAATGGATGTACATCAATTATAATCATAGACCACCTCGAATATTTCATACCACTTTCCATTGTCTAGCATTCTACTTAATACAACTAAGATCTATAGATGATGATGATGTTACTGTTGGACCATGAAAAAATATTCTGATTGTTTACCACATGCCTGAATAGTACATGTGCTTATCTAAAATGATTAGATAATGAACCTAATCTGACAACTAAAGTTTTTTTAAACATAAGAATACACTACTAATAAACTTCTCTATGAAAACAAAACTAGATAGCTAGCAAAAGTCCCCTTGCATGTCCTTGAGAGTCGGGAGACTACTTCCACCTAGTCGGATAAGTCTTGTTGAGTACTTAGGGCTTTATTCCCCCTATTGCAACTAACAGGTGGATGCTGGAGCTAAACTGATGTAGTTTGTGGACACCTTATGGTGGGCTCAACGAGAAAATCCTTTTGTTGCGATGTAGTAATTTACTTTATACTTTTACCTCTATTTTAATATTCAAAACTCATTAACTTTCATTGCTTTTGTACAAAATGACATTTATTTTGTTGCTTTTATGAAACTTGCTTTGTAATAACTTGCTTTTGTAACCTTGTCATGTATAAATGGTTAATAATGGTGTAAGCTTTATTCACTTGTTTATGATCCTGATGAAACGTGATTTTTTTAGTTCTCCTTAGGGGTGTGCTCGACAAACTACCGGATTTAACTTGGTCTCTAGTGTATTTAGTGTCATATGATTGACAAATACACTTGGAATTAGGTTAAATAGGTTTGTTCTGATATGGCTGGTATCAAAACCAAATGAATGACAAAGCTTCTAACCTATTTCTAAACTAAATTGGACAAAAAAATCTTCTAGAAAGCTTAGGATGAGTTGCATGCGAAATTATATATATGCAACTCTATTAAATATGGCTATGATAGGATATACACTTGGCTAACTTGGGTAGGTTGAAATAAAATTTCTATAGATACACTAACTTTAAAACATAGTTTGATAGTAATTGACTAGTTATAGGGAATACAAATTATGCCATAATAAGAGCAATTGCTCTGTATGTTGGCAATAGTGTGAGGATAAATAGGTTGTGTATGGATGTATATAATATATATATGGTTGTCATGCAGTCAAAATCAATCATATCATAATATACATGTTCAAAGTAGTTTGTCTGCATCTAAGAGTAATGTAAACAAAATGATAAATAAAAATGAGCAAATACTGGAATGTCTAATATACCTTTCATACCCTTAGGAAGTCTTTCGTCTGAATTGTAAGACGAGATTCGGTTTTTGGGAAGGGTTTATAACACCCATGGTGTTAGACACCTGATTAGCAAATAGGTTAAGGATTAATCCAACTTGACAAATAGTTTTTCTTTGCCTCGTAACAATTTTTGCATGTGAAAAAGAAAACAGTAGAGTTGTATTATTTTAAATAAGATAAACTAATCTTTGTAAGGAAAGAACATAAGTTTTGTTTAATAATAAAAATATGCGCATGAAGAGTGTTGCTCAAATGCCTTTCATAAACTTGAGTGTATCTCTCGATCATATTGGGTTCATATGTTTGAAATAACAAAGGTATATAAATAACAATTTTTTCTTTATCAAAACCGCTTTTTGTGTAATAGTCAATACGTATGATGTCAACCAACCTTGCTTTTTGTAAGCAAAAGTTGTTTATGTTTATATTAAAAAACAAAAAAATATTTAAACACATCAACACCCCTAGCTAGCAGCTTTTTACTTAATGGCCTTTTGAGAGCGAAATAAGTTAGCTAGGGTTGGTATGCGGTGGATGAGGTTGGGCATCGAGCGTTGTTGTGCGGAATAGATAGCCCTTAGGGTAATAAGGATGTTGCCATGCCAAGGTGCGACCATATCAGGTGGACGGTGGCAAGCGACGACAGTTCTAGCCGCTAGGGTTCCCGGTTCAATGGGTCTATTTCTCGCTGTCTTGCAGACTCGCAGTGATCGGCAGAAGCAGCTCGGTGTCGGATGCCTCACTAGCTAAAGATGGAGAGCAGGGTTGACACTCTAGGAGAGAAGTTGTTGGAAGGGAAATTTAGAGCAACATTTCTAAATGACTCTAAATGATGATTTAGAGAGTAAGTTTTAGAAAGACACATGGAGAAAATTTAACATAGAGAAAGTAGCATTTTTGAAGCTTAACTATGTTATACATACTCCCTCCGTCTCATTGAAAGTGTCGTTAGAAAATCGTGTCCCCCTCACAAACACGCTTTCCGGGCGACACTCTCAATGGGACGGAGGGAGTATGTAGATATCGTACCCGCATCCATGCGTTGCGTGAACCGATGCCGAATTTGGCTGGTCCAGAGTGCCCACCTCTGAAGCTGGCTCTTTCGCCTCTATCGGCTCAAATTTAGGCTCCCGGATCCACCCACCTCCGCAGGGATGGCATTCTTGATCCTCCAAACTGTCGTAGCTCTTACGGCCACGCACCATCGACCGGTATGATTTTGAAAACCAACAAAAACTTCTCTTATGTGTGTCACAAAAGTGTTTGATTATGTTAATCAATTTCATTTTAGATAAGACCAAACACCATCATATGTCAAACCAGAATGATTAACAATTACAATATATTATATCACTATCACTAATTACTTAACTATCAATTATTAGACAAGGCAGGAAAAAACCGCTGCACACTGTCCATATGCGAGGATTATTTTGGATAACCTTATATGCATTATAGTATGCAATAGAGACTCATCCATCACCCAAGCAACAAGAGACGTGAGTTAGTAGAATATCTCATCTACTGTACCCATCGAAAGATCACATATAGTATAATTATACAATAAACAAAGATTAATTGTGAAGCTAATTTTCTCTCCTTTCATCATTGAACAGTGAAGACCTAGGCTCCTTATATAGATAGAAGACATCCCTTTAACTTCTTCAATTACAACTCTTGAGTTTTAAGAATTAATTTAGTATAAACCTACTCACATAATTAGTATCATAACAATATGCATACATTCTTCAAGCTAAAATTGGATGAGATCGTGTCGTCCAGACTGGTCCAATCTATAAACTAACTGCACACACTCTCGGTTACTCTACAACACTACGACCACCCCTAACTAAGGAATTATCGTGTGTTTGGTTCGAGGACTACGTAGGATAGGTTGACTCTGTCCCCATTTTTTGGGTTGGGTCGAACCCAGTTCGTGTTTGGTTTGGTTTCTGGATTGAGGTCATCCGTTATTTTCCTGTTTGTTTGGAGATACATATGATGTGGCTGAACTCTCTGATATACGGGCTCAGGTTGTCAACCACTCTTTCTCCACCGCTACCAACGTCCGCTCGCCTACTCCGCACGCTCCCCAAACACCGGGCCACAAATGGGTTCATTCTGTCTGCTAGATTTGGAGGAACAGGGAAACCCGAAATATAAGAGGTATATTCCCTAGTGGGTTGATTCTAATCCCGTTGAAACCTAACACTACTAGATTCAGATTCAACCCATTCTCCCACCATCCAAACACACAGACGCGAGAGACTCCTATCGGCTATCGCAGGAGGCGCACAGAGTCACAGACTCAACCACCTTCAACTCGGGCCTCACCCACCACCACCGCCAGTCCACAAGACCACCACCAACCCACGGCGCTCTTCGTCCGCGCGCGCTGGGAAGGCTAGTGACGGCCGCGCGCTAGGACTAGTAGCAACGCGCGCGTGTTTCAAGCAATACGAGCACATAGTATTTGTTACGTACAGGTTCTCTTGTCTGACTTTATAAGGTCCATTTAGCTGGTTCTCTTGTCTAGCTTCAAAAGACCCTTTTAGCTTCTAGAGTGCAGTTTTCTTGGTCAATGGACTATTTTGAATTTCTACAGGTTATTTTGTTCTCTTTGGGGATCACACGGGTTTGTGGGAGAAATAACAGGGCGGGCGGATGGTTTCACATCCATATGGATACAAAAGGTACTATTTTTAAAAATAATATATCTTATTATATATCATAGTACTTTATACAACATTTTTAGTTCAAACCAATGTAGGGGTAAACTTTTAAAAAACAATATCTTATACGTATATCATTGGAAAAAAACTAATATAAAAAGCACATGTACCTTCCTTTTCTTCGGCGCTAAAAAAATATTTCTTCTTAGTACCCTAAAAGAAAATAAGACAAAAGTAAAAATATATTTAAAAATAAAATCAAATTTTTGCTGAGCTTTATATTTACGTATGTAAAAAATAAAAAAAACACAAAAATTAAAATTTAATTCTTGAAAAGGATTCATACTGAGCTTTTATCAGCAATACCAGATTATACACGAAAACCCCTTAGTAAAAAATAAGACAAAAAAGATTTATTTCAAAAACTTTAATTAAGACATTACAAACTTCTTTAATGCTAGATTCAAAAACATTGAACTATGTCATTATAAAACTTTACAATGCTATATTAAAAAATATACTCAGAACTCATAAACTTTGAATTATGATATTTTAAACTTTATGCCGCTAGGATCATCACTTTGCATTCAAAATTTTGAAACTTGTAACTATGACATTACAGAAACTTAACTTTGTACTGCTAGTTAAATTTAAAACGTTAGACTCAGAATGAAAAACTTTGAACTATGACATTACAAAGTCTGTACACCTAGGTTAAAAAAATGATACACTGGGATGAAAACTTTGTACAACTTTATACAGCTAAGTTAAAAAAAGTTTGCACATGATATTATAGAATTTTAAACTACTAGGTTAAAAACTTTACACTCAAAAATTATAACAACTTTTGGACTGATACATTAGAAAAAAACTTTGTAGTGCTAGATTCAGTACTTTGATCTGTCACAATATAAACATTTGTACTAAACAGCTCCAAAAATTTGCACTCATCTGAAATTATAATCTTTAAACTATCACATTATAAACTTTAAATTACTATAAAACTTTGTACTGCTAGGTGAAAACCTTTATATTCAGAAATTCAATAAAAACTTTAGATTATAACAATATAAACTTTGTTCTAATAGCTTCAAAATCTAACAATATAAAATATAACTCCAAACTTTAAACTTTAAGATTCAAAACTTTACACTCAGAATTTACATAACTTTCAACAATTACATTACAAACTTTGTATTGATAAGTTTAGAACGTTACATTTGGAAAATATGAAAAACTTTAAAATATCACGTTATAAAACTCTGTGATAGTAGGTTAAAAACTTTAAACTATCACATTATAAATTTTATACTGCTAGGATAAAAAACTTTTCATCCAAAAATATATAAACTTTGAACTATAATATTACAAACTTTGTGCTTATGATTTAAAACTTTATATTACGATATTATAAACCTTGTACTGTTGAGTTGAAGACTTTGCACTCAAAAAAAATAAAAACTTTAGACTGTCGCATTACAGATTTATAGGGCTACATTTAAAGGTTTGAACTATCATATTATAAACATTGTAATGCTAGGTCGAAGACTTTACACTCAGAATTTATAAAAAAAACTGAACTATGACATTACAAAACTTTGTTGTTGCTATAAAAAAAGTGTTGCAGTGTTAGGCTGTTGTCAACTTTGTATTTTGAAATTTAAATATTTTAATTTTAAATTTATTTTTAAAATTGAGAAACTTTATATCGGTATATTTAAAACTTTATATTTCTAGCTTTAAAACTTTGTAATTACAGGCTTTGTATTAGCATATTTAAAATTTTGTATTTCAAAAATTAAAACTTTATAATTTTAAACTTTATTTTTGAAATACAAAAACTTTATACTAATATTTTTTAAACCTTGTATTTCGAAGTTTAAAGTTTATAATTTCTAAGTTTACATTTAAAATGTAGAAACTTTTACCAACACATTTAAAATAGGGAGAATTAGCTCTGGGACATTCCGAAAGGCCTAAATTGGTCGGTGCACACATCCACTTTGAATATTTACCAGAAGACACTATGGTTTCGTGTAATTAGGCCAACAAACATCGACCCTCATCCAATATGTTTATAAAATAGATATAAAATTATATAAGTGCCAAAAAATTATAATATAATTTTTTCGACACTCTACATGATAAGAACTACATACTAAAAATATTATTTTGCACTAAAATAATAATTTTGCCTCTCTTCATGAATAGACAAAGATAACCATGATTAATTAGTTAATTTATTTGTAATATATTAAAAATACTGACAAAATCACAGAATGCATACATCACCAAATCTTGTCTATCGTAAAAATATCATATCAAAATAACAAAGTTTAATATATCAATTAAGCTCCACAAGAGATAAATCTATAATTCAGTCATGCTAAATATGTCACTATAAACTTTATTATTTTGAGCTAATATTTTTAGCATTGTCAAGATTTGTTGATGTACGCATTCTATGATTTGTCCCAAGATTTGTAGTGACCTACAATCATATAAGCAAATTAACCATGGTTATCTTTGTCTATTCATGAAGAGAGGCAAAATGATCATTTTAGTGCAAAATAATATTTTTAGTATGTAGTTCTTATCATGTAGAGTGTCGAAAAAATTATATTATAATTTTTTGGCACTTATATAATTTTATATCTATTTTATAAAAATATTGGATAAGGGTCGATGTCTATTGGCCCAATTACACGAAACCATAGTGTCTTCTGGCAAATATTCAAAGTGGATGTGTGCACCGGCCAATTTAGGCCTTTCGGAATGTCTCAGAGCTAATTCTCCCTTTAAAATAATATAAACTTTGTACTATTAGGTTTAAAACTTTGTGATTTTAAAACTCTACACCTAAATTTAGAACTTTTATACTAGTTTTTTTAAAACTCGGTACTGAAACTTTATACACCTAAAGTGAAATCTTGTAATTTAAAATTTTACATTAAGTTTTGAAAACTTTTTACTACCACATTTGAAACTTTGAAGACCTAAGTGCAAAACTTTATAATCACGTAAATTATCTTAAAATATATCCAACATAGATCTACTTTTGTAGATCTCGCTGTAATAAAGATAATGGTGCAAACCGAATTAAAAATAGATGTTTCACGAGAAAGTTATCACATTTTAAAGTTTTTATACCGTTTGGAAATGTTAAAAAAGTAGATCTGACAACAGCTTACGTGCTCTCTCTCCTCAGACTGATCGTTCAGTTCCCGCATCACAACACTATAGGCTAGTTACTTAGTCCTACTCGTCTTGCGTCACACGTCCGTTAGACTCGTTACTTGATCTTGCATCTTTACGTCATGTGTCCGTGCACTGTAACCTGACGTGCTTTTTGGTCGTGCCCTCCGTCCTGGCGTCCTCCCAGCTTCTCCTCCAGTCATCCCAAAAAAAAAACACCAGGGCAACCTGCCCAAACACCTCAATCGCGCAATCCATCCAAACCCCGGCAACTCCCTAATTCCCTCTCCCAGAATCACCGAGATGCTCTCTTCCTCTTTTAGTTCAGCTCCCGCCGCGCTGTCTCGCGGGTCGCCGCTCCAAGAACCATGCCCTGCCTGTTGCTTCCAGCTCCACCGCCTCGCCCCTGTCTAATCGACTCGGTGAGTCGGCCACCACTCCCCAAATATCGGTTCTTCCTGCTCGAGACCGGGGGGCGGCCAAGTCCGCGGCTTGGCGTGCGAATGGCGGAGATGACCAGGGTTGGGAGCGGCGGGGAACCGACCGAGGTTGGGGTTTCCATGGAGAGTGACCCGATTGTGGGAGGGGAGGCGCCGTCCCGCCCGAAGTGGGAAGCGAGCCGGTGGGCCCCCGTGGAAGCTGCGCTGAATCGGATGGTTAGTGTCTTCTTGGCATGATGTTGTATGTGTTCTTTATAAAGATTCTGAGAACCACATTAGCTTTGCTGCAGTGTTATAAACTAGTAACTGTAAAAAGATCTTATCTTTAAACTTAGTAGACTTTGTAACTTGCTAGCCAAGCTGAAAAAAGGTTGCATAGAACCAAAAAGCTCACTAAAAGGGCACTAAAGCGCCAGGATATTCTGATTCCTCGATCTATAGGGAGTGTACATTGCTTTATTGTTTCAATCAATCTGTCTTCGTATAGGTGTCTAGTCGGGCAGTGAATTCTACTCTTATGAGCTTGACGGTTTTCATATGGACCTTCTTCGTTGACATGTAGAATCATTAGTCTGATTCAAATGCCCTGATTTGTAAAGTTGCATGCTTATTGTCAGGGATAAAATTGTGGATGCCCAAACTTGCTGACTGCTGACTTTCAGTTAACCATTACAATATTTGAAAATGACCTTTTCACTAGAACTTGAGCTCAGCTTTGTGATATTACTTGGAATTCTGGCCCCTCTACTGAAATAGTAATACTGTGCACCAGAGTAAATGGCTGGTGGCTGGTTCGTTTTCTTTTGCAGCTATTTGGAAGCATGATGCTGAAATTATGTGGGTTTTGCTGGGTGCGGTTGGCAACTCTATGCTTTCATTGGTTCTTAAAAAGATGCTAAACCATGAAAGACCTGCACCAGCTTTGCGGTCTGATCCTGGGATGCCATCGTCCCATGCACAATCCATATTCTATGCTGCAACCATCCTAGCTCTGTCATGTAAGAACTTCAGAAAGACTCCAGTATTCAATTTTACTTTGATCATGATATGGCATGCCAATACATTTTCCTGTCAACACTAAACGCATAAAGGCTTTTTAGAGCAATAGAGCTACTAGCTGGTTTAAGTGTGTTGCTAACAATAATACTATTTCAATTCCTTTTAGTCTTTTCTTCTCGTTTTGCTATGTGGCTCTTCGTTGCTGATAAATAAAAAGGGCGTACGCAATACAGAGAGCTCCCGCTCTGTGTGGGGTATGGAGAAAGGTGTTAGCTGCAAGCCTTACCCTTGCCTGTGCAATGTGAGGGGTCCGTATTAGACATTTATTGTTCGTATTAGACAGGTCTTTATGTGATTAGAACCTACCATGTATACTTGATTGTATTCCTTATATACCCAGCCATATTGGCTATATATATAAAGGTCACCACCCACATGTGGGTGTGTGGTGTTTTCCTGAACTCTACCTCTGTATCAAAGCGGCGGTGGCTGGAAGGGCAAGGGCAAGCGTGGCTCAGGCGGCGGCGCTGCCCAGTAGCGTGGTGGTGCTGTTAGTGCCCCTCAGCAGGCCGGCCAGTACCAGCAGGCTGTCCAGACTCCAGGCGCTCCACATCCGGCTACCGCGTCTTCCTCGGTGACAATCTGGTCTCTTGTTCCTCCAAGCACCAGACGACGGTGTCCCGCTCCAGTGTTGAGGCTGAGTACCGTGCGGTTGCTCATGTTGTGGCCGAGTGTTGTTGGCTTCGCCAGCTTTTCCAGGAGCTCCACTCGCCCATCGCATCTACGACTATTGTCTATTGTGACAACACCAGCGCCGTGTACATGACAGCTAACCCTGTCCATCACCGTCGCACGAAGCACATCGACATCGACATTCACTTTGTCCGAGATCAGGTTGCCTTGGGGCACGTTCGGGTGCTCCATGTCCCTTCGACTCATCAGTTCGCGGACATCATACCAAAGGCTTACATGTACAGCCGTTCTGTTGGAAACTACTCCTGCCCAACCCCGTACGTGTACCGGGGTGAGGCGAGGGTTGCCAACTGTCCGAACAATCAGCGAAGGTGAAAGGCAAACTGGAAATAAATCGTCTTTTTCTTCCAACAGAATCTCCCTGCTTTACACTGTTCATCCCCTGGTATTTATAGGGCATACCAGGGGTCACGGCCCAATTTACAAAAGGGTACAAGAAAGATTCCCTGAGACTGTACAGCGGAGGGGTAAAATCATACAAACACAGATAACAGGGAAACCATAATCCCTATTCTCCCTTCCGCCGCCACCAGACTCATGCACACCCCCGTAGGGCTACGGGACCCGGCCGCATTCCGGGGAACCTTCGCTGTCAGGGCGAAGGCCAGGCCTCGCTTGTTGCTCTCCAAGTTCCCTGCAGGCATGAAGAATAAAAACAAGGGTTCCGAGGGTTGCGGAAACCTTGAGTGGTTAGGTTTTGATCCGAGGGTAAGGCGGAGGTTTCCCGACAAGGCCTGAAGGACCGAAGGTCTTTTAGAACGGTTGGAAATCGTGGGCTAGCTGCCGAGGGTTCCCTTCCCCAACACGTTCACTGACTTTAGGTCCAATCTTTGCGTCCGAGGTCCTCCCGCTGCGACTGCGGGCGGGTATTAGACATTTATTGTCCTTATTAGACAGGTCTTTACGTGATAAGCACCTGCCATGTATAATTAATTGTATTCCTTATATACCCAGTCATATTGGCTATAAAAAGGTCAACCCCCCCCCCCCCCCCCCCCCCCTCCTCCACACACACACACACATTGGGTGTGTGATGTTTCCCTGAACCCTCTCTACAGTCTGCGGCTCAAACCAGGGACAAAACTAAATTAGATAGAATATGCTTATTTTTTGCTCTAGAATTTTATGATAAAATTAGGAGGAACAAATTCACTCTGAACACTAAAACTATTGTATTTTATGATAAAGAAACTTAAGAGGAACAGAATTTTCACTCTAAAACATGGACACAAATCAAACACACTTTTCTCCAGTTTAGAATGTGTGATTAATTAATTTTCTTTTCCAATGCAGTGTACTATTGGCTTGGGACAAATTATCTGACCATGATTCTTGGGCCTGCAACTCTGTCAATGGCCGCCTATCTGGTAAGAATAAGTGCCCTACCAAGTTTAACTCCGTTGGTCAAGTCAAGTGTTTCTTGGAAGCTCGATTGTATCCTGAATGTTGACCTTCCCGTATCAGTAGGCACTAGTTTTAAGTTTTGACTGCAATCTAACTAACTCTGGTCTTATTTCACGTGCAGTCTTGGCTACGAGTGTCTCAGCGCCTTCATACACTAAACCAGGTCACTGTGGGAGCTGTTGTAGGATCTGCCTTCGGTGCTCTGTGGTTTGTGCTCTGGCATTCGCTTGTGCAGGAGGCTTTTGCTTCTTCTCTGTTTGTCAGGATTTTAGTCATCCTTGGGTCATCAGCATTTTGTGTTAGCTTTATCATCTACATAATTCGCCACTGGCTCAAGGATGAGTAATGTGTTTCGTAGCTGCAATGGGAGATCGACTGATACTCTGATAGGTAGGCACGGTGCGTTAAGGATGAGTGAATCGGTTCTGATTCTTATCAGAATCGCTTGAAATGGTGCCAAACAGGTTTTGAGCGGAGCGATTCACAGTGAAACGATTCTCCTTCCCTTCGGAAACTCTAGGAACGGGGAATAGTTTCGCATCGATTCGTGGCAGTCACATATGTGCTGTCTCACTAGCAATTGTATTTTTCCAGTTAATCATTTTTTAAGTACAATAACTTAAAAATGGGTTGTATTTAAGTTCGACGCCCTCAAAACCCAAAGAGTTCTGGTTTCTTTAGAATAATATTATTTATATGATCTTTTATGAAGATTTTTTTATTGAATCAGAATCCAAGCCACCGCTTGGTTTCCTTCTTTTGCATAGATTTTAGTGCCTTTTAGCTACTAGAGTGAACATTCTTTGCCTATTACCATGTTTATTGAAGAGGGACATGGTGTTCGGCTAGAGAAATGAGTTGGCCAATAATCGTTTTACTCCTTTTTTTTCTTTGTTTTGTGAAATAAAATAGATTGATCCATCATCACAAAGAACATTATAAATAATTTTTTCCTGGTTTACCATTATAGAAGTTTGGAATTCCATATCTGCCATTAAAAAAAGGACTGGACATGGTCCGATTTTTTTCCCCTCCACGCCACTTCATCAACATTCGCTAACGGTGGGAAACTGCGAAAAGTCACAAACTACCATCAGGCTAGAGTACCTTGCTGCAAAATGCATTTCTAGATGAATATAGTGCGTGCGTGCTGGTTTCGCAAATGATGCTTCCTTCGTACACAAACTTTGTGACACTTCGATTGACGCTAGGGAATCATTCTAGATTAATAATGATTAATGAACTACCATCAAGTCTACTTCTCAAATTTCGTGAAATGGTGCTTAGCTTTTATTCTACGTACTAATACTAATTATTAGTTTGTGAGAAATGAGATGACGATGAATCAACCCATTGCATTTCACAACCAGATAAAAAAGTGGCTGAAAAGATCGTAGTCTAACTCATTCCTTGAACCAAATACCCTATGTTTCAAGATAGGTGCAAGAACTAACAGTATATGGGTGCTATTTGTGCCCTTCAACGTTATTTCCATGTACAGTGACAATTCCTATACTAAACATAAATATATAAATTTAAAGAGCAATAAAAATAGAATGTGTCAATTCTGTTGCCCAGGAGACGGCTAGTTGACCTCAGATAGCCCAGGCTACGGAACCACACTTATGCAATTATTACAAGGCACAAAACTGAGAAACTAGTGCTCATCTCTTATCTCTTAGTTTGAAAACAGGAAAAAGGATGAGCAGAACAAAACTGCGGTTGACAAAATCAACTCCTCTTGAGTGGGGTCGGTCTTGGCATGGATTACTTATCCACATTCCTAGTATTATTTGCTCAACGATGAACCATCTATGCAGAGATTTATGGTGATTGGAATGGAGCCAATCCTGAACGGAGATGGCCCATCCAACATTTTTACAGACAAAGCGACAAATGAATATTGTAGCGATCATGGCCGATCACCAAAAGAGAACGAACTTATACAACCTTTTTTTCCCTCTAGGAGTATAGTTAGAGCTTTGTTAGGCTTTTGAAATGAGATGTCTTCACCCAAGCTCTAATCGCTGGTGGTACTATTTGAATCTGCACTAGCTTGGGGCTGCGATGAAGGTAGATAAGACCAGGCAATGGCTGTGGCACCAAGGGTGACTGCAAGCCCAACTGAACCCCAGAACCACTTCTGTCGCTTCTTACGCTCCTTGCGTTGTTGCCTTGACATCTCTGCAGATCACAAGAAAAAAATGCAAGCGTTAGTATGCTGGAAAATAAAAGTACACAGTACTAAAAAAAATATAATTGTATAATTATCATCTATTAAATGTTTCTCATACAGTTCGGACAACATTTTCCCATCAAGTGCAAGGCAACCAACACTAGTATGGTTAAACCAACCCTTGATAAATGACGATTGATACACGTAGATGTTAATAAGTGGATGGGTGTAGTGCGTACGTAGCCTTCCACTATGTTACACAAAGTCAATTAGCTTGATGTTAATTAAGAGAGTATAGGAGGAATACTGCCAAGACAACAAACATATTTCATGTTAGTTAGAACCTAAAAAACAGATATAATATCTTTTGCATAACCAACATAGAATGTCTAAGCTTTTTGCATCCAGTTCCCACAGATGTTGACCTCTCAAATAATTTATCAGACACCTATAGGCCTTGTTTGGTTCACATCAGATGTTGCGGTCTTAATTTAGTCTATTAAAAATAGACTAATTACAAAACTGATTTGTTAGCCAGAGGCTAATTCACGAGACGAATCTATTCTATTTCTATTAAGTCTAATTAGGTCATGATTTGACAATGTGGTGCTACAGTAAACATTTACTAATGATGAATTAATTTGGCTTAATAGATTCGTCTTGTTAATTATGGTATGGCGGTGTAATTAGTTCTAGAATTAGTCTACGAGAGCGGTAGGGCCTCGCTGGAGCTCCGCCGCTGTGGCCTCCTTCCCCTCTTCGCCCCCACTCCCACCGTCGCTGCCATGGCCATGCTCCCCCACTCCCACCGTCGCTGCCATGGCCATGCTCGCCAGCGAGCTGCCGTGAGGCCCCAGCCCTGACCAGGCCCGGCTGCCGCCGCCCCTAAACTGCCCCACCCGGACACCCCCGGCTTCCCTGCCTCCCCCAACCCCCTTCCTTCTAAGCCTGCCGGAGATGGAGACGAGGGAGAGAGCTTAGGTAAGGCGCGGACGCGGCGGGGCACAGGTGCGGTGAGGGTGGTGCCAGCGAGCTCGGGTCCGAACGGTGGGAGAGCTCACGGGGAAGAGAAACCGTATTCCCACGCTCCGTTCGGACGGAGCATCAGGTCTGAACGTTCAGACCCGATGATTTCCCGAGTACAACCTAGGACTTAGTGTAAGTCGAGTAGGAGGATTTTGTACCATTGATTTTGTTTAAGGGCTGCCCAACTACCTTAGAATCTTTATATGCCCCTCATAGGGGCATCACGGTTTCAAATAGTATTAATCAAGGTCATCTTCTGTACAAAAATTATGATTGAAATAAATATATCAAATTCCAATGGAGAAAATTTACCGATAGCTTCTTGGTTTCTTTGGGACATTTCCCTGTTTGCAGCTTCATAGTACTGGACCCTATCCGACAGCCTTGCAATCTCAAAGTTCTTTGCTGCAACCACAGTTTCCATCTCCGATTCAACTTCAGCACGAGCAAAACCCTGGGCAATAGCAGCAGCTACAAGTTGTGAAACAGTTATTTGCTGGCACAACTCAGCTCCAGGATCCAAGCTTGAATCATCAGTATCCTCATCTATACATGGAGATGGAAGTGATAAGGCAACATGTGATAAGTGATAACTCAGCTTCTTCCATTCCTTCTGCCAGAGCTCAAGTGCTTCTTCTGCTTGCTTCCTCCTCTCAATTTCCATCAACAGACTTAACCTCATTTCACGGAGGTCCTCATCCATGGCTCGTGAAGATCGAGTTCCACCATCACTTGATATTTCTGAGTTTTGACAAATAACAATAAAGTTAGCACAAAAGCACCATATCAACCACTAGTTCTGAATACATCAAGGCATCCAGAAATTCCACACTAAGACAGGCAATTTTCCCAGTAAAATAGAAAAGATCAGCAGAAACTATCTCCATGCAACATTTAATTAATGTATTGTAAACAGTTCCATCATTTGGGGTAAAAGACCTTAGCTCATGGCGATCAGTCACTACAATGCAATAGATGGTTGCAGGGTATCACATGGTTGAACAGAAGAAAGATTCAACCAAATAAAGATGACTGAGGCAAGCCAAAACAATGGCTCCCGTAAAAAATAAAACCCTAACTGGGCAAACAGGCACAACTGAGAGAGAATACACATACTCCACATTTCTAGTTCTAGCCTGAAACTAACTCATATCATGGAAAATCATATGTAGGGTGACTTTTGCATACCTTTTACAACATTAAAAATTACTGTGAGCATGATTGTTGCACATTAAAATTATCTGAAGGATTGGAGAAATTATCAATCTGCCAAAAGGGTAAACTCCTAAGATCAATTCTACTTTAGAAACACTACAACAAGACTTATAATATGATGAATCTTACATCTTAGCAGACCAATGACCAGGGTTTTTTCTCATAAACAGTCGGCACTTAGTTTTGTTTGTACCCATACCCTTTCAGAAGCTTTTTAATAGATATGGTATATGGTATTGCTATAGTGAATTAGAAATAGTCTGCAAAGAATATATGCAGGAAGCATCTTGCAAATAACATTAGACTCACTAGAATGCTTATTTTCAATGTCATGTTAACAGTCTAATACCATGGAAACCTGGAAGAGATACTACAGATAAAAAAAGAGAAAAAATAACTGACAAACAAAGTGTAACAAACTGATTGGTACCTTCAAATGCATCATAGAATTCAGCCCCCGGTGTGCCAACAGATGTCCCAAGAGGCGAACTGGGCTTCCACCACCGCTCTTGCATACCAGCATCATCAGCTTCAGTATTGCTAGCCACACTCATCGAATCCTGAAGTTCAAGGAAGGTGTCACTCTCATCATTTTTTGGTGCCCCGCCAATCAAAGGTCTTCCAACATTAACAGGCTTCACTAGGGCTTCAAGATTTCCATGCTGAAACTCAAACTCAGGCTGCTCCTGCTCATTTTTGGCTGCCACAGATCCCTTGCCCTTCAGTAGCATTTCATTTTTTCCATTGATGATGGGAGCCTCTTCCACATCACTGTCACCTTCAGCTTGACCATTCCCTGATTGCTGAAACGCAAACTCCGGCTCCTGCGCTGCAGTGGATTCACTCCCTTTGGGCAAAGCAGGCAGTATCACTGGGAGCTTCGACTGGCTACCCTCAATCCCAACATCATCCTGAGAGAAGGTCTTGGCCAGAGAGGCCCCCCGCCTCTTATGGTTGATGATGTACGGTGACCAGGTTCCGGGGAACGAGGAAGGTGAGTCAGGCAGGGTGGTGCTCTCAGGCGTGGCATAGAGTGATGCCGGCGACGTCTGCGTCCTAACAGGAGCCACCGGCACGGGTGTGGCCTTGTCCGGAGGCGAGGGCGGCGGCTTGGACGTTGCTTTCTGGACCTGCGCAGGCGACCCCGTGTGAAGGAGGGTATCCAGCACGTAGGGCGTGATGGCAGGCATGGGGATGCAGCTGCGTGAGGGGAATCAATGACGGCTTCACCTCCCTGGCACCAACGAGACCTGAATCAAAATCAAAATCGACATGAGAAATTCGACGTCAGAATAGATCACAATCCTGCTCGTAGTGGGGGAAAATATGCCGCGATTGGGTATTCCAATCCAAGATATTCGGAGGCATTTCCAGCGGACCACGTATCCTGCCTTTGGAAAAAGCCTCTGGCATGAGAATATGAGATGGTGATATGCACACAGCACACGAATCATTCCCAGAAGAAAAAAGAAAAAGAAAAAACGCTCAATATTCCTGGCAGCCGAACGAATTGAACCCTCCAAGCCCGGCTTCCCCCACCCCTTCGGCGCGAGATCCTTCTCCCGGCACCGACGTCGAAGGACGATGAGATTCGGTCGAGGTAGCAGCACTCACCTGACCTGACAGGGTCCGGGGTCCCGGAGGCGCGGCGCCTCCACCGAGAAGAGGGGAAACCCTAGCGGAGGCAGCTGCGCTCCACCTCCTCCTTGGCTCCTTCCCTGACCTCGAGGAAGTCAATACGGCGTTGGCCTTTCTCTGTGTTTCCTTTCCCACGGCCACAGCAGCGACGGTCGCGCGTTTGGATTCGAATTTATGGGGCCGGGCAGAATAGAAGGAAGCGGCGCGAGGACGAGGAGGGCGAGACGAGCCTCGCTGGCGCAGCCAACCGCGCAAGGCAACACAACGAGCTGTTGGGGGGCAGAGGAGAGGAGGGGAGGGAGGGGAAGAAGGGATTAGGGAAGGCGCGCGATTTTTGCTGCGGGATTTTTATTATCCGCTTTATTTATTTATCGGCGGCCTTTTTTATTACTGCGTCGTGGAGGAGGCAGGAGCCGAGGAGGGGAGAGTGGAGAACACGAAAGAAAAAGGCTTGTTTCACTTAATTTATAGAAAATATGTGCAATATTTATATCTCCAAATAATTTTGTTAAAAAACTAGATGTAAAGATCTTTCCGGTGATACTAATTACTTAGCATAAATATTAATATGTTTTAATATATAATTACCGGTAACTTTTCCTCGGAAAGCGAGAACGACACTTCTTTAGTGACGGAGGGAGTAAGTGTGGTGGGAGGGCCCGGTTGTCAGCAGCGGACTCCCTCCCCTGTTCTTGGAGGGAAAGAAAGGCGTGTGCCATGTGGGGCGACAGGACGAGGGTGACTGCCTGAACGGTGGCCGTGGCCCGTGGGCCACTGCCTCACTGTACCCGTACGAACTGTACCCGTATGGATTTGAGATTCGTGTTCAGTTGGCGCGGCTTCTGGATGGATGCGGGATGGACGCACACGGTCGGGGCTGGGTCCGGTGGTCTGTGGCCCGTGGGCAGCAACAGGCGCAGGGGGGTTGTTGGGGTGTTCGGTTCGGCTCGCGCCCCGCGTGGGCGCTGCCAGAGGGGGGCCCGGGTTCGATCGGTTGACCTGTGACGCGCGCGCTTGCGCACGCGGGGGTCGTGTGCGGCAGGGCTCGTGGATGCTTCTGCTCTTTCCGGAACGTGGACCCGTCGTCGTCGTGCGCCCCTCCAGTCGGTGTTTTCTGCTGGTCGATGATGGATGATGATGCAACCGATGACGCGATCGGCAAATTTCAACGCAAAGGAATCGGTCAGCCACCAGACGAAACTCTTGCAACACAAGTTATACAAGTCCTCATGGCGTAACGGGAGAGGGACTCTTGGTCTTCCGGATAAACAAAGAGGAAATGCAAGAAGGTTCGAAAGTCGACCATAAAATAAAAGTACAGTAACACGGCCTTTGTTTCGTGATATCCGCCATGGGAAGGAGACAAGAGTCCACCACGGTCTTTTTTTTTTTTGACAAGAATCACCAGGACCACCACGGTCTTGGAGCTTACCGCCCCTCCACCTAAAAACTTACCACGCGGAGCATCTCCGAGTAAATCATCATCATTATTTACAAAGCCAATAGAAATTGCTATTTATACCTTGTGTGTGCTTTGAGAGCCGGCCTCGTCCTCTATTTTTAAAATGAATAACAAAAAGTTCAAAGTTATTAAAGAGTGTTTTTCATTAAAATCTGTATTCCTATCACTACCGGAAACGGGCTCTTTGCCGAGTGTCCGGCTCTTTGCCGAGAGCTAAAACACGGGCACTCGGCAAAGGGCTCTTTGCCGAGAGCCAGCCCTCGGCACCATAAGAAACTCGGCGACGATTCCTACGCCGAGGGTCCGACTCTCGGCTAAGCCAGGCTCTCGGCAAAGGGACCCTATGCCGAGAGCCGAACCCTCGGCGTAGAATAGTCATCAGCAAACGGCACCCTCGCGAACGGCTCCCCGTGCGCCGTTACATTTGCCGAGAGCCCTCTGTTAGGCTCTCGGCACAGGGTTGAATTTTTTTTTTTGGTAAATTCTATGCCGAGAGCCCTGGCCCTGGCTCTCGGCATAGGTTCCCTTTGCCGAGGGCTTTAGGAAGCTCTCGGCAAAGCATATTATTTTTTTTTGTTTTTTGGCTCCCAATTTTTCCTGTGGCCTTGCTACAGTACTACAAGCCAAGATTTCAAATTTGAAGTGTTTTCCACAAATCTTGCTATATTTCGCGCATTTTTTTTAATTTGATGATTTTTTCCGCGGGACGCACGTTTGAACTGCAGGTGCATGAAATAATGAAACTCAGCGATTCGAAAAATGGTATTCATTCTTCAGAGGGTATTTCGACACCGTATCCAGGGACAGGTGCGGAGACTCGACCGTCTCGTGCACGAGAAACGGCGACCAAGTTGCGTGATATTGGATTTAAAATTATTAAAAATACAAACGAAGTTAGAAAATCATGAAAATGGACGAGTGACCTTGACATCGCATGTAGAGGCTATGAAAAAAATTTAGGAATGTTTGGAGCAAGTGGTGACGCAAGATGGTTGAAACCCTGAGATCATCGCATATCATCACAGGTGACATCTTGCGGAGATCTCAGGGTTTTAACCATCTTGCGTCACCACTTGCTCCAAACATTCCTAAATTTTTTTCATAGCCTCTACATGCGATGTCAAGGTCACTCGTCCATTTTCATGATTTTCTAACTTCGTTTGTATTTTTAATAATTTTAAATCCAATATCACGCAACTTGGTCGCCGTTTCTCGTGCACGAGACGGTCGAGTCTCCGCACCTGTCCCTGGATACGGTGTCGAAATACCCTCTGAAGAATGAATACCATTTTTCGAATCGCTGAGTTTCATTATTTCATGCACCTGCAGTTCAAACGTGCGTCCCGCGGAAAAAATCATCAAATTAAAAAAAATGCGCGAAATATAGCAAGATTTGTGGAAAACACTTCAAATTTGAAATCTTGGCTTGTAGTACTGTAGCAAGGCCACAGGAAAAATTGGGAGCCAAAAAACAAAAAAAAATAATATGCTTTGCCGAGAGCTTCCTAAAGCCCTCGGCAAAGGGAACCTATGCCGAGAGCCAGGGCCAGGGCTCTCGGCAAATCATATTGTAAAAAAAATAAAAAACAAAATCCTTTGCCGAGAGCCGGATCATTGGGCTCTCGGCAAAGGGCCGGTATATGCCGAGAGCCGGATCGCGGGCTCTCGGCAAAGCAGGCAAATGAAAAAAAAAATAAAAAACGGTCGCGCCACCCGAACGCACACGCACAACACACGCACACGCACGCCCGGAACCGCCCTGCCGCCCTCCGCCGCGCCCCGCCCGCCCTCTGCCCGCCTCCGCCGCCGCCGCCCCTGCCGCCCTCTGCCAGTCCCCGTCGGCTCACTCGGCCGCCGCCCGGGCGCCTGCCTACGCATCTCCGACCTCGCCGCAACGCCGACGCGCCCACGCACTCCTCCGGCCCCCGCGCCCCGCAGCCCCCTCCTGCCTCGCCCCCCTCAGCCCCGCGACCCCAGCCGCGCCGCCGCCCCCGCCCGCGCGCGCCGGCGCCCCCGCCCGGCCACGCCCCCGCCCCCGCAGCGGCGCCGCCCGGCCACGCCCCCGCCCCCGCCCGAGCGCGCCCCGGCCCCTGGCCGGCCCCCGCCCGGCCACGCCACGGCCGCGCAGCCGGCCTCGCGCCGCCGCTCCGCCGCCCGCCTGGCCGGTTGGAGAGGAGGCCGAGAGGGGGAGTAGGGGGGAGTAGGTGGAGGAGAAGGAGAGTAGGAGGTGGAAGAAGAGGGGAGGAGGAGCTCGCCCCGGCCGTCCAAGATCCGGTGGAGGGAGGAGGAGCTTGCCCCGGACCAGTCCTGCGCCCACCTCGCGTCGTCCCCACAGCCGTCACCGACCGCTCACCGGCAAAGGTATACCCTTCCCTTCCCTTCGCAGTTGACGGGATACTTTAGAAATTCTAATTCAGTATTTCCCTCACTATGTGTATGGCCGGATGGTTGTAAGCAGTCATCAGATGATATGCTAGGCTTTAATTTGGTTCTTTGTGGTTCATGTATGCGGCGATCAAGTATTATTTAGTAGTAGTGGGGTGCTTGTTAATGTATGTTGATGTCGGCTATCGTGCCTTGACATATATGTGGATGTCGGCCATCGTGCCGTTGTTTCTTGCAGGTTTCGAAACCTCACCGTACAGGGGAGGTTCTGCCGAAATTTCTAATGGATACTATATTTTTTGTCTTTTCTGTAGGAGGAGGACCTGTCGGGGCCAAGCCGGAGATCCTCGGCGACCTCGATCGTCTTCGTCGTCGTCGCGGGTCTGCCTGCACCGCTTCGCCTCGCCACTGCACCGACTCGCCACTGCGCCGCTAGCCTGACTCCACCGGCACCCTAGGTATAAATAACGTCTCTTCCCAGAAAAGGGTCTTAGGTCATTGAACCCAGTTAGGCGTCTCCCGTCCGAAAGAGATACGGCTAGAGGTATGCAGGTCTCTGCATATCGATAACCGTATCTGTTTCGGATTGTCCACGTTACTTGGACAGCCCGCAGATGCGTCGATGAGGCTAGTTCCCATGGTCTGCCCTGATTCGAGATGGAGTTTCGGCATCACCTCCCTGTTGTTCTCCGGATACACACTCTCCCTACAGGGACGTGTATCGGGAGAACATCGGGGAGGTGCTGCCGAAATTCTGTCTCGGCTCGGGGCAGACAATGGGAACTGGCCTCATGTACGTATCCGCGGGTGGGATTAGGACCTATCCTCACCTATTAGATGATAGTAGGATGGAAGTACTCGGAGGTAGATATGTAAGTACTCGGATGCATGACAGTAGGATGGATGACCGTCAGTGGATGTACTCGGGCCGTAGAAGCAGAAGTGATTTCACCGATGAATGGTTGCGCAAGACAGATGCTTTCGTGAACAATGCATTTGGCGCCGCTCGGCGAGGAGAGATCAAAGTGTTGTGCCCATGCAGCAGATGTGGGAACCGGAGAAGGCAAGACAAGGAGAACATGGCTAAACATCTTGTGAACAATGGATTCACGCCGGACTACACCCGGTGGATCTACCATGGTGAAGCACATCGTTTGAGAGCGGAGGCAGTGCGACCACGTCTGGAGGACTTTGATGCTGATGCGGGGGTAGCAGACATGTTAGATGACTTCCAAGAAGCACAGTACGCTGAAGGACGTACGGAGGAGGAGATGGAGAAGACCGCAAAGGCGTTTTACGAGATGATGTCTTCGGCACAGAAACCCCTTCACGATCGGACAACGGTTTCTCAACTGGATGCCATTGGCCGTGTGATGGGGTTCAAGTCCCAGTTCAACCTGAGTCGAGATGCGTTCGATGGTATGTTGGCCCTATTTGGTAGCATGCTTCCGGACGGCCACATATTGCCAAAGAGCCTGTACGAGTCACAGAAACTGCTTCGTGCACTGAAGATGCCGTATGAGCAGATACATGCTTGTCCAAATGGGTGCGTCCTCTTCAGGAAAGATCTCACGGATGCAGGTTACTGTCCGAAGTGTAAAGCGTCGAGATACATGGAGGTAGACGATGGTGAAGGCCCGAAGAGGCAGCTTTCTATCCCCATGAAAGTCCTGCGTTACCTGCCGTTCACACCGAGGATCCAACGTCTCTACATGACCGAGGAATCCGCGAAACAGATGACATGGCACAAACAGGGTACCCGATACAATCCTGAGAAGTTGGTACATCCCGCCGATGGTGAAGCATGGGCCCACTTCGACCGCATCCATCATGACAAAGCTAGAGAGGCTCGTAATGTTCGTGTTGCGTTTGCAACCGACGGTTTCAATCCCTATGGACTCATGGCTGTCCCGTACACGTGTTGGCCCGTCTTCGTTATCCCCCTCAATCTCCCCCCCGGCGTCCTATTTCAACGTCATACTGTCTTCTTGTCGTTGATAATTCCTGGACACCCGGGGAATAACATGGGTGTGTACATGGAGCCTCTGATTGATGAATTGGAAACTGCTTGGAATGAAGGGGTATTGACATACGACCGAGCTTCAAGGTCTAACTTCACAATGCACATCTGGTACCAGTACTCACTGCATGACTACCTGGCATATGGGATATTCTGTGCCTGGTGTGTCCATGGCAAGTTCTCATGCCCGGTTTGTAAGACAGCTACGAGATTTATCTGGTTGAAGAAGGGTGGCAAGTATTCGGCGTTCGACCAACATCGACAATTCCTACCTCTTGACCATCCTTTTAGACGGGACACCAAGAACTTTACCAAAGGTGTCGTGGTGAGAGATCCTCCACCTCGGTTGCTGACCGGTGCCGAGGTTCATGCTCAGATAGATGCTCTCCAGTTCAACGAAACAGACGGTCGTTTTGCGGGGTATGGTCAGGAGCATATGTGGACTCATAAGTCAGGCTTGGAAAGACTCCCTTATTATGACGATCTTCTTCTGCCACATAACATTGATGTAATGCACACTGAAAAGAACATCGCTGAGTCGCTTTGGGGAACACTCATGGACACTGAAAAGTCTAAGGACAACCCTAAGGCTAGACTAGACATGGCACTGTTGTGCGATAGACCAAAGCAAGAGATGCTGCCTCCTCAGCCCGGCAGGAGATGGACACGGCCCAAGGTCGATTTCGTCTTGGGCAGGCCACAAAGGAAAGAAATACTTCAGTGGATTCAGACATTGACATTCCCTGATGGATATGCAGCGAATCTAACGAGAGGAGTCAACTTATCTACTCTGCGAGTCCTAGGGATGAAGAGTCATGACTTCCACGTATGGATCGAACGGCTTCTTCCGGCAATGGTTCGAGGCTATCTTCCTGAGCCTATGTGGGTTGTCCTGGCAGAGTTGAGCTATTTCTTCCGCCAGCTATGTGCCAAGGAGATATCTCGGTCCGTCGTTGATGACTTGGAGAAAGCTGCACCTGTGTTGCTCTGTAAGCTGGAGAAGATCTTTCCACCAGGCTTCTTCACTCCGATGCTTCATTTGATCGTACACCTCCCAAATGAGGTTCGAATGGGAGGGCCTGTGCAATGGCGTTGGTGCTTTCCAGTCGAGAGAAATATGAAGACTCTTCGCAAGAAATGTAGAAACAAAGCCAAAATTGAGGCTTCCATTGCAGAGGCATCCATTCTGGAGGAGGTGTCCAACTTCACTGAAGAATACTACTCTGAGAACCTTCCTAGCGTGCATAATCCACCCCCTCGTTACAATGCTGGAGAAAATGAATCGACTCTTAGCCTTTTTCGAGGACAACTCGGCACGGCAAGTGGATCCACAGTTAAGCAGTTGAACTATGAAGAGTGGCGAAAGATCATGCTATACGTGCTTACCAACCTTGATGAGCTGGATCCGTACATGGGGTAAGTTGTTATCTATCTTCATCCAATTCGTCGTCACTTTCCAACACCATTCTTTTTGCTTAGTACAGTGAATTTCTTCATTTGTTCTCGAATGGACCAAGGCCTCTTTCTGATGCGGCAGCTGAAACCCTAATTGCAAATGGTGTGGGGCAAGGGAGGCCTGATTTCATTTCTTGGTTTCGACAGAAGGTACTGTCCAACAGTAGGTCGTACTTAGTCTAACGTTCCAACTTGCTCTTATGTTCTGACCGTATAACGATATATCTTGCGCCACCTTGCAGGCTCAAACCGATGCGTCTATGAGTCAAGAGCTGAGACAGGTTGCAAAAGGCTTTCACCGTAGGGTCAAGTCATTTAACGGTTATGACGTGAATGGATTTCGCTTCCACACATCAAGCTACGAGCAGAGTCGGCCCAATCGAAAAACCACAAATAGCGGAGTTTGTACTTCAGGCAATGACAACCGTGACTACTATGGAACAATTGAAGAAATATACGAACTTTCATTTCATGGTGAAAAGCCTTTGAATCCTGTCATGTTCAAATGCCATTGGTTTGATCCTGGAAGAACGAGGCTGACACCTAATCTTGGGCTAGCCGAAATTCGACAGGATTCTGTCTATCCAGGCTCCGATGTGTATATTGTGGCTCAACAGGCCACGCAGGTTTATTACACGCCATACGCGTGCAAAATCAAAGAGCATCTCTTGGGTTGGTATATTGTGCACAAGATATCACCACATGGTAAACTACCTCTCCCCAATGATGAGGATTATAACTTTAACACAAACACATATGACGGTGAGTTCTTTCAAGAATCTGGGTTGCAAGGGACGTTCACGATAGACTTAACCGAAGCGATGGAAATGAAAGTAGAGAATGATGACGAGGACGCTGGGGATGAGGTGGTAAATGAGAAGGACATAGAAATGCTAGAACGATTCCGTTTAGGCCAAGCAAATGAAGACGATGCCCTCGGCATAGCCTACGCCGAGCGTCGGACGGCCTTTGCCGAGTGCTACAGGCACTCGGCAAAGCCACCGTTTCCAGTAGTGTATTAATATGGAACAATATAACTATATTTTAGAGTTGCTCTTAGGAGTGTATATATGGTCAAAAATGGGTCATGGTCATTAATTTTTCATTGAGTAAATTTCACCTGTAATACAAAAGGTAGGCTAGTGGATACAAATTAGTCCAACTCAATTTATTTAGTAGAAGACCTATGCTAATTGGTGCGTGTACGGTTCATATACAACTATGGTATATTTTCCCATGGGAGACCATGCCGAGTCAAATCGGTGGGAGCCCATAGGTTGGTTATCCGGTTCTTGTCCAGTCAAACTCTCTATATGCAAGTTTCAAGTATTTGGTTACCCACATCGAGGTCTGAACTTGGCTCTCTCAATGCAAAAGACAGCTTATAGAGCCTGGCTATTCAGATACGAATTTTATTTATGTTTCTGATGAGCTAGACTTGCATGATGTAGCACATGGATCTGTTAACGAGACTATTAACATGTATTGAGTAATATTGGTGTATTTTAAAATAGATTAAGATAGTAAATGTAAATTTTAAACTATTAGAGTGCAGTTGCACAAGTTAAATGCTATCTTTTTGTTTGTAAGCTAGACTTGCATGATGTAGCACATGGATCCATTGCTTTTTATTTTTATTTATGCGATACGACTTCATACAAACAACAAAATGCTATCTTTTTTTTAGCCACACACTATACATATAGAGCAAACCAAACACGCCAAATATGAAGCTGAGTCACCTTAGCTCTTTTGTTTTATTACAGCCGCTCTGTCTGTGACGATGACAACGAGATGTGGTCTAAAATTACTCCACTACCTCCCTCAACACTACATGTGTTAGATTTCTGCTATCGCCACCATCGTTGCTCGTCTGCTTAGGACCTGTTTGGGTTCTCTCTTCAAAACTTTAGAGCTAAAGCTCCAAACAGGTGGTCTAGAGTTAGTTCTAAACTTTAGCCCACCTTGAATTAGAGTTTTAAACCTTAAAAGTAATCTATAGTGCTCTAAAAAATAGAGCTCTAAAATCTAGAGATGTGAATCCAAGCGGACCCTTTGTTGCTGCTACTATCCTCTTGCCCTTTCTTTCCTTGTGTAGTTATGGTGTTGTGTCTGTGTCGATTCGGTTAAATTGGATGCACACACATGTTGTTATAAGGAGTCTTTGGTTTGACTTGTATCTACAATTAGTTGAAATTTGCGTTGACAGGCTTCATAATTTGCATGCATGTTGATTTACTTTCAAAAGATGATGATGTTAATTATTAGTTACTCTTTTAATCCTAAACTATAAGTTATTATAATTTTATTAGAGAGAAAGAATCTCAAATTTGACTAAAGTTATATATTTTATTATAAAAAAATTGTACTGAAGAAAATTGGAAATTTTGGGGGTTTTACCTTTTAATTTTGTATACACACGTGTGAATGCTAGGCATATAGAACCTGTTTGGTATTGATAGTTGTTAAAACTTTCAAGGATCGGACAACGTATCCCGCGCATCCATTTTTGGTTGTCTGGACCAGGATGTGTCGCATGGCAGGCAATTTGTCTACTACTCCCTCCGTCCCAAAAATATTGGTCGTTTTCGGTTTCCGTGCCACAAGTTTGACTCGATTTATAAAAAATACATGTAATATTTATATCTTTAAATAATTTTGTTAAAAAACTAGATTCAAAGATCTTTTCGATGATACTAATTATGATACTAATCGATAATATTTATTATTTATAAAAATTACCGGCATTTGTTTCTCGGTAAGCGAAAGCGACAAATATTTTGGGACGGAGGGAGTAGACATCTAATCGAACAGGCCCATACTACATGTGATGTGGATGATTGTTAATATCTACTCCCTCCGTCCCTAAATAAATGTCATCATTGACGTGTGTGTCACAGGTTTGACTCGATTTGTAGCAAATGTGTTGTAACACCACAGGTGTTCGCCGTCCGTTAAGCAGTCAGTTGAGCATGGGTCTCGTATACCAAGTGACGATGAAGAACTAAATTCAGGTTTAGTCAGTGATGACAGAAGTGACTGGATCAATCTCAGAGGCAGAACCTCAGTTTGATTCATTCGGGAATTTATTTAACAGAGCCAGTTAATAACAACTGCTAATTTATGAATATTCAGGATTTATGCTAAACATGGATTTTTCATATGACCCACCTCCATTCCTGTCTATAGTAACCGGTGAAAAAGTTTCATGGAGTTTGGAATCAAAAAGTCACATGAAATAACGAGTTGTAGCTTTGCCAGTACTGACTGATTAACGGAAGAAAATCATCTGTGTTCAATCAGATGTTGCAGTTATGCCCAATAAAATATATATGAACTCACGGACAAAAGTTATGAAAGTTCCGTGTTGAGCAAATGGCCAGAAAATATTCCGACCGACGAGAAACTCTAATCCGGACCCTACCGGGCGACTGCTTTGACCGGCGTTGAACGCTATTTTCGGATGTTCGCATGTCGACGCGCCTTAAACAAAAGTTGTAGTACAGATCGAGAGGAACAAATTTCGTTTTATGGCTGAGACCTGGATCGGTGCCGAAAATAGTGAAAACGAGCTCGCAAGATAGAGTACAACTCAGTTTTCAGGTTCCGGAAATTGGTTAAGTCAGTACTGCAAAATTGGAATTTCGGTCGCCGCAAAGCTGCCGTCGACGATCGTTACCGGGCAAACCATTGAGAATTTGACCAAGTGCGTTAAACGAAAGTCGGAGTACTCGGCGAGACGACGACAACAAAATTAGTTTCGTCGAAATCGGAGTCCGTTTGAGCAGTGTTCGCAAATTTGGAATTTGACCGAAAATTTCCGGAAACTTGCCAATTTGGGAAAGAAATTTTGGGGAAAAATTGCCGAGCTCTTCACACGAGGCCGTGCCTCCCCACGGCGCGCCCCCTGCCTCCCCTCCGTCAAAAGGGCCGAAGTCCTTTCCCTGCCTTCGGTCCTCCCCACTCGGTCTCTCTCCCTGCCTCCATCCTCTCGCCCTTCTCTTCTGCCTTCAGCCATCGAAATCCAGAGCAGCAGCCATGGCTGGCAGCAAGCAGCAACCTTGTTGCCCTCCTCCCTCCATGGCGCCCCTACTCTCCTCCCCTTCCTTGATGAGGGCAGCAACTGGTTCTCCCTCCTCTGCCTCTCCTCCCTTTCCTGCGCCATGGCTAGAAGCCACGGCTTCCTGCCACGCGGCTCTGGTAGAGCCGGCGCCGCCAGCAGCAGGCGAGCAGCAGCAGCGCCAAAGGCAGCGAGCAGCAGCAGGCCGGCCAGCCCCTGGCCAGCAGCAGGGCGCCCAAGCCAAGCCCCAAACCCTAGCCCAAGCCCCGGCCGTCTCCATCGCCGAGCTCGGCCTCCGTCGCCGTTCTCCGTCGATTTCCCGTGAAGAAGAAGTGAAAGGGTATAGATTAGAAGCTGAAACTCTTTTTCGGATTTTTGTGTTAAGTTGCATGACTCAATATGTTTACTAATTAGTCCTTAATTGATTTCTGCAGATCCAGGGGTCTCGGATGTGAAATCAGTTTTTATTCACGTTTTTCATTAATTGGCAAATCTGTTGGAAACTTGTAAAATGCATAGTAAATAGTAGGAATGTCGAAAAATTACGAATGAGGACTTTTTGGAATCCCTGTGAAAAGCTCTGTCCAGTGAATGTATAAAATGATGTGTGTTAGTGCAAAGTTTCTGCGGTGATGTTTGATTTATGTTAAATAGGCTTAAATAGGGAGAAGATGATATCTGCTGTTATGTTGCTTGAAATGATGTGAAATTTTTATGGTAGGCTTGTCATGTGATGTGTGTGATGTGATAAAAATTGCAGAATATTTGGTACATGTATGAATTAGTTATGCATTTATCTTGTTGTCAGCTTATTAAAGGGATTAAAATGAGTTGTGGCAAATGTTTGCGTGTAAAAATAGAAAAGGTGGTTCCACTGCCTTCCTATGATGTTTTAGTAGCTTGGATAATTTTATTGTGGCCAAGTGTTATGCAAAGCATAGAGTTTTAGATTTATCTTCTCTCTATGTTTCATTTCGGCATGTTCTGGACAGTTTATAGGGCTTAAATAGTTACCCCTTGTAAATGATGTTTTCTGTGAAACTTCTCTATAGCAAAGTCGTAGATAACGTACATATCTAGCTTGCGTTAAAGTTTCATGATTTTTGGTCAAATGGATTATGAGTTATGGCTGTTTGAAGTTCAGTTCAGAGATAGGTGCTTTCTGGAGCCTTTGGACCAGATTGAGGAATACATTAGTTTGACCATGTTAACTTATAAATCATGCTGAGATGTTTAAAGATTAATTGAATTAAATTTCATGAGCTTTCCAAAATGTCTTGTTGTGTGTCATTTAGAGTTGTGTAGCTCTAGTTGTGATTTAATTACCTAGCTGCTATATGTATGTCCAGTTTTGCTGAAATGGCTGCATGTATAGTTTCTGTGGTGGTAATTAGTTCGTGATTATAATCATGTTTTCTGTAGGTGTGGTCTACACAAAAGTTGTAGATAACTTCCTTATCTTGCTTGTCATGAAATTTCATGATTTTAGGCCAAGTGGTTTAGGAGTTATAAATTTTAGAAGTTTGCTGTCAGGTTTCCATTGCTTTCTGTGCAGATCTGAAACAGTGGACTGTTTGGCTATTTTATCTTGTGAATCATATGTTTATGTTAATAGATGAGTTGTAGTGATTTTCATAAGCTTTCTAAATTGTCTTAGATCATATTTGTCGGAGTTCTATAACTTGAGTTATAGCTGTTTTAGTACAGATAGCTAAATCTGTCCAAGTCTGGACAGAGATGCCTATTTGTGTTAATTAGACCTTGTTAACTTGTGAATCATCTTAAGATGATTATAGATGATTTGTAGACAACTTAATAACCTTTCTAAAAAGTCTAGGGGCAAGTTCCCAGGTATTATAGATCTTTAGTTATGATTGTCCTAAGTTAGTGTTGTTGATGTGTGGCTAGTTCTACCCAAGTGTGGACAGAGCTGCACTAATCAGATTGTTTGACCTTGTTAATGATTGATTCACCTTGATATAACAATAAGAAAGATTTAGATAATATTGTAAGCTTTCTAGAATGTCTAATTTCATGCTCATGTGATGTTTGTATCTTGAGTTATGCTTCTCTGAAGCTCTGTCTGTCCTGCTGTCCAACAGCTGGACAGAGCTGCATTGTTATCTGTTTTTGAGTTAGATAACCTCTGAATTAGCTCTTGTGGTAAATAACAAAGTTGTAGACAATTTCGTTAGCTTTCCATAAAGTCTTAGTTTGCCCTGTTTGGATATTTGTAGCTTGAGTTATGTTTAAATTAGTGGACTGTTGTCTGCTGTCCAGATTTGTAATGTGCTTTGGTACGAAGTAATTAAGTTAAGTTATCCCGATTGCTTATATAAAACTATGATGGATGCTTGTTATTAGTTCTTGTGCTCAGTGCTTGCTAGTAGTTACTTGTGCTATGTGATCAATGTATTACTTCATGAGCATTCATACATATGCATTGTGCATCGCATATCTAGGTTCGCTAGATGGAAGAACGTCAAGTGACGGACGTGATGATGAGACTAAACACGAAGATGGTGTTGGGTGGCCATACTGAAGAAGGTGTTGGCGAACTCCGCAAGTTCCTGGAGCAGCGATGATCCCGAAGTGGTGCCATCTAACACTAGCTTAAGTGTTGTTTCCCAGGCAAGCCCCGGAGCATTTTCTCCTACGGTTTGCAAATTACCGTTTACAAGTTAACCTGATATGCTTGTTGCATTAGGTTATAGGAGTTGCGTGATACCGTTGCTGCATTGATTAATCATCCTTGTCCACCTGCAAATACTATCTTGTTATCCCTGATAAGTCTAGGCTCGTTTATGCTTAGCCCTGCTTAGACCGGTAAAAGTCGGGTGATTTCCTGTCTCCCGTATTTAGGTGGATACTAAACATGTTTAGCCTCGTGCTATCGTGGAATATAACCATGTGATAATTAATTTGAGACCGGGCGGGATGTAGGAGCAGCAGGACATGGGTTCTGTGTGCTAGTAGTCTCCCGTCTGTGTCGATTAGGAACCGACGAAGGCACACCTCAGTCATTTTGAACGCGTCAATCACTTAACGGAGCAGGTGCGGGTACCTCCCGTGAAGCCGAGTAAGGTGTTTCGAGCCGGTGATGGAGACGTTGACGCCTAACACCCAGGGCCTTACATGTATCGTGGGCAACTATTCTGATCGACCTGGCATGGTCCGAGGGCAGGCAGGGCCTGATCGACCTGGCATGACCGTGGGCAGTTAATAGCTTGAGCGACCTGGCATTGAGATAACCCTCGGTGTAGAAGGGTCCATGGCCGTCCCGCAATTTGGGTTCTCGAACCTCCTGAATTGGTTGCCAACGGCCACCTGGCAGGGTGTGACGGGCGAGTGTGCGACATTTTATCCCCAGCTGGTAGGAATCGATTATAATCGCCATCGCTCCTGGTTAGTGAGTAACTTGACTGAGCATGTGTTACCGTAGTAACTTATGGAACTAAAGATGGTTATGGTACTGAATCTGAAAGGCTATTGATGAAATAGTCACTCTTGCTTGATGAATTAGCCAAGTGATTGCTCTAGATCAGGTGCAAATCTAGTTAATCAGGTTGATTACATAAAATTGACTGCTAATACTCTAATGATGATTATTTAATAATAAAATGCTTTTATGCAAAAATGTAAGTATGGCCAACCCCAGATACAGCCTTGCATACTCCTTGGTGTCACTTTATTTCTGGTTTATGACGGGTAAGTCTAGCTGAGTACATTCGAGTACTCAGGGTTTATCCCACCGTGTTGCAGGTGAAGGTTAGGCCTGCCGAAAGGTGTTGGCCAGTGCCGGTGGGCTCGGCAGTTCCATACTTTTTCTCTTATGCTGTTGTTGGAGGATGTCACTCAAGCTAGCAAAGTATTTCAACTTATGTTATGGTATTTATTTCAAAGCTATGTTGTTCTTCTAAATTAAGTGGAACTCAACTTGTATCATTATTTGTGAACTCTGTTGTAATATTATTTCCGCTGCAAAGCTCCGTGGACATGATTTGTATTTGCTTGACCATGCGATCTTGGTTGAGATGTTGGAAATGTTTGAAATCCTTCGAGATTTCCGGACTACCGGGTTTATATGGGCTCAAGTGTGCTAATTCAGCTGCTTCGGCGGAGGTTTTCGCACTTGTGCTCTTATAAATTGGTCGGTTCTGTTACATGTGTACAAGATTTGTATCTATAAATAAATCTATTTAAAAACTAGATTCAAAGATCTTTCCAATAATATTAATTATGTATGATAAATATTAATTTTTTTAATATATATTTAGTCAAAGATATTTCTTGGGAAGCAAAAAAAAGACAATTAAATAAGAGTGAGGGAGCATACACTTGGAGCTAGAATAAGGTATATTCCTTTATAACAATATCTTAAGCCTTTCTATGATGGAATTTTTTTATATGCGCTTAGAGAGTCTTAGGCTCTGTTCGACAAGACTTATTGCGCCTACAGCTGATTTGTAGGGCTGATTTGTTGTGAGAAAAAAAAATATTATTCCATATATCAAGCAAACAGAGCCTTAGAAGTTAGAACCATATATATGTATGAAGTGGTGCAGTTAGGATTTAGAGTAAGAGGGTGTTTGGTTCCTTTAGTCTCTAAACTAAAGTTTAGTCTTATTTAATTCAGTCACATTTTAGTCACTATGTTTGGTACTTAGGGACTAAAGGTAACTAAAGTTTAGTCACTGAAGTTTATTAATCCCAAAACAAATAGGGTCTAAGGCTGGCCCATCTAAAGTATAATAATAAGTCAAAGTCAATATTCTACGTATAGCCAACCTTCGTGTTTTGAGAATTATGTCTATAATTGTTTTAATATTTGATATAATTTCTAGAGTGGTTTATGACCTAACAATTCATCTAACTTGTCTTGGTAATAAAGATACCTTTGGATTCAGCAAGACTTGTACTCGACTATATTAGATGTTTGGTTTGAAAAATGAGTTAAGAAGTGTTTGGTTTTATTATTATCGTGGCTAGCCAAAACGTTCGCGCTAGCCAAATTTTGGCAATCAAGTGTCTTAAATTTGACTGCACATGGGCCATAAAATCAACTGCACTTTGGTCTTGCAAGCTCAGCATAGCTAAAATATGAGCTCAATCCAAATATTGTTGTTCCCTCACCAAATTTGTTGGTCTGATAGCCATCGGCTAACATTCAACCCATTAGTCCATCAACATGTTACTCTTAAACTCTTAGGTTTATAGAGTAGAATAGACTGATCCATTGTCATCTTATCCCTCAAAGGAAGGCATATCAGCTTGCCCACAATCCAAGTTAGCTAGTAGTCTCGGCATCCATATTAATCAATTTTGATAGAGGTTCCGCTCGCGGAAGACAAAATAGTTGCTCGCTCTGACAAAGGGTTGAAACAATTACACAGATCACACGTTAGGGTACGTCGGGATAAAACAAAACATACAATGGTACAAAAAAGAAATATGCTAAAATTGCAACGAAAACTGTATACCTGGCAAGCCTATGATATGACTATGATGCAACAAGAGTTGTTTATATAAGATTTTGGTAGCTCCAAAACTGATATATCTATGTGGCTTGTCACTCTATTCTGAGGCTTATGATTTTTAACCTGCCGATGTGGTTGTTCTAATTAGTATTAGTGTAAGTATGTAATTTGATAAATAAAATTATAATACATCACTACATCTAATAGAATGGTTTAATTCCTCAAATGCCGGTTTGGTTGTCCTAATTAGTATTAGTACAAGTATGTGATTTGATAAATAAAATTATAATACATCACTACATCTAATAGAGTGGTTTAATTTCTCAAATGCCTGTGTGGTTGTCCTAAATAGTATTAGCACAAGTATATAATTTGATAAATAAAATTATAATACATCACTACATCTTATAGAATGGTCTAATTTCTCAAATTTGTACAGAATCAACTGTTTAATCGCTTGATGATATAGTTGTAGTGCGTGGGTCTGAATTATTCTGATGGAACAGTGACGCAAGAGGCAATCGATCAACCAAGAATCGTGATCGTCTGTTGGGCTAGTGTACTGTCACTGTGCCCGTCAACACCTCGCGTAACCCTAGACTGACCTGATTCCGCCCCCTAGCAACAAATCCGTACCCCGAGTCCGGCGACGGCAGTATCCGAGCTCTCGCACTCGCACTCGCGCTCGCGCACACATCCGCGCCTCACAGCCACCGCACCCCAATCACACGCGCGCCACCCGCGATGACGCCGGCGGCGGCGATCTCCGGCTCCAGTAGCCACCTCGTCGTCTCCTCCCCCCGCTTCAGGCAGCCGGTCACGCTCCCTCCGCGCACCGCTCGCCCAATCGCCGCCGCCGCCTCCGCCTCGCCCGTGGCCCGCCGCGGGGTCGCGGTCGCCGCCGTGTCCAGCCCCGCTGTGTCCGCCGCCGCCGGGAAGGATGGTTAGTTATTCTAACGCCGCATTGAGGCACTCTGTTTCGTTGCTAGGTTGGGGCTTGCTGGTATTGACTATCGAGGGTTCTGCTGAGGGGGTATGTCTATTGGTCTGTGCTCTCGGTGTGGTTTTGGGATTCGATGATGGATTAGAAGTAACAATGCTGTGAGAATGTGAGATGCGATAAACTAAGCTGAGCTGCGCTGGTTGGTTGATTTCGTTGATTTGGGACAGTTAAATGTGATCAAGTACTTTTGTTTGTAGCCAACTCTGGGTGCTCGTCGGGGTCCTTCTTAAAAGTCAGCTGTATTTTCCTCTTTGAACTAGAAAAGTTTCCTATGCCAAATTTCAGGCTCGTTTCTGTAATTCTGTTCTGTGTTCTGGTGTAGTCAATAGACAAATTAGGAACACTTATTTTGAGTGAGATATGCATATGTCATATGTGAATTACTAAACCTTTCATTTTTTCTTGAATTTCAAATTTATCAGCACTTATGAATTCTGCATTGTGTGATTTGATTTTCTTAGCATCACCATCACCATTGAGCTATTCCTGCTGTTTGATGTGTAGAACATCAAATGCACTCAATCCTGACTTTTATTTAATTCTCAAAGTGATCCTCTCTGCATCTCATACCAATATATGCACTCCAATGTTTTAGACATCGATGTGAGCTTTCATTCTGTAGGAAGTATTGTGTCATGCTTAGCAAACTTTCTTTCTAACTCTAGCAATTCCTTGCAGCCAAACAGGCGCCTAAGGATTTCCTTCATATCAATGATTTTGACAAGGATACAATAATGAATATCCTTAATCGAGCGATCGAGGTTAAGGCAGCGATAAAGTCTGGAGACAGGAGCTTCCAACCGTTCAAAGGGAAATCAATGGCAATGATTTTTGCCAAGCCATCAATGAGGACCCGTGTTTCATTTGAGACGGGATTCTTCTTACTTGGTGGGCATGCTATTTATTTGGGTCCAGATGATATCCAGATGGGCAAGCGTGAGGAGACTCGTGATGTTGCTCGAGTACTTTCTGGCTATAATGACATCATTATGGCTAGGGTCTTTGCCCACCAGGTATGGTCATGAGTTGCATGATTAAGATTTCATTTTTGTGGTCTTCTCCATGCTAGGGTCTTTGCCCACCAGGCTAGGGTCTTTCTTTTTACATATTTGATCTGTCTTCTCCATGCTTCTTAGCACAGGGGTGGTAAAGGGCCCTCTAATTTGGCCAAGCAAATTTAAGGGTCGGGCCATAATATTATATGATTTTGAGCTAAAATTAGATAGAGCCTTAGTTGGATTGTGAAAGAAGCATAAGGGCCATGATCCATTACCACCCAAGCACAACAATTAGATATCTACCTCAAAACAACAAGCACTATAGTTGTCAGTTAAAGTAAAATTTTGCCAGTCAGAAGTATATTAATATGAAATACCAACTTTGATTTAGTATAGATTTAACTAAAACAGTAGTTGTTTAATTCTAATAATATAAGAGCCAACATGGGTCCTGGTATGTATATGGATGCATGGTGTTTTTGAACTGATATCATTATCTTGGCAGTTGTCTTCTGTGGTTCCTTTGTCTGTTTGTGCCCAATGATAACATATTAGACTTGTTCTGTCTGGATGTAATTTGAGATCATATTTGTTTAGTTGTCTTTGTTACTCAGATATTTTATCTTCATAGTTTACCATTGTCGTTTGTCCTTCTTGTATTGATCTTAGGTAGTTCCTCTCGGTGCTGATTCCTTTTTGTTTTCATCCAGGCACTATCTCCTAACTTCTCATATGGTTTTGACAGGATATTCTGGACTTGGCAAAATATGCACCTGTACCGGTCATAAATGGTCTCACCGACTATAACCATCCATGTCAGATAATGGCTGATGCACTTACTATGCTTGAGCACATTGGTCGTATTGAAAACACTAAGGTAGATCATATACCACTGAAGTAACTGCATGTGCTCTGTGTGTCTAATTTCGAGCTGGGTTGTGATCAATTGTCTTCTTCAATTGTGTAGGTTGTCTATGTTGGAGATGGGAACAACATTGTGCACTCATGGCTTCTATTGGCTGCTGTACTTCCTTTTCACTTTGTATGTGCTTGTCCCAAGGGATTTGAGCCTGATGCGAAGACAGTGGAGATCGCCAGGAGTGCTGGAATCAGTAAGATTGAAATAGCAAACGATCCCAGGGAAGCAGTCAAGGGAGCAGATGTTGTGTATACAGATGTTTGGGCCAGCATGGGCCAAAAGGAAGAAGCTGATTATAGAAAGCAGAAGTTCCAGGGATTCACGGTTTGTCTTTTTTCCACACTTTCTAGAATTTTGTCTTACTGGAGTCCAAGTACATATACTTTGCATATGCCCATGAGGTGATTGAGTTAAAACTAGAGAGAATCATTTATGTTCTGACCTTCATACGATTCAAGATGCTAGGTCTTTATCTCAATCAGAATTGTGGTGCTCAAGTGTCAGTGAAAAAACTATTTCTCAGTAATGATAGCTTACATTGTTGGCCCTCAGCTAAGACTTCTGTTTTTCACCCTATATTGCGCAGGTGGATGAAGCCTTGATGGAGATTGCTGGCCCACAAGCCTACCTTATGCACTGTTTGCCCGCAGAGAGAGGAGTGGAGGTGACTGACGGTGCCATCGAGGCTCCCAACTCAATCGTGTTCCCCCAGGCTGAGAACAGAATGCACGCTCAGAATGCCATCATGCTTCACGTGCTCGGTGCTTAACTCTCCTAGTGCACACCAGTGCCACACTTTTCTTAAATTCTTGGGCATCGCTGAGGGATTGAGGCTGTTTTGGCTTTAGGGCATATATGAGAGCTTTCAGACGAACTGTTTAGTGACGTGATAACTGTTCTTCTGGGTGGGAGCTTGTTGTACTGTAAAAGTGTGGTAATAAAAAATAAACTTCTGTGCTAGTTTCTTTTGCAAATCATGCCGGTTTTAAGGGCACGTTAAGCTTGCAAATCATGTGACCATGTCAGTTTTAAAGGGCGCGTTTGGCTGAGACCCTTGCAAATCATCCTTGTCTGTACCACTGCACCCTGCCTTTGCTTTTGCTGCATCCGGTTAGAGTCCTGTAAGGTTTCTTGGAAAAAGACGGGCGTCCTGCGTCCTCCCATCCTTAGGCGGGCCAACAAGGTTCAGTTTGCTAGGCAGCTGCTGCTTCCACAGAAACACGGAGAACTCAACCAAACGGCATACTTCTGCTATGCCTCTGGCTAGTAGTAGGCAGAGGCCATGACTGAACTGAAGCAGTTTCTGGCCAACTAGTAGCTACTATTCGCTGCGAGCACAAGTTATGCCAGTAACGCTTCAGATGAGTCCTACTGTCCTAGGCATCTCTTGAACACACCAGAAGATAGGATATACTAAGCTCACGGTAAATAGGGTGCATCTCAGAATAAGAAATGAAGTTCAGAAAATGGGCATTTATGTAACAGTAATCCAGGCATCCAGCAATATCGTTCTGTCAAAGTGCTGGTTTGACTTGACCACAAAGATTTCAGGGCCAAGTGCCTTGATTTGACAGGACATATAATGGAAAGAAAGGCACTGCTGATTGTTTCAACATGAACAAAAGGTAATATCCCTTGGTCATGATTCCAGTTCGTGCGTGTTAACATATGTCGTACTACGGTACTCTCGATGAGCTGTTGTGAAAATGATGTAGCATCCACAAAATTAAGCAGCTGGAGATCACTTCCTCAGGCTTTCAATGACGTATGAGCCATACAGGTCCCTGCAGTATAACATCCAAACTGGTTGGTTTAGATAACACACAAATTATTGTCCTGTATAGAATAGTATCGAAGCAAAGCTAGTATAGAGTAGTGACATATATGCCAGAGTATGTCGAACAAAACTCACATCGAGAACTTGATTGCCTTGATGGCATCTTTCGCTGGGAGGAACTCATTCACTGCAACCTCTTTGTTTTCATTCTTTTTATCTGTCAACACGGCAAAAATATAATGATTGGATTCTAGTTACTGCATTTGATGATCAGTAGTGTAACACTAGGAACAAGCTGTGGATGCAGTTTAAGAACATACAATCTTCAAAAAAGCGGCGGATCTCTTGAAGGCGATGCGGGGGGAGGTCCGTGATGTCCGTGTAGTGACGGAATTCAGGGTCATCAGCACAGACTGCTATAATCTTATCATCTTTCTCTCCCTAGTGATGTTGAACAACAATTAAATAAGATGCAAGAATTCAGCCTTGGGATAGGACAAATTTACAAGAACTGTTATATTCTATAGAAAGGTCTTATGGTGGCTTGGTCAAAACTGACACATCAAGTGATCTCAAAATTAAATGGCACGAACCCATAGCCAAAGGTAAAACAGAGCAAACACTATGCGATCAGGTGATGGAGAAACTAAACCTGATCGATCATAGGCATGAGCCCAATAGCACGAGCTCGCAGGAAACACCCAGGGACAACTTGTTCCTTCCAGAAAAAAGAGCACACAATGTTAGAGTAAAGCTAATAATGGAGGCCTATCGAAACACTACATACATTAAATACCTGCATCAGTACGAGGACGTCCATGGGGTCGCTATCCTCACAGAGTGTGCGTGGAATGAAACCATAGTTATGTGGGTAAACAACAGAGGAATAAAGGACACGGTCCACCTGTAACAAATAATCCCTGATTACCTACTGTAAATGTGAAAAGACAAGATGTAGCAAGCAAGGCCACCTTAATCCTAGGTGTTACTAACGGTCACGGAAATACTGTTAATAACACATTATTAAGACATGTCCTTTTTATTCCTTTGAAATAAAGTTTGCATTTTGTATGGATCAGTGCCAATTGCTTCTTGGCTTAGGCACACACATCAACTAGATTTCAGCAATGCTGTTCCCTATCCCGTAGGGAGTATATGCTGCATATAATTACTAAGTTATTCCAAATTAAGAAATACCGAAACAAAATTAATGTGCTGAACATGAAATAGGACCCCACCTTGATCAGACCAGATGACTTATCCAACTCATACTTAACCTTGCTGCCTCTAGGAATCTCAACCACCTGACAATTGAAAAAAAAATGTGCATGTAAACTTACTTTATAGGAATCAAGCAGAAGCATGTACGTGATAAGATAGGTTTGAGATATGCTTTATTTCAGCATCACAGCTAAAGACAGGTAAATAAAGGAGTCCAGGCTGCAAGAAATAATATCTAGTATCTACTAGACGACTAGTATGTGTATAGCTAGCTGGTTTATACAAAACTATTGATTGGTAAGTACTATACCTCAATAACACAACTTGAAACATCATGTATCTGTAATACAAGACAGTTTGAGACATGTTTGTACCACTAGATCATATATTCATATCACAGTCAAAATGATGTGCAAATTCAAAAATCTTGAGAATGTTGTCCCACAAGTTTCAATAGACCTAATATATGTAGGGAGGTAATAAAATGTGGAGTCCACAATCGCTAACCAGGCCAAGCTTAATGTAAGTATGAAGATAAAATCTTTAAATTGCTATGATCAGTAAGATCAGAACTCAGAACACAAACCATATTTGTAAATTCACTAGTAAATGGTAAACTTACACAATTGAACACTTCAGGAGCCCCTGGTCCTGCATTTGAAAGTGTACACGGTAAGGCAAATACAAACCAGCAAATCACTTATAGAAGAGAGCACTAGTGTATTTGGATACTCTTACACCATGAGGGAACCAGGGAGCGGAAAAGTGACAATATCGTAGTCTATGAAACAAGCATAGCAAAGTGATAGGGGTATCCTTGATGAGGGAAAAAGTGTTTAGTACCTATCTCCAAATCATGCCATGGGTGAGCAGCAACATGTTTCTGGGACATCGAAGAAAGGATACGCTCATTGAGAACAGCAGGTCCAGCCATGGCTATGATATAAAACGATTTCATTAATTCAACAATTCTATAATTCAAGACCATAAGAGTTAAGTTAAATAGGTTACACCACTTTGTAGCGTATGTGCTCAAACAATAGGTAATCAAATCAAATAATAACGGCTCTGATCAGTTCAGATTGCTACTGCAGCTGCAGCTGCAAAGGAGCAGCCAGCCAGTAGCAATAGCAAAGTGAACTGAAGCGGCAAAGCTGCAACTGCAGCCCGAAGTAGCAGTTCCATCACGCCGAACCTCATTATCCTTTGCATATGCAACTTTACCCATCTCAACTATTCGGTCTAGCTTACTGTCCCTGATCTCAGCATACTTGTACCCAAGATGACACAATTCCCGAATTTCGAGAACAAGGAATCGCTTCAATCCATATTGCCTGCTTAAGATCAACATGCAATGCCTAAGTAGACTTTAGCAATCAATTTACACAATTCTACGCTAAAAATACTGGCACCATATCCATGACCTCACGACTAAGTGTCTAAGTGACTAACTAAGCAAAGAAAAGTTCTTGATTCCTCGCTCAGTTGTCATGTGGAGGGAGAGAAAAAAAATACTAATCAGAAACTGAATAACTTTTGCAGCCATGGGCAGTCAACAAATTGGGAACACAGAAAAGTTCTTTCTTCTGAGTAACTCCAAAGCCATACATACATAAGCGAAAAAAAGGCAAACGGAAAGTGGCCTTCTAAGTTACTGCAAACAGCACAAAGAAAGAGGCCAATAAACAATGCCAAGTGAAACTGATGTATGGGATTGCCAAAGGACGCGGTTAGATTAGTAGTACACGTACAGCTCTTCTATGCAAGCTACCCGCAGCCGTCAGAAGGATTCGAAATAAGTTAATCGAAACTAGCATGATCTTAGTCAATAGTTAAAGACATACACGAAGAGATGACATCAGTATCCTAAACAACTCCGCACCAGACAAGATGAAGAACCTAGCTAGTCCTGAACAATTGCAGCACCACATTTTTACACATATAGGAATCATACACAAGTGCAGTAGTGCTAGTACAAAGAGACACATGCTCGCAAGTACTGAACAATCGCAGCACACCACCTTTTACAAACATGGAGTAGAACCAGATGGGAAACAAAACAATTGTCGTCACAAACAGAGGAATGATGGAGAGAGAGAGAGTGTGTGTGTGTTCCAAGGAGGTCGCAGTGCTGGCTGCTACATGTTTATAGCAAACTCGACATGCATAGCAGGAAAGGGACGCTCGAAAAGGGAAGGGAAGGAACGCCACACAACGAGGAAATGATCCTATCCAGAACAAATCGAAGCAGATCCAGAATATAAACATAGTTCGTTCGCCAGACGTTTTTACCCTACCACGGATAAAGTGGGGAACGAAAATGTTGGTGCCGTCCTTGTAATAGTACTACTGGTAGTAAAGACTAGCACGGAAGAACACCAAAGTTTTAGGCAAAATAATTAGAAAAAAAAAACGAAGCAGAGAAAACACACCAAACCCACCCGAAACGTAGAAAAAAAAAGGAAAAGCAAAGAGAAACGGTCGCAAACTAAACTACCAGCATCTGAATATCTGATCACTGAACTGAATACATCACCAACAGATGAAGCACAGGTAAGCGCACCGAAGAAGCGCCAAAGCCAAGCAGACGACCCAACGGGCGCATGCGCATCGGCGAGGAAGGGAAAGCACACGAGCACGCTAAGGGCAGTCGAGAGACCAACAAAATGCTGTCGTACAGCACGACGCCCCCCGAAGAAACCAACGCCATCAGAAGAAGGTTGAGGAGAGGCACGAGCAAGCGACGGATCGGAGGGAGACAGGAGGGGGGCCCTCGCCACTCACCGGAGGCGATCGGAAGGTCCCGTCCCTCCCTTCCCTGCCCCCGGTGGCGAAAGCGAGAAGAGGCGACAGGCGAGTGCGAGGTGGCGGAGCGCCCTCGAGTTCGCTGCTGCTGCTGCTGTCCAGGCGCTCCGGGCAGGCTGGCCCGAACCAATGTGATATTTCAGCATAGCCCTTCGCTTTTTGGTGACGGGTGGGCCCTGATCCCACTCCCCAGGCCGTCCGATGGCCGCGCGGTGGCTACGTGGGCGGTGCCGATTGCGCCACGCGAGGGATAACGCTTGAGTGGAAGCAGGGTCGAGTGGAAGCTGAGGTGGGGAGGGGAGGCGCGCGCACCGGCACGGCGGCACCGCATCTGATTCCCGTCCCACGCTAGGCCGGGGAAGGAATATACTTGGGAATCGGGCGCCCGCCGTGGGTGGACCTCGGCCACCGTGGCCGTGGACCGGAGACGCCGACGCCTGTCCGTACAGTCGCGGGTTCCATTCCGGGGCTTGGAGCCTTTCTAGGCGGGGCCCGGACGCGCAGCCTCCAACTGGTCCTACCCCACACAGAACTGGCACAGTGGCACGCCACAGGCCGTGTCGGCTAGCGGCCGCCTCACCACTCGGATAAGCCCATAAGGCCGTCGGGTCCGTAGCAGCCCAGCAAAAAGCGTGACGTGCCGCGTGCGGCCCATCCAAGTACTTCTACTAGTTGATGCGTAAATACTTTGATTCTGCTACAAAAAAACGTAAATACTCTGATGAATTCACGTATACTACCTCCAATCAATCAAAAGGTTATTTATACTTCCGCTTCCATACTTTTGCAACAAGATATCGCCAACACAGAAGGCATAGCCGTATAGACATTTATTCGGCTGGACACAGTAGCAGCATATGTACCATATAGAACGACAAAAATATGAACCATGACAGTTGACACATAAGGTGAATATAAAACAGAGTAATCACCACCACAAACGGGATTTCGACCCGGCCGAACCGCACGAGGACATGCTCTACCAATTCTCACGGCGCCACCTCAGGAATCTTGGGCTCACGTGACAGGCTTTTCCGGTGGATGCTCATGAACTTGGCAACAAATTCTGGACAAGGGAAAAAGATACTTCAGGGAATTCTGGACAAAGACAATGGAAGAGTACACATAAATGCACTGAAAATATGCCTTTTCCGACAGCAACTCAAATGAGATAGATTCAAAAGCGAGTCTAATCACTTGCCACCAACCAATATCCCGTGACAGCTGCCCGAAATACAAAAGCAACTTTCTAGTACTGCAAGCACTAGTTATTGGATTGCAGGAAAAGAAATTACCTTCCAATTTAAGCAGAGCACTTGCACCAACAGGCAACTTCTTATCCTGAAATTCATTGTTCTCTTATATTGTTAAAACAGCTCACCAGGGAAGTGCGTGCTAAACTGGATGGTACGAAAACCAAACTCACATAGTAGGCATGCCAATAATAGACTTCCCTCTTCACGCCAGTCTGAATTCCCTTCAGGAAGAGTTCTACAAGCTTCTGCAAGAGATTCGAGAATGAAGTTCATATGCATATAGTTATCTCTGTTGAGATAATAGTATCCCTGAAGCACAAAATAAATAAAGAATAACAATAATTTACCTGGAGTATTAGTTTAGGAGGTACAAATTCCACCAAGAGCTTTTGGAGCTTGCCTCGTGCCAGAAATAACCTACACAATTTTTCCATCTATCATGCAAATGGACTAGTAGGATGTAATCACACAAACTATCGCACATAATTACAGATAAATAAGTCACCAAATGGCATATTCATAGTAGCCTCCCAATCAACAAACGGATAATATGAACAGTCAACAGTTAAATTCTTCTAATTCTACAGTCAGACCTTTTAGGAGCAGGATCATCCAAAATTTCTGCTGCAAGTTCCTCCAGAACCTCCTCCCATCCTAGTGGTATAGCTTGTCCATCAATGAATGGATAACTGGGTAAATCGAAAACAAAAATCAGATGCTACTATGCTAGTGAAATATGATATAGATTGATAGGGAATTATGAACTTTTCATGCTAGAGGATCATACTTGTTGGCTTTGCATGCCTCCAAAGCCAATATAGCCTCCCTCAAGTTCTTCCTGGATTGATTTGCAATGGTAGTAGCATAACTTGTAGGAAGATCAAAACTCTCTTTTCTTGATATATAGGTAAGGATATCTACCACCTGACAGAAATATTAAAACTTTATTGAGTGGTTCTAAACTATTAAGAAAATATTTATGTTCAATGCGCTACTTATCTAGAATGAGTTTTCCCATGCATAAATTATATATAAGTCATGTCAAGTGAAAGTAACATACAAATAAAGCCGAATAATTGTCTTGTGTCATATGAATTCCAGATTTATAGTTTATCAAAGCTAACATATAATTTCTGGCTTATTACTAAAATGAAAACTCACCTCACGTGTACTGGGCATGCCAATTGAAATAATCTTGCAACGACTCTTTATAGAATCTAGGAGATTAGATTCATCCTGGCAAGTCATTATTATCTTGCATGCATCAGAGGAGGAATCGATTATCCATTTTATCAGGCGCTGGTTATTTTCACTGACTTTATCAACATCATACAGAACAATTACTGGAACAAAAGAATCATGTTATTAATGATTCAAGTGAAATGGCATATCAAGGAACAATGTTGGAGAACATCAGAGAGTGAATTATACCTTTAAAGCTCTTTCTCACAATTGGCTCAGTGAGTTTACACTTATCAGACATTTCATTTGCTAGAGTCATCAAAGCATATCTAGCGTTCTTCGATTGAAACCTCATGTGGAGTTCCACATGGTTACTGCTGGATGAAACTGGGACGAGAATAGGCACAGATATGGACCCCTGCAGAATTATGGAAACCTTTGATCACTTGAACTCGAAAAACATAACTACTTTACGCCATGCTCTTTTTAAAACATTAATGTTGACTAATAAGAATTGATGGAAAAACTACAGAAACAATTTCCTGTTGGCACATTGTCCTAAAAGTAAAAGGTAGTGATAAGCATTAATGACAGAACAGACCTGGCCATTGCAGCTCTTCAAATAGTGAGAGACCTGGAAAAGGCGAAACACTTGATGAAATCTGTGCTGAGTATATATATTAACAGAAATTTTCATGTTCGGTATTTAAGTTTGTACATTCAGAGAGGAATCGCCGAAAATTTCGGTGAGGACAGCTCTGCACAAAGATCTCTTTCCTGATCCCGGAGGACCTTTGAAAATAATATGTGGGCAAAATTCCATGGAGACCTGTCACAACAGAATACTTAATGTTTAGAAGACAAGATCACCAACTTTGAACAATATGATAAAAATGGCAGGTAGGACAAACCGAAACAACTAACTCATGGCGCAGTGAAAATGTCAGAAACAGACTGTAATACTTTGCTAAAGCAAGCAACAACTATAAGTTTATAATCATTGTTTGCCTGATAGACTAAAAGACTGTTTAGGCTGTTTTCCCCTATTTAATGGACCTTTTACAACATGGTCGACCTCCATTTACTGTTTAAACAGCAAAGGGCGACCGACTGTCTACTGTTTAGCATTTATGATAACACAGTTTATAATAGATAAAACACACTTAGCTAGGGAAGAAGTCAGAAAGGTTACCGATTGTTTAAGCTGCTGAACTTGCTCCCTGTGGCAAGTAAATCCATTTAAATTTCGTGGACGATATTTATCAGCCCACAAAAGTCTAATCTTCTCAACGACAAGTGCCTTCTGAATGAAACTTGATTCAGATTCAACATTTTTGTTGTTGTTCGACGTTCTTGATTTCCGACATGCCTTCCCAGTCATACATGGAAGCCACGCATCATTTTGCACCTTGCTGGATGTGAATTTCATGACACCTCCGACTAATTTCCCAGTGATTTCACTAAACTTTCCACTCTCCCCACTTAATCTGCCATTGCTATATGGGCTACTCAAAGTGGTGGTGCTGCTTATCTGGTAGTGGTGACCAGTAGCATTACTGGATTTTGTAGTTGTGCGCGAAAGACCTGTCCGAGCTGAAACAAATTGTGATGGATGACCCAAATTACTTTGAATAACAGTGCCATCATTCTCAGCATGGACATTTGAGTCAGAGATAAATGATTGGTCAATATTTTTATGCTTCGTTGATGTTTTCTCAAGTGGAGCCCTGCAATCACGGGAGAAGAAGATATCACCTGCAGGTATTGACTCGGTGCTCGTAAAAGCATACTCATTATATCTGGAATTAGGTAACTTGCCATTTGCAATCAACTCACTGATCTCCTGGGAACAATTTTCTGCATGTGAATCTTCTTGTATATTATCAGCAACTTCTCTTTCTGGACGTGTCGAGACAGGGTTACTGCCAGGATATGCAGGAGCTCTAGCAGGAAGTTCCTTCTCTTGTGGCCGTAGTTTCGGTGTAGAAATTGAACGATTGCGAGAAAACCTTGCCTTGATTGATGATCTACTAAAGCTTTCCATAGAAGAACGAAATCTGGGAGGCGTCCGGCTGCTCTTCTTATGTGATTCATTTTTCACAGCTGCAAATGGAGAAGGATGGCGCCTTTGCTCGGTGACCCTGGGAGGAGTACGACTGTATCTCAAGTTTGAAGTTTTCTCAGCATGATAATCTCTTGTGTGGTTAGGAGATATGTTTTGCCTCCTAGTACCAACTTGGTCATTCCTACCAGGATCCTTAGGAAGACGACTCCTCTGTGATGTCAATGCTCCATCGTTCCAAGGGCTTTCATGCCACTCAGTTTCTGTGTCTGAAGGTTCATAGCCACTTTTGTGCTTTGTGGAAGCATCATTGCGAGAATGCCTATTATGTCCTGAGTTGCTCTGTGCAGATAGCATACTTGATTACTTGAAATCCCTGTGATTCACAAAATGTTCAATCTTGTAATGTCAAGAAAATAGAAAGGCATAACCAAATTCAATTTCAAAATGTTGGCATAGTTAAATTAGTAAGGCAAACAAGATTCATCATGGGCTACTGTCACAGTCTGACCCAGGGGGAGGGGCGGTGTGTGACATCAATGCTTCTAGAAGTATAAGCAAACCCAAATTCACCTTTAGTTCATTTCAGTTGAATGATAAAACTATTGAATAACTCTTTTGTTTTAATTGCAAAAGTATCCAATACAGGATATTCCATTGCAAAATGACTCAAATTTGAATTACAAAATATAACATACTTGTTGTAAACCTTACCCATAAGCTTCATGGTATTCATGAATAATACATAAGTTGCAACAGGTGGCCCTTTTTATGCGATCAATCAAACAAATTAGATGTTCAAGAGAAAATCAGGATGGAAAGAAAGGAATAAAACCAGCAAATCATCATAAGAATTTACGTGAACTAGCTGAAGATTCTGAAACTTTGTGTGTGGAACAAGAAACAGGTTCCCATAAAGGGAAACTACTCCAGATTTCAAATGAGACATGCCCAAACAATCTACATGCGAAAACACAGATGGTTGGATTTAACTGTGATATTCACCAAAGAGGGTGTCTTACTAAAAGCAAGAATTATGCTTATAGTTTGTGTCCAGATTTGGAGTAAATGACCTACTACTTTCTAATTTTGGATTGCATGTTAATGTATATGCATATGTTACAATTTTTATGAATAATGGATTACGATGTATCTTAGTTTTTCTCGAACACGTAGGAGAGCTGCGTATCATTTCATTAAAAGGAGAAGAAAGAGTCGTACATAGACCTGAACACACACCAATCTTAGTTATTGTGACCAAAATGTAGAACATAAAATATATAGAATCAAAATCAAAGCATCATTCCTTTCTATTCTTAAAATCAATTTGCAGGCTAAGGAAACATGTGGTGCAAATCTACATCAATTCTATGAATCAAAGATGAACCAGGAAAGTAGTTACCTCAAGGAAAAACAATATGGCATTCTTCAAACACCCACAGCTGCAGAGCCAAATGAAGCACAAAAGCAAGAGTTATAAGGAGAGTAGGAGACAACTAAGAAGGAAGGCAAGAAAAAACACGTCCTTTCTGTTTTGCCTGTTGGCGTTCTTGTCCTCTTCCTCTACTCCAAGGATAGAAGAAACCAAAGGAGAGAGGAAGAAGCCATTCTTCCCCATTACCAAGGCCGCTTATTCCAAACATTGTCATAAATTCCTAGGAACATAAAATATATATTTAAAGGAGACGGCTTATGTAGGATCTAACAACTGTAAAATATTGTGCTGTGACTTCCTAACACTGATATCTATTCTTTCTCGCCATTTTATCATTCTGTGAACCTTACAAAACTTCGGTAAGCAAAGTTCAAGATGCCTACTAAATTGTCACAGAGTTTTTATCTGTTTACAATTTGTCTGTTGCTTGGATATGGGCCCACTACTGATTTACGCATGACCCTAAGATCACATAGTGTATGCAGGATAAAAAATTGTCAGATCATCACCACATTCACTTGTCAGAACAAACAAAGATGGACAGGTATCCACCACTCCCCTTCTTTTAATAGTCCATGACACAAAAAAAGTCATTGTTTATGACTTACAAGAAAGATATAAATCGATCGAATATTCTAAACTAGAGTATCCAAGTACTTGTTCACTGTTGTATAATTTACATGGGGATACAGTTGAGTTCCTTCAATTGACGAGTCAATTTCAAAATATGTGTGGTCACCCTTAAGAAATGCCGAATATATGAAAATAAAATCCATCTTCAAGGGAAACAGAGCATCTGCAATGAGGAGAAAGAAGGAATGAGAGTACATGATTTATGCATGAAACGGAAGTCTTTCAGAAAATGATTTGCAAATTGCAACTAGGAAAATAGAGGTTTCACAGTTTCTTCATATTTTCATCAACTATGTTCTTCGTAGACAGGGGCGATCAAATACACTTGCGGCTATTTAGGTGAAGGTATAAAAAACTGAAAAAGATTGACTAAATTATAAAGTATCAGTAAATCACAGATCAGAAAACGGCATTGGTAACTTCATCAAACTTGAACTACATTAAATCTGATGACAGTAGCTTAAAGCTTAAATTGAAAAGGAATTGATTAAATTTCAAGAAAATACACTGGACAGCAGGGCTTTAAGAAAAGCAACACAAATATAATTGCCACCTAATCTTTAGCAGTTTCAACGTACCATGGATTTCTTTAAGAAGTTGCTCTTCTGTTACATATAATCTTTTCAGGGATTTCTTGATTTTTGTCTCCCAGAGGTCAGCCAATTCATTCATTGAGCAGACATTTCCTGGAGGCCTCAGATACAACGTCTTGTTTAATGTCCTGGGATCCTCTATGGTGCATATTGTAAATTCAGCAACATCATTCTCTTTAACAAAAACACCTGCAAAGGAATGTTCTTCCCTGAGGTAACAAAATATTCATGTAGAATAATCTTTTGTACTTTCGAATAAATTCAGATATAAGACTAAAAGAATAGAGAAGTAATACTATCAGACCTTTAGTATTTCCTTCACCGAATATTTTGATTTCATCTCTAGGAGGAGCATCTAGGCCAGGTTGCACCAGTGAAGGAAGCAAATAGCGCATAAAGAAGTTGCAGCATATGTAGGTATGAGGAATGCCTTCACTCTCTATTGAATGGCGGATTTCAATTTTCTTCTCATAGAAGCCATAATCCATGTCACAAATTTGAACCTTTGTTGGATCTACTCCAAATTCTGCCGGAATAAATCTCTGCGTGAAATCACTGCAAAGTCAGAAGGAACACCTCATGTTGCCTAACACAACAACGGCTATCATAAATTTTCTGGTGGACAAAGTCAGGAAAAGGTTATGAAAATCCAAAAAGGCCGTCCTAAAACATTTCATGAGAAATTACTTCCTCCTTTTCGAAAAGTACTCCCTCCATTTCAAAATGTAGGGTGTAGTAAGATTCAAAATAGCAAAGACTGTAAACTTGGACCATGAATTACTCAAAACATCTGTATTTTGAGTGCACAAAAGATAATCAATATATTCTTATTTCATTTATCCTTAGTAAGACATTGGTTTTGTAGATCAATAACATATTATAAGGAAAACTAATGGTCAAAGTATATCCTAAGAGACTTTCTCAAATCATAACACACCCTATAAAAAGAAACAGAGGGAGTAGGTTTTTTTTAGTTTGGTTCTAAGTCAAACTTCTCTAGGCTTGACCGAGTTTATAGAAAAATGCACCAACATCTGCAACATCGAATTAGTTTCATTAAATTCATCATGAAATGTATTAATAGTGCATTTATTTGGTAATGTAGATGTTAATATATGTTTCTATGAAACTGGTCAGAGTTAGAGAAGTTTGGCTTAGAACAAAATCAAAATGGCCTACATTTTGAAATGGAGAGACGAGGGAGTAAAACAAAACAAGCGATATGACCATTGACCACAAAGACCTATAAGCAACACCATCTAGGGAGTATAAGTTTTGCAGGTAACATGCCTAGCCATGGATAAGGTCAGAACACAAAACTGATGAGGCAAGCAAATGAGGGGCAACTTTTTCCCCAAAAATTTAAAAAACTTTTATCTTATTTTCTTATCCATCTTGCTGTAGCCCAAATGCTCCAGATTATTTTTCATTTCCTTGCCAGTTTGTCTACATGATTTAATCAGACCACCATAGAGCCAAAATCAACTTCTTACTTTCATTAAAACTTGTGCCATCTACTTGGGTGAATGTTCCCATTTCTAAATCAATTGTTTTCAACGTTGAACCTTCTAATATGTCGTGACAGTAGACTCATAGTAAGTTAACCAAGTTAAGTGGAAATGTATTGTGGCTTGCCAGCTCAGTAGCTCACCTTCACGCATCCAGCTTCCTTTATAGCCCGAATCAGGGGCTTCTGCTCGAGCACCTGCTTCGTGGGCACCGCGCAGATGACAACGTCCACCTGACGCACCGCCTCGAGCAGGCTCGAGTAATCTTCCAGTGATCCCTAGGCCACAACGAACCAAAGCCCTTTAGGCTTGAACCACGCTCTAGTGGAACTGGAGATTAGGGGTGCCGCGCATTTACCTGGAGCAGAGTGGCGCCGGCGGCTACGAGCGGCTCGAGCAAGGGGGAGTTGGGGCGTGCGAAGTGGTGGGGCCGGACGAGCGTGAAGGTGGGGTGGCCCGCGGCGAGGCTGGCGCGAGCGATGCTTCCGCCGAGGCGGCCGGTGGCGCCGACCACCAGAACCCGGCTCCTCGTCCTCGCCGCCTCCCTTGACATCGCCGTCGCCGCCCGCTCGGTTCGATGAGATCCCACGGCGCGATTGGCAACGGCTGGCAAGGGGGAGGAGGGACTCCGGAAGGCTGCGGCCGTTTGAGTTTTGACCGAGTGGCGTGGTTATCTCACCATCAAATACAATCATGAACCGTTGGTTCAATACCTCTCGCTGATCGGACGGCTTGGAGCGAAGTTTAGAGGCGAGTGTTCAGGGTATTGACGCACCGTTTAACCAATGTTTTTTTTTTAAAAAAAACTGTGTTCGCAAGTAAATTGTTTTATGTGAAATTCATTAGTCTGAAATGAATTTTGATCAATCACTTGTCGTTCGAGAACCCAGCTCTTCAATTAATCCATGGGAATCACCGTAAGAATTTACTAGTGTTCTACGTACAAGACATGCTACACTGGCACACGGGCCCGGTCCAAATTGTATTCTTCTTTGACTAGTGTACGCTAAGCCTAAGCCCCGGACGTCTGATCGAATGAATCAGACGGTCTGGAGGCTGGGCTCGGCCGGCTTGGCGCGGGCGTCGAGTGCCGCGAGCCACTCGAGCAGCGCCCGGTTGGCCTGCTCCGGCGCCTCGTCGTGCGGGCAGTGGCCGGCCTGCAGGTGCACGACGGCGGTGTCGGCGTAGAACTCCTGGATCCTTGCGGCCTTGACCGGGCCGACCCACGGGTCCAGGTCCCCCCACAGCAGCAGCAGCGGGCACGCCAGCTTCCCCAGCAGCCGGTCCAGCGTGTACCGGCTCTGGTTGGACATGAACCGCGACATCAGCCTGTAGTACACCTCGCCGGCGTTGGGGTCCGCCGCCGGCGCCGTGATGGAGCCGACCAGGTAGTCGTCGACGTTGCTGGAGTCTATGTACACCTGCAGGTTGTTGCAGCAACGAGAAAAGAGTCAAGACAGACGACGATCTCAGCTGATGTCTGATGATGAGGCTTGGTATGCCATGGCATGGCAAGTACTAGTAGACATCAAGTCGAGTGAACGTTACGCTTTTCAAGACTTTCTCCACCCTGGCGGGCTGCTTGGACTGCCAGAAGAGGAACCCCAGCACCACCCGCTGGAAGGCCTCCTTGAGCGGCTTCACGATGAACCTGGACAGCGGGCTGCCCTCCTCCTCGTCCTCCTCGGCCGGCGCGGCGGCCGGCTTGTTGGGGTCGCCGAACTGTCCGGCGGAGTTGAGCAGCACGACGCCCCGGACCAGCTCCGGCACCTCGGTCGCCGTGAACAGCGTCGTGAAGCCTCCCAAGCTGGTATATGACCGCAGGCATGCACCGTCGGCGGAATTCTGAAACTGAAATGCCATATATCATCATCATCAGCTGATTGTCGCGTACCTGTTGCCTACAAGGACGGCAGGCTCCTTGACGATCTCCCGGAGGAAGTCGGAGACCTGCTCCATCCAGATGGTGGCCTCGTAGTCCACCAGCGCCTTCTCGCTCCAGCCGAACCCCAGCAGGTCTATGGCGTACACCTTGTACTTCTTGGCCAGCTCAGGGATGTTGTACCTGGATCGATTGACAGTCACAGCACATCAGTACCACGCTGTGTCGCTGCAGGCAGCTGCAATGCTTCACGCCGGCCCAAGCATGACATTCAGATATCTAAACTTGTCTCAGTGGCCGATCAGTCCCCATAAATAACCAACCTCCAGTGGAAGGCGGAAGCGCCGAAGCCGTGGATGAGCACAACGGGCTGCCCGGCGCCTTGCTCGACGTAGTGTATCCGGCGTCCCCGCCACGTCCAGAAGTTGTACCCGTCCGCTTTGAACGGCAAAACCTCCAGCCCTGCACCTGCACGCACGGTAGGAGAAACGCATGGTTCAGACTTCAGACTTGAGAATGCCTTACTTACTGGCTGAGGCGTGGAGCCCTGGTCAGATATATACCTTGAGCAGAGCCGTTGGCCGAGGCTGGAGAGGTTGCCATCGAGCAGGAGACGGCGAGCGCGATCCCGGCCTTAGTTACCAGCTCCCTCCTCTGCATCATCAAGAACCTGCCCCCTGCCAATGGCCCCGGCCACAAGGATCAGCCAATACGGTTATAGTTATCTAAAGTGTCACGGACCTGGCAGAGACGAGAGGGCGCCCACCGTTCAGGCCGACCTGCGGGGAACCCGCGCCGCGGCAGCGGCCGGAGGCGGCCGTCCGGAGGGCGGCCACGGACGCGACGGACATCTGTAGGCAGGGATTCTGGAGACCGGCGGAAACACAGGATTACAGGAACAGAGGACGGGGCCGGGGGAACGGAAGTGAAGGCTCGCTGGGTTTTTTTTCCCTGTAGGTTTGCGTCGCGGGGGGATCGTGTGGTGCGCCGTGGCGCGGCGCGCGATCGGGTTGCCGTGGCCGCGCCTGGGCCAAAAGAGTTTGCGGGGGAGGCGACGCGCCAACGACAGACGACAGACGACAGACAGGTGCGGGGCGTGCGGCTCGGCCAAGTTTTTTTTGCCTGGGCTAAGACTGTCTCTAATAAGGCTCCCCAAACCTAAATTTGGGTCGTCAACAGTGTTTTGGGTCTGACAAACACGCTCCAACAGAGCACCCAAACACAAGACTCAGTTTGCGTAGCCAGCCAAACGAACCGCAAAAAAGCGTCTGCGAGCGAGGAGGACGCAAATCGCTGGCTCTCCTCCCCCACGCCGGCTCTCCTCCCTCCCCCGCCGGCGCTCCTCCTTCCCACCATGGCGAGCTCCTCCTCAAGGCGCGCCATGGCGAGCTGGATGGCGACGCTGGCCTGCGCGCCGCCAGGCCCGCCGCGCGTGAGATGGATCTCGAGCTCCCCGTCGCGCTCGTCCTGTCGGCGCCGCAGAAGACAAGGCGGGGCGGAGCTCCGCCGCGCGCTCGCCCGCGGAGCGGCGGAGCGGCGGGGCGGAGCTTGGACGGGCGCTCACCCGCGCGCTCCCACGCGGTGCGACGGTGCGGTCCGGAGGGCCGCCGTGCTCAGCAAGGGAGGGGAGGGAGGAAGGGGCGGCGCTGGGTAGCGCGAGGGCGGCGGGGCGCGGCCGGATCCGCGGCGGAGCTTGCACGACGGCGATGAGTGGGGAGCAGCGGGGCGCGGCCGGATCCGCGGCGGAGCTCGCGTGGATCGAGCGGCTCCTGCCGCGGCGGCGGCCATGGAGCAGCCGAAGCTCGGCGTCGAGGGAGACCGTGGCGGCGCTCCTCCTCGCGGACTCCACCTCCGCTGTCACTGCCGACTCCTTCGACGCGCGACGGGCCTTGGTCGGGAGCGAGCTCGGGCCTTGATGCGACGACGACGAAGACGACGAGCGGGCGAAGCAGCGGAGGAGGCATTTTGCGTTCGTTGTTGGAGTCCGGCAAGTTTGGATGCGGAACCTTTCCCCTGTGCATGACCCAAAACCAGAAATGGCTTTCGTTTTTGCCTGCCGCGAAATATCTGCCGGTCTGCTAGCGCCTTGCGTGCGAAGAAGTGAAGTGAGAACGAGAACTGGGCTTGCTCGCCGGCCGCGACTGGGCCACGCGTTGGTTTGAGGCCTGCAGATGAACGGAGCGGGCCCACTCAAATCTCACGTGCGCCGCGCTGCAAACGTCAAACAAAACACAGGAAGTGTTGAATAGCCCGCGCGATTTCACAGACCACGGACACGGGAGCTTATCGTTTCTTCACAATCCAATTAGACCTTATGAAAGTGCATGTTGCACTTAAGTGTGATTTTGGACGATTTGATGACAATGTTGATTAAAGATCTAATATGTTTGCTAAGTGTGACACAGGGAAATGATTATCTCACTATGTACTTGAAATATAATGCAAAGCCAAAATGATGGATTGTTGTATGAAGATCATGTCACAAGCACACAAAACAACAATGAGAATGATATTGATATAAAGGGTTATCGTATTGTGGGATAATCATAGTTCATTTATGATTGCTAAAAAGGGATTCAAAATGAAGTATGGTTGAATGGCTTGAAATGGTGAAGATAGCAAGGAAAGAGTCTTTGAGGTACTAAGCAAGGGTGAAGGGCAAGCGACGGCTTGGCGGCCGAAGAACCTAGCTAGAGTGAAGAAGAAAGTACTTGCATTTAGTCGAAGGATCAATCAAGCTTGAAGATCACATCTAGAAGAGAATCAACATTCCTAGCAACAATATTGATTGAAGTGACTTGACACATTTGGAATTACATTCTATCACTTGCATGAAGTCAAGTCACATGCTCAAGATGGCTATGCTCAAGGGATATCTACTTCCAAACATGACAACCATTCCTCCCAATATGAAAAAGGAAGACAAGCGGCTTTGGTTCAAATGGAGATCAACTCAAGAGGTTTAAAATCGTATTTCCATTTAAACTTGAGTAAATAGGAATGTCGTACTATTAAGAGGGATGCAACATATAGTAGATGATTTTTCATAAGTGCTCAATCCAACCTAAGTGAGACATGAGACAGCTAGAGCTAACTTTCAGCTGTTTGTTGCACTGTCAGTCCATACCGTACGGTATGAGCCCAGAGGAGTGCGGCCATCCGTTTGGCCTGGTGTCAAACCTGGTGAAGGGAGACATCGGTGCAACCTTCCTATGGTCGTATAGATAGTACTGGCGGTTGGAGTCCATACCAGACATGTCCGGTATGCATACCGGACATGTCCGGTATTTGCGGATTTCTGGCTGTCAGTGTCTTTGGGATGGGCGGTACTACCGTCCCTTGGGGCAGTACTACCGGCCGGTGCTACCGGCTTTATAGCGGTACTACCGGTAGGCCAAAATCGACCCAATCCAGAGAGGTTGCAGAAACCCTCTCTTGACTAGCGGTACTACCGACCAAAGGGTCGGTACCACCGGGCTTCCTTGACAAGTTTGAAAGTTGGTTTGATCAGTGTGTTTCTCACATAGTAAAGTCATACCGGGCATGCATACCGGACATGTCCGGTATTTGCGGATCTCTGATTAACAGTCTGTGTGCTGGCGGTTCTACCGCCCCTTGGGTCGGTACTACCGACAGGTACTACCGGCATTATAGCGGTACTACCGGTAGGCCAAAATTGGCCCAACACAGAGAGGTTGCAAAAACCCCACTTAACTGTCGGTACTACCGACCTGGTGGTCGGTACTACCGAGATCCTATTCGGGGTTTGAAAGATGGTTGGTTAAAGATGTTTCTCACGCAGTGAAGTCATACCGGACATGTCCGGCATGTCCGGTATGAGCTGACTCAGCCAACGGCTAGAAAACGGCTAGTTTTGAAAGTGGGCTTATAAATACCCCCAAGCCTCCACCTTTGGAGGTTGCTGATTCTACTGGTTCCCACACTCATTCTAAGTCTTTCAAAACACTTTCCAACCCTCTCTTAGTGAGTGATTGTCCTCTAATTGCCAAATCCATTTGTGGGTTCAGAGAGATTCAAAATTAGAGAGCAAGCTACCTCTTGAGCACTTGTGCAAATCGTCGATCTTGTTGTGCGCATTCGTTACTCTTGGACTCTACGGTCCTAGACGGATAGGCGTCGCCGTTGAGCACCCAAGAGATTTGTGGAGTGCCTCGGAAAGTTTGTGAAGGTTCGATCTCTCCTCAAAAGAGATCAACTAGTGGAAGGAGCATTGCGGGTGAAATAGACCACGGCTAGAGTGACCCGTGGTGTCCTCTAGAGCCCACCTTTGTGGTAGCTCGCAGCCGGCTCAACGGAGAGTAGGACCCAAGGGGGTGCCGAACTTCGGTGAAACAAATACCGTGTCATTCCTTTGTGCTTTACTTTCGGCTATTTGTTATTCTTCGTTGTACTAGTTGTTTTGCAAGCAATCAGTTCTATATATGCATCATACATAGTGATTGCAGGTTGTGTGAGAAATTGGAGAAGAAAAGGAGCAGTCATGCACAACCCGTGCATATCGGACTTGTCCGGTATTGATACCGGACATGTCCGGTATTTACTGACTGCGCCCAAAATTGTTTAATCCTTGAGCTAATCTTTGTGGTGCAGGGTGATAGCTTCTAGGTGTATTAAATATAAGTCATATACTTTGTGTTTGTCTCTTAAGGGGTTGTTTTACTCCGATTAGGAGTTTCCAAGTAATTGCTTCCGCATTATAAGTTGTAAATTTTCAGAAAAGCCTATTCACCCCCCCCCCCTCTAGGCGACACCTTAGGTCCTTTCAATTGGTATCGGAGCTTGGACTCACGTTTGAGCTTCACCGCTTGTGAGAATCGATGGATTCGCCTATGGAGACAAACGTGGTGCTTCTCCAAAATGATGATTCTCACTTTCTATCTTGGTCATCTTATGTACTCAATGCATTTCGGGCTATTAGCCCCATTATTGAGCATATTGTGGATGCAAGCATATCTCTTTCTATAGTTGATTGGAGCAGCTATAAGAACTTGACAAAAGAGGAAGAGATATGTGTGCAACTCAATGCTCATGCGTGTTTGATCATGTTAAACTCATTGAGTGCAGAGGTTCTTAAGGAGGCTATTTACAATGGAGATTCTCCACCGGAGAGTGCTCATGTCATTTGGACTAGACTTGCCCACTTGTATGGGAAGTCCAAATGTGATGAAGCATATAATTGTGATTCAATGGAAATGAAGTCCATTGAGTCATCATCATGTGAGGAAGCCTCAAGAAGCCTCAAGAAAGACGAACCGGATCGAGGGCTGCCAGCTGCTGCTGCTCTGGACCCTGTCTATCCATACCGGTACCGGACATGTCCGGTATCAGCCCAGCAGACAGGGAGCTAGGAGCAGACAGCAACGACGCTCATGCTCGGTGGCAACCAAGTGATGAGTCAACCTCAGTAGCTCATGATACTCATCACTTGTGTCTCACGGCCAAGAAGAACAAGAAGAAAGCAACCAAGAAAGATCAAGAAAAGATTCTTGGTGAGATCAAGGAGAAGGCATCAAGAGATAGTCAAGTAGAGAGCGATGAAGATGATGAATCTCTTGATTATCTCAAGTATGAAGACAAGTTCTTGTTCGTCAACTTGTTGAAGAAAAATGATGAGCTAGAGAAGGAGGTGGATGAACAAGAGCAATCCCTTCAAAATCAAGAAGAGTTCCTCATCTCCAAATTAGAAGAGCTAAAGGCATTAGAAGAAAGGTATGAAAAATTGTCAATTGAGCATGCCTTAGCTACTAACTCTCTATCTAATGTGGAAAGGCTAGAGAAGGAAAATGACATGCTTAAGGCAAAAATGAGTGATCTCTCATTTGAGCACAAGTTCCTACAAGAGGACTTCACTTATCTCAAGTGCTCACAAGAGAAGCTAGTGGAATCAAATGCCATGCTTGAGATTGCACATGAGGTTGTTATTGCTATGGTAAAATCTTCTCAACCTCACACTACTACACTCACTAGTGCACCATCTAAATTGAATGTTATTTGTGCTAATGAGTGTGCCTCTCAAGCAAGCCAATCTTCGATTGAGCAAACTCTTAAAGAAAATGCTAGGCTCATCGAAGAAGTGGGAAATCTAAAGAAGGATGTGATTAGATTGAAGGATGAGGAGAAAGCACAACCTTCTCAAGATAACCGTGATATCATGGTGAAGAAGCTTGAGAAGGGTTCAAACCTTGCTTCCTCCAAAGTCCAACAATCTAGTCACACCTCAAGTCATGAGAAAGCAACCAAGGGCAAGAAACAAAAGAAGAGATTATGCTATGGTTGCGGATTGTATGGACATGAGTGGGCTAAGTGTCCACACAAGACTTGGGCCGACAAATGCGAAGCGGCCGAACAAAAGGCATCAATCAAATTGGCCAAGCAATTGAAGAATGATGGGCCAAGTCCATGCCTCAAATGCAACAAGTTGGATCATCTCACCAAGAGATGTCCCACATAAAAGGAGGCAAGAAAGAAGGCTCAAGTTGCAACAAGAAGATGCTATGCATGCAACGAGCCGGGGCACATGGTTGATGCATGTCCCAACAAACAAGACAAGCGAAGAGCAAACAATGGGCGTATTTGCTATGCTTGTAGGAGAAAGGGGCATCTAAGCTATGATTGCCCAAATGGTATGCATTCTAAGCCGAACACATTTGCAAATGATAATGTGCTTAGGAGTACCATAAATGGAGTTGCCACTAGTAGGGTGATGTGTTCACCACAAACTAGTGACAAAGCCATTTGGGTACCTAAGCACTTGTTTACTAACTCAAAAGGACCCAATGGAGCTTGGGTACCTAGGAAGGCCTAGATTGTGATTATAGGTACCAATGGTGAGATGAAGACTTTCGGGGTGTTTGAGCAAGCAAAACGACATCTCAACTCAAACTATCAACCTATGTTGCTAATTTTATCCTATAGGGTTGACCCGAAGATAATATGATGTTGATTTCACTTTTACTCATCTATACCATTCATGATAAGTGCCTAAAGCTTAGTAATCAAATGAATTTAATTTATCCTTATGATATTTGCCATTCGATGCTCTTAATGGCTCTCTAGCAGAGCATTATCTTTGATGAAGTGCAGGGAAGCAAAATAATCTAGAGCCAAAAGAAAATCTCAGAAGTGGTTGTTTTCTGGTTTTGTTGCAAATACCGGACTTGTCCGGTATCATGTCCGGTATGGCCAGGAAAAAGCACATCGTCCTGATTTCAGAAGGACTTCTAATTCCTTGTGATCTAGTCCTATGCTCTAACTAAAGACCTGCACATTGGATCAATACTGAGTGTTTGTAAGCTTTGCTTGAACTTAATTCAATTCTTGGCAAAGTTATGTGTCTAGGTCAAGGTAGAGAAGCATTCCCATATTCTTAAAAGGAAAAGTAAAGTGCTTTCACAAGTAATTCAAAATGACTTGAGCACTCAGCAAGGGGGAGCTTAGTTTCTACCTTGAACCATTGTGATCTAACAATTTCCTCTGAGTGATGTGATAGTTCTTTGAATAGAAAGGGTAGATCACTTTGACAAAGGCATGATCACTTGACAAGTCAAGTCAACACGAAGATGATTATGCCATGGTTATTCTTAGTGGAACATGTGTGAGCTCAAGGCCAAGGTGTGTGCTCACATACATGCTATGTAAGTGCATATAGGATTTATAATGCTAGAATGAGCTTTTGGGGTGGTTGAACAAATCATTTGAATCTCTAACTCAACCTATCAACCTATGTTCATCATACTCACTTATGTGGTTAACCCGTTGGTAATCTAAGTTTGTCTTATCTATCTCTTTATCTTCACCATGACTTAGAGCACCGAAACTTGGTACGATAGTCATCTTTTCACCACTTATGCTCATTTGTTCATAATTTGATTTATTTGTGAAAAGTTGGTTATGGCAAATTACTTTGTGGTGGCCAAAGTTGAACCTTGACTCTCACATTCTTAATGGAATGAAAGTGCTTGGAAAGGAATTCAAACACGTGAAGCACTAATTGAGGGGGAGCTCAATTTTAACTTTGTGCCTTTTATGAGCTAATGAGGTCTATTGAGCACATGTTGTAGTTCATCTTGATCAAGTTGACTTATCGATGAGGACATGACTATTTGGCAATTAAGGTCAACTAAATCATCACCATGTCATGATTACGCTTAGTGGAATTTACGGGCTCAAGGCAAAGGTATGTTTTAATATATGCATTGAAAGTGCATAATAGGCCCATAATCTGCTAGTGTGTGCACTTGTGTGTGATAGGATAGATTTTTCCAAATTCCTTACTAGCATGAGTAGGAAGTGTGTTTTGTGAAGATATTTGACTCTTGGTCTTTGTGACCTACCCATGACACTTGTAATTATTGTTCCACTTGATTGTTTGATTGACTAATTACAAGTGGCATGGCTCTCTCTCTCTCAAGTCCTATATCTCTAAAGTAATTTATATTCCTTGATAATCCTCTTGTCAAAACGAATCATGGACATAAGGTTTCTCTCTAATCTTCAGTGTGTTGAAAACCTTGGATTAAACATAGAGAAAAGAAAACTTGAGATTTGGACACAAGCACTCTTTGTGAAATCATGTGGAAGGAAGAAAATAGGATATGATGGAATACATGTTCGAGAAAAGGAAGGGGTTTTGGAAGAAAGAGAAGCAAGTTTGGAGCTGTTGGACAAAATCTGCACATACCGGACTTGTGCGGTACCCATACCGGACATGTCCGGTATGAGCAGAAAGCTTCTAGACAAAACCCGCAAATACCGGACTTGTCCGGTATCCTATGAGCGAGGGACATAAGGGCAGTGTACCCCTTCGGGCTCTCTTTCTCTCCCTCACTTCTGTTATTCCCAAACCGGCCGAGCAAGGAGCCGACCCTCTCCACCCACGGCGACCTAGTGCTCCCTCCATAGAAAAGTGAGAAAGGGAGAAGGTTTTGGAAAAGGATTTCATCAAAAGCAAGTGCTCGGTGTTGGTTTTGGAGTTTCCCCTCGTTTCCTCTCATCCCAAGGTATTTCAAATCCCGGACTTGTCCGATCTATTCATCGCTAAATCTTTCTCAATTTCCTTCGGTCAAGGTGTTGGATTCATGGTCTAGAAGCAATGTATTAAGTTTGAGATGGATTGGATTTGGATTGGGGGTGAACCGAGGAACCCTAGGAAGGGGGATGCTGTGAACGTCCATACCGGACATGTCCGGTATGGGACCGGACATGTCTGGTATTTCCCAGCAGAACAGAATTCTCTCTGTTTTTCTCAGTGTAGCCTCTCTATAGTTGATATTAGGGATCGTGTTAAACGTCTATAATTGTGTTGTAAACCTAGTGATCGGATTGATCTAGGTGCTTACAATCCATTGGGCATTTAATCGTATCTCTAGTATTCAACTATATTTGAAACATCCTGAATATGCTTCTAAGACATCTATGTGGATTGTTTGGTCACAGGGCAGCAGCTATGAGTGAACGAGTCGAGCCTCGAACCAAGACGAGACATGATCCAGCAAGGGAAAGGCAGAAGAAGAGGAGGCAAGATTCTCACCCAGGCTTGTCAGTTGGAGGCAGCAGTGGGAGTGGGAGTGGTAGTGGTCGTGGCTCTACTAGACCTCCGAGGGGAGGTGCTTCTAGAGCTCCTCAGCAGTTTGCAGCTCGTGATGACATAGAGGAAGAAGAGGAAGAAGAGATTGAAGAAGAAGAAGAAGGAGAGGAAGAAGAGGAAGAAGATGCACCTCAGCAGCAGCAGGAAGGACTACACTTTGGGGCTCTCGCGATACGTCATGCCGCCCTGATTCCTGCTTGGGTGGCTCATGTGGACTATCGGGAGTCCGGTGGTACACAGAAGGCCAGGAGAGAGCAGAGGAGAGACCCCAGGGGACAGGAGAGGAACATCTATGATTACAAGTTTCACACCTTGTTTCACATTGACTATTATGAAAAGGTGCTTCTGACCAGAAACCCAGTGATCATCAGGGCTCAGTACGTTGATTGGCAGCATGCTAGAGATCATCACCGTCCTTCAGTTGAGCATGCTATTGCTATTTGCCAGCAGACAGGCCTCTACAATATCCTTGAGTTTCAGCATGATTGGTGCGATGAGGTGATAGCCCAGTTCTATGCCACCCTATATGTTGAGGAGTCTGACGAGATTGATGAGAAGCGCATGAACTGGATGACTGAGGGTGTCTGGCACACTGTGACATACAGGGAGTTTGCAGGGTATCTTGGCTTTGGCGAGGAGGACTTTCAGAGAGATTGTATTCACGATGAGGTTGTGCTTCCTCCAGAGCAGCTTGGGTACATGTACCCACCACCTCTTCCTGCTGGGGCAGTTGTAGGGAAGGTGAGAGGCATTCACCCCACCTACGGCTATCTCAACAGGATGCTCAGGGCCACGATTGATTGCAAGTCAGGAGATAGAGGGACACTTGCAGATTACACGAGGAACCTCCTGCACAGGTTAGCACCAGGAGCACAGCCTTTCAGCATCTTTGACTTTATCTGGTGTGAGATCAAGAGAGTGGGAGAGAGGCCACTCAAGGGATGTGGTTTTGCACCTTACATTCAGCATATGATTGAGCAGCAGCTTAGTGCCACTTTCACCTATGACCACTCGCACAAGCCTCTGAGGTTCCAGGCAGACCTTCCGGAGTCTCCTATACCTCCACCTGGACCAGGGGCAGTTCCAGTACCAGCAGCAGAGCCACAACCAGAGGACCCAGCAGCAGCAGCAGGAGGAGGAGGAGGAGGAGGAGGAGCAGCTAGGACAGGTTCTCCTTTGCCACGCACTCGTTCACACTCCACCTCTCAGGGACGTGGCAGGCAACGCTCTCTCTTGCGCAAGGTTCTTAGCAGTATTCTCGGCATGTGCAAGGACGTCAATGTGATCAAGGCTCAGCAGCACCGTGAGAGGCAGGCTAGGAGAGAGGACTCGAGGACGCTGAAGATGCTTCACGAGCACTACAGGTTTCAGCCCCCGAGGTCCCCACCGTCAGATGATGAGACTGAGCAGCCTGAGACGTTTGAGCAGCAGCAGCAGAGGTATGAGAGGGAGTTTGACGAGCTTTCAGTACGTCAGAGTCAGGGAGCAGAGACAGAGCAGCAGGGAGCAGAGGCAGAGCAGCAGCCCCACGACACCCTTCCTTCAGCTCCCAGGTTCTCCACAGACCCCCTGCTTCGTCCCAGTTCAGCTGAGGAGTTTGCTTCAGATATGTGGGACAGTTTCCTTGGTGGTACCTACGGCTACCCTGACCCAAGACAGAGCTCTCGACAGCCTGGAGACGACGACGAGTGACAGCTTCGCCTGCAGCCCTCTTTGTGTCATCTGTGAGCTTCACGTTTACCTTTTTGGAGATAGATGACAAAGGGGAGAGATAGTTGATTAGAGCTTCCAGACTTCATGATTATCTGTTATGTATCTTGTATCTGGAGTTTTGTACTGCAGGTGGTTTAGTTATCAGAGTTTGAGCTTTATATCAGAGTTTGAGCTTTATTGTAATATCATGAGTCATGTATGAGTTCTTTTGTGTATCAGATGGCAGAGACATCTTTGTGATGAGACATGATCCTTATCTTGTAATATAATCTATCTTAGTGGTTGTGGACTTGAGAAACCTTTGTGTGAGTGCTATGTGTGTGATATAAGCAGTTATTTCCCAATTCATAAGATCTTTACTTACTAGTGTGTTGCATATGTCTTGGTGTATTGTTTTTCTTTTATTGTCTTGTGTGATATATCTTGTCATATGCATCACAATTTTCATTACTCACACATTTGCATTTCACGGATGCAATGATTTAGGGGGAGTTTCCAACTCACCTTAGTATGTGCAAATTGACATTTTGAGGTCCTTTATGAATTCAATTTATGTTGCACATATTAAGGGGGAGCTCTTCATAAATCATTGAACCCATGAACTTAATTGTTTATCCTTTGGTAAAATTTAATCAAGGTTGTCATCAATCACCAAAAAGGGGGAGTTTGAAAGTGCATGTTGCACTTAAGTGTGATTTTGGATGATTTGATGACAATGTTGATTAAAGATCTAATATGTTTGCTAAGTGTGACACAGGGAAATGATTATCTCACTATGTACTTGAAATGTAATGCAAAGCCAAAATGATGGATTGTTGTATGAAGATCATGTCACAAGCACAAAACAACAATGAGAATGATATTGATATAAAGGGTTATCGTATTGTGGGATAATCATAGTTCATTTATGATTGCTAAAAAGGGATTCAAAATGAAGTATGGTTGAATGGCTTGAAATGGTGAAGATAGCAAGGAAAGAGTCTTTGAGGTACTAAGAAAGGGTGAAGGGCAAGCGACGGCTTGGCGGCCGAAGAACCTAGCTAGAGTGAAGAAGAAAGTACTTGCATTTAGTCGAAGGATCAATCAAGCTTGAAGATCACATCTAGAAGAGAATCAACATTCCTAGCAACAATATTGATTGAAGTGACTTGACACATTTGGAATTACATTCTATCACTTGCATGAAGTCAAGTCACATGCTCAAGATGGCTATGCTCAAGGGATATCTACTTCCAAACATGACAACCATTCCTCCCAATATGAAAAAGGAAGACAAGCGGCTTTGGTTCAAATGGAGATCAACTCAAGAGGTTTAAAATCGTATTTCCATTTAAACTTGAGTAAATAGGAATGCCGTACTATTAAGAGGGATGCAACATATAGTAGATGATTTTTCATAAGTGCTCAATCCAACCTAAGTGAGACATGAGAGAGCTAGAGCTAACTTTCAGCTGTTTGCTGCACTGTCAGTCCCCGGTATGAGCCCAGAGGAGTGCGGCCATCCGTCTGGCCTGGTGTCAAACCTGGTGAAGGGAGACCATACCGGACATGTCTGGTATGCATATGAACCTACATCGGTGCAGCCTTCCTATGGTCGTATAGATAGTACTGGCGGTTGGAGTCCATACCGGACATGTCCGGTATTTGTGGATTTCTGGCTGTTAGTGTCTTTGGGATGGGCGGTACTACCGTCCCTTGGGGCGGTACTACCGGCCGGTGCTACCGGCTTTATAGCGGTACTACCGATAAGCCAAAATCGACCCAATCCAGAGAGGTTGCAGAAACCCTCTCTTGACTAGCGGTACTACCGACCAAAGGGTCGGTACCACCGGGCTTCCTTGACAAGTTTGAAAGTTGGTTTGATCAGTGTGTTTCTCACATAGTAAAGTCATACCGGGCATGCATACCGGACATGTCCGGTATTTGCGGATCTCTGATTAACAGTCTGTGTGCTGGCGGTTCTACCGCCCCTTGGGTCGGTACTACCGACAGGTACTACCGGCATTATAGCGGTACTACCGGTAGGCCAAAATTGGCCCAACACAGAGAGGTTGCAAAAACCCCACTTAACTGTCGGTACTACCGACCTGGTGGTCGGTACTACCGAGATCCTATTCGGGGTTTGAAAGATGGTTGGTTAAAGATGTTTCTCACGCAGTGAAGTCATACCGGACATGTCCGGCATGTCCGGTATGAGCTGACTCAGCCAACGGCTAGAAAACGGCTAGTTTTGAAAGTGGGCTTATAAATACCCCCAAGCCTCCACCTTTGGAGGTTGCTGATTCTACTGGTTCCCACACTCATTCTAAGCCTTTCAAAACACTTTCCAACCCTCTCTTAGTGAGTGATTGTCCTCTAATTGCCAAATCCATTTGTGGGTTCAGAGAGATTCAAAATTAGAGAGCAAGCCACCTCTTGAGCACTTGTGCAAATCGTCGATCTTGTTGTGCGCATTCGTTACTCTTGGACTCTACGGTCCTAGACGGATAGGCGTCGCCGTTGAGCACCCAAGAGATTTGTGGAGTGCCTCGGAAAGTTTGTGAAGGTTCGATCTCTCCTCAAAAGAGATCAACTAGTGGAAGGAGCATTGCGGGTGAAATAGACCACGGCTAGAGTGACCCGTGGTGTCCTCTAGAGCCCACCTTTGTGGTAGCTCGCAGCCGGCTCAACGGAGAGTAGGACCCAAGGGGGTGCCGAACTTCGGTGAAACAAATACCGTGTCATTCCTTTGTGCTTTACTTTCGGCTATTTGTTATTCTTCGTTGTACTAGTTGTTTTGCAAGCAATCAGTTCTATATATGCATCATACATAGTGATTGCAGGTTGTGTGAGAAATTGGAGAAGAAAAGGAGCAGTCATGCACAACCCGTGCATATCGGACTTGTCCGGTATTGATACCGGACATGTCCGGTATTTACTGACTGCGCCCAAAATTGTTTAATCCTTGAGCTAATCTTTGTGGTGCAGGGTGATAGCTTCTAGGTGTATTAAATATAAGTCATATACTTTGTGTTTGTCTCTTAAGGGGTTGTTTTACTCCGATTAGGAGTTTCCAAGTAATTGCTTCTGCATTATAAGTTGTAAATTTTCAGAAAAGCCTATTCACCCCCCCTCTAGGCGACACCTTAGGTCCTTTCACCTTATCTAATTTTAATTTAAGATCATATCATATTATAGTCCAATATTGTGATAGCCTAGGCCTTGTTTAGATTAAAACTGTGAGAATTTTTCTCAATTGTAGCATTTTCGTTTGTATTTGACAAATATTGTTCAATCATGTGTTAACTAGGCTCAAAAGATTTGTCTCATGATTTATAACTAATTTGTGTAATTAGTTATTTATTTTATCAACATTTAATGCTTCATGCATGCATCCAAACATTAATGCGATGGTGATGTAATGGAGAGAGAGTGAAAAAAAATTTGACAGTTTGAGTGCATCTAAACGAGACCTAAGCCTTGTTTAGATACATCCGACTATCAAAGTTTGGACACATGCATGGAGCATTAAATATTGGTAAAAAAGTAACTAATTGTACTTTTAGCTGATGAATCCGATAGGATCTCTTATAGGTTAATAGGCTCGGGATTAGGATGAACAACAGGTGAACAAATGCTTAAGATGCATAACAGTGAAGGTAAAAGACATCAGAGTTAGGGTTTCAACCATCTCCGCCCTTGGAGCTCGATCCAGTGTCCGCCATAGGTCCCTCTGCGTCCTTCTCTGGTTCGGTACGAAGTGAAGGAGTGGCGCCGGGAGTCGATGCAGTGCCGGCGGAGGAGGGCTTCCCGTCACTGGCTGCGACCCTAGGAGATCGGATTAGGGTAGGACTGTAGGTGGGAGTGGCGGCTGCAGAGAACCTCGTGATCTGAGCTCCGGCCTCCCACCCTCCTTTTATCTACCGCAGAGTGACAGGGGCCCCCCAACCATAGATGGGTTGGGCTCCCCCGATCAGGGAGCGGATCAAGTTCCGTGTGGGCCGTTGGGCCTACCAACGGGAGGAGATCAACACTAACATTCTCCCCCTTGATCTCTTCTAATAACTTATCTTAATCTTATCTTAAATACTTATCTTATTTGCGCCATTCCATTATAGAGAAATGCGTAGAGCGTGTCTCATCGTTCCAGCCAATTGTCGTTGGACTTAACAGCTACAATACATCTCTCTAACTTGAAACAGAACACTAACTGGGCCCTAAGTGTTCAGGAATCATAGGCTTTCCCTTAACCCCATGCCGGCTACGTGTCTTCTAAACACGTTGGGTGGTAAGCCTTTTGTGAGCGGATCCGCTAACATCTTATCTGTACTTATATGCTCAAGACTAATGACATGATCCCGAACTTTATCTTTCACAACATAGTACTTAATGTCAATGTGTTTGGCAACACCACTTGACCTATTGTTGTGAGCATATTCAACTGCAGGATTATTATCGCAGTATAACTTAAGTGGTTTCTGAATGCTGTCTACCACTGCTAATCCGGGTAAGAACTTTTTAAGCTAGTTCACCTGCCCCGAGGCCTCATAACATGCCACAAACTCCGCATACATTGTGGATGGTGTAACGAGAGTTTGTTTGGAGCTTTTCCACGATATAGCCCCACCTGCAAGGGTGAAAATATAACCCGAAGTGGATTTTCTTTCCTCCCCCGCATAATCTGAATCTGAGAACCCTACTATCTCAAGGGAATCTGATCTCTTATAGGTTAGCATGAAGCGTTTTGTGCCCTGCAAATAACGCAAGACTTTCTTTACTAATTTCCAATGCTCTATGCCTGGATTTTTTTGATATCTGCCAAGTAACCCGGTAACGAAAGCTATGTCAGGGCGAGTACAAATTTGAGCATATTGTAAACTTCCGACAGCGGATGCGTAAGGAACTGATCTCATTTGCTCGAGCTCTATCTGATTCTTGGGGCACTGATGTTCCCCATACTTATCACCCTTGACTATGGGTGCAGGTGACGGGCTGCACTTATGCATACTATATTTCTTAAGAATCTTATCTATGTATGCATTCTGAGACAAACCTAATACCCCTTTGCTTCTATCACGGTGAATCTCTATCCCCATAACAAAAGAGGCCTCACCGAGATCCTTCATATCAAAATGTGAGGATAAGAACTTCTTTGTTTCCATTAGCAGACCGACATCATTGCTTGCCAGCAAAATGTCGTCCACATATAGAACCAAGAAGATAAACTTATTGTTCTTAAACTTTGCATACACACAATTGTCCTCAACATTAGCTTTAAACCCAAAACGTCTTATGGTGTTATCAAACATCAAGTACCACTGTCTCGAAGCTTGTTTTAACCCATAAATGGACTTTCTTAGGCGACATCCCATTTTCTCTTTTCCTTCCACAACAAAACCTTTCGGTTGTGCCATGTAAACATCTTCTTCAAGATCCCCATTAAGGAAAGCCGTCTTAACATCCATTTGATGCAACTCTAAGTCATAATGTGCCACTAGCGCCATTATTATTCTAAAAGAATCCTTACATGAGACAGGAGAAAAGGTATCATTGTAATCAATTCCTTCTCTTTGGGTAAAACCTTTTGCCACAAGTCGCGCCTTATATCTCTCAATATTCCCTTGGGAGTCACATTTGGTTTTGTAGACCCATTTACAACCTACTGTCTTGGCTCCTTTAGGAATTTCCACTAAATCCCAAACATTGTTGGAATCCATGGATCTTAGCTCATCTTTCATGGCTTCTAACCACTTATCTGAGTGCTCGCTTCTCATGGCTTGTTCATATGTAGTGGGATCATCCTCCATATGAAACTCTTCGGCCTCATAGACTTCATAATCCTCTGATATAGCTGATCTTCTAACTCTATGTGACCTTCTAATGTTCTCATTATTTGGCGCCATTTGGGGCTGTTGTTGTTCTTCCTCATGCTCGACAGGTGGTTCTAATGGCTCCTGAAGGACAGGTTCCATATTCTCATTTTCTGTCGGCAAGGGAGGCTCAACAACAGGTGCTGGCACTACAGTGCTTGACACCGTTGGTGCAGCAACAACAGGTAGCATGAAGAATGGTTCCTGAAACATCGGAGTAGGGGCGTGAACCCGTTTTTCCTCTAAGTTAACTTCTTGAACCACCTTGCTCCCCGTGATCACATCATGTTCTAAGAACTCAGCATGTCTTGTTTCTACAAACTTTGTATGTCTGTCAGGGCAATAAAAGCGGTAGCCTTTCGATCTGTCTGGGTAGCCAATAAAATGGCAACTAACAGTCTTAGGATCTAATTTTCCTAAATTTGGATTAAAGACTTTAGCCTCAGCTGGACAGCCCCACACCCTTAAATGCTTAAGTGAGGGTACTCTGTCTGTCCATAACTCATACGGTGTTTTAGGCACCGACTTACTGGGTACACGATTAAGGATATGAATGACGGTTTTTAACGCCTCCATCCACAAACTTATCGGTAAAGTGGAGTAACTAATCATGCTTCTTACCATATCCATCAGGGTACGGTTTCTTCTTTCGGCCACTCCATTTTGCTGAGGCTCTCCTGGCATTGAATACTGAGCAACTATGCCATGCTCCTGAAGGAACTTTGCAAAAGGTCCTGGAACTTGACCATATGGGGTGTGTCGCCCATAGTATTCTCCACCACGGTCTGATCTTACTATCTTAATTTTCTTATTGTGTTGATTTTCTACTTCTGCCTTAAATATCTTAAACTTATCTAAAGCTTCTGATCTTTCTTTAATCGGATAGATGTAGCCATAACGTGAGTAATCATCAGTGAATGTTATAAACGAGTCATAACCATCCACGTTCATAATGGGAAACGGTCCACATATGTCGGTGTGGATTATTTCTAAAGTCCCCTGAAGGGTCGAGATGGCGGACTAGAGGGGGGTGAATAGTCCTTTATAAAATTAAACTTAATCGGAGCGGCTAACCGAAACAAATGCGGAATTAAAACTATCGGTCTAGCCAAGACTACACCCCTCTACCTATACTCTATGACACCTTACAAAAGATCCTAATCAATGCAAATAAGGTGTCGGGCTAGCTAGAGCTCACCTAACCAATTCTAGAAGCAAGGTCACACAAGCCTATGCAACTAGTACTTCAAGCACGGGGGAGCTCCTACACAATCTAGCAAGCAAAGCACAAAGCCTAAGCTCACTAGCAATGCTCAATAACAAGGCTACACAAGCCAAATTAGAGAGCTCAACTTAGCTACACAAACTAAGCAATGTGACTAGCAAGACTACAAGTCAACTAGTCACGCAAGAGAGCTACTTCTAGGCTACACAAGCAAAGAAGGTAACTAGCAAGCTACACAAGCTAACTAATTACAAGAGCAACTACACAAGCACAATATATATGAAAGTAATTACAAGCTTGTGTATGGGGAATGCAAACCAACGGGATGAACAAGGTTGACATGTCGCCTCTCTCTACTAGAGTTGCTCTTCGCGATCTCCCGCGGGGCGAGCACAATGCCCCTCACAAAGCTTCTCCGGAGCCACGCACAATCTTCACGCGGGCTTCACGACGGAGACTCGATCACCAAGCCATCTAGGAGGTGGCAACCCCCAAGAGTAACAAGCACCACCGGCTTGCAACACGATCACCTAGTGCCACTTGATGCAATCTCTCAATGCAACGCACTAGCTATCACTCACTTGTTATTGAATCGCACACTAGCAAGCACAAAGCGAGTTAGAGGGCTCCCTAGCACATCCACACAAGCCACAAAGGCTCTAGAGTGCTCCGCTTCCCGCCCAAGGCCGGTTACCAACGCTATTTATAGCCCCAATGGCTAACTAGTCGTTGCCCCTTCACTGGGCAAACTGCGCTAGCATCGGACGCGCCAGTCGGGTCCATCGGACGCTGAGGCCAGCGTCCGATGCACGGATGCTCGCCACGTGTCCCCCACGTTCAACTTCGGTCGAGCGATCCCAACGGCTATATTACTTCTCGCGCCAGTTAAAGTGGCATCGGACGCGCCGATGCCGAGCATCGGACGCGCCGATGCCGAGCATCGGACGCTCCGATGCCTCTACTCAATTCTATGCAAGATCGCCCTCACAACGGACGCACCGAGACTTTAGCATCGGACGCTCGACCCAGCGTCCGATGACACACCAAAGAGGTTCCAGAGAGGGCAAAAACACATCGGACGCGTCCGATGGTTCCACATCGGACGTAGGCCAGCGTCCGATGCTCCCTGGAAAGCACGCTCGCGCCACGTCACCTTCATCGGACTCTGCAACAGTAATTCCTCAGCATTCGTTGCCAGCGTCCGATGCTCCTTCAACTTCTGACAGAAACTAGGGTTAATCATCGGACGCTCGGCCCAGCGTCCGATGCTCCTCGGACCAGCGTCCGATGCTCCCAGAGCACTACACTTCTCCTTCGAAAACCACTAAATCCTGCCTCGCAAGCTCGGCAGGAGGGAGAGGGACTATACACTAGTTTCTCCCACTTCTCCATGGCTCCTTTCAACACAACTTCTTTTCTAACAACTTCTCCTTTGCAAATGTGCCAACACCACTAAGTGTTCAACATCATGTGTATGTGTGTTAGCATTTTCACAATCATTTTCCAAGGATTTTCACTTGCTCTCACCACGCCACTCGATCCTAGCAACATCGCAAAGTTAGATCGCTCAAGTGGCACTAGATGACTGATATGCAAACAAGTTTGCTCCTCTTGATAGTACGGCCATCTATCCTAAACCCGGTCATAATCTTCTCTACACACTTATGACCGGTGAAATGAAATGCCCTACAAGTATACCTTTGCCTTGCGCATTCCATTCCATCTCCTTCGGTGTTGATGCAACACATGCACCAACCTCTTCATCAAATGATATGATCCACTTCATATCATCACATGGCCTCCATGGTCCATCAATCTTGACATCACTTGCTCTTCACCATCGCTTCGGTCCTTCGGCGCCAAGTCTTGCTTAAGCCTCCCGACACTCGGTACCAACGGCTTCAAAGCCTCAACTTGCCCTTCACCTCTGCAACCGGTCCATCAAGCCAAGTCTTGCCTTGATCTTCACCATCTTAGCCACATGACCACATGTCATGTTTCATGTGCCTTAAGCTCCTTCTTCACATGTGTGAGCCTTGCAACATATTCCAAGCCATTTCTCCTCTATGGCATATGTTGCTCACACATGATCACCTGTGGACTAATCACCTGTGTAATTCACTTCAAACACATATTAGTCCACCTAAGTTGTCACTCAATTACCAAAACCAATCAAGGACCTTTCAATCTCCCCCTTTTTGGTAATTGATGACAACTCTACAAAGATATGGAAATTAAGCTTATTCCAAGCTAGCACTTCACAAGAATGTAAATTGCTAACTTGGTTTGGATTCATGTTGCTTGCCCAAGCTATTTTACCATGCGTAAAGGATTTTGGACAAGTATCACAAACCCGAAATGGTAGTATTAGCTCCCCCTACATATGTGCTAAAATGTTTGGAAATGAAACTTGCACATATGCATAGATATCGAAGTGTGGGAGAGTAATTACTACCAAAAGGTGCTAAGGTGTATAGAATAACCTTTGAAGCGTGTTATTGATGAAGTTCATAGTTGTACACCTTCCTTAGCACAATGAGTAGCTAGACATCATAAAAACTAGAAAACCCCGTGAGATCAACATTAATAGCAAGGGTCTAGTTTTGCATGAAAAGTACAAGTCTAGCTATCAACCTATGCATGCTAGTTATCAAATCATCAATTAAATCCTATAACTAGCATACACCACACAAGCATGCATATAAAATTAAAACTTATGCAATGCAAACAAGCACATGATTATGCACATATCAAATGCAACAACCAAGTTCATGAGCTTGCTCCCCCTACTTGTGTGCTCTCATTGTCCAAGAATTTTGATCCTCCAATCTTGCTCCCTCTTGATCCATGTCCATCTTCTTTTCTCCCCCTTTGTCCTTGACATATCACAATTGACATATCTTTTCCATAACTTCTCCCCCTATCATATCATATCTTTGGCACTTTCTCCCCCTTTGTCATCAATGACCATAAAAGGTATGATCTTTTCTCACAAAGGGTGACACTAGGGTAGATGGTTGACACTTGAGTCTTTAATTTTTGATGGACACAATCATATGTGTTGGAATGACACCATGTGTGGGATCTTTGACCTTGATACCAATAGGTGGGGCACCTCCCCTAGTTCATAGCATGGGTCATCCACTTGATAAACTTGAGCTCTTGTTGGTGAGGGATGTTTTGCTTGATTTGATCATTTAAAGTTGAGGATCACTTGACATCTTGTAGGATACCACTTGTGAGCTTGATCTAGACACCACTTGGTAAATATCACTTGAAAGATCATATATCATTTTGAATAGATACCATGTGAAGAAATGATGAGTCTAGATACCACTTGAATGATAGTTTAAACTCGATATCCATTTGCATTATTGCCTTCTTCTTGAACTTTTTTTGTCATCTTTATGAGCTGCTCATTTGTGACTTGAACTATCAAATTTGCACAAGATATCTAACTCGGTTTGCTCTAGAGTAAGCTTCTTCACACATTTTTCAATGGTTATCTTACTCACGTTGAATTAGACACTTGAATGTTCATCTTCTAGATCAAGTACTTGGGTTCACTAGCTCATGAACAAACTCATATACTAACCACTAGATCATATAATCAAATAAGCAATAGTGGTAGGCTATGAATTTAAACTTTTCAATTGTTATGCATGATCCTATTGAGCATGTACTATATGCACTAACCGCATACTAGTAAGGGATGAAAAAATGATCATGCACATTACAATGATACCTTTGCTATCTTGGAGTAGAGGATAGTCATTAGATTCCAAATAAGCTCCAAATAGCAATGTGAAGTCCATGGTGAAGACCAATAGATACCAATTGATAGAACAAATCTTCATCCATATGAACAAGTGCACTATCTTGTTGTGGTTGGCTTGCCTCTTCATTTGATCATAGCTTGCATATGAATACCATTTGTTTATATCAATAGTGAATACCACTTGAGTTGGCATGATTTGCTCTCTTTTGGGTGTTGCTTGCTCTCTAGATCAACTCTTTTGATTTCTTTAACTAAGCATCTCCAATGATACTTTAGATCACCACTTCCATGTTAGCCTTCCAAGCCTTGCTTGGTTAACCTACCAAAGGCGGCAAGCCCCTACAAAAGGGAGAAGTGACCTTTCTCCAAAGAATCATCCTTGATGCTCACTTGAATTGACTTGGTTTGATTGATCCAAATGATGAACTCTTCTTGAGGTATGACATTGAATCCTTCTTTGAGTCATTTTCTTTCTTCCAAAAGATCTTGAATTTGATACTAGAACTTGATCTTTATCTTCATTTTGATGTTGGTCTTGATCTTTAATTTGAGTACCAAATATGTACCAAGTACATTTCTCAATTGAATGACAATGTACTCATCTTTGTCATGCTTCTAGCTCATCTCAAAACCAAACATAGGTCCCTCAACCACTTATAAACATGATTCCAACTTGAGGACCTTTCAATCAAAGTGACTCTAGATCGATCCAATAATTGTCACTTTTCTGGCAGATTCTATCCTTCTCGAAGAAACATGCATATCTCCCAAAATATAAGTCCAATGACTATGAAATTTGGTGGAGATGTGCCTCTCTAAGTGTTATAGCAGCCAAAAAAATTTGAGCTTCATTAGCTTTCTAGATTGCTACCAGATTTCAATTCTATCCATAGTACTACATGCTGAAAACTGCTGCACTATAGTTGACAAGGTCCACTCCAAAACCAAAGCATCACTTATCCAATTATCATGAATTTTGCACAACAACTAGTATCATAAGTGTAGAGCATGCACACCAAATTTCAAGCCAATATAACTAGATTTGGTCATTTAAACATGGCTATCTTCTCAGCTCACTCAGATTTTGCAATATTTGAACAACTTGAGCAATTGAGCTATACTCTATCAATTTGAATCAAACTTGAGCTAACTTGTTTGAATACTCTCACAAGACATATATCCATTCAAATCACTTACTAAAAGAAGTCTCATGAATATATCCATTCAAACTAACTCAATTTTGATCACTAATCTTCAAATCCATTCAATCATCTTATAGTAAGCAACATATTCATATATATCCAATTCAATCATCTCATATGCATCTAAAATAGCATGATCAACTAGAGATATACCTTAGTAGCTCATGATCATCAAATAGCAAGCTTCTACTCAATTAGATTGCAAGCCTTCAAATAATTCCAATCAACCACCACAACTTGATCTTTGCACTTGTATGTTTTGCACTTGGACTTCACTTCACTTGACTTGGCATTGGGATGAGAATAGCAATAAGCTTCATTACTTGACTCAATCACATGATGAATAATATGAAATCAATTGAATCAAGCCTCCAATGCCATGGTACCTACACACATTCATCCACTAGTTGATGGTACCCAAACTTGTTTGGATCCTCTCAAGTTAGGAGCAACATACTTAGGCAATGCCTTAGTATGAATAGCGGGATGTGTTGCAATAGTAGCCTTAGAGGTACCATTTACATCCTTCCCAAGCATAGAATCGTTAGCGATTGAAGTAAGCTTAGGAATGTTACCTAGGGGACATGAATTTGCCATGTGTCCCCTTTCCCGGCATGAGTAGCAACTTCTCTTTGATTGAGTCTTCTCTTCCTTGCTCATTTGTTGCTTCTCATTGCCTTGCCTCTCATGAGTTGCTTGATCCTTCTTCTCAAGCTTGTTAGGACACTTTGAGGCAAAGTGTCCCATATCATCACATTTGTAGCACTTGATGTGAGCCAAATCTTTCTTCTTTTCTTCATTCTTGCTCATCATCATCTTGGCATCTTGAATGTGAGTTGGATGCCTTGCTCTTCCACCCCTTCTTGTTTTCTTCTTCTTTATCATCAAGTCACCACCATCATGATTGATCTTGATTTGATCTTGGGGCTTCTTCTCTTGCTCAACTTGTGGCTTTGGTTGAGGCTCATCTTGTTGCTTCACCAATCTCTTGGTTGGGCACATAGAGGTGAGATGTCCTCTAGTGCGGCACTTGAAGCATTTGACATGCTTGAGCCTCTCTTCTTCCTTCTTCAATTTGAGCTTCTTCTTGTTGGGGCAAGCATTTGCAAGATGTCCCATCTCATGGCACCGATAGCACACGAAATGAGATAACTTCTCTTGTTCTTGCTTCTTCATCTCTCTTTCATATTTCTTCTTTCCCCATCTCTTGCCTTTGATCTTGCTCTTGTTGAAGCCAATGCCACTCTTGTCACCATAACTTCTTTGATTCTTCATCATGTGCTCATGGGTGACTTTTGATCTACACCACTTCTCTAACTTGTTGCTCAAGTTCTTTACTTCACTTTTGAGCTCATTGTTCTCCTTCAAAATGTTAGTCTCACAAGACATAGAAGTAGAACAAGCATCTATATGTGAAGAACATGGCATAGATATTAAATCATCACAAGAGGTGGATACATGCTTCTTCTCTACATCACATGTGTTAGCACAAATATGCGATTGATCATTTGACCCAAGTGATGAGCTCTCACTAGTTTTAGTTTCTATATTAGAAAGCTTCTTAGTGAGAAAAGCATGGTCTTGTACCAAGTTGTCATGAGCAATACTAAGTTCCCCATGAGTCAATTTAAGCTCATCATGTGAACAAGTAGTAACATAAAGTAGATGTTTTGCTTGTTCACATGCATTCTTTAGAAATGAGTTTTATTTTTCCAATTTAGCATTTTTATACATCTCATTTTCTAAAGCTTTGGTGAGTCTACATACAGGCTCAAAGTTTGGATCACCACAATCAACAACCACATTTGCAATTGATACCTTGGTCTCACCATGTGACATGAAGCAATGTGGTGTAGATGGAGAGCTTGTAGAGACATCACTCTCATAGCCGTCATCATCATCATCATCATCATCAAGTGTGCATGGAATGGCATCATCATTTGCACCACTTGAGCTTTGGCTATGGTCACCATCATCCTTGTCAAGTGATCTTGTGGATTGATTATCATCATCATCACTTGACCATGAGGTGGAGCAATCCTCCACAACTATCATGTTGTGGTCATGCTCAACACCCTCATGTGCCTCTTCCTTGGGCTCACTAACATCATCATCATTTGGAGTACTCCTATACTTGTCGTTGAGGAATTTCCACATGTTATGGGAGGACTCCATGTCCATGATCTCACTAAAGATATCATCATGCAAAGATCTAAAAATGATGTTAGTAGCTTGGCACTCGAGATCTAGGCATTTCTCTTGTGCTTGAGTTAGATTCGTTTCATCCAACACATGAGAAAAGCCTATATCTACGATCCACCACATTTGAGGGCAAATAAACTTGAAATTACACATCATCCAAGTTTTCCATTGTGTAAAGTGAGTGCCATAAAAAATGTGTGGACAATCAATGCCTAGCCTGTAAGTCGCCATCCTCTCGGGTCGGTAAAGACCACAAATGAGAGACCTGCTCCGATACCACTTGAAGGGTCGAGATGACGGACTAGAGGGGGGTGAATAGTCCTTTATAAAATTAAACTTAATCGGAGTGGCTAACCGAAACAAATGCGGAATTAAAACTATCGGTCTAGCCAAGACTACACCCCTCTACCTATACTCTATGACACCTTACAAAAGATCCTAATCAATGCAAATAAGGTGTCGGGCTAGCTAGAGCTCACCTAACCAATTCTAAAAGCAAGGTCACACAAGCCTATGCAACTAGTACTTCAAGCACGGGGGAGCTCCTACACAATCTAGCAAGCAAAGCACAAAGCCTAAGATCACTAGCAATGCTCAATAACAAGGCTACACAAGCCAATTTAGAGAGCTCAACTTAGCTACACAAACTAAGCAATGTGACTAGCAAGACTACAAGTCAACTAGTCACGCAAGAGAGCTACTTCTAGGCTACACAAGCAAAGAAGGTAACTAGCAAGCTACACAAGCTAACTAATTACAAGAGCAACTACACAAGCACAATATATATGAAAGTAATTACAAGCTTGTGTATGGGGAATGCAAACCAACGGGATGAACAAGGTTGACACGGTGATTTTATCCCGAGATTCACTTGGTCGCCACCAAGCTAGTCTCCGTTGAGGCAAGCCCAAGGTTGTCACCGATCCTCTTGCTAGTGGTGACCCTAAGTCACACTCTCCACGATGGAGTGCTCACCAAGAGCTCTAGCTTCGATCCCGTCGGACCACTTGGCGCTCTTCGCGCCTCTCTCTACTAGAGTTGCTCTTCGCGATCTCCCACGGGGCGAGCACAATGCCCCTCACAAAGCTTCTCCGGAGCCACGCACAATCTTCACGCGGGCTTCACGACGGAGACTCGATCACCAAGCCATCTAGGAGGTGGCAACCCCCAAGAGTAACAAGCACCACCGGCTTGCAACACGATCACCTAGTGCCACTCGATGCAATCTCTCAATGCAACGCACTAGCTATCACTCACTCGCTATTGAATCACACACTAGCAAGCACAAAGCGAGTTAGAGGGCTCCCTAGCACATCCACACAAGCCACAAAGGCTCTAGAGTGCTCCGCTTCCTGCCCAAGGCCGGTTACCAACGCTATTTATAGCCCCAAGGGCTAACTAGCCGTTGCCCCTTCACTAGGCAAACTGCGCTAGCATCGGACGCACCAGTCGGGTCCATCGGACGCTGAGGCTAGCGTCCGATGCACGGATGCTCGCCACGTGTCCCCCATGTTCAACTTTGGCCGAGCGATCCCAACGACTATATTACTTCCTACGCCAGTTAAAGTGGCATCGGACGCGCCGATGCCGAGCATCGGACGCTCTGATGCCTCTGCTCAATTCTGTGCAAGATCGCCCTCACAACGGACGCAGCGAGACTTTAGCATCAGACGCTCGACCCCAGCGTCCGATGACACACCAGAGAGGTTCCAGAGAGGGCAAAAACACATCGGACGCGTCTGATGGTTCCACATCGGACGCAGGCCAGCATCCGATGCTCCCTGGAAAGCACGCTCGCGCTACGTCACCTTCATCGGACTCTGCAACAGTAATTCCTCAGCGTCCGATGCTCCTTCAACTTCTGACAGAAACTAGGGTTAATCATCGGACGCTCGGCCCAGCGTCCGATGCTCCCAGAGCACTACACTTCTCCTTCAAAAACCGCTGAATCCTGCCTCGCAAGCTCGGCAGGAGGGAGGGGGATTATACACTAGTTTCTCCCACTTCTCCATGGCTCCTTTCAACACAACTTCTTTTCTAACAACTTCTCCTTTGCAAATATGCCAACACCACTAAGTGTTCAACATCATGTGTATGTGTGTTAGCATTTTCACAATCATTTTCCAAAGGATTTTCACTTGCTCTCACCACGCCACTCGATCCTAGCAACATCGCAAAGTTAGATCGCTCAAGTGGCACTAGATGACCGATATGCAAACAAGTTTGCTCCTCTTGATAGTACGGCCATCTATCCTAAACCCGGTCATAATCTTCTCTACACACCTATGACCGGTGAAATGAAATGCCCTACAAGTATACCTTTGCCTTGCGCATTCCATTCCATCTCCTTCGGTGTTGATGCAACACATGCACCAACCTCTTCATCAAATGATATGATCCACTTCATATCATCACATGGCCTCCATGGTCCATCGATCTTGACATCACTTGCTCTTCACCATCGCTTCGGTCCTTCGGCGCCAAGTCTTGCTTAAGCCTCCCGACACTCGGTACCAACGGCTTCAAAGCCTCAACTTGCCCTCCACCTTCGCAACCGGTCCATGAAGCCAAGTCTTGCCTTGATCTTCACCATCTTAGCCACATGACCACATGTCATGTTTCATGTGCCTTAAGCTCCTTCTTCACATGTGTGAGCCTTGCAACATATTCCAAGCCATTTCTCCTCTATGGCATATGTTGCTCACACATGATCACCTGTGGACTAATCACCTGTGTAATTCACTTCAAACACATATTAGTCCACCTAAGTTGTCACTCAATTACCAAAATCAAACAAGGACCTTTCATCCCCGCACTTCGTTTGTCATTTTTCTTAATTTTCTTAACGTACTTACCTTTAATGCAATCAACACATTGATCTAATTCTGATAGTTCTAATGGCGGAAGAATTTTAGTCTTGACTAATCTATCAATTCTCCCCCTCGAAATGTGGCCTAATCTACAATGTCACAATTTCGAAGAGTCAACCTGAATATTCTTATGCTTTCTACTTACATTCATAGACGAGGAAGCAATCTTATTCTCAGAACTTATAACATTAACATTCTCAGAGATGGATAACAAATAAAGTTTGTCTTGTCGGAAGGCAAGACCAACACACTGATTATTAAATAGTACCTTACACTTGTCATCTCCAAAATGACAAGTCAATCCATGATCATCTAACTTAGACACACTTATTAAGTTTCGATGCAAAGAAGGAACATAGAGTACATCATGAAGCCTAAGTACAAAACCATTTACTAATTCTAATGATACGTCTTCAATGGCTTGGACGTCGGCTTGTACTCCATTAGCCACCTTAATTGTTCTTTCTCCTCTTTGCAGGGTCTTCCTCGTAGCGAATCCCTGAAAAGAATTAGCAACATGAGTAGTTGCACCTGAATCAACCCACCAAGTGGATTTGTCATAACTTAGAAACATGGATTCATCTACAAATGTAATAATATCCTCACCATTCTTACTCAGGAACTTCAGGAACCCAGGACAATCTTTCATCCAATGCCCCCTTTCCTTGCAGTACATGCACTGATCTTTGTCTACAGGGATCTTCTGTCCCTTATGGGACTGAGGCTGAGTTGGGAACTGTGGCTGAGTTTGGAACTGAGGGTGAGATTGGAACTGAGGGTGAGATTGGAACTGAGGGGTCTTTCCCTTAGCATTAGCATTGGAGGATGAGCTGCCATCCCACTTTGGTTTCCCTTGTGGTTTAGCATTCTTATTGAAAAACTTTCTCTTATTATCTTTCACATAGAGAGCAGAGTCCCCATGTGAAGCCTTAATGCGCTCTTCCTCTTGCACACACATACTAATGAGCTTGTCCATGTTCCAGTCATCAGACAACATGTCGTAATTGACACAAAAAGTGTCAAACTCACTTGACAGTGAGGCAAAAATCATGTGAATGACAAATGGATCAGGTAACTTAATTTTCATAGACTCAAGCTTAGCTGCTATGGTGCTTATTCTAAGTATGTGGTCTCTAACGCCCCCACCATTGTATTTCTTATTGCATAGCTCTTTGATAAGAGCACTTGCCTGAGACTTAGTAGTTCCATGGAACTGATTCTTAACATGTTCTAAATACTTAGTAATGGTGGGTGTCTCAGGGATAGACCCTCTGATAGGGTCTGAAATTGTAGCCTTAGCTAAAGTGAGACATTTCTTATTGGAATTGTCCCATTGCCTTTTCTCTAAGTCATAGGACATTCACTACAAGACATTCGTGGCTTTTTGACGTTTTTAGTATGACAAAAGATCATAACGTCACTACATTATCCAATTTATGACATATATTATAAGATTTATAACATTATGTCTTAGAAACTTCAATTTTGTGACAATAATTTCATACATTATGACATATAAAAATATCACATGATCATTTGTGACGCTGGCTTTTTGACATTTAGATTTCGTCAACTGGATGTCATAAAATGATTTTATGACATCCAGTTGACGAAATCTAAATGTCAAAAAGCCAACGTCACAAATGATCATGTGACATTTTTATATGTCATAATGTATGGAATTATTGTCACAAAATTGACATCCAGTTGACGAAATCTAAATGTCAAAAAGTCAGCGTCACAAATGATCATGTGACATTTTTATATGTCATAATGTATGGAATTATTGTCACAAAATTGAAGTTTCTAAGTTATAATGTCATAAATCTTATAATATATGTCATAAATTGGATAATGTAGTGACGTTATGATCTTTTGTCACACTAAAAACGTCAAAAAGCCACGAATGTCTTGTAGTGATTCTCTTATCAGCATGATCCCTTTTGCGTATCGCAAAAGCAGCATCTTCCTCATTCTCCTCTCTCACTGGCTCCTCTGGAGCAACGGGACACAGTGATGAGAGAGCAAGGTCATTGTTCGTCATGACCAAGGCTAACTCAAGCTGCTCACGCCACTTCTTATAGTTGTTCCCAGTCAGAGGAGGAATCTGAGCGATTCAGTTGATCCCTGAAAACCATTGACAGAATAGTGAGCTACTTTAACACAAATAATATCTTATCCATAAAAATTGCATGTTTTAAAACAATGTTGGTCAGTATTAAAACATACAATTCCTTCTGCATTATTTCTTACATCACCGTGGGCAGAAAATAAAAATAATGCATAAAACTGATGAAACTAAAACATTTATAATATTGATATAATCAACGTTGGTCAGAATATAACAATATTACAAATTTTCTGAATATCTAAATTTAATAATTATTCTAACAATTAAATTCTCCTGTTGGTTCGAATTTATAGGATCTCTTATAGGTTAATAGGCTCGGGATTAGGATGAACAACAGGTGAACAAATGCTTAAGATGCATAACAGTGAAGGTAAAAGACATTAGAGTTAGGGTTTCAACCATCTCCGCCCTTGGAGCTCGATCCAGTGTCCGCCATAGGTCCCTCTGCGTCCTTCTCTGGTTTGGTACGGAGTGAAGGAGTGGCGCCGGGAGTCGATGCAGTGCTGGCGGAGGAGGGCTTCCCGTCACTGGCTGCGACCCTAGGAGATCGGATTAGGGTAGGACTGTAGGTGGGAGTGGCGGCTGCAGAGAACCTCGTGATCTGAGCTCCGGCCTCCCACCCTCCTTTTATCTACCGCAGAGTGACAGGGGCCCCCAACCATAGATGGGTTGGGCTCCCCCGATCAGGGAGCGGATCAAGTTCCGTGTGGGCCGTTGGGCCTACCAACAGGAGGAGATCAACACTAACATTAGCATGTACATGTCGAGATGAATATTTTAAGTCTAGTTATACTATATTTAAATAAAGTTTGTCAAATAACAACGAAAATGCTACAATTGAGAAAAAAAAACTCACTCCCCTGGTCTAAACAAGGCCAGGAGCGACACTCTGCTCTGTCGGCAAAATTTACAGTCTTTCGTGACCTTGAATATTTCCTTCACTCCTCCTGGAGTACTACGCGATAAAAAAACAGTTTCAAATGATCAAATCTAACTGTGGTAAAAAAAATGACAGCGTGTGGTATATTCGGTACTGCGCCACTACTGTACATATGTGGCTCACTGGCTCGCTGCAAACACGCACGATTCAGCTCTGATGAACAGTAAGGCCAATCTCAATGGCTAGTTTCACTACACAGTTACCAAGACGCCACATCAGCTAGAGTAGGATGAAACAATGAATGAAACTGGCATCACACAATGCGGCGTGTAGTTTCAACAATTCCTAGGCTACGTGAAGCAATTAATTGCTGCAAAACGATCGGATCATATGCATCAAATGGCCATGTGGTCTGTACGCATACAGTTCTGAGTCATTCAGTTTTCACACGCTGGAACAACAACAAAACTAGACCTGTCACTTAAACTGACACCCTGCAGAATTGGAGCAACATTCAACCAAGAAACTGAACTAGAAACTACAAACTGAACTAGAAACTGAACATTCAACCAACATTTAGGACTGGCAACCTGCACAAATAAAAATAGTTCAGAATAAGCTCTCAGGTATGAAACTACAAACTGAACTAGAAACTGAACTAGGAACTGAGCAGTTTTCACACTGCATTAACATATAAAACTGAACTACAAACTGAGCAGTTTTTCACATATGAAACTGAACTACAAACTGAGCAGTTTTCACACTGCATTCACATATGAAACTGAACTAGAAACTGGGCATTTAACTGAACTAGAAACTGAACATTTATACTGTACTAGAAACTGAACATTTACACTGTACTGGAAACTGAACATTTACAAGATAGTCCAGTATTCGCACTGTAACTCATAGATAACTAAGTTATTCTGAATTTTCAAGCTTCTGAATTTTCAAGAGTCAGTTAACACCATCCAGAAAATATTGAAAAAAATTCCAAATAAGTTAACAACAAATGGATGTTAACTACATGGTTGTAGCTTTCAGATACCCCATCGTGTATGAACAGACATAGTTTCAAGCTTCTGAATTTTCAAGAGTCAGTTAACACCATCTAGAAAATATTGAAAAAAAAATCCAAATCAGTTAACAACAAATGGATGTTAACTGCATGGTTTTAGCTTTCAGATACCCCATCGTGTATGAACAGACATATAGTTTCAAGCTTCTTAATTTTCAAGAGTCAGTTAACACCATCCAGAAAATGTTGAAAAAAAAATCCAAATCAGTTAACAACAAATGGATGTTAACTGCATGGTTTTAGCTTTCAGTTAACACCATCCAGAACATAAAGCTAAAATATCTGCTTGCAGATATGGATATTTTGTGTGTTCAGAGACTACCAAAAGTATCTGCTAAGATTAACTATAAAATTCTACTAACCATCTATACAAATCAATTTCAGTATAAACCATTTGTACTAAACCATCTATACTGAACAATCTGTGCTAAATTAACTGTAAATTTTGTATTGAACTATTTTCCCTTGCAGACATCAATTTCCAGGATAAAAAATCAACTATAAAATTTCTACAAAACCATGTGCACACAACATTTAACTACTTGTAGCCTTGGAAAACAACTAGGCACAGATCGAAATTGAGTACTTATCATGAATTTGGGGCTTGCTGGTTCCCAGGTTCAGAATGCAAGATTGGGGGTACGACACCCCATCCTACTCGCGCAGGTTGCAGCGGCATAGACGAAGTCAGCACGACAGGGGAAGAAGTTGGCACAACACGGGAAGAACTCGACACAGTAGGGGAGGAAATCGGCGCACCCGGCGTGGGAACTGGTGGCGGCGCCAGGATGGAAGGCGACGGCGGTCGAACCGGTGACGAAGATGGAGGCTGCGACGATGCAGGCGAGGATGACTTCTTCAGTCCTAGTCTGTTACCAGCTCGTCCTTTCCCCCGACTGCCGGATATGCGCTGGCCGGAGCTCAGTGCTGGTTCCATCGGCACGGCACTGCTCGGCTGGATGCCTGGATCTGAAGAACTCGTTGCTATGTGCAGTCGCTATGCAGGGGGCGAATCGATGGATGAGGAGGAGAGGGGCGGGAGGGATTGGAGGGGGAGGGAAGGATTGAGAACGCGGGAAGGAAGGAGGAGGAGCGCGCCGAGAGCTCGTCCGCACGGGATGGTCGATGAAACGCCCCAACCCTCTCAACGCAAGTTTCGTGGAGTTACCGAGGACTTGGTTACGGTGCCCAAACGTTTCATCCCCATGAAACGTATTCCTTCTCTCTCCTCCTTGTTTCATGCAGTTTGCTGATGTGGAACCTTATTAAATGCGCATGAAACACCACATGAAACCCCATTGAGACTGGCCTAACAACAGTACCGCCGCTACTGCTCCTCCTCATGGCCGTTGGGAATCTCTAGACGCCGGGCGAGCTCGTGAATGGCATCAGCCGGCAGGGGGCCTCGCGCTCGCTTGAAAAACCGCGAAGCACTAGTTTATGCATCGCCACGCGCCCACGCATGAGTGCGAGCTCCACCTCCACTTGGGAAAATTACAGCACTACCAACTTCGCAGCCGGATCAGCGCCGAGACCAGCACACGGTATTCTTGGCCGGTCCAGGCACTGGCAAATGGGTCCAGATGCATATTGGCCCATTTATCAGAGTCAGCGAAGGTGGAAACTAAATAAATTGAATGAAAAATATAAATTTCCTTCGAGTAAAAATGGCAAGGCATATACTCCCTCCGTATAGGAAATAAATGACGTTTTGGACATCGACACGGTCTCCAAAGTATAACTTTAACTCCCTTTATACATAATAATATTTATCAAAAAGAGATATATGTATATTTTTATGAAAGTATTTTTCAAGACAAATCTATTTATATGGTTTTTATATTTTCAAACTCAATAATTTAAAAGTTATTCATGATTTATAATCTCAATGTTTGACCAAAACCTTTTCCAAAACGTCATTTATTTCCTATACGGAGGGAGTATATTATAAATTAACTACATGAGACTCTGTGACCACTTTGTAACTTTGTGAGAAATGAGAGACCTTTTGCGTGGTGCCCATATGAAACTACTAGTACTAGCAGCAGTATACAACAAGAGAGGCATCGATCAAAGTGCGTGTGAGATTAGAGTATGGCCTACTTGGCTGTCAGCGTCGGCCTAAAGAGGGACCAAAGGTGGTCATCGTGGCGAGGGAACTTGAAATACTCTGAAATCATACGCCAGGGGGGACCAACGGTCCTCACTTGACGAGGTCCACTGCATGCCCAAATACTATTAGATTTAACACCCCCTTGATTTGATTAGCGTCCCTAGATTAGGTGACTGCATGCCCATCCTGTCTGGCATCTGCTCTGCTGACTGGGCCACCACATCACGCGCAAGAATGAGGTGGCGCGTCTAGTCAGCGCCGCACGCGTGGTGGTTCCAGGCGGCGTGCCCCATCGACGGCTGCAAGTGCAAACTGCAAACTGCAAAGCTAGAGGGAGGAGGGCATTGAGCAGAGCTTACCTTAGTTTTGCAAATGACTCCTTTTCTCCCTCCTAAAAAAAATGTAATTTCCAAGCAGGATGAATCTTCTTCACTGGGTACAAATCCTGAGCGCAAAATATTTGAGCAGTGCCAACAACACCCTTCGCAACGTTGCTCGGTCAAAAAGGGCAGGAAGAAAAGACGGTCCAACTGTGCAGTGCAGACCATGATTAGGATTTTAGGAGTCTCATGACGTGCAAAACCCAAGAATATTTCCAGATCGTGGACCATCATGCATGTGCTTCCGCCGAAAATTGACCATAAACCTGCACCCCTTTTGAAAAACTTGCACGCTGTCATTTGTAGCTGTCCGGACGGTGATTAAGGGATACCGACGCCCCTGCCCCTCGATAGCATTGACTCTGTTCATTTTGTTCATTTAGGCTATAAATCAATTTATAAATTAATCGTGAAACATATTTTTTTTCACAATAAATTAGCCGTATAAATAAATAAATAAAAAACCGATTTAAGTCATCATAACAAAAAGAGCCATTGTTTTTGCTTAATCTTGATTGATGCAGACTACAGGAGATGCCTGAACGTGGCGCGCGAGTGATTGGCCGCCGCCGGCGTCCCGACGAGCTGGGCGTGGCGCGTGCGAGAAGACGGTGGTGGCCTAGGTGTGGTCACCACGCACAAGGCACAACGGCGCCAAACTGCCAAAGGCAAAGCATACGAACGGAGCGGCATGGAGTGGGATGGAATGGATATGCTCGCGCGGCCCCTCGCCTGCGAGTGCCCATGTCGACGCGCACGAATTGAATGCGGAGGCGAGCAAGCGATGATGCAACGCAATGATGCCAATGGCAACCCAACGAGCTGTCACCCTCGTCAAGGGCGCAACCAGATCATCTGCTATATCATCATGTGCAGTAGTAGGATCGGTGTTGTTTGCTGATCGTCTGGTTTGGTTCCTGTGCTCCCATTCAAGGGAAAATGTGAAGATTGTCATTATAATTTTGTAAAATTAGAGATATGCCATCCTGACCAACATGTCACTGACTCATGTGTACCCCACATGTCAGTAAGATACCAGTGGCATATCTCCAACTTTGAAAAATTATAATGGCATGGATCAAAATGTCCCGGGAAATTCCTTCTCTGTTTTTTTATACATTGATTGATTGACCTTTTTCTCCATTGTGGCCTCTCCATAAATCGGAAGTTTGATGTTTCGATCACATGGGTGTGCAACTAGCTCGATCTATGATGTGATTTTTCTGAAAAATAGGAAAATACGTGACGTGATGGGACTGATGGCTCGTGCTAGATGGGATCAATTGAGCAGTAGTATAGTATAATCCATTGGAAGAGCGTGTTGAGAGTCTATGATTCAAAAGGAACCTTTATATGGCAGGATCATCAACTAATTGAGATTTCTCTCAATCATAATAACTCTAAATATCTTAATACTACCTCCGATCCATTTTATCTAGCGCACACGCGTAATAAGATTCAAACTTTAAAAACCTTTTGACAAATAATTAGGCTAATACACTTTTAACTATTATAATACAAACTTTATATAATATTTCTAAGAAATTATACTATCAAATAAGCATTTACCCTTTTACCATTCATTTAAAAAAAGAATTGTGAAAACGGAATTACCACTCATCTATTTTAAATACTAATCCTCTCAATTTCAGAGGCGATAGGAGGCGACATGACGTATATGGGCCCACCCGCCAACCATATATACACATATCGCCTTTCATTGCCTCACCCTTATCGTTTTCCATCGCCTTCACCCATTTGGGCTCACAATCATAGACACATCTTTTTTTCTCCATTGCTTCCCATCGCTTCTTCAACCATAGTAAAAAAATGTTCAGATAACGGTTTCTACGACTAATAAGTTAGCTGATATTGTTATGTTGTGAAAAAATATAATATACCATGTCTGATAAATCAAACTGACAAGTAACTGAACAAGACCGAAGTTTCAGGCAGGCACTAGATGAAATGAGCAATCGTGTGAGCCCACGGAATGAAGCTACAAGGAAATTTCTCGGTCCAGGACATATTCCGTAAGATTAGGACGTAATTTACTAGAGCGCCGTGCATGAAATGCACTTTAGGACCACACGTGCCTTTTCCTACCCACAGAAGTTCACAAAAGTCGCCTTTTTCACAAACGTACGCACATAATCTTCTGACGTGGAAACTTGACACGCCACAAACACACACAATATGGTAGATGCTTGTGGTTACCATGCAACACAACACAATTCTAGTCTTTTTCTTTACTTTGGCAGCCACACAGCTTAATTTCTTGCTAATGGATAGGACATATACGTACTCCCTTTATATAGAAAATAGAAGTCCTTTAGGACAGCGACATGGTCTACAAAGCATAACTTTAACCTCTTGTTTCTTCAAAAATATTTATTCTAAAGTAGTATACGTATATTTTTATGAAAGTACTTTTCAAGACAAATTTATTTATATGATTTGTACATCTCTAAACTCAATAATTTTAAAGTTATTCATAATTTATATTTCTAATGGTTGACTCAAACCTTGTCCAAAAGGACTTCTAATTTCTATATGGAGGGAGTATTCAACATGAAATTCGCGGGGGTAAAGTTTTCTCCAAGCCGTCGTACCCTCCTACATTTTGGCCATCCAAAAAAAGTGGCTTTACCGTAGAAGTAAAAAGTCGTCCTGGTACTACATCACCAGCGCCAGCGCTGTTCTAACTGCAAACCAGAACAGCCGCTGGCTGGTACTAGAGTGGAGCTACTGGAGTCACAGTATCGCATAGGATTCTTGCTGGGCAGTTGTGAGTTTTGGGAGTTGATGAGTTGCAAGTGCCACACAGGAAAGATAAACGCCTTGAAAAGTGAAAGCTTAGGGAAAGAAAACAAAAGCTGCCCCACCGTGCTTAAAAAAATCGCCCAAACTTTTTCCCGGCCCCTTTTATCCTTTGCCTACACAAACCCACCACACACAAGCCGCAAAGAATTCACAAGAGCTGCAGTGAGGGGGGGGAGAGAGAGAGAGGAGGGAGGGAGGGAGACTGGGAGAGACGGGGAGCGCGGCACCGGCACGGCGGCACTGGAGGAAAGATTTCATTATTTGGCGCACTGGAGAGTGGAGAGCGATAGAGCTGCAAGGTGGAAGCAGAAATCCATAGCGTATAGAGGGAGGAGGAGGGAGATCTGGAGCTCCTAGGGAGAGGGTGAAGGAGCTGGAATGGTAACGGTTGGCAGAGGGGATCCTCGATCTGTTGTTGAGCTGGAAGATTTATTCTTTTCAGCCGCGGAGCCGGAGAAACTCGGATCTCGAGGCCACCCAAGAGAAAGTTTTCCCCTTCCTTGCTGCTAGCCTACTGCATTTCTGCCTCCCCCCAGATCCGAGCTGCCACAAGGAGAAAGGTGGAATCTCTGCTCGCCTTCTCCACTAATCCGCTCAAAATTTGGGTTTCTTGAGCTGTTCTTGGGAGCGCCGTGCTTCAAATCTTGGGGAAAAAGGTCGATTCTTTTTTTGTTGTTGGGGGTAGATGCGGGAGTGATGTCGACTACTTTATGAGCTGCCCCCGCTGCTATTTTGGGGTTTAGATTCGCGAGTTATGGCGGATCTTGCCATGTAGCATTAGGAGTCTCTTTCGTCGAAGGCGAAAGGAACTTGCCCTTAAGCTGCAATGTCTCTCAAGAGCATTGTGCGGGAGCTGAAGGAGATGAGGGACGGCATCGGGAGCATGTCGAGACGCGGCGGCAGCGGCTCCGACGGGCGCGCCGGCCACGGCCGCTCGGGGTCGCGGCATTCTTGGCCTAGTCTCTGGGCGGAGCAGCACCAGCCGCAGCGGCAGGGCCAGGGCCTGGGCCAGGAGGGGCCGCAGCATCAGCATCAGGGGCGGTGGGCGAACCTGCCTCCGGAACTGCTTCTGGATGTGATACAGAGGGTGGAGTCCAGCGAGGCGACGTGGCCGGCGCGGCGCCAGGTCGTGTTGTGCGCGGCCGTTTGCCGGTCGTGGCGCAAGGTCACCAAGGAGGTGGTGAAGACGCTCGAGGAGTGCGGCAAGATCACCTTCCCCATATCCCTTAAGCAGGTATCTGCCTTGTTCTCTGATATCATTATTCATGTGAAGTTTGCTGGTTAAGGTGTAGTGAGAATTTGGATGTCTTGATGCTAACTGTATTTTTGCGCAGCCGGGGCCTCGTGATCTGCCGGTCCAGTGTTTTGTGAGGAGGGAGAGGGCAACATCCACATATCTACTCTACCTAGGACTCAGCCCATGTAAGTTATCATGTTTAGCTGTCGAAAGATAGCATTCTTGTTCAGTAGTTATCTCTTTTGTAGTCATTTGTCTGCATCGAGATGAAATGTTTTTGTTATGGCCACATTGCTCAACTGCTAATTTGCAAGAACAAAATCCTGAATAAACATGTCCTTGCAATGATCATCTAATATGGTAACATAATTTAGTTGATTAGATGTCATAGGATTTGTATAAAACAATGTTTTTAAGTCTGGCGAACAACAAAATGGTTCCGTTATTTTATATATGTCAAAAGATTTCCTAGTTCATGGAAGAGAAAAGCTAGGCTGAAGTCAGGTGAACAAAAAAAATGGTTCTGTTCTTTGATATGTGTCAAAATACTTTCTACTTCGTGCAAGAGCATTGGTCTCATAGCTATTTCCATGCCTGGATTTTTGTTACCTTGTCTGTTTGATCATACTACACAAAAAATTCATCTTAGAATTTTACAATCCAAAATGATTAAATATCTCTTTTCTCTGCAAGAGATGTGCTTGTGTTGGCTGTTGCTAGTTTGGTTTGAGAAAGAAGCCCAACTGTAAGTCTGTAACTAGTGGACTGTGTGAGCATCCGGTACAGACTGAACAAAGTGAACATACCTTTCTGACCACATTGAAGTTACTTTCCTTGCATCGCTCAACTGTTGGAAGAACGGTGCATTATGTTTTACTAGAATAGGCAACAAATCATTATTGTGGACTATCCATGGTATGCATACTTCTCTGCACATTCCTATTTGTGCTAGATGTGCACAGATATCTACTCCCTTGGCCCCCCATTAATGTGGATGGTGGTCCTGTCTACAAAACTCGTGTCAGTTGTCACATTGAGTAGGAGGATGCATTCAGAATTGTTAAACACCCCCACCTCCTGCGTAGGATATAAGTCTTGATCGTAATAATTTAGACAGAACACTTATACTGAAGCTTTCATGCGCTCACTTGATGTGATGACGCTTTATTTACTGATGACTTTATGTATTATGCAGCTATGAACATGGAAAACGACAAACTATTGCTTGCAGCTCGTAAGGTCAGGCGTGCCACAAGGACTTCTTTTGTGATCTCACTGGCCTCTGATGATTTCTCTCACTCTAGTAGCACCTACGTTGGCAAACTGAAGTAAGCTTCTTATTATGTCAACTTAAGTGGCATGATTGTTCTTCTTTGTCTTAGTGACCTTCTAACCTCGCCATTGTTTCTCACAAATCAGGCCAAACTTTCTCGGCACAAAGTTCACAATCTTTGACAGCCAGCCTCCTCCTGATGCCGTCATTCTACCAAACAATAAACCAAGCAAAAGGCAGTCCAAGCAAGTATCACCGAGACTGCCACTAGGCAATTACAATGTCGCTACAGTCACGTATGAGCTCACCGTCCTACGCAACAGGGGACCAAGGAGAATGCAATGCACCATGCACTCAATACCAGCCGAGTGCATTCAGGAGGGCGGGAAGGCCCCTACCCCTACCGGCACCATCCAGTCGCTTGATGAGGCAATGTCCACCTTACCTAGTACCAAAGGGAAGGAAGCGGCCGTAGAATTTTCTTCAACAAGCCTCAGTGCTGATCTGTCCGGGCCGGCGTGTGCGCATGAAACACCTCTAGTGCTGAAGAACAAAGCCCCGCGTTGGCATGAGCAGCTGCAGTGTTGGTGCCTCAACTTCCGAGGGCGCGTCACGGTCGCATCGGTGAAGAACTTCCAGCTCGTCGCATCCGTTGATCCTTCCCTGAACATCCCCGCGGCGGAGCAGGAGAAGGTGATCCTCCAGTTCGGGAAGATAGGGAAGGATATATTCACCATGGACTACCGGTACCCGCTATCGGCGTTCCAGGCCTTCGCGATCTGCCTGACCAGCTTCGACACCAAACCAGCCTGCGAATAATTGACGATAGTAATAAAAGCTGGGTGGTGGAGTCAGTCTAGTGTATTTCTATGTTCTTCCTGGGCGATGTAAATTCTTGATCTTGCCATGCTTGTGACGAGTTGAAGATGAGCAATGACATCTGTACCATTGGAAGAGATCTGGGCAACCTGGTGTATCCAACTGTCGTATGTATTATTGTTGGGATGTTTGGCTGTGAAATATCACTGATGTATCGATAATGGGCGTTTCGACCATCTTTGTTCCCTCGGTCTGCTCTCATTTTGAACCGTCGTGATGCTTCAGGGTTGGAACTGTTGGCGGGTATCACGCCGCTGTCTGTTCCTCTGCCACCCTGCTCATGTTTCGAACTTGTGATTGTGACGTGAAATGGCATATGGGAGCATTTTACGGGGGCCGTGCTGGATGCTGCATGGTGCGTAAAGAAGTTGCATAGGGAGTTACAGAACTGCCGTCCTGGCGGCCCCCAATCATGAGGAGAGCACCACCACCCCGATCGCAGTGGGCTTCTATTATTTGCTGCCCCACACACAAGGAGCAGAGAAGTGCATGAATGGAATGAATGAAGCAGTTGCTCAGCGATTTGGTGCCTGCGTATCTGCGTTCATGTCTTCCGTATCATCCTGGCGATGTCATGAACCCTTCCCTGTCCGCTCGATGCTTTCCGTATCGGACTGAGAGGAACAGGTGCTGATCGATGGCATGAGCATCTGCTCCATCACGACGGACATGTGCCGCTCCATGGATGTTAGCGCCCGGTCTGAGCTTGTGACGGCGTGGCCTGACTGCAGCGCTTGCACGATCTCCCTCGGCTTCATCGGGAAGGCCTTTTTATGGCTGTCCTCTTCCTTGGCGACATGGTGTAAAGCCAACTTGCCTCTCGTCCTTGTTCGCGTGACTTGGACGACGGCCCACGAGTACGGCGAGGCGAGACCAGCCGTGTGAGGTTGGTGGCGGCTACGCCCGTGGTTTCTCTTACGGGGTGACGTGAACCACCTCTTTTTGACCCAAATCAGGCAGTCTCGAGCGCCAGCTGAGGACATCAAGGACGAATTTTTAGTCCTATTTGTCACGGTAACAAAACACGGGCTCCGTTTGATTGAACTTATTTTTGTTGATTCCGTTTCAATAGTGTTCTATAAGAGAGAATAAGATGTAATACGATTGATAAATTTAAATAAACAGAGCCATATTCAACAAAATTCAAGCAATGACCTTATTCACATCCTATCATTCGACTTATCAGTTTTACTATAAATTTAGACATATTTGATATAATTCTATTTTTTCTTGTTAAACACCTCTTTTTTTTCAAAACAACTTTACTATGAATCTGTTTTATTCTTCCTCTCATAATAAAAGTATGAGCTGAGATGAATCTGAAAAGATAGTTTTTTTATAGTTTACATCTTTATTTCTCCCTCCCAACCATATCTAAAGTTATTGATAAAACTATTTTATCAAAAAAAAATTCTAAAACAGCTATGTCAAACAAGATCTTATTCTCTTTTACAAAATATTATTAAAAAATAATTTAAATTAGTCGTGTCTAAGTCGACCCAAACTCATCTGAGCGAGCATATTTGACTGAACCCAACCTTCTGGAAGGACGCCACCACCCCGTGCCGCGTAGTCGCTGACGCGATGAGGCCACCGACCCCAATAGGCTTGTACGGAGTCTAGTACTAGTAGAAGTACTCCCTCCGTCCCTAATTGATCGTCACCATTGGTGTGCGTGCCACAAGTTTGACTCAATTTGTAGCAAATGTGTGCAACATTTGTATCTCCAAATAATTTTGTTAAAAAACTAGATTCAAATATCTATCCAACGATACTAATTATGTATCACATATATTAATATTTTTTAATATATATTTAGTCAAAGTTGTTTCTTGGCAAGCGCAAACGACAGACATTTAGACATTTAGGACGGAGGGGGTATCTTCCGATGCTGATTTCTTTTTGACTGACGACTGACGAGTCACATCTTCTTCTACTACCAGTCCGTGGTAGTACTCCGCAGCACAGTGGGAAAAACCGTAAAGTAGAAATCCGAGGCACACGAGGGGAAATTTGATCCGTCGGCCTGCCTTCCTACGTTGGTGGGGAGCAAATTCAGAGGATTTTTCAACGAGGAACACGAGTCCACAAGTCACGCATGTACGGAAACCCCCGCCACATCAATCCCCCGTGGCCGTGCTGCCGTGTTCGTCGTAATCCGTGAGTTTACAGGGGGAACTGTCCGATCTGGGCTCGCAACCGCCGCCGGTAGTTGCCTGAATGGATCGAGGGAGCGCGCGGTGGATGGAGACGGTGGAGGAGGACGTGGAGGAGTACAGCTGGCGGGAGGTGGTGCTGCCGCACCTCGTCCCCGTGGCGCCCGGCGCCGCGCCGCCGGAGCTCGAGCGGGAGACCGGGGAGCGGCGCCGCGGCAGGGACCTCCTCGTCGCCGTCGACTTCGGCCCCAACTCCAAGCACGCCTTCGACTGGGCGCTCGCGCACATCGCGCGCATGGCCGACACGGTCCACCTCGTCCACGCCGTCTCCAGTTGAGCTCCTTCCCGCCTTCCGTCGATCCAACGCCTCTGAAACCCTAGCTGTCTGCTCCATCTACCTAGCTGTTCTTCTGAACTTAAAAAAACCTTAACAACAAACTTAACCAGGGATCAGGGGATTTAAATTTTGGCACCGTAGGTTGGTGAACTAAATATTGTATACTACCGTCTATATTTGTTAGTCCAAACGGATCGACGTGTGCGGGGATCAGTCTAGATAATTGACTCTAATTTGTCTGTTTCTTCTTGTATCCACATCCTGCTTCCTGCCTTCAGCTATATAGTTATGCATGTTGGGTTAGATTAGTCTTATGAATGGCACACGGAGCCACCGCCACCTCTATCTTACAAACTAGGGGGTTTGCTCATATTTGCTCCACTCTCCCACAGTCTCTCTCCTGAAGATGTGTGTGGCACTGCATAAAGAATTGCTCTGGCTGAATGTGAATTTCGATCTGTATAGGTGTGCAAAATGAGATTGTGTATGATAAAAGTCGGGAGCTGATGGAGGATTTAGCCATTGAGGCATTCAAGACGTTACTGGTATGCTCTCTTCCTCCTTTATGTATTTTTGTACCATTATGCATTGAAGCATTTTATGTTGATCGTTATGTATAGCATGTGAAGGGTCTATATTCCCATACCTCAGTTACTGCCTTGTATTCTAGAAAATTGTATTAGTGCGTGCCTGTAAATGATTTCTGACAAAAACAGAGTTGACGCAAAGTGTGTACATTAGTGAATTTCTGTTTTTTTGGCTTCTTTCCCATATTTTCCTCAAGGAATTGATACATATGCCTTCAATTGAGAATTCATAAGGTCCGAACCAAGGCCAGAATTGTTGAAGGAGATGCTGGAAAAGTTATTTGCCGAGAAGCAGATCGACTGAAGCCCGCTGCGGTCATTCTTGGTACACGTGGTAGAGGCCTTATTCAAAGGTACCCGACTCTTGAACTCCAAAAGATTTATCTGTGGCACATTTAGATATCTAACCATTTTGAATTAGCTTTATAGCTTATGGTCTTTTTGACTTAGTTTTATATCCAGCCAACTTTGCAAGTAGAAAATTTCTGATCATTGGAAATCATAATACTGCTACTATCCCTTCAAAAATGAGATTTCGCATACTGCATGTAATCCATAAAAGTTGTCCTACAATTGCCTTTGCAACATTTTTATGGATCACACATCTCTTCTTTGGAAACTTTTGTGATTGTGTTCCTGCAATACACCTGTCTTGCTACTTGCATGTCATGAATACAAATATTTGATATTGATCACAAATTCACCGTCTCATAGAATTACTCCAACAAAAAGAAACTTCATCACAGTAATAATACCATATGTTTTCAGTTCTGATATGATGTCAACAGTGAAGAGATGTCTTGATGCTAAGGGATTGTTTACTGCTTTAGAATACCAAGGGATCTGTCTAATTAACGCCATGGTTGCATGTTGCTTAAATTAGGGCAGGCATGGTCCTGCTATTTGGAAAAGTAAACATCACCATTTGAAGCAAAAAAGATCTTCCAAGATTCAGATATGAAATATCGTTGCCTTTATATCTTTTGATGTAAAACATCATCCTCATGATTAATGCCTGGACCTCTTACTTTGGAAGCTTGCTGAAATGTGCTGAGCCCATGCTCAAATTCAATGATTCGAGAAGGTAGGTCTGATTGCTCAGTATGAAAAGCGACTTTGGCTAAATTATGGTGAGATGCTTGTACAAATGCATGGAAAGAACAGTGACTAGAATGCCTTTTTAGATAACTTGATAATTTGCAGAATCATCCGAAATGACAAGAAGCATTCGTCACTAAAGCAAGATGAATGCAATTAAATGTTGTTTATTATTTGTTCTTTTTTACCTTTTGGTCCCTAGTTCATATTTTATTGCTGAACGTGAGCTGTAGATTGTATTTATAAGTATATCTCTAACTTTGCCTTTGTACTGTAGTGTGTTGCAGGGAAGTGTCAGTGAGTATTGCTTCCACAACTGTAAAGCAGCACCAGTTATCATTGTGCCTGGCAAAGGTTAGTTCAAGTTGTTTACTTTGTCTCAAGCATTTCACGAAAATAGACTGGGTATCAAGTAAAGGTCATTGCTATGGTGCTACCAAGCGTAGCAATGCATTTGTGAATGCACACCCTGATATGCACAGGGATGGCGGTGGATAAGCACAAGAAGCATCTAGTCTTGTTGTGGCACAAGGAAATGGTTTGTCCTATGTCTTTGAGTCTCCTGTATCAAATAATTGCAAGCTGTTTTTGGATCTTTCTGACAACCAAACATGTGAAAAATTAAGAACTGTTCATTTACTCTGCACACTGAAGTCTTGTTGACGAGATCAGCACAAATGGATGGGTGAAGGGAGAGAACCAATCCCCTCCCCCCAAAAAATCTGTAGAGAGAGTAATGTTATGACCCCTAAAAAGAATCTACTTGATAAATGTTTTTTAGGCTGAACTTTTGTTGATCTATCCACAACGAGAACTCAAAACTATGTTTCTTGGGGCCTAAAAATTATGTTGTGTTCTGAATAAATACTTTTTATGTGGTTCACAATAAATTTGTAGTATTCGTGAAAATCGAAATCAGTTTCAGTCAGTACAATGCACTCAAATCATGTGCCATGTCAGTGTAGGTACATGTTAATATCAAAATAAGATTCAGCTGGTATCTCTACACTCAAATCCTTTGCGGTGGTCATTGTCAGTGTATACTGTGCAAGGGAATTATCCTTTACTTCTGTTACAAGTAAGGTTGAATTATGTCTTTGCAGAAGCTGGTGAACAGTCTGTGCTTTGAAGGAAGATGAGTAGGAGAGTTGTTCCTGTTTGTTGTACTATCAGTTTAGGTGACAAAGTGTTGTATATCGGTGTTGGTTTGTTGTGGGAACATGTTTTTAAGCACTTTGCTTGTAATATGAAGCTCTGAACCCTCTGTGTAGCTTGGCCCTGAAGGAATGTTTAGAAACTGGGAGAGTACCAGACACAAACATATAACACATGGAATGTACTCGTATTGCCATTGCTGACAGGATACTTCATTAGTACAGTTGATATGAATAAAGAATCTTCAGCCACAATTTTTGCCGTGGTTAAAACTCCAGCAGTGAGGATTAATTCTTCTCACATTTCCATTTTGAGGTTGCCTAGCAAACAGTCACCTGCAGGGAAAGTAGTAGCTGGATTCAGTCACTTATGCTGAAGTTAAATGTATAATAGGCTCTTAACACTTCGCAGGGACACATGCACGGTTCATACAAGTCTGAATTTGCATGAACATATTCAAATTTTGTTTGATGTGCTCATTTTTGGTAGAATTATTTGATCGTCTGCCAGTTTGAGAATTCTGTGATGTATGAACTCTGAACTCTAAACATGTCCAGGTAGGGGTTTATTTTACCCTGATCTAACCACTACTGTGTTATTTCATTTCACACGAGGCAAAGCAACCGCTGGCTTGGCCTTCAGGAAGCAGCTACTCACTTTCTCCTGACTGAAATTGTGCATCAAATCCGCTGAACAAATTCTGGGCGCCAATGTCCCAGGCAGCTGCAGTTCCATTCACCTGCAGAAATCACAAGGCACACTCAGCTCAGTTCAGGCTTCAGAGCGGGGGGTATAGTAGTAGCAGCAGCAGACTCGAGGACAAACTGATTCGCAGCCAGGAGTACATACGTTGAGGCACGGCTCGATCGTCGACGGTCCGGCCGCCACCGACACCGACGGGGCGGCCGACACAGGGCAGCTCGCGGCGGCGGGCGCGTACAGGCTGTTGACGACCATGTCCAGCCCAAAGCCAGTGGAGGCGCCGCCTGCCGCTGCAGACGGGTGCACCTGCTGCATGGGGCTCATCTGAAGGCAGGACGGCTCCAGCTGCGCTGCCGGCACCGGCAGCGCCATCGCGGGCAGGGCTGCCGCCGGGCCGCACGCCTGCTGCTTCAGCTGCCGGCCGAAGAGGTCCTCGACGATGTCGAAGCTCACCACCGGGTTGGAGGCGGCGATCTTCATGGACAGGAACTGCAAGCGGCAAGCGAGGAGACAACCCTCTGGTGAGCGATCGCGCAGCTAGCTAGCTGGAAGAAGCCGAGAGGACGAAGCAGGCAGGCAGGCAGGCCGGTCGGTACAGTACCTCGACTTGCTTCTGCAGGGACTGGACGTAGTTGATGATCTCGTCGAGCATACCGGCCTTGCCCGTGACCTTGCTGCACCCGGGCACCAGCTCCTGCAGGTACCGCATCCGCTCGCTGATCCTCTCCCTCCTCACCTGCACGTCGATTCATCCGGCCATGAATTCCGATGCACGCGGCAGGGTCGGTCGGTCGGTGTCCATGAGCAGCATGGACATGGAGCACGCAAAGATGTTTCCGTGCATTAATTCAGCTGCTAAATTAATATTACCCGCTCGGCGAGGCTGTGGCTGTCCGTGGCCTGGCCGCGGCGGGCCCGGACGTGGATGTAGTCGGTCTTCTGGCCGGCAGCCGCTGCTGCCGCCGCCTCCGCCTTCTTCTTGGTGCCTGCCTTTGGCCGCTCCTGCTTCCCTTTAACGGGCGCCGCGATCTCACTCTCAGAGAGGCCAGACGGCTGCTTCCCTCTGGGTCTCTTGCTCATGTCGTTTGCACCACCCTGGCAATTTCAGTTTTTGACACGCCTCAGTCACAATCTAGCAGAAAAGCCTTGCTCTGGCAACCAGCACCGTCGTCCATGTCTGAATCTCTCACCTTGGCATCGAGGTACGCGTCCGGTCTCCTCTTCCTGAATCCGCCGCCGCCGCCGCCGCCGCTGCCGCTGCAAGAGGAGGTGTCGTTGCCGTCGCCGGCGCTCGGTGTCGCCGCCGCCGCTGCCGCCACGGCAGGCACGCTGAGATTAGCGCCGCACATGGCGGTCAGGTCCGGCCACTCCTGGAGGTAGCCGAAGGCGCTGCACATTGCGCTGAACTTGTCGTCGTCGAGGTCGAGCAGCCCCTGGCAGAGGCTCTCGACGGTCCCCTGGCATCGCGCCATTGCCAGCAACCCTGTAGACGTACGGGATCGGGTGGGGAAGAAAGAAAAAGAACCGAGGACTTGACTCGAGGGAAGGCAAATCTTTGCCTCAGCTGCTGCTTGATGAGAGAGTGAATGAACTGAAGCAGCTAGCGTGGTTATCAATTATGTAGGAGGAGCGTGTGGCGTAGGAGGGGGAGAGGGTGGTCTTGTGGGTGAAAGCTTGCGCGTCCCTTTCGCTTCCCGGCGGCTTCTGTGCCCTCACTGGAAATTTTCCTAATCCATATATATAGGGAGAACGACGGGTGGATAGATAGGGGAGGAGCCCGGCCGGCGGCCGGCCGGGGGGCGCCCTTTGCTTGGGGGTGGTGATGGTACTTGGCCATGGGAGATTGTGGATTGGATTTGGCCCTCTCCCTTTAGGTGCGATCATGTGAGGTAGGGCTGCGCACAGTGCTGTGGGGGAGTGTGTTTCAGCTGGCATATCGTAGGGCCCCCGTTCGCCGGGGCCCGGGGGCCTTCAGTTTACGCATATACAAACTGTAACGCAGCAGGGCTGTGGCATCAGGAATGAACACCCAAGATCACGGCATAGGAAAAAGATAGCTTTTTTTAGCATCTACTAGTAATTCATGCATGTATAAGCATCTTCACTTCTTTAGAATTCACGCGTTCCGAATGAAGAACGAAACTTTCGATGGAGATTGGAGGTGTGTGGAAAGAGTGCAAGCGGCAAAGGCTTCTCTTTTTGAGGCTCAGGAATGACTAATGAGAGAGTGATGGGTATCAACTGAGGCTTTGGGTTCTAGCTAGCTGTGCGTGTGCTGACAGTGAGATATGTGCCGTTCTGAGTTTTTCCTGATGCTGCAAAAAGGACGAGAGAGAGAGGAGGCGACGACAGCTGCTCGATCGATCGCCTGCTGCAACTGCAAGCAATAACAGCACGGACAGCTCTATCTTCTCTGTGCTGGCCGGGCCCCAGTGACTCACCACACGTTCTCTGCCACGTCGGCTTTCCACAGTAGCAGGTAAGGTCACACCAGAAAGATAATGTAAATAAAGCAAGAATTATCTTGAAAGCATGAATAACAAGGCAACGGGTAAATAAAGAAGCTAAACACCATGAGCTTTGCTCGGCCAAGCAAGGTGAGCATCAGCAAGGAATCCAAACACGTCCTAATTAAACTACTGGCAGTTACTGTTTTTTCTTTATAAATGACCTAGTTGAGGATCACTGTATTGTGTGAACCAATCAAGAAGCTCATTAAAAAGTCGCACACTATGTTTGACTTTTGATCTGGAAGAGGGGACGAGCAACTAACAGTTTAATGCAGATTTTTTAGAGAAAGTCAGCTAAGTCGATCTGTATAGGAACTCGGGTAAGACGGGTTTGCCACTTAGGCTGGTCCGATCATCAAACCCGGCTAAACCAGCTTTGATATAAGCCTTCAGCTTAACTGTGTTTAAATTGCTAATTTGTTTAAGATACTTTTTATAGTGTCGTCTATCCAAACTCCCTCTAGGCATCGAGTCGGTTCTTTCAGAAAGTATTTCTTACAGTAGTGAATCTAATTAAAAACATAAATATTATGTTGTTATTTTTTTTGAAATTAATAGATAAAGATTAAAAAACATTTGACTCAGGAGTTAGGAAAACTAATATGACATGTAATTTAAAACCGGAAGCACCGTGCTGATGTCCACCGTTAATAATTGTTACAACACGTTATTAGAAGTGGTGAGACTTGTATATATTGTGCCTGATCATCCAAGATCACAAAAGTGCTGGATCTTGTTTTCGCTAAAGAGCACGTCATTTTTACAAGAATCACTATTACGTGTTCCTTTTATAGTAGCGACGGAACCAAACTTTATTTAAAATCATGTATCCTGGCCGCAAAAACAACAGAAATAGCAGGCATATATATCATTAGGCTGCCTTGTGCATGCATGCAATGTATCTGCCGGCTACTGTGTCCTTGAACAGCGAGAGATTGTTGCGAGGGGACTTCTATATCATTTAAAATTTAGATGGAGCCACAGAGGACACAGCACCGTAAATAGCATCTCCATACAGATACAGGCGAATATAATCCTCAGCTTCATCCTTGCTCTGCCAAGTGAAGGCCGCCGATTCTGGTCTTTGGACGTCTCGGCTCAATTATTTTCTGGAACGATACAGTACGTACACGATGCCTTGTATTCACACTCGATTTTCAGCTTTCAAAACGCGATCATAGATCTCAGAATACTATGCTTCCGGATTCGTGTCAGGAGTCACTGGTGTCAGGCCTGATCATTGCTGGACCTGGCTATGTGCACGTGTACAGTACCCGTCGTATTACTCCTTTGCTCCATTTTTTTTATTTTAAGTAAAGATTCCTTGTCTTCCATTTTGGTCATGGAAAAATTGCTTGGTACTGTATATATATGTCCATTTAGTATGTGTTTAGTTCCAGGGATTCATTTGGCGAAGACGGCAACGAGCCCGGTTGATGATGTTGGTCGATGACGAGCGATGGTGGCGATGGGCGAAGGCGGCGACGAGCCTGGTCGACGACGAGCAACGGCGGCGACGGACGAAGGCGGCGACGAGCGAAGGCGGCGACGAGCCTGGTCGACGACGAGCGTCGGCGAGACGGGCGAGGCGAGGCGAAGGCGGTGATGAAGGCGAGCGCGCGCGAGCTGGTCGACGGCGAGACGACGGACGACGGCGGCGAGAGACGAGAGCGAAGAACGAGCGAGCGACGGGCGCGCGACGAAGGCGACGGCGAGTCGGTCGACGTGGCGACGGCGAGCGTCGGCGAACGACGACGGCGGGCGAAGGCGGCGACGGCGATCCGATGGTCGAGCAGCGGCGACATGGTTGATGAGGAGCGCGGACGGCGACGAAAGCGACGAAGAAGGCGGCGATGATCCGGGTCGACGACGAGCGGACCGCAACGACGAACGGAGACGCAGAAGGCGACGACGATCCTGTCGACGACGAGCGACCGCGGCGCGAAGAAGGCGGCGATGATCCTGGTCGACGACGAGCGACAGCAGCGACGGGCGAAGGCGGCGACGAGCCTGGTCGACGACGAACGACGGCGGCGGCGAGGGTGGCGACGATCCTGGTCGACGACGAGGACCGCAGCGACGAAGGAGACGAAGAAGGCGACGACGATCCGGTCGACGACGAGCGACGGCAGCGACGGGCGAAGGTGACGACAAAGGCGGCGACGATCCTGGTCGCGACGAGCGACGACGGCGACGAGCTTGGTCGACGACGAGCGACGGCGCAGGAAGCTGTGCGGGTTCCACGATCTACGGAGCGAAGACGGCGTCGCCGATGGTCCAGATGATAGATCCGATCTGGAAGGAGACGCCGGGATCGAGAGGATCATGGAGTCGAGGAAGATGACCGCTTGGCAGATCATGATGTCGTAGCACACACCCCTACCTGGCGCGCCAACTGTCGACGAAATATGGTCGATACTCTACCGAGGGGTATGCCCAAGGTAGTAGATTAGACGGCGGAGGCGTGCGAGACGTCTGCAAAGCGTAAACACAGTGACGAGAGACGACAATTTAGACAGGTTCGGACCGGCAAGTCGCAGTAATACCCTACGTCCTGTGTTCTGGTGGCTGGTTTGTATTATGATATCGGAATATCAGGTGAGATCGGATGATCTCGTATCTGATAGAGATGAGATGAGAGAGGGTCACTGCTCGCCTTATATAGCCGGGGAGCAGGGTTACAGTTGTCGAGTCCTTATCAGATTACAAACGGTTCCTTAAAGCAAGGAATCCGGATCTAACTCTAGGATCTTACTTGGCAGGCAAGGCTTCGTGAGAGTCCTTGACGAGCACGACGAGCTGGTCGCGTGTTGTAAGGCCTCGCGAGCTGGGCTGTCCTTGACGAAGGGCCCATGTAGGTCCATGGGGGTATACAGAGGTAATATCCCCACATGACCCCGGTAGTACCGGCCCCACAGTCGGTAGTACCAATTGTGTGTTCTGATATTCATTTTGAGCTGTGAGTTTCAAGATTCTAGATTTTTAAATAGGCTATTCACCCCACCACTCTAGCCATTCGGACCTTTCAGTTGTGCCTGGCGTGGAGACTGGACATGCATCGGCATCGGTGCCGGTGGTTGGGGTATGCGAACCACATATCGTCTACAACGCGGGTTTGGTAGTTGAGCCTCGAAAAACTACCCTCGACGGTTTCCAAGTTTGGGCCTCAAAACTCGGGGTGGCGGGTTTCCGAGTCTGGGTCTCAAAACTCAGGGTGGACGGTGTCCAGGTTTGGGCCTCAAAACCTGGGCTGGCAGGTTTCTGAGTTTGGGCCACAAAACTCAGCCTGAGGACTGGTTTCCCGGTTTCAGCCTCAAAACCGGGGGTGGTGCCAAAAGGAACGGGTCGACACGTGGCGACACCGAGAGGCTTGCATTGCGGCGAAGCTATCGGTGAGGAAGGCGCGGCGGTCGACATGACGACATCCTGAGGCTTGCGTCGAGGCGAAGCTAAGAATGAGGAATGCGTGTGGCCGTCGGATCAAGACTTGGCGAAGCTGAACGGGAATACCCCTAGAGGTAGCCTGTTCGCTCTATGTATCTAGGGTTAGAAGGGGAATAATTGTATTAGGCTATAAGTAGTGATGGCAGCCCCTCCATCCATTTTATCCTTGCAACATTTTATTCTCTAGCCTCCACTTAGGTTTTCTTCCATACCGCTGCCTGTGATCCGCAGAGCATGAGACAATACCTCTGTGTACTTGCAATTTTGAGGAAACAAGACCGTAATCTCGTTGTCTCCTCGTGGGGACGAGTTCCAGCTGTACTCTTGATCGATTTATGTTTTGCTCGTGTGTTCTTCGCGTTTCGGTTTTTGCCTCCCCGGAGAATTGCTCCATTCTTCCTCTCCAAGGGATGGTTTTCGATTCGGTTTGAATCAGATTGTGCTTTGTCGTGAGTTCCTTCTTTTCATCGAAGGATTTCTTCTCTAACCTCATGAGCACATAGATCGGGTTGAAATCGCGTTCGTTCTTCGTTCTTCCCCCTTTTCTAGTGTTCTTACAATTTCTCTTGATAGACTTGGTTTGGTGCGATGATTTCCTAGGATTAGCACCCCAATACGTAGAAGAACACTTGAGAGAAGTTTGATCGAAGGCCCTTTCGATTTGGTGAAGGTTGATTCGATTTTGTGATTGAGCCGTGTTGTTTTTGGCCTTTCTGGGAGTTGGCGGACAGTCCGCCACCCCAGGCGCGGACAGTCCGCGCATTGGGGCTAAGGGAAGACAGTCAGGCGCAACCCCCTGAATGTTCCTGGTCAGGTGACTGGCGGACAGTCCGCGGTACAAACCCGTGGACAGTCCGGGACCTGTCCAGGACTGTTGCAGAACAATTCGATTTCGGGTCTTTTGCCTGCGGACAGTCCGGCACCCAGGCGCAGACAGTCCGGCGTTGAACCGTAGATAGTCCGCCATCAGACCCCGGACAGTCCGTGACTTTGCTGCTTGTAGGGTTTTTCTCTGTTGCCTTGGAACTTGGTTTTGAGGGTTCGGTGGTAGTTCCGTTATACCACTAGGACATATCCTAGGGTATCCATCTACTCGTAGGTCATGAACTCACCGTTTGTTTGAGTCTTCGCTTTTGGGGTGATTTTTTGGGACAAGGGCCATCATTTCTCGAGAAGAAATTTGAGGCTCCCATTCACCCCCCCTCTGGTCGCCAATTCGGTCCTTCAGTAGGAAATGGTGCCAAAGTTAGAGTAGAAGGTTTTAGAAAGCCTTTTTCACACTCTCATCTTAGCATAACTATACGTTGACCATTATTGCACTCAAGTTCTTGGTATAAAATGTTGTGCTCATTGAATGATCATCCTTAGGAGTGAAAGTCCTCTTAAATATCCTGTTGAGCTATGAATAGTATATGTACAAACTAGTGATGGTTCCATAGTTGCCTTGCTGATTTGGAGGGTACATGAGCTTCGTATCCTTATGGGGGAGAGTGCATTCATTGTGAATTTTGGGATGATTCAAAAATGAACTCCCAAACCCAAGCAACCTAGCATCCTTAGGGAGGAGAGTGCCTTAATTCTAAAATTTGGGACGATTCAAATATGAACTCCCGAACCAAACCAACCTAGCAAAGTCCACATAGGACACACTATACCAAGTTCCCTTCGTCATTCAATGCATTTTCCAAGTCTTTATATCTGAATCATGGTCTTCAACATACAAGTAGCATACAATTTAGTTATTATATCATCATTCAATCATGTTTGTAGCCCATGGTTTTCTTTACCTTCTTTTGGTGATACATGGCTATGAATTCAATGAAGATTGGACCATTCTTCCTTTGCATGTAATCCCAATGAATCCATTGTGCCCTTGATACTTTGGCATCCTTAGTCAAGATCATGACTCATAAAAATCTTATTATTGGAAAGCCAGAAGCATCTCTATGCAAGAGCTTAGCCTTTTGAAATCTCTTATTGTTTATACCATTCTCTTGCCCTTGTAGTTTTTTAACTCTAAACAAAGGGCCACTAGGGCCTTGTTTAGATTGAGAATGTGAGTTTTTTCTCAACTGTAGCACTTCGTTGTTATTTGACAAACTTTGTCCAAATATGGTCCAACTAGACTCAAAAGATTTGTTTCGACATGTACATACTAAAAATACAAATAGTTATGTTTTTGCCAACATTTAATATTTTATGCATGCGTCCAAACATTGATGTGATGGTGATGTGATGGAGAGAGTGAAAAAAGTTGAAAGTTTGAATGCATCTAAACAAGGCCAATACTAGAGAAAAGGCCTTTGGACGATCTATCAATTGAGCTTTAGTCTCGGCCAAAAATTGTGTCCGGGGCTAAAGGGTGGACCTTTAGTCCCGGTTGGTGTTACCAACCGGGGCTAAAAGTCATTCCCGAGTGAATTCAAAAAGAAAACGTCCAGAACTACATCACATGAGTTGTGTAGCTCAGTTGGTAAGCGTGTTTGAGGCGAGAGGTGCTGAGTTCGAATCTCACAGATGCACTTTATTTTTCTTGTGTGAAGACCTTTACCCCGGTTGGGAGCACCGGGACTAAAGGGTCCGACCTTTAGTCCCGGATTGGTAGCCCCGGTTGGGAAAACCGGGGCTAAAGGTCCACGACTTATTTGAATAACCCGGTGACCTACCAATTGTAGAAGTAGGATTTTTGGCAAGCAATAAGCACTTAAATAATACAATTCGAGTGTACCAGATTCTTTATCATTTCGAGGAAAAGGTTCGGGAGGAAAGGGAAACAACAGAGAGATCCGAATCGAACCTAAATGGGAATGACATGAAAAATCTTTTTCAAAACCTATCATTAAGGGCGTGACGACGATATACGAGAGGAATAAAAAAAAACTCGTGATTGGTGTGGAGGGGAAGATCTGCTTATGAAATTGTTCAAGAAAGAGTCGTCTCATTTCCTTATTTCTTCGTTCTTTCGAATTCATTCACTTCGACGGCTGGCGCTACGCTAGCTTTGCGTGTTTTCTGTGCTTTTCCCATGTTACAACTTCCGTACCAATTCGATCGATCCGGAATGGATCGGTTAAACATTCTATTAGGGAGCCCGGTCTTGACTCTTCTGTGTGGTATTCATTCTCGTTCGGCTCTTGGAGTCACATCCAGCAGTGTTGGAACAGCTCGCAAAATCCAACCACTTCACCTACTTTATTGCCCCCAAACCGTTTCCCGTACCTCTATAGAAACAGAAGGGTTTCATGTTCTTTCATCGATGGGTATTCTCTCCTTTTGTATCTCTTTATCCAATTTCGGTCTCGATAGTTCACAAGATTGAATGGCCAAGTCATGGAAAAGCCGTTATTCGATTGTTTTAAAAGAATGTGTTGAGCCGGGCCCGGGTATGTAAAGTTCAGCGATGTACAAACAAGGATTTATTTGACTTCCGCACCTAGGTTGGGGGGTAGGTGAGGGTGGGGGGTTCTATTTTTGAAGAATAAGGAAGAGGAATAGAATCTCATTCATGTGTTCATGCTAACAGAAGAGCGGATCCAATACACATACATAAGGCATCGGTTGTTCTTAACAGCGATGGCTATTCATTTAAGTCTTCGGGTAGCACCACCAGATCTTCAACAAGGTGGAAATTCTCGTATAGTATAATAGTAGTAGACGGCAGTAGATCCTACAACGGTAAGGTTTTCAACGGCAACTTCGACCATCTCTACTTCGAGAAAAAGGTTCTATCCTGGCTAAGCACATTCGAAGACTGGCTTTCGATTCGTATCCTCTGAGCAAGGCCTATTCCGGGGAAACAACTAAACCCTGGGCTGTTTATGATGTGAGGATTCCTATTCCACAAAATGGTACGGTTGTTGTATTCCGATTAGCGGTGCCCAGGAAAGAACGGGTACTTAACGGCTGCTATAAACCATTATTCATTCTGTGTTACCTTCATTCAATATCTTAATTAGGTATAGAATCGATCATAGTTCCCCCACGACCAAGAGAAGTGGCTTATCTATTGAATAATGGATCTCGTAATAAAATAGGTTATGACAAGAGAGGGTTCCTACACGTTCTAATGGAACGTGGGGATCAAAGCAAGAGTCAAAGTCACAGATCAGGATGGACATAGTACCAATTCTGTTAAGCCACAACCAACTATCTTATCACCCAAAGCTGCAAGAAGAGAAGTAAGTTGTTGACCAGGTTCAAATAGCCAGTTTCAAATAGTGCCGTATTGAATGCGCAAAGTGCTGCTCAGCCTAGCCTAATAGAGGAGAGGATGGATCCGACCTCTAGCTCTTTACTTTACTGCCTGTGCAGCTAAGGAAAGACAACTACACTTCCAAGTCCTAAGAGAATACTAGTATACGATCTGTTATATAAATAGGTAAATGTTCCTTTCCATTATGAATCGCGATTGTATGGCCTGCGGGTAGAATGCTAGATGCCCGGGACCACGTTACTATTATTTCTTTCTCCTCCTTCATATTGACCTTTTCGATTTTGCCAATAAATGACGAGCTACAAAAGGATTCGTTTTTTTCGTGTCACAGCTGATTACTCCTTTTTTCATTTTAAAGAGTGGCATCCTATGTCACTATCTCGATCGAGGTATGGAGGTCAGAATAAATAGAATAATAATGAATGGAAAAAAGAGAAATCCTTTAGCTGGATAAGGGCGGATGTAGCCAAGTGGATCAAGGCAGTGGATTGTGAATCCACCATGCGCGGGTTCAATTCCCGTCGTTCGCCCATCGCATTATTGCAAATTCCAAAAATGCAATTTTCCATATTCCTAGTTACGTATTTACTTACGGCGACGAAGAATAAACTATCACTATATTTTTCCTTTTCCTAGTTCTTCTTCCAAGCGCAGGATAACCCCAAGGGGTTTGGGTTTTTTTACCAATGGGGGCTTCCCTTCACCACCCCATGGGGGTGGTCCACAGGGTTCATAACTACCCCTCTTACTACGGGGCGTTTACCTAGCCAACACTTAGATCCGGCTCTACCCAACTTTTTTGGTTCACCCCAACATTACCCACTTGTCGACTGTTGCTAAGCAGTTTTGGGATACCAAACGGACCTCCCCAGATGGTAATCTTAAAGTGGCCAATTACCCTCTTTTGCAATCAGTTTCGCTACAGCACCTGCTGCTCTAGCTAATTGCCCACCCCTTCCACGTGTGATTTCTATGTTATGTATGGCCGTGCCTAAGGGCATATCGGTTGAAGTAGATTCTTCTTTTTTATCAAAAAACCCCTTCCCAAACTGTACAAGCTTCTTCCAAAGCATACGGCTTTCTAGATGTATATGACGATCTCTAGACAGATGGATCTTATATGAATCGTATATGATGAAGTACCACATGAGTGGATATATAGAAAAGGAATCCAAATCCGCCGAATCGCTCATGTTATGATCTTCTACATCCTAGGTCTCCGCGTTCCGTCATCTGGCTTATGTTCTTCATGTAGCATTCAGATCGAATGACTCTATGAAATTACGTCGATACTTCCACATATTATGGGTAACGTAGGAGACATCCCTATTTTAACCCGGGGGTCTAATTACCACTGCTTAGCTTTCAATTCGCCTCTGACCATAAAATGAAATGTGAATAACCCGTCCTCCTCTCTTTGAAACAAGGGGCGCTTCCGGTTCTGTGCGTGCTTCAAACAATTTTGTCTTCTCCATATTACCATATCTCTAGAGTCAATAATTTTCTATGAGGAACTACTGAACTCAATCACTTGCTGCCGTTACTCAACAGTTTTCTGTTGAGGTCTATCCCGTAGAGGTAGTCAAATTGGATCAGTGATCGATTTCTAGGTTTCGTCGTAAACCTAATGGTTACTTCCAATTACGTAAATCAATAGTTCAAACCGCACTCAAAGGTAGGGCATTTCCCATTGATATAGGAACTTTGTACCAGAAACAATAGTATCTCCAATTATAGCCCCTCTGGGATGTAAAATATATCTCTTCTCACCATCCCCATAGTGTATGAGACAAATGTATGCATTTCGATTAGGGTCGTATTCTATGGTTACGATTCTACCAGATATGTCTTTTTGATTCCGTCGAAAATCGATTTTACGGTATAGGCGCGCCTTCCCCTCTATGCCTTGCGGTAATGATTCCTCTGGCATTACGACCTTTACCACAACGGTGCGTGCCGTCCATGGATCAATTTATTTCGTGGATTGGATTTCACTTGCCTGTCTACGGTTCCCTTGCGTGTGCTCGGGATAGGTGTTTGTATAAATGTTTTCGCCGTATTATTAAGTATTCTCCTTTAGTTCTCTCTATCTGTTCTACTAACCTGATGTCTACCTGTATAAATCTATACTCGTTTGAACTACTCGATTGCTATTTTTTCTTTCCTTTACTAACGTGGAATAACGAGTTTTTGGTCTGCCAAAACTTTGATTGAAAGAGGAGTGTTAAAGCAATTCGCTTACGAAATCACAGTCCAAAGCAAAGCAACTACTTACTGGTTTCGCTCGTGTTTTCCTTTTTGAAGTAGTTTGGCAGACGCATCGATTGTTCATGGCTGGTCACACGGCTCCGGTGCATCGGGCCACTCTCAATTGTGTGGTTCCGAAAAAACTAGGGCTCTTCTCGTATGAGCAGGCTTATCAACCACTCAGAATAGGGAGCTTCCAGCGGGAAGTCCAGCTTTGGGACGTTGCCCCTCCCTCGGATGAAAATAGATCTCGTGGAGACGGGCTTGACAAAAGTCAGTTAGCAAGCGGGTGTTCCATAAAAAAAAAAGAAACTAGGATTCTTCCGAACTCAACTCCGTGGCCAAAACCATCTTCTCACTCTGACCCCCACATATCAGATCCAGATGCCACCCAACGATGATGGGACTTTCGCGCAGGGAATTTTCATTCGAGAAATACTCCCCCTCTTGCAGCGAGAGCCCACTCCTACCTAAGGAAGGGGCTTGTAGATCTATATTTGGATTAAGGGGCGGTATGGATGGAAGAGCGCTTCTATTGGTAGGCAGTCGCTGGCCGAGGAGGCTGCTCTCTCTATCTAGAATGAAAAGAGGAGAGAAGTAGCACGCACTGGAGTGGGAGTGGTTCCAGTGTCGAAATCGCCCTTTCTCTTATTCGTACTAAGGGGGAGGAGGGCTTATCTTAATATTCCATCTTGTTTGTTAGCTGACAACTCCATCCATCTTGCTTGTGCTCATTCTATCACAAAAGATATTTTGACTTTTGCCATATGGTGATCATACAATTGGAAAGTCTACCGAGGGGAAGGTAGGACAAAAACACGGTGTTCCTACTTTTAGTATTCTACCATATGCCTCGTTTTTTTACTTCTACTATTGGTTTTTCAGGCTGTGAATTAGCAATGAATCCTGACAACTTCAACTCTTAGTTATACACCCACCTCTACTACATAGTAGATAGTAAAAGTGTCAGCTGCTTGTACCAGTCTTTATGTGTCGTAATTGTACTCAATTGTCCAAGAAGACTGCACGAGACACCAAAACACATCAATGTGGTTTTCATGTACTGCCTCTTCTAGATTCGATTGCTGTCTCCACATTTCTTCGCCAAAAGGCTTGAATTCTTCCCATCGTACACTACATCCGATGCTTTAAGTTCAACTGGAAATGCAGAAGTATACCTCATGATGGGTTGACCTGCCTGTCGACTACAAGAGAGACAAGCTCACTCGAGAGATCTTCCTTTCGATCGCCATTGGAGAAAATAAGACTCCATTGGTGCGGATGGGAAGCAAGTGTGAAGCTCCTCAGAGTTTTTGGGTTCCTGTCTTCATGTACCGAAAGGACAAAGCTGGACGATAGGAGCAATACGGGGAGAAAGTAGCGCTTTTGCTATAGGCTGGCTTAAAATGTTTCGTTTGAAAACGAACTTGTTAAGGCAAAACAGGCTTTATTGCTTTTGCCCTTGGCTGGACTACAAACTTGAATCTTGAAAGTAGTTCCCGCTAGGTAAATACAGATTTATTGGTTTTGCCCAAGCAAGAAGAAAACGGATGTGCGAAGGAAAGTAGGACTTTTTACTACGGCTGGCATAAAAAGTTCACTTTGATCGTACACTCTACTAGGCAAAACTGGTGTGAGTGGTTTTGGCTATGGAGGGCATAAACAGTTTAATATGGAGACTGAGTTTAGGACAAAAGACAAGGCGTAGTCTTTGAGTCTGATCAGTCTAGTGTTGCCTATGTTGGGTAGGAAATAAAAGAATCAAAGCCCTCGACGTTCCTAACAGCTGTTGAGCTCTCGAAGTATGAGATCCTGAATGCATCCTCTTTCTTTCCACTTCATCTTGGGAATCTGGAATGGTTGTTTATGGCTGGGTGTGACAGATCAGACTGAGTTTAGAATCAGACCTTCTATCTATCTAGTTGTATTGCCACTCCAACGGTTCTTTTTCTTTGATTATGCCCCGTATCTCTCTGAGCCTATTTGATCTATTTGCTATATCCAAGTTCGAGTGTGAACTCCGGTTGAAGTGTAGGGCTTCCTAATTTCTGCTTCGTCCTCCTGCACACTAGTATAGAAGGTTGGCCCGTCACCGTATACCATCGTAAGATGAACTGGAAATTAGTAGTTTCAACCAGTACACAAAATAGGCAAGTTGAGTTCAGCGTGTGTTGTGTTGCCTCCAACTATAACGAGCCCTTTGACTTGAGGTACGATTTACCTCTTAACGCGTTTCCTGCTAGAAGAAGTGAGGGTGATGTCCAATGACCTGTTTGAAGAAGCTTGCTGTGTAGATAGGTATCCGTTTCGTAAACCTAATGTAGAACCTGTAAACTAAAGACTTGACTCCCGGAACCGCAGCCATTCAAAAAGCTATCAATCTGATTCGAAATACCAAGGTTCGAAGACCTCTGGGGCATATCAAATTTAACTTGCCCCACAACAAGAATTTCTAGGGTATGTGAGTGGTGTCGGACGCTATAGGGGTTTGTGTATTCACATCAGGAGAAGAAATAGGCTCTCATTGCTGCTGGGATAAGACAAAACCTTCTTCCTTGATCCATGGCGTCACCGCTGCTATTTCATAGAGTAATTCTATTGGCTGGCTATGATTCCAGCAAATAAGTCTTGGGGTCATTCCGGGCTGATGCTTCCTAATTCTGCCTAGCTTTTGCTCCATTCATCACTATGGGGCACCACATATAAGCATTGGGAGATCGATCTAATTCTACCAAAGGCAAAAGAAATGGGAAGCAAAGTGTTGGTTATCTAGCTAGTATAGAGATGATGCAGTATCTTCATTGGCGAGACAAGCAAAGAAGTAGATTCAAAAAGCAAAGTCAAGCAAGCAGCAACATTGGTGACTTTATTGAGTCTTGTCCTAGTTGATCTGGAAATGCCCGAAGAAGCCTTGACTGATCACCAATGCTTAATTGGTTGTCCTAATTTATTTCTTGAAAACATGTACGAAATGAAAGACTTATGTGAATAAGATCCATTCTATATTCACAATTGATCGATAGCTCACAAGCTACCTGCTTATAGGCGGGGCATCAGTTGTAACAAACAGGGGAGTCAGGTAAGAAGAATCAGCCTCGGAAAAGAAGAATTCAGCGCTCATATCCTCGTTTCCAACATGCATTCGTAGGCAAGTTTATAAGGTGGAGGAAGCAACTGTTTTGAATCCTGCAAACAGAACGTTTGATTCAGTCTATTGATAAGTAAGCACTTGAGCCAGAGAGACAAGCAACTATAGGTATAAATCATTCAGCAGAAACTCTTGGTTTCAGTTCAGCAGTGTTTACGACGCATTGAGCAGAAACGTTGAAATAGAAGCAGAGTTTATTTTCTGTTGGACTTTGTGCTTGCCTTTGAAGGAGGAAGAGTGCTGTTGCTATAGCTGTTCCTATTTCAACTAGGTAGGCCTTCGGTATTCATGCTTCCTTCTATCAATAGCATTGTGGCAGTACGAAATCCTCCTCAGCCTTGTTTATAATTTTCACCGGGCATATCTTATTTTTGGACACTTGCTGCATTCTAACCCTATCGCTTAACCGTTCGCTTCTTTCCATTGCTTCAACGTGTTTCAAGCAATAGTCAAGAGTTACTAAAGTAGTTTGTCCTATTCAAAGCTATAATCAGTGACTAATATGCACACAACAATAAAGACAGTTGTTTTTTCTAGTGAGAAATCGAGTACTGTTTTTACACAGCTATAGCGTCTGTGAATTTGACAGAAAAGCAAGGTTCAAAGCCCACGGAGCGGTAGGTCGACATTCCTTCTTCTTTCCAAGCTTCTGGTGGTATCTATACCTTTCGAGACCAAGCCCTGCTACAATTCATTGCTGGAAGAGACTGCTAGATTTATTTTGAATAGTTCGCTTCAGGGTTGTAGATAATGCTCTATCAAAGAGCGCCAGCGTACGTGCTCGAAAGCGTTAGTCAACTAGCTACTTGTCTTGGTTTTCTCTAGTGTGCCCCTTCATTCAATCTCTAACTCAATGTCTACCCACATACCTTTCCTTTCTGAATCGGAGCTTTGCTTACACATCTAATTCTACATTTGACCCATTTGACAGATATTTTATAAGGCTGAAATCACACAGTTCTTATCCCGGCATCTTACTTACTATTTTGAAAACGACTACTCTTTCCTTTTCCTTTAGGGTTATGGGGTGATAATCTCCCGTTGCTATGGGGGAAGTCACTGAGAGCTCTGAGTCGGATGAGGTGGAAACTTTGCTCTTTCTCCTTGGCCGGAAGGAAAGAAACTTGCTACCTTCAGGAAGGCTGTTTCCCTCGGCTAGATAGAATGGATATCCATTTGTTGAGAATAGAAATAAGCCTCCCTCCTAGAGATGCCCCACTATCAATGAGAACCTTTAGGAAACCTAACACACATCTGCGCCGTAAAGAACTCTTGATCAGCTTGCTCAGTAGTCATAGCTTAACGGAAGGAAATCCTCGTTCACTACCTACATGCTCCACCGGGGGTACGCCCCAACCCGATCTTCCATAATGCATCAAGCTAGCCTTAGGCACCAATTCTCACACACCAATGCAAGGGAATTACGCCGATGAGTGAAACCCCCCTTTATCAACTGAACACTTCCCCTTTCCTTGAACCAGAAACGGCAACCGGCACGGGGAATTTCTTTATTCTTTTTGAATATACGAATGCAGGTAGTTACTACTCTTCCTATAAGATAATATGGATGAGATCCTATACATATGTATGAGACTTCTAGGCAACAGAGCAATAGGCATTGCCCGAGTACTAAATCAAGGCTCCCGCATGAAGGTAGGAAGGTTGCTGTCAAGATGGTGATCCACAGTAGGAAGATAGTATGTAACTAGAGGGCGAGAGTTGTAAGCCAATAGGGGGGAAGTAGAATGCTCAGGTGGGAGGAATCCAAGCCTAAGCACCGGATAACTCGTACAGAAGGATAGAGGAAGAGAACCGGGTGGCTTGACACCTGGTGATGTTAGAAAGAAGACAAGTGCTTATGCTTATAAGGAACCCCAAGGTTAGCTTATAGCTCTTGAGTCTTATCTTATGTGGAAGCTCCAGAGAAAGGAAAAATAGAGTTCCAACAAGGCTGGCCCAGTCCACACTTCTCATCACTCTGCCTCCTTCGGTAGGTAACTTTTACACCTAGGAAAGAGTTGACTCAACGCAAGAAGGTAGAGAAGAATCCCTAGCGCAGATGTGCCGAGAGCAAGAAAAAACGGCTCCTATTTACCAAAGAAACTCTTTTGTTAGTTCTTTCTAGCAAACTGATGTAGGTAGGCTTCCGGAAGCAAGCTAGTGGGAATGGGTTTGATAGCTGAAGAATGGAACATCACATGGTTCATAGTTGAGGAAAAGGCGAGAGACTTACCTCGTTCTATATCTTGACAGGGCAGATCGCAACAGAAATGGCAGATACTACGTTCTCCCGCCTTGATAGATAGTTCTGCTAGAAAGCTCATTAGAAGTCGAATCAAACATTAAAACCTAAGGCCTTTGTTGCCTCGGTTGTCTACCGCTCCGTTGGGTTGCTAGATTGGGCAGGAAAAAAGGAGTTATCAAGGAGAGCAGCATGGCTTGATTCTGTTTCTTTCTTATTGCTTTTTAAGATAATATGAACTCTATCTGAAGTATTGATACTTTTAAGTACTCGACAGCCAGGCCAACAGAATATACACCGAACCAAGCCGGCTCTGTCCATTACCCTTCGCGAGCCAAGCTTTTTCCGTTGCCTGATCTTATCAAGATACGTACCTTGAATATCATGACTGTTAGTTAGTATGAACAGGCCAGGCACTGCAAGCCAGAAAGCTCCCCACAATTTATTGATTTGAAGCAGAGGTAGTCTCCTTCTTCTAGTTACGATTCGCCCTCGTCTGTCACTATAGATGTTCTAGCTTGGCCAACCTTTCCTTTCTCATAGGAATGGAGAGAGCAGAGCAACCAAGATCCTCCTTTACATATTCAAAAAAGCAGGAGCAACTTTCCACCTCGACTCCTTCCTCCCCTCATTCTAAGCCCGGCCACCTTTTCTTGTTTCAGTAGTTCTCCCCGCGAGCTAGGCCATCTTCTCTCCCGTCGGTTCTTTCTTTACCGAAGCCGCCTTCTTGTCTTTACCCAGTGTCGAAAGAAGGAATGACTTCTGACGAAAGCAAGGGTGACTCTACAACTTGACCCTATGCCGCTAAAGACGATGAAACCTTTTCCGAAGCACCCTATTGAATTCTCAAAAGAATGTGCCTTGGGCGTGCCTTTGACCTATCGCTCGTCATATGCGTTGTTGCCCGAGAATCCTCATTCAAGGAAATCTACTACTGGGTACGGGTCCGCTTGACTTTCCTTATCATACTCTAATAGAATAGCTTCTGATTTTTCTTGAGGCTGGTGTGGGGATAGCTTTCATCGAAACAGAGGATACAGATTCGATTGGAAAGGATGGCTCCGTTATAGCATTATTCTGGAATTCGTATTGGGATTAGATTTGCTGAGGAGCTGTGCCGTTGTACGAAAGGATATCTCGTAACCCAGCTACCTTGGCAACTAGCTCTATTCGCTTTCCTCGGGTGATCGAGTTCTGTTCAATAATTCTAATGTCAAGTTATGGCTAAATCCTCATCTCCATAGTTGAATAATAAACCCAGCCCTGCCCTTATCTTGGGCTTGACAGGTAGACTATAAAGAGATTCAGTACAGCAAGCCTGACACTCATATTTATTAATATAATGGGGACCCATTAATAAGATAAAGATAATAGAGAGCCATCTGCCAATAGGCAGAATAGATTCCACACTCACTTCAGATTCTGGGTGGGTAAAGGGAAACGTGATCTCTATTCTGAGAGGGAGCGCGGTCGAGCATAGACTCGGCAACAACCAATACATCCAATACCACAGTAGGCCCACGTACTACAGCTTAAATGTACTGTATGTGCCATCATAAACCATTTCAGTCGTAGTACCTAACCTACCAAGCACTTGTTTGCCACCAAGATAACCTAATTAACGTGAAACCAACTGTATTTCCGCTGTAGTACCTACCAGGCTTGTAACCAAGCTAAGTGAAATTGAAAAACATTTTAGCTACCGCTCGTGTAACCGACGTAATCGGTCTTAAACACCTATAAGGAACTCGTGTACAACCATAACATTTATATATTTCACAGGTGTACCACCGTAACCAATTTAACTCGTGTACTACCGTAAAGCAACGCACTATTATACTAATACCATTCTATTTTGAATCCCTTCTATTATACAATAAAAAGTCAAGTCTTACCTGTGGTGGTATAGTTCTTCCCTGTGGTGGTAAAGTATAGTGTGGTTCTATGAAATGCTAGTGTTTTAGCTTCCAGGTTTCATACTTTAACTTATGTTTATACTATCTGGTTGATAAGAGCTTTTCTTATGTCGTTTAGCAAAACAAGATAGAGGACGAAGAAGAAGCTCTTTTGAAGGAAGCTGGCAACCCACAGGTAAATGCTTTTCATTTTAGGTCATATCCCGTAGCAAATCAAGGTTCGGAGTCAGATGATTGTGAGAGAATGAATGCCTATGCGTCCGATGCCATGGAATCTGCTGCAAAGTCAGTCTGACTAGGATAGGATTTGTTGACCTGAGACTGGCCTTTTTCCTAGGGATTAGACAAAGTCAGAAAAGGGATTCTGCTTTCACAGTGCATCAATAAGAAGGAATAGCTGGTTCACGGTAAAGAACTCAGGCTATTGGGATCGACCCTAAACCAAACGAATTCGAAGCATTTCTTTGAACAACACCAAATCATTTCACCTAGGATGAGGAGTAGTTTCAAATAGAAGTCAAGTAAACAGATTCAAGTTAGCCCAGTGTAGATCCTTGGAAACTAGTTCAAATCGAACTCAAAAGCAAAACTAAGCAAACCCAACTTCCATTGAAGCAGCTTCCCTGAAACTAGCTACCATTGTATCGATTCTAGCTACCATTGTTGCGGTTGGTGCTATTCTTCTCTTCAACAAGATTGGAAATTGTGTCTTTGTGTTCTGTACTTACTTTCTCTAATAAAACTCTTCCTATGACCCACCCACCTGTCATTGACCATCTTCTGCTTCTTTCAGAACTCAAAGAAGAAGAAAGCAGAGTGTGAAAGTCTGGAATGCTGAGGTCAAAGTTATAAAACCTGAAGAAGTGATAGGACTTAAAAGTGGTCTCGATCTGGGGGGCAATGATCAGAAGAGGTGTTGGGCAGAGCTATCTGTTTGGTATTGGTAATTTAGCATTCCATTCAGTGGAAACGATAAATATGTTCAGTCTGGCCAGAACAGGATTCTCACGTGCATTTGACCAAGTGAATCGTCTCCCATGCAACGAAATATCCATTAAACCCGGATCTCTAACAATGTCTCCAAAGCGCATTGAATTCAATCTCTCCGGTTGCGAGCCACCCTTTGTATACTCTTCCTTTGCTTGGCTCTGCTTTATTGGTCGGAGTGAGTGAGCTTTACCCCTGACTCCTTAGTTCCGACTCTCTTCTGACTATTTTCATTCCTACTCTACTATAGGATGGACGGTAGGGAGTCATCAATCTATGAACGAAGGCATAGGTCTGACTACTTGACTGCCTTGATCCCTCCATTCCTCCGCTTCTTTTACTTGTGCAGCAATCCGCGCTTCTTTAACTCATTCGTAGCATCCGGCACGACTCCTATTCTAGATAAGGAGGGAAATTCTTATTCAAAGAGTAGGTTTGGTCTGCCCAAGGCAGTAGGGTTTCTCCTGTCCTAAATGAATTCTTTTCTACATCCACTCGATATTGAGTTGGATGCCATGATCGAGCAAAAGAATGGGGAATTTGAGAAGATTGTCCACTTTGCTCGTTATGCAGACGATATTCTCGTTGGTATACCGAGTATTGGAGTCGGCGTAATGTCTTTATCTTGCTTTCTGAAGTTCAATGCCACTCTTGACCACATCTCAAGTACACTGAGATTTTGCTTCTTGGTTTGAAACGCTGGCGCGCTCCCGTTGAGCCAGTTGGACCTAAGAATTAAATGGTACTCGGTTGACTTGTGCATTTCAAATATGAAGATGGGTCGATTGTAGTCAGGATACCCAAGTTTCGATGGTAGGACTTTATCATATAGGTGTTTCCTACTTTTTTTTTAATTGTCAATGAGTCGGGTAAAGACCATTTATGCCTTTTTTACCGGGATTTCATACTTTTTGCACTTTTTCTCGTATTTAGTTGAGTTTTTCTACTCGCACTTTGTTTTTCTTGCTTAACAACCCGGATGTTGGGCTGCTTGCAGGGAGGCCCGTCTCGGAGTTTATGTCAATACCCCGAGCCAACATCAGGAACGAAGTCCTCCAAAAATTCGACAAGTTTATTTTAATTTTCCAATTACGCAACTTTGAATAGCTAGTTGTTGGATCAGCACTAGCCTAGCGAAGAAGATATTGTCTGCTTTCCATTTCATCTCGATAAACCAATAAAGAGTACGTAATATGAGACAAATCCAACCATGCTTTCTTTATGCCTTTCTGATTCTAGAAAGTAGAATCCATTCTCTTCATAGCCGAGATAGGGCTGTGTCTGGGATAGGGCAAGCCTGGAGGATGGATTTTTACCTAATAGCCTTTTTGCTTCCTACGCCCAGTAGAACATTTCTACTTACTACTTCTGCTAGTCCGACTTCCTTTCAAACTCAGGCTATTGCCGTGCCAATGCTTACTTTCACTCCTTCCCCTTATATGAAAAAGAAAGAAAGGCTAGCCTGCTTGTGCTTGGGATACCCTTAGGTTTTGGCTTTCTCTCTTCCAGTCTTGTGACATACATAAACGTACGGTCTGATGGGACTCTTATTCTCCTCTCAGGCCGGTGTATCACTACACTGAAAAAAGAAAGTACTCACTATGCTACTTCATTTATTTTTTGAAAGAAGAAGACCTGAGATTCTCGAAAGTAAATTAAAAATGTCATTTACTCATTTTTTTTACTACTACATAAGCCCATATGCATGACAATAGCTAAAATCACTAGATCTAGACCTGGCGAGTCGGGTTGTGTTTCGGTCGGATTCAATAAGGTTCAGATCACTTTCAAAGATAGGTATCGGGTTCGGATTGCTTCGAGTCGCTTTCTTTCGCCTTAGTCGGTGGACTTTCAGATTGGAATTTCCACATTAGTCGTCTCCTACTCGGCTTTATTGTGGATAATACCATTTCTTTGTCCATGATTTGCTTGGATAGAGGGTTTGTTTTCTTTCTACCGAATCTTTTGATAGGCGGCTTTGACATAGTATAGATTCCAAACACAAAAGGCAATTCTTTGTCTTTTCGAAATAAAAGACCCGAACAGACCTAAATTCAATTCTTGGCTTCAAACACTTCTTTCCCGCTTCTTTAAAAAGAAAGAACTACTTATACTTCTAATGCGAGAAATACTGTGTTCCGCTTTGTCTAATCACTTCTCCTCAACGTTGAATTATGAAGAAAGGAAAGAAGCAACGGATGTACACTACTGATTTCATTCTTTCTTTGCTCTCTCATTTTCCATGTGCTTTTTTCTTAGGCAGTCAGCTATTCACTACACTGAGACGCTTATTGAAGCGACCCTCTTTTCTCTAATCAATTCCTATTTATTTTCGATTTATGCCATGTTCTAAAAAGAGAGTTATTTAGATGTCTCTCTCTCACTTTCAGTTATCAGTCTAGGAAGGAATTCCAGTTCTTTATGGATAGATCAGCGATTGGGTGCTACTCGATGAACGAGGCAGTTTCTAAAGGAGAGCGGAAGGTAGGCCTTGTAAATAGGCCAGGTAAAAAGCTAACCGAGACGTACGCGCAGACAGTCAGATTCGAAACCTGCGGGCTCAATACGAACGAAAGGCAACGTGGGCGTGAAAGCCAAGTGAAGGGGCATAAATATATATCTGAGCTCTTGCCGCTGTAGAAGTCACTGCTTTGCCTTTTATCTTGCATGAATCAGCTTACTATTGTTTAGCTATGAAGAAGGGGACTTTGTTCAGTTCTTACTTTATACCTAGAACAATATAGTACCGGGTTCAGTAAGTAGGGCTCACTCGTTCAAAGCCATGGAAGTCAGACTGGGTAAGCCTTTAGTGAGGGGACTATTGCCTCTTGTTTGTGCTAACGTCTGGCTAGACAGTCTAAAGGAGGAGAAGTCTGAGCAAGACTAGAAAGGAAAGTTCTACGAGATAGATAAATGAGTGGGCACTCCGTTGTATATGTGCCGAGCGAACATTCAATCAATGAAAGAAATGGCGGTTGCAATTCCTATTAAGTTTACGACCTTGGGAGAGGAAGAGAGCCGAGCAAAGATAAAAGGAAGTCCGCTAGCAATATGCTAACACAGGGCAGGGGATTCCATTCCACCAATTTCATGTAAACGAGTTCACCCCGACTCCAGAAAGATAGGTCTTACAGTGGACAGTGATGAAAAAACAAGCAAGGATGTGGGGTTGTGGGAATCAAATACAATAGTAGGTAGGGAAGCTCGGGCGGGTTGATCCAAGGAAATCCGTAGGCGAAACGAATATGAGCGCTGCTACGGCCAATGAACGATTCTCGGGTGAAAGGAAACAGGAAGGTTTCGTCAGCTGCCCCTTATTCTTTTTCGAGAGGAATGAAATAGTCGACCATACGGGGAAGGGAAGTTGCCCAGAAGTAAGTAATAACAACCTTCAAGTAAGAAGGAAGGAAATCCACTAATAGATAGTAGGGCGGCTCATTTACCTTTGAAAGAAGAAGGTAATAAGGGGGGCCGGCCCTTTGAACAATGCTGACATGGAAGAATAAAGAACTCAGCTTCGTGCTCATCGACGACTTTAGCAAGTAAGGCACCAGATACATCTTTTTGGGAATGCTCGAAGATTACATAGATTCGTTTAATCCGTAGGTACACTTTCTCATTTCACTCCTCTCCTCTTGTGAATCTGATTTCTCAAAAGGAGCTGTTACATTGGTCAAGCCAGAAGGACCTATAGCTGGAGGTACAACATGCTCAGGAAGAAGAATGAAGAGAAGGTCCTTTTAGAGATCCTAGTTTAGTTGATACCGGGATGTGGTATCATATTTTCTATGTTTACCTTCTTTGTTAAGCTTTTCAAAATTATATGCTTATTTTGGTAGGATGCCTATTGCATACCAGGATGTAGTATTGCATAGTAGATAGAGTAGTAGTACTTTCTAATAATTGTAGGAGTAAAGTAAATCCCTATGCAGGGTGTGATACCAACTAAACTCTGGTTTCAATAGAAACAGGTGGAGGATATCCACTATAAAAAAACTGTCTAACTAGTGGATTCTGTCTTGGCTGTCAAGCTTACTTCGGTCACTTTAGTAACGTCAAAGGACATAAACGATGATTTTATTTTATGCTTCTTTCAATGAAACGTATGCCGCGCTTCAGAAGTCAGGTATTTTGAGTCAACGTTTAAAGAAGAACTGGATTGAACGCATATGCAGTTATTTATTCTTTTATTTTGACTTGCTCACTTCAGTGAAATAATTCTTAGGAGAGGTAGGGCCTACTTGAACCTTTTGGTGCATAGTGCAGACTTGCAGCAATATCTTCATGTGGATGGGCCTTGAATTGCTTTGTTAGTTTATTTGGAACGACGAATAATTTGCAGTTATCACTGACACTGCTATACTTTCTATTAGTTTCTTCTGCTTTCCTATGCTTTCCGCACCCGGATGCAATAAAACATCTATCTGGAATAAAGCCCTTTCTTCTTATCTTAAAGCAAGTATCCAAGTTCAGTAGTGGAATAAGGGCCTTCTTTCCTTGCTTCTTTCCCCTGTCGAACCTTGCTTCAAGAAAAGAAGGACCCGACATAGCAACTTCTTTTCACCGAGTGCCTATCTTGAACTTTGAAGAAAAGGAGTACGGTGCCTAGTGGAGTGAAGAAGAGAATGGGCAGGTAAGCGGGGGAAATGGGAAGTGCTTTTGACGCTTCAGAGAAACCTACTATCAGCGGCAAGGCCCTAGCTTAGACAGAATTAATGCCCGTGTCAAGGCTATGCTATATGGATCATGAAAAACTAGAACTTTACTTTGTGGTAAGAACGAATGAAAGCTCGCCTATTGGACTACCAACAAGAGGACATTCGTATGTATACACGATATTTACTGTTGGAGAAATCTCCCCCTTCACTGGCTATGAGCTTCGGATTACTACTACGCGGGCCTATCCACATCAAAGAGAAGAATGAAGACTACGGGAATAAGATGCTTAATCAGGTCCGAATCACCTAGTACGATTCCTATCCAAGCATAGCTCTCCCAGCAATAAAGCGATGTGCCGTGTTCCCAACCAATGCAAGCATGTCTATGATGGAACTGACGACGACATCGGACTATCTATGAAAATCCTGCCGGAAAAGCAGCCAATTTGATATGAAAATTAGAACTTTATTTCATACGAGCATTGTCACTGTAGTAGGCCCTTACCGTAGAAGAAAGGGGGCCCTTCCATTAGAGTAAAAAGAGAGGATTGCTTTCAGTTCTTCAAAGCAACAATGCAATAATGCCAAAATAAAGAAAGAAGAGCTTACCAATTTTCGTGCTATGGGGAGCTATTAACACAGCCCAGAGTGCGTCTTTCGAAGATATATAGATGTTTTTTTTATGCATGCAGTTACGTACTTGCACTACAATAGTGGTTGAATTCCACTCTTTTATTTGCACCGAGTCTTGGCTTCATACCATCTTAGCAATAACGATTACTGCTTTGTATCGACAGCAAAGTTCTCTACTATATTGAGATTCATTATACCTTACTTACTATATTACAGGTAAAGTACTGGCACTGATACAGAGTAGGCAGCTTTCTTCTCTCCACTTGTCCGAAGAAAAAGCTTCTTACTTACCGTGCCCACCTCTCTTGGCTAGCCCCTACTCACACCTATACTTTGTCAACAACTACTTCTCCACAATAAGTTAGAAAAATGCCATGCTTAGCTCTATTCTATACAGCTTGTCTTGCTATTCAAGTATATCAGCTTATCCTTGGTGGAATGAATAAACGAATAAAGGCGTGTATAAAGTTTTGAGTGTTTTAGCTGCTACCGCCCTTGCTATACGAACGTGGTTATTACTCACAAGCATAAAGATGTTCTCAACTAATTGCTTGTTATTAAATAAGCATAGCTCTTGTCAACTTGTACCTTATCCCTGGTCCCTCTTTGCCTACCTCCCTGTGTACCAATCCGTTGCCCAAGCCCAAATATCACTATGTTGTCGACGGGGTCGGGGCATGCTCAAGATCGCTTCTGCATCCGGCACCAGAAACTACCCTCAAGAACAGAAAGAATGGAGTGAGTGATGTGGGTATCAGGAACGGAGAATAGAGGACTTGTCTTCATCTTTTCCAATCGACTGCCTTCGGGCGGATCCACACACGGATATCGAGTCAGTCTAGTCGCTCATGCTGCTTAATAGTGGAGGCGGGTAACAACTGCTCTTTCTTCTCGATCGAGTAGCCACCGCATCAATTGGTAAGCTTCCCACGCCAAAGCTAGTCTTCCTTGCTTTCTCAACAAACAATAAGACCCATAGCATGTGCACCAGGATGGTCTTTCTATCCCTATCTATTCTCACCGAACTAGACCTCTCATACCCGGGTACAGGAGAGGTAACTGCCTATGATTTCTTTTCTTCGTCATAAACGATATCCGCTGACTCAAGCATCTTCCCCCAAGCCCTTGCCATTAAGCTAATATCTTCCTTGCCAGAGAGTTAAGACTATTCTTGGGAATTCCGACCTCAATACAAGCTGACTAAGAGGTTGAATAAGCTGGCCTCGGGCATAGTTTACTAGGTCGGTCGTCCTTGGGCAAAAAAGACCAGGCTTGGAGTAAGAGTGATAAGTACCTGCACCTGTATAAGTCAAGTAATAAGTGGCAAGCTAAGCAGTAGTAGTAGTTCCTGTCATTCAATAATAAATCTATACACCAGACTCTGTTGCTTGGTTTGACGGATACCCGGCCTAACTCATGGACATGTTTTTTCATACGACGAGCTTTGAAGGAAGAATTCACATCCGTTTCATCCACTAGGTAGGCTTATTTTACTAGTCAAGCAAGTATCGGACAACTGCGAGCGAAAGCAAGAGATGTTTCTCGAGCTACAGATGTGATTGGTTGGCCATGCTCCTCTCCTACTAAGAGAATAGGGAAATCAGAATCATCAGCTGGGACTTTAACAACGTTGTATGGATAGGCTGGGACGAGGTAAGGATTAGCTTATTTTTCTGGCTCGCTCCGAGCTTAGTTTGGTTATATAGGACCAGTTTATCTGCCTGCTTTAGGTTCGAAAGTCCAATTCGTCTTCTTCACTAAACGCTTTACTCTCAAGATGAATAAACTCGTTCCCTTGCTTGTCCGAGTCGATAGTGGTGTACGGCAGATTTCATTACTGTTGCTAATAAGTCAGTAGAATAAGTATGCCGAGCTGCGGGCGCCAATTCCCTTATAAGGAAGCCTCTCTTTTTAGACTAGTCAACCTATGCACGCCTTTTCCAATATGCTAGAGCAGGCGATTAGGGTAAGTTACTTCCTCCTTTATGCAGATGAAATACTTGCTTAAGCGTGAGGCTTAGCAAAAGTGCTTTGACACAGTAGGAAAGGTCAGTACTTATCTTTGAAGAAAGACCTAGGCCTTATGATCGATCCTATGGTAAGATGTTTTCCCTTACTTAATTAATAAGCAGCCATAGTCCGTGCTAGGAAGACTTTCTTTTCCTCTGGCTACTAAGATGTTTCAGTTCGCTAGGTTGTCTCTTGCCTGCCCATGCTACAATTCCTTACTCAAAAGGACTAGAGTGCTAAGCTGCCTTCCCGGCACCACCACTATAATGAATGGCTCAAACAAATAGGAGATGAGAGAGCCCTTTTCGGAAAGGCAAGAAAGTGAAAGCACTTCGGTCTTGAAAGAAAAGAAGGCATTCTAGTTTTTAAAAGAAAGGCGCGCAGCGAGAGTAAAATATCTTAATCTTCAAGTTCCTTACATCCAAATATGAATGGGTTCTTTCTCACATAGGAAAACAAGGCAAGCGAGATAGGTAAAAGTAAAGTATAGCAGATATAGCCAAACAAGGGTTTGTGCATAACTAGAAGTATAGGTTTTTACAACTTGGTTTTTACGAGCTTACAAAGCAAAGTATGTTGAAAAGAGAGTATAATAGACTTTTTGACTTTCCCCAACTTGAATGCTAGTTAGGGTCCTTAGGGTGCCCTATTACGTCCGTTTTCTTGGCTAGACCAGAGGAGAGAGTGGGGAGCCATTCTCCAAACAGAGATGTTAGACCGTTCCCCTTTCACTCAGATACGCCTCATCCCAGAAGAGCGCTATTCTCCGATCCACTGGTATTTCTTCCCGAGCCTCATTGCGGCTCGAACAATCGGAAGGAAGCTTGACATGAAAGAAGTTCGAGTCGAAGCAGACTAGCAGATAGTGGGGCGATTGGTAGTTCGCGCAGTGACCTCGTTCTGGATGTGCCTCGTACCATTTCTTTCTTCTTAACGAAACTCTGTCTATCTACTAAAAAACTTCTTCCTACGCAAAGCCTACTAAATAAAACTCTTCGCAAACTCATTACGGAGGTTACCATTAAACTCAAAGGAAACTAATTACGTGGATAAGAGAAAGAAAGAATCACTAATGCCAGCCGAAATACCCAATGACTATCGAGTACCAGACAAAAGCGAAATATATAGCCTTTCTAGCGAGTAATTTCTTCCTTTCATTTCATTATATACGAGTTTCTTTCTATCGAGAAAGGAAGCAATTACATAGAGTAAAAAAAATAGTTACGAGTTGGCTAGCTTGTTCATTCATTCTTATATCTCCAAAACTCTCTCTCTCATGATCAGTTCAATATTGATCATCATCTAATGCATCTGTCTAGTATATCGTCGTACTCGCTCGCCATTTGTAGTGATCGAAAGCGTGTGGAGAGCCGTTGCTGGTTCTTATAAAACACCAGATGTTGAGTCACATCTCATTTTTAGTATTGGAGAAGGATACTACTGTGCACTTGCAAAAGGACCACTTGTTCCAAACCATGTTTTAGTGGTACCTATTGAAGACTTCCTTAGTACACTTATGATGCCAGTGGAAGCAGAGGCGGAGCTTCGGAGATATAAGAATGAATGAATGAAGGAAAGTTGGCAACTTATGCGTGGGTACTTTCGGCTGCTCCACACCCTTAACATAACTTCTCCTGGCAAGGAGGAAAAGAATGAGTACCCGCTTTTTCTCTTGCCTTTGGGCGGAAGCAGACTCCCCGACCTCCATCTTTTAATAGGGACAAGAAAATCCTAAATCGCCTTGGTCAAAAAGAAAGACGAGGTATCTATCGCGATCTTCCCTTTCTTGGCGGACTTTCATACCCAAAACAGTACAAGCTGTTGCTAATCAGGCTGGTGCTTGGTATAGAGGTTATAGGTCAACTCATGATCATCCCCCATGGGCAGATTTGGTTAGGATGATTAAAATCCGGTTTGGTAAATCTGAGAAAGGAGGGGCTTATGAGGAAATGAAGAGACTTTCTCAGACCAACAGAGAATACATGCATCAGTTTGAGTTGATACAGTCAAGGTTACAAGTTGAGTTACCTTACCTCCCTGAAAGCCATGACATAACTCCCTTTGTAAGTGGCCTTAGAGAGGACATTTAACACTTGGTGCTGGCCAAACATCCAACTGATCATCTTTCTCAGCTTCATCTATGGCAATATCCGCTACTGCTTCGGCTTCTTGTAAATTCTGCTGATAATAACAGAATTAATAACTTCCTGGCACTAACTGAACCACCCATCACCATTTCATTCTGTTGCATTTTCAACAGCTGCAATGGCAAAGTATAGGATGCTAGGAGAAATCTGGCTCTAATAGAATAGAAAGATCGCGATCTCTGCGAAATGAGAACGTAACTTGTCGCGTGTCCTCGACTAGTAGTGTCTAATTGAAAATGTCTTCTTACGATATGAGTCTCTGGTACTGTGCCTGTAAAAGTGCCAGTACTAACTGGTAAGTCGGCTCCTGGAAAAGTGAATACTTCTCGAATACTATTAACAGTGAATACTTCTCTTCTGACGACAGAGTCTAATTCAGTCAAACTGACCGTAAGCTACTATACTACGTTCTCCCAACAGCAAACTGACCGTAAGCTACTATACTACGTTCTCCCAACAGGTGGATGCGATGTCCCCTAGCTCATAGGTCATAGCCGTAGTTCGTGCCTTTGTAGCGAGGATTGGGCTTATGATAATAAGACTTCTTTCTACGTTTGAGATGTGGGATCTGTCTAACTCGCACTATGTTTAACCCGTTGACTTCGAAGTGGTCCTACTCTCTTCTATCTCCGAATCTCTTTGCTCTGCCTCTGTGCGCTAATGGATTTGACTTTGACTCTTTACGGCATCTGGTTTAATCCAGTTATCTTGCTCAGTTGTATTCCTTTGATTAAATCAGCAAATGATAGGTTCACTACCTGGTACGTGCTAACGAACTGGCTTGTCCAACTAGTACGTGAGAACGAAGCTGAAAAGGTCGATCTCGACATCGAGAGAAAGGCTCCTCTACTATACCACTTCTTTTCTTTCCCTTGCCAATACAACTAGAGAATCGTAGGCCTCGTACGTGCGTATTGGTTTCTAGCGCAAGGAAGCATATGAACTGCACCGGTAAACCCGTCTCCTACAAGGATTCGCTGTTCCTATCTTTTGTCCAAATTCCATTGATGTGCAAAAGCACAGGGTGATGCATACAAGTTGGCAGATGCCTTGTACAACTAGCTAAGGTTGGAGACTCACTTATCCGTCTACAGATAAGCTTTGTATCAATCATGCCTAATTCTTATCTTAGGTGGTGGATTCTGCCTCAAGTACTACACTATTGCGAAAGCGCAACCTACACCTATTTTCCTTCGATTGAGATCGTACCCACCACTCCTATCTCGCACGCAGGTGATGCATCCCGTTCTCCTGCAAAGGCCAAAGAAGGCTCGATTCGTCTATGAAACCCCACTAGGCAAGTGGATTCTTCTTCCTGGTAAAAAGTCTCTCTTCTATAAATACCGAACATAGAAACTAAAAAGAGAAGAGTTGTTCAAGTACAGAGGAAAAATACCTCGTTCAGAAGCGGATACACTTATTTTAAATATCAAACTATCTCAAATCAAAGGAAGTCGAAACCAATTATGTAGGATCAGTCTCACCGTCAAGTCTGGGCTTTCTTTCCGGGGTACGAGCACCTGTTTATGTAACTAGAGTAGAGGTTTAGGCCTGGGTGGAGAACCTTGACCAAACCAATAGCATGAAAGCAAAAGCATACGCTTTGTTCTTACGAAGACTAATCTTCCAGTAATTATCGAAAAAGATACATTCTGCTACCGACCAATGACCAATATACATACCGACGTGAAGATCGATATTTTTTATAGAAGAGAGAAGATTCTTGCCAGGGGAGAATAGCTAACAGGAAGGAAAGCAGTTCCGTCCTCAGGTAAGGAAACTGGCACAGGTAGTGTTTTCGGAAGAAGTAAGCAAGCAAGCAAGTAGGGAACGGAAACAGAGCTCTTTCTCTTGAGATTGTTCTGCTCCTTGGCTTCGGTTAGGAGCCTGAAGAACCAACCAGAGTAGGACAAATGTCGGCGTGGAATCAAGAAAGAGGGGCTCGGTGAAGTGAGGGATGCCCTTCCAGGGTATCACGAGCGGAGAGGGAGGTACGGTTGGAGGAAAAGCAAGGCAACAGGGTGCTAGGTTTAAGCAAGTATTGTCCGTCCGATCATTGGAATCGGCTTAGCTGAAAAAAGGCAGATCTGGTTGAACTAGTAGGAAGAACACCCTTCTAAGGTGAAGGTATTCCATTGATAAGAAGGAAGAAGGCTATATTCGAACTATAGAGAAGCTAGGCCGATGGAAATCGAAAAGGAACCCCTTGTCCGTCCAGGTACTCACCCCGCCGGAACTCGCAATCAAACATACTGATATGAAAGAGTATTTATACTAATGGCAATATCTAACAGAAGACATTATTCGCAACCTTTCAGCATTCAAATTATCCACAGAATCTTTACTGGAAAAATCACTCTGCCCTTACAGTTCAAAGCCCTAACCAAGTTCATTTAGAGTATGGGGGTTCTTTACAGAGTGGCTTACTCTTCAGAAGGGCTAGACCCTGGCACTCCGCTTTGTTGCTAGCTTTTCGTTTAGTGGTGGGTTAAATAAGTAAAGAGTAGTTACATCCATGATGATGCAGTGAAGATTATTTAGGATCCCTATTCATAGCTCTTTGATTTGTGTTAGCTAATCCCACACTCTATAGAGGTCTAACTGGTTGCGAAGTTTCTTATTGTGCGAAGCAAAACATATCTGGGATTAAGTCCACTACGGTATATGTATGCGGAGCTCACCAGTAAAGGACCTAAGTGAAAACAGTAATGAATAGAATGAGGTAGGACTGCATTGAATGTGCCAATAAAATGAACTTGTACCAACAAGAATCCACTGAAAATCCTCTTACTTAACCCAGCATCCTGTTTGAGATGTGGGACACAGACATTATGGGCCCTATCGACCCGCCATCCGAACAAGGACACCGCTTTATACTACTGGCAAGGGTTGATTTCTCCAATGGAAGCAATCTCACTACGGGAAACCAAGGCTTTTTATGCTTTTCCTGCACACTAGTACAGATTCGGCAACCCTAGGAGGATTCTTTCTAAAAGCTAAAGCCAATCATAGGAGGGTGTTTTTACTTGTAAAGACTGTTTTTATCAAAGGTGCGATTCTCTCCTCTTACAATAGCCTGTGAGAATGCCAGCGCCCAACTATTCTGTCTTGATCTTAAGTTATCTAGCCGGTGCCGAAGCCGAGAACGATGCCCTTAGCCCCGGAGGGCGTAGATTTAGCATATTTTCGATTGGTATTCCGAGCGGTATTCCTATTCGTATTCGTATTTAATTGAAAGCGTAGGTTCGGAATGCGCCCTTGTGGGCACGCAATGGTCCTGCTCGCAGTCCCTTCTTTACTGCTAATAGTGCAATCCTTTCATCAGAATTCTTCACTCCCTTGCCTGTCTTCAAAATCGAGTCATGAACTCTCTGGTCGATTCGGCCCCTTCCTTACCTCTATTAGGCTGTCACAATCCATTTCAGGGTCCTTGATATTACCAAACCTCTCTAGAAAAAACCCAGCAAGCTGAGGAAAACTCCGAATAGATCGGGGGGGTTTAGCGTACCATCCCAAGCCCTCCAAGCATGTCGGGAACAACTAACATAATGACATCAGTATGCCCCAACAGTCGCCACTTTTCCTTAAAAAAAGGGTTCCTCTCGAATTGGATTCGAACCAATGTCAATAGATGACTCCCACCGAACATGGATCGTGTGATAAGACCTTTCTTGCATGCGGCTTTTTTCTTTCCTATTCTCCCGACTATTCTAAACTATGGTGGAGGGGATGCCTTAAAATTGGTTTCTTCTTTTCGAGAGTTCACATGCCAATGTTGAGAAAAGAGTTACAGGTTTTGAATCAAGCAACAGGAGAAGTCAATCCATAACAGTTGATCATATTTGCGTTTCTTCTTTGCTTAGGTTGTTGCATGATTTGGTGAGTCAAGTGTGTTTCCGACTCCTGCCAAGCCTAAAAAGAGGAAGGGCATCCAAGACCAAAGTTGGCAAACCTTTGGCTTCAGTCTTATATCGCAAGCAGGCATATTCTTCTTCTTGACCCTCGTCTCAATAAAGCCGCTCTCTTCTTCAGGAACTTGGTGTCTCTCTTCCTCCTCCTATACTCTGGTGTGCTCGGCGCCACATTCCTAGCAGCGAATCCAATTTATCATGCCAGGACGAAGCATATTGAGATTTACTTTCATCCGCGATCTCATTGCTACGAAGCAGCTCACCATTCGGTTTATTAGCACGAAGGAATCCTCTTTACCCAACCTTGATTGAACTTTTTCGGATTGGTTTTCGTACGCTACGCGCCTAGCTTTTTATTTTGCTGATTCTGCGTTGTGCTTCTAATCCATGAAGGATTGAGTCTCTATACCAATAAGAAATAATAAGATATGGAAGGCTGAATGAGCCCGACGCCGGAGACGGCGGAGGAGAATGAGGAGGATAGGATAGAAATCAAGATGTCAGGAAGCTGAAGCGGAAATGAAATTATCGGGTGAGGGAATGGGAGGCTAGCAACCTCGTTTGAAGCGGATAGCAGGGTCTGGATTCGTTCGACAGGTAGAAGGCCCAAAGCGGGACAGAAGGGCTTACAGCGCTCTGGGAAAGAAAAGTTTCCGCTTTCTCCACTTTAGTTAGAAAATAATTGTTTTTAGGCCTTCGGAAAGTAAACTTTTAGCCTAAGAACTGAACGTAACAGGGTCAAAATGGAAAAAAGTTACCGGTGCGTAATTGAAGATTCGGTGAAAACTAGTCGACCTTTCATCACAAATTGAAGCAGAGGTTGAAAATCCATTTGCAGATCCTGTTGTTGAGGTAGAACCAGCTTCACCAATAGCATAGACTCTATCAGTCGAAGAGATAGCAGGTACGAGGATAACAGAGATAGAGATAAAGGCTTCGTCAGCAGAGACGAGAGCAGGGCCCTTTTTAAAATAAGAAATAAGAGGGGCGATCAACGAATGCTGCATTCTCCACGCTTGTCTCGCTAGGAGGGCAAGGTGAAATAATTCAAAATCCTTAAACCCCATCCCTCCCATTTCTTGGTTCTGCTGGTTTGCTCATTCATTTCGTAACAAATTCTTTATAGTTGACGAATTGGTATAAAAATTCATCTGGGAACAGAGGCAGATCCAAGACCCACCTTTATCAGTGCGTCACTTCCTCCGGAATACCGAAAGCCTCTTGTTCCTTCGAGCTCAGATTGTTTCGCTTGGAGTTACAAAGAAATGCCAGGCTTGGACCCAGCTGTACATCAGTTGAAAATACCCCGCAATCAAGCCGCCCATCAAGCAAAAAGAAAGAATCATGACAATCGATTTAGTCCGTCTGTAGTAAATGATAATCCCAATGGCAGTGAAGCCTCCCTATCTGCGTTGGGGTTAATTAGTGGAGTGGTTTTTTTCTTCTTAGCTTTTGGAACAAAAGCCTGGCACGCAGGACTAGTCAATCCGACTTATCTGTGTCTTTTTTTCAGGTTAGAAAACAACAACTTGATTTACTTAAAGCTCTGGAAGATACGTTAGCAAATAAAGGACAACTTCCTGTTAGGGAAGAAGTTTTAGAAATACAAGAGAGGATGCTGTTCGGGAAGATCGGTTATACCTCCGAGCCAAATCACTATCACTAAGATAGGTTGTAGCTCCGCAAACTTAGAGTTCATGAATCAAGGTAATAAATTCCAAAATAATAACTAAGACTAAGATAGGTGAGACCAAAACGAATACTAACTCTCACGAGTACTGTTCTGTAAGATAGGTTAGACTAAATACATAATAACTATCACTAGGCTCATAAGACTATAGTGGTTGGAGCCCATTTTCTGAGGACTACGAATAAGAGTCTCTAAGTGTGATTTCATGAAGGGCGAATTGAGGAATCAAGGTTCAAGTTCAATGATGGAAAAGTAGGAAGCTCAGTTTGGTAAGATACCTTTCCTAAATCCTAAGTCATCAATCCCACATTTGCATTCCGCTAATTCCAGAACAGGATATATCTGAAGCAGGTATTGTATTGCTAGATCCCTCCATTCAGTAGGCGTTATAGGATCCTCAAGCCAGTACAATAATTATTCGTCAGACCAGTCCTACATATGAGAAAATGGAACAGCTGATTCCTTTTCAATTAAGACTTCAATTAGTGTCACCCGCCCTCTGCTGGCTTATTGTAGTTGTGGGACATTTCCCTCTCGATCCTGACTACCATGCGCTGCAAACACGAAACCATTCCTGACTTGATCCAGTCTTCTTTTCCTTTCTCTCTCTGCTATCCCATCCACTTAACTTTCAGTATCGAGGCAAGGCCGGAATGTTGGCTGAGCATAGACTAGTCTGTTCAGGCAATCACAGCTCGCTAAAGCGAAAAAAGGAACTTATCCCACCCCTGCTATAGAGCTGCGATAGGAAGTAAAATACACTGCGAGCTGGGGCGGGCTTAGCTACGAACACAAGCCCTTTCAATATTATGATTGAAGACGTGGAGTCGATAATGCTATCTGTCTGTCCTCGGGTCGGCGAGTTACCAGGCAATAGAGCCGATATATGGGAGTAAAGGGCCGGTAAGCCAAAGCCAATATTCTCAATAGAAAAAGAATTAAGTGAATGAGCATTCTGAAGACGTGTGTTCAGCTTGTCATGCAAGTCAAGGTAAAGTAGATCGTTCAAAACAGCTATATATATTTCTTGGTCCTCGAGGTAGTGATCTACTTGCTTGTAGCGAGCAGGGTACTTTCTTTTTTCTCATCTAAGTAGTCTAAATTCCATAAAATATATAGGAAATCGAGAATCATATGTGGAAAAGGTTGCGACTTGTCTCCCTTCGTTTACTATCTGCTCACGGAAAGTGTGGTACCTTTTTCATATCCAACCCTTCCCCAAATAAATAGACTGATAGCGGGAAAAAGAAGCCGAGGTTACGAACAGGCTTTATTGCTTCTAATCAAAATTGACCGACACAAGTGAACTTCACTCGCTTGGAACATTACATGAAATAGTGATCAATTTAGTCAAACGACTGGGTCTTTCTTTTCGTATTAATAGATTATAAAGAATGTTCAGTATCTACTTTGTTAATGGACGTGAGGTACCAAAAACATGACAATAGGCACTTTAAAGTCCTAGAGTAAATAGTGATAAGAGGTGAAAGGACCATGGATCGTCTTTGATGAAACTATCACCTAACTCTACGTGGATCTTCTGGAGGAAGCAAGCGAAGCAATACTGACGGAACTCTATATAGATCGTTTGACTTTATGACCACGATCAATCTCTCTCTTGCTGAGTCGGCAAATGTAAATCTTTCTTTCACCCCTATCTCGGCTATACCTGTGGATGAGAACTCAAGCCTGGGATCCTTCTCCCCTAGCTGTGTTGTGAATAGACCATTCATTCCTTTCCTTTAGGCCACTCACTGATCCGTACAAATCAAGACGAGTTGTAGAGCAGATCTCTTACCTAGGTTCTCGCCTAGGCAACCAACCAGGAATGAGAAAGCGAGTGGAAGAGGCCGAGCGGAAGCGAGAGGGGAAGAGGAACCTTGCATTCGAGTCAAGTTCATCCTATTCTTGCCAATTCCCACCTTCCAGACAAGAACGTAGGGGACTCAGAAGAAGACTTCTTTGGCTACCTATCTCAAATGCGATAGAACACACTTGACATACCAACCTAACGAGATACCTTAGAAGAGAGTTCAATCAAACTGGCTGTACACCAATTCATATGCCATAGAGAAGGAAACGAAAAGAGGCAAGGAAGAAGTCCCTAAACTAAAGAATGGACTGAGCTCTGCCCTTAATGGGTAGAGCGAGGGAAAGCAAGGAAAGATAGAGCACTCATGACAGATACCCTTTCATTGGGTATCGGAGGTAAGGCAAGCAAGCAGGGAAAGCTAGTAAGCAAGCAAGGTAAGAACTTGGTTCGCTAGATTCTATATAATAGGCTGGAAAATTCTTATCTGGCGCACTGATCTAGTCGATCGAAGTGGGGCGTACTCTGATTCGTCTTCTTCGTAATAAGCAGTTACTGTAGCTGGATTACCTATATCTCGAAGAAATCTGTCCGTTGGGACCGGGACTGGGTTGGTTGGTGATGTGTCCCGCTAAACTGTGGCTCGCCCTGCTTATTGTTCATTTTAAAAAAAGGAAGTAGTATACATATTAAAGCTAAGGGTGTAGTTTTATACCCCGAGTCAGTTGCAGGCTTGGCTTACTCAACAGCAGAAGATAAAGTATCCGAGACTGGATATCAGGATTAGGGTTACCCGGCCTACTTACTAATTTTTAGAATAAGAAACGAACTTTGCTTTTCACCCATCAATAGCTGTTGCTGACACCCTTCCAGTCTTTCTTCAATTTAACTAGTTGGATAGGTGTACGAAGCCAGCTTGACATTTTAAGCTTGTCTTTCCTTCTTTTTATTACTATAGTCAAATTCTTTACCAGAATCTTGTGTCAAGTCCAATTCTCTGGGAACAGTAGAAGAAGCATCGGGCCGGATGAAAAGAGAGGCATGCATGATATAGGTTTTGTCACCGAATTCAGTAGTTGTTTGTGAGTATAGGAAAGTAAAGGGAAGTATGCGTGAGAATAGGTGCGTCTAGCCTTCACGAAAGAGGCCTTGTTCACTCTAAAGCTAGAACCGAAGTCTTTGAAAGTAAGAACAACGTTAGGATGAGCTTTTCAAAGGAAGGTAGTTCCGCTCCTCTACCTATCGTCTTTTCAACACGCCTGAACGAATAACTGGCTAAGTAATGGATTTTTCCAGCTAATAAAGAAAAAGAAGGACTGCAGGCACCACTTCTTTCCTGTCTGCATTTGAAGTTGAGTGTCAATCTTTTATTGTAACAGACTTAGAAGTTCTCGCTTAAGCTTCAATCTAGTAACTTACTGAAATCCTTGTAGTTTAGGTATATAATAAGATAGTGATACTTACCTTACTCTTTTTTTCTTCTAGTCCACCAAAGTGACTTCTTACCAAGCCATATATCATCGGTTCTCATGGTACCACTTCCCCCTAGATATGCACTACAGAAGCAATATGGATAGACAGGCCTATGACTGCTTGGAGGAAATGGTGGAAAAGCTCTGATCAGAGTTCAAACTTATTCACACTCTTGTGCCATACTTCGAGAATGACACGGCCAATATTTTACTATTATTTTGCAGTCTGAAAGTTCAAGTTACTTATGGGAATACAGCCGCCAGGAAGTGATTAGAGGCTTCTGGCTTGCCTCAGCTGTGCCTATTTAAAGGTTTAATATACCTTCTATTTTCATAGAATATAATAATAGAAAGTAAAGTTGAAAGCTTACCTGATTAATCGTTTCCAAAAACTACCAGGGAGATTCAGTCTTCTTTCTATCTATTCGCTGAGGACGGTGCTTTTGTCATGTGGGGCTTTGTGTCTTCTGTCACGTCTTGGTACGTACTCGGCTTAGCAAACTAAGATCTGGATGGGCAAGGACCAACTCGAGGAATCACCCATTTTGCAGACAATTTGGTTATAGGAAAGCTGTGGATCAGTCATCTTATTATTCACTCCTCTATCCAAGTACGAATTTCTAATTGCATCAATCTTTGAAGCAGCTGCATCCAGCGAGTGGAACTATGTGAATTTGGTCCAATATCAACATGTCATAAAGGTTTGTTCCGAATGAAATAGCGGCGTAATCCATACTATGAGTTTTTGAAGTGTGCATTGCCAGGTAAGATAAGTATGAACAAGCCCAATTCGCTTCATGCTATCTGCATTGAAAGGTGCTAGCAAGTAAGAAAAAGGGAAGGTCTTGGACCCACATCCCCATTTTTTAGCTTTTCCAAACTAGAATTGCTGGCCTCACTAGTACCACCATTACACCTGAAGTTGGGTACAAAGCACCACTGAAGCCACCTGCAAAAGCACGACAACTGAAGGCAAGCCCCACTGGACCCACATGAAGCTTGGGTCTTGACCTAGAACACAGCCCTGAGCTTAGAGATGATGTCGATTCAGAAGTAACTTGAACTGGTACTAGGCAATCAGTAGGACAGCAGGAAGTACTTTTCATTGAGCCTATTACCCATTTGCAGTTCAAAGAGCAGCGTGGCAATGAAGTGGTAGTTCAAATGGGCATTTCCGTAAGCCTGGGATAGATACGTTGCGCGCAGTTGATCTTTTTTATGATCCATCCCTCTCTCTATATCCAATAAGAAGTACTGCGTCCCCAAGAAGTAGAACTACGTGGGGAAGTCTCACATCAGCACCGGGTGTATCTATATCTTGATCGTTGGTATCGTAAATTGGTTGACCGTAAGTTGCCTCCTGATGGAGTTAGACAGGGTGCATACTTTTGCATGAACAAGTCTAGTGAGGCATTACTCTCGGGATATGATACTCGGAGAGGTAATAAACATTCGCTCTATTATCCATATATGTATTAATCAATACAGTAGTGATTAAGCTTATTCAGTTTTTTTCTTTTTAGGTTTCAATGGCATGCTACATATATACACCAAGAGACCGCTGTTAAGGAGCCGTGGTTCTGGATAGATTTTCTTTTGCTGCTTTGTTATCTAGTTTTGCTCCCTACTCTCATCAAGTAAGTAGAAGGGGAAGGCTTGCTTGATCATACTTCCGATTTCTACCTTCTTGTTTGCAAACTCGTAGCTTCTTCTCAGCCTAAAACAACCATCTTGAACAAGAATCTCTTCTTCAAAGCAGAATCTTAAATCAATGAGTCCTGATCTACACCTTAGACGTCGATGCACTTACTCCTTACTCTATTTGGACTTTATGGCTAATGACTTACTTGAAAGATTCGTGCAGGTACATATACAACTGACTATACTACTAATAATAATAGTGACTCTGGTTCAACTTCTTACTTTTCTTGATCGTACTAGTACTAAATTAGAGTTGATTGAATAAGCAAGGCTGGACTTGCATACAGGGGACCCACCTAGTGCCCCAAGGCTTACTCTTCTTTCATTATCTACTATAAAGTTGCCTGATCCAATTTGATTACAGGATGTCCGAGAAGACAGGCTTTCTCTGGTGAAGAGCTAGGTGGATTTGTGGTTGATAGAATGCTGGTAGGAAATCGGGCTTGGGAAGTAGAGGAAAGAGGATGTCTAATAAATCACTGGAGTGGCGAAGACCTTTCTCTTTTCTTAGCCAGGCACCCTGGAGGACAGCAATGCCAAATCCTATATGAATTTATCACAAGACCCTGAGGCGGAAGTTGGAACCGCTTCTCGAACAGAATCACAGACGTAACTCATGCTCTTGTTCTTTTTTTTTACTCTGTTTTTTCGCAAGATGGATGGACAAGAGGGTAGTTTTCAATCACACACCGAACTGTTTGCTTCTTCGTAACTGAGAACCCAACCCTGCCTTAAGTGAATAGTGCAAGCATCAGCCATCAGCTTCATTCCTAATTATTACTAGCTGAAATAAGTGTAAAGAGCCTTGTACCTGCTGCTGGAGGATCTTCTCTCTATGGATTCCAGAAATGGAAATTACCATTCTATACCCCCTTCCCTAGCTTAAGCCCTATAGACCAGTGTAGTTAGACTCCCTGATTGGTAGAGCTTGGACCACCTATTTGATCTCTTTTTTGCCTTCGACATGGTGTACCTCTTTCAGGCATAATACAATCTCTTCTCGCACCAGCCCCTACCTACATCAGTGATTGCTCAAAAGAAGTTATTAATATAGAGGGAAGCCACCTGGGCTAAAATGCTAGGAAAAGAAGGGTTTCAAGTGTGTTCCAATTCGGTAATTGAATATTATAAGAAGTGAAGTTCACTAGCATTTGAAAAATGGTAAGATTCCGACTACAGATGGAAGAAATCAGGAACATAGAGCACAGGCAATAGCTGACAGAACTTCTTCACAGACCACAGAGAATAGGGCGCCCATCTCTTCACATTCTTAATTATGACTGTCAAGTTGAATCGATTTGACGGGGACCCGTTTTTTTCTCTTAGTAAAGTGCCATCAATTGGATGAATGAATCCCGCCCTCTAGTCGAGTGTGAAGGGATGAGAAGATGGAATATGGTTATTCTATTTATTCTAGGGTTGGAATGGCTAAACGCCGCCCTGTAAGGAGTAGGTAGCTCTCTGGCCTTCCCGGTATGTAATCATTGCTTGCTGTAACCCCCTACTTTCGATCAATAAGTAATACCCGATGTCGGTAGTTCCACATGCCATCCGCATCCTTCTCTTAACCTTTCAATCGAGAGTCATCAACGCTTCCCTTGCTTTGCTTGCCCCAGTCTATTAGTATGGCATCCCTTTCTCCTTAGTCCTCTTTTCCCGGTGGGCCGGGGGACATCTTGCTTTAGCTGGAGATAGGAGTGTTTGTTCCGCTAAGGAAAGGATGGTCGTATGCGCTGAAGGTGGTCGTAGGATTGAGCCTGGTATGTCACATAGCTAGCAACCCGAGGTGATTTCAGCATTAGCAATCGACCAGAGGAACCAACTTAGTAAATAATAACTTGTTTCGTTATGCTATACCCACTTAATAAAGGGAAGATTCCTATCATCAGAAGAAGAAGTTGGCAATCTACTAATCAAGATCGAGCTAAAGTTCCATTAACTATATGCCATTTATAGCCATAAAAGTATGAGGTACACATAGGTAGGGAGCATCATCGTACTCAATCCCCGCTTAGGTAGAGCAAGACAAACGGATTTATCATTCCGCATGAAGTGAGTTGTTTCCTTTTTGGGGTATGCAGAGGTGCCTTTAGATTTATTTTAATGCCATTATCCATCTCTCTTATAAACTTATTTTTAAGACATTACCCTGCTCGCCAACATAGATCCTGCCCCTTCCTATTGAGAACTCCTCCTTCTATTCACTGGAATCCTCACAAAGGAAAATAAACAATTCACTCACACCTTATATTACTTTACAGACACTTTGCAACCATCCGACTGAAGGAATAAGAAAAACCAATTCCCGAATAATACACTGAACGAATAATAGAACCACACAACTACCTCTTGTCTGGTACTCTCTTTCTTAATTTTTATTCTTGGCGGCCTCTCTCTCTGAGTGAGTTAAGAGAAAAAGTAGACGGAGACGACATCAATCCCGAGAAGTGTGTTTGCTCTAGCAGAGCATGAATTTTAACTATTCTACTTAGCAAATGAGGGAAAAAGAAATGACAATGGGAAATGAAGCCAGGAAAAGATGAGTTGACAAACTACACTCTATATGATTTTGGGTGGGTACCGGCTCAAAAGCAGTGGCCTTGATCTTCTTTCCCGGCTGGAAATTGCAGTCATGAAGGCTTATCTCCCGCTTCTTATTGAAAGCAAATAATAAGATAAAAACAGATTATAGGGATTGCGTTCGTTGGCGGACTCAACCTGACATCTTACGACACGAACTGCTCCCAAAGAGGGAGGCCTAGGGCGAAAGCCAGTATTGAAGTAGTGGATGATTGTTTCGTCGGAGATGACTTATATAACTACCACTGACTTGATTCTCTTGGTGCGCTGCTGGAGTGGATGTCAAACCGGCACTAGTGGGGGACTCCTATGAATTGTTTGGTTTGTTATCTCTTTGTGAGCTTTGGATCAATGACCAGATTCCCGCTATTATAAGTTCGAAGAACTTGCAGCTGATCGATTGCAAGCTTGTCTAGCTTTTCCTCTTCCCCACCTAAACGAATGAAATGGATGCTCTGACTCCCGCACTCGGGAAAAGGGGAGCTACTTAAACTGACAACTCTATGCTATCTTTTAGATTAGGCCCGGAAAACTCTTAGCTACTTTTAGGTTGGGATCCAGCGAGAGAAGATTGAGCTACGCCCTGTACTACGTTACTTCCGGATTCACTTATGGATGTACTGCTAAACAGCCAAGGTCGGAGCTTTTTTTCAATAAGAGTTGAAAGCAAATTGGTAATATAAATGCTATTACTTAATTAACCATTTTTGGATGCAACACATGAAACAAAGAAGTAGTAGTTATCAATGAATGCTTTGACATGAGAATCCCATACCCTTTTGTTCCTTTGCATTGAAGGATCTTTGTTCGGCTAGTGAATTGAAAACTCCTCGCAGTACTTCTTCGCTTATCCAGTGGTGGGTCGATAGTAGGAGATATGGGTGGTAGTCCAAAGATTGGATATGGAATGGGTTTCGAGGATTTCCAAGAGCAGATTTAAATCTGTGTTATGGTTTCAGGGTTTGTCAACCAAGTGCAGGAAGATGGAAATATAAATGATATCGGTGAAGATGCAGCAACTAGCACAAGTGCCTCCAATTGCACATCAGGAGAAGATGTCACTACAGATCCTGCAACCTCAAGAGGGAGCAGCCTGTCCGTCCTATTTAAAAGACTTTGGATTTTTTCTCCGTCAATAAATAATCTATTTTTTGGTCGATCTGAAAACCTTATTCAGAGTTCGCTTCATTCGGAAGTAAGTCAACTTCTTCACTGGGATGCCAAAGGACAGGAGACATTCATTCACAAGTAGGGTTTCGGACAATTAATTCATTCAATCCTAATTTTAAATCTCGCGAATTCAATAAAAAGAACTCAAGGCTGCGACATCCACTTTAAGACTAGTTAAAAAGAAAAGGTTCCACCCAGACAACCGATATGCGACATCATACTTAGCTTAGTATGGGAGTTGCCGCTGATCTGCGACATCAATAGATAAGCATGGTATGCGAATATGTGTTGTTGATCTCTGCATCGCGATGCTACTTTCGTAGGGGAGAGCAGTCAGTCCCCACCAAGGTGGTATAAGGGCTTTTTGGGGGGTAATTTCGCTTCGTTCATCTTCAAGTGCCGACAGTTTCTATTCCCGAGTGTGAAAAGCCAGTACTGGATAGACGGTTTAGATACGTCACTGAGTGCCCCATGGGTCATCTTGTTTCCTATTTATTGGAAGCTACATAAAGCATCCCTATATTAAGATGAAGTAAGAAAGCATCAGTCCTCTTTTTTTCTGTCTTCTATGAAAGAATGTAGCTCGCTCTTTCAACCCGGGGCCCCCTCTGGGGAACTGTTTGAGGCATTGACCCCATTTCCTTTTGATCGTATTACGCTTGACTCGCTGCAAAACATTTCGCTTTCTGCGCTCGCTCGTACGTGGTTTACACTCCTTGCCTTTCATCTGACTTTTCCATCGGGCAATTGTTTGTTTTCAACTGGATTGGATTCCGAACCAAGAAAGATAGGCAACTTTCACTTGAAAGAAAGGAGCTTCAGAACTATTGTATTCCACCGAATAAGAATAAGAGCAAGAAGGGGCTATCTTTGCTTTGTGAAGGGACCGGCACCAGAAAGTAGATCATATGGCCTTTCTTTCGCCAAAAAAAATAAAGTAAAGCCCCGGCCCAAGAAATGCAGCAAAGCAAGTCGTCTTTGGTTTGGAGCGAAATTCCCGGATGTATAGGCTTGATCGAGTGCCTTACCTGAAATCGACGATCTAAAGTGGGTTCTTTAGCTTGCTCCGACAGAGGTCTCCTTCTCCCTTAGCAGCGAGACCAGTCCCTACCTCTTTTCAAGAAATCTTTCATACCGTATGCCTTTTCTACGCCTAAAACAAGTTCATGTCTCTCCTCTCTGAAAAGTAAGTCGGACCTTATTGAAAAGTAGTACGCTTTCTTTCGTGGTGTGTCAGGATCCCGTGCTTTGTAGTTCACGCATGGCTTTCTCTAACGAAGCTAATGCCGAATTAAAGACCTTAAACGGAAAGACACAGGAGGTGGCGAAAAACAAAAAAGAGAAAGAGCTTACAAACTTCTCTGAACCCGGTAGCCAGCGGAGCCCTTATTCATGGGTTAGGGACTAGCATTGAACAAAGTTGGTGACAGCCGAAGAAAAAGTGAAAGGGCAAGTAAATAATCTAAACATGCGGGTAAGCGGCAAAAAAAGAATAAAAGTAACGCGCCCTACCTGTTAGTAAAGTAAGGCCTTCCAGAGCCTATCTAACACAGACATACACGCGGATGAGGGCACTGAAATAAATGGATGTCGATCCGGTACTTAAATTGCATAGAAAAAAAAAAGAAGTTCATACTTGATGAAACGCACATCATCCAATGAATGATTTAAGAACACAGACAGAGAGATATTTACTTTTTTCACATCTGTAACTACATTCTCACATTTCTTTTTTTATCTTTTTATGCGATCAGAAAACGAATGAGATCAGAAAGATAGGCAGACGACTTGACGATAAGGTCGGATGTTTCCGTGAGCAGTAAGCAGCGGATCTCCCCTTTTTTTGGGAAAGCTGGTGGCCCTTTTGGCGTGTTAATTCTTTCGACGGGGCGGCCTTCTTCGTTCGGTAGATCCGGTCGAGGTGGTTTTCGTTTACCAGCGCGTAGGTGGTTTAAGTTCCTATGACCGAGTCTTTTCTTTCTGGCCCCTGTGAACATATTTTCTTAATGTATTAAAGAGGGCCTCTCTAACCGGTTAAAAGTGGTAGGTGTCCACTAACGGCTATTCCTGGCTCGGCTCCGATAACGCAATTCCGGGAGGAGTCGGTAGTTGGGCACTGGATCCCTTCGGATCTGGAGAACGTGTGACACTGGGTCGGGGTTTGGTGAACCAACAGGTCGCTCCTTTAGTTGAAGTATCGGGCCCCTTTTTCGTTGCCTAGGTTACACCTTCGGAATACCCCAGACGGGGATTTCGCTCTATTCCCCCCAATCTTCACTTTACGCCACGCCGACTCTCCGTCGTGGAATTAGACCAAGGGTCGAAGACCATGGGACCCCGTCTCCCGTATCTTATCTTTCGCACGTAGGAGATCGAGACACAGCCTTAGGGCTATGGGGAAAGTAGATCGATTGCCCAAGAATTACAACTACATAGAGGGTCTCTACAAGTCTATAAAGAAGTTTCCAAAAATTGATCGGTAGTAGTCCGGTCGCACCCGAACAATAATATTCCAGAGGGAAATGCACCTAAGATCAAATATTTTGAGCCGGCTTCCGTGGAAAATTCAGACTTTCTTTTTGATGCTGCGATCACATAAAACATAAACTTTGAAGCTCAATAGCTAAATACATGGCAATTAAATCATGAGCCGGGATCATTAAGAGCATACTGCGAGTAGGAAGTGGAATTAATACAATGAATTCAAAAGCATCAAACCTCTCTTTTTCGAAAGAATCGAAACACAATCGAAATGGTACCAGCCGTACTTAATAATAGAAGGATTTGGCATAAATATGTAAAATTGTCCCTCCTAAAAAAATATTATTCCAGAATAAATGGGCAATAGTTAGGAGAGGTGCGCCAGCGGCGAGCAGAAGCAAGGTTATTAGATACCGAAGGAAAGCCCGGCCAGAACCACACGTGCAAGTTTCCCTGCATGTGGCTCGTCCGTGATAACTTCTTCGGATTTGCGTGAACTAGCGGACCGATCACTAAGTGGTTCTCCAGCTGAGCGAACCTTTCCTTTTCTGAACTGGTTAGGAATGGGCGCCACTATCCCAGCCCGGATCCAGCCGGGTTCTATTGATCATGTCCCCTTCCCAACAGTTGTACCTTGTCTTGGGGCGTCTTTCTTTGGCTTTACTATCAAGCCCGCCCGCCCAGACGCGGCGCCCTTTCGCATTATCATCTACCGCCCTTTCTTTCCTCCGTCCCTTCACGCATGAAGATCGTCGTATGTATGTTCGACTTCGGTTGCCGGTGCAATAGAATTGGCGGGAGTATATTATGGCAGGATCAGTCACCTGGGCAAACCAACCCTCCTCCAAGAAGAATTGTGCTATGCCCCCCCCGATATCCCTATAGAGCGAAAGAGCTGCCTGGTGATCCCTAGGTTGCAGCACGTCCGGTCGTTAACTCCTCGCTAGCTGCCGCCGTTTTTAGGACCGACCGACGCCTCACCTGCATGCACAGGTACCTACGTAGTGGTCGGTCGCACATTCATAATAGCGTTCGGACTCATGTGCCTTCCTGAACCAGGGAGTTTCCCTTGCTCCTGCTGCGTACGTTATTAGCCAGCCTTGCGGCGGCAAAAGGATTAGGACGTCCCCCCATGCTAAGGTTCCCTGGGTCCGGCCGCATTAGGTTAGGGAGCTGGGCGATAATAGCTCCTCCGCATCCCAAGCGCGCTGCCCTCCTAGGCGCGCAACACTAAGTAATCCAAGCAAGCCAACCCACATTACTAACTAACGGTGGATAATCATCTTTCTTAGAGGTACTAAATACAACTCCATGAATGAGCAAAATGAAGGTTGCGTTAATGAGAAAGATCTCTGGGGGAAACCGCTAAAAAAAGATTGAACATGTGGTTCCGAGTTTCGATAACTTCTTCTGCTTTCATTTCCTCTCCTCCGTCTGCAAAATCACTGAGTTAATTCAAAAGTCCTGTTAGGTCACATAAAGGCGCTTGCCGCTAAACTAAAATAGGATGAAATATGCCCCGCCCCCTTTTGAGATCTTCATATTGAAACAATAGTAGCGCATGCTCTACTCAGCCCTTTCGAGCTGAGCACGGCTGCGGGCGATTCCATCCCATCGGATCCTTTGCGCCATATTCATGGCACCTCCTGGAAGTGGTCTGTGCATCCAGGTAATCCTGGTTGTGCGTTCTCCAAAGAAGATGGATCCTTCCCCATTCTCCCGCAGATCTTGATAAGCTGCCCGGAGAATAGAAAGATTATCCATTCCTTTGTCCGCTAGAAAGTGTAGGGTCTCTCTCTGCTTCTATCATGAGTTCAGTGAGTCGAGAAAGTTTCTTTCCTTACTGAGAAAGTGGATAAAAAGCTCCTGGGGCATCCCCGCCCAACATAGAAAGCCAAGTGAAAGTCAATGTCTTTATCTATGTCATTCCAGATATTTTATTATTATTATTAGAGATTATGTGAGAAAGGAGTTCCTCTTTCCTTGACAACTTGACTCCTAGCTTTGCATAACCTGTGAATTCCTTGACATGCATGCCTATTTGGTTAAAAGAAAGCCTCGTTCTCGTTTCTTCCCTTTCCTTTTTGCTTTTCTTATATCCCCCCTACCCAGCGAGTAACCTTTATTGTTACGAGCCATAAAAGCCGAGACAAAAGGTCCCTTTGAATTCTTCTATTTGAAAGTCGCTAAAACAAAGCAGTTAGCTAGCACTCACTCTTACTCAGTAGGTTTGAAAGTAGCTCAAACACAATAAGTTACCTCGAAAAGACTACCACTTAGCTATTACTGTACTTTATACATTTAGTATCGAAGAGTAGTAGAACAACTTAGCTAGTAGTTTAATACAAGAGTTCAAGTAGATGCGGTTACATTAGATTACTACCGAGCAGTAACTTAAACTTAAATAAGTAGTAAGGAAATCAAGATATTAGTTAGTTAAGTAGTCCATTGAAAATAAAATAGTTCTATTCGTATCCGTACCACCTATTCATAACAATTAAAATAACACTCCGATTACCGGGAAAAATGGACAACTGGGCATTTTTCCTCTCCGCCCGTCCAACGAATTTATTTTTTATTCCGTGTTTTGGCATACTTTGGATTTCCCCTAATATGAGCCAATTCCAAATCTTCAAAAAGTACAACTTTTGCTGCTATATGACACTACTTTTTTTCACAAATGGTCTTGTCTGTCTCTAGGTCAAATGTGCTTTATTACTTTTGACCATAGGTGAATCATACTTTTACTCACCTAAAAAGTCGAACCCAAAGAGCAAAAGAGCTGGAAAGGCTCAATTGAGTATTTTTGGTCGCTTCTTATGATGAACGAGATCAAAAATACGGGAGTGCGCCGTCTTTCTTATTCAAAAGCTTTTGACTTCGTCTGTAGTGCGAGGCCTTTTACCCCGTTTTACTGCGAAGTTGCTTACTCCGTTTTACGTGCGAAGCTTTTGGCTACGTCATACTGCGAAGGAAGTTCGATGCTTTGTCTTAGTGCGAGGGCTTATTATGTTGTATTATTGCGAGTTGTAACTAAATCTTATTGCGGGTTGCCACATCCTCAAGCAGTTAAGGTTCCACTCGATCCACACTTTGACACTTTTTGCTTTGTTTGTTAATTTTCCAATTATATAAAATAACTTGCTTTCAGCACATTTGCCTAATCAAAAAGACTAGGTTTGCCAGCTACGCTTCTATTCTTCTATAAGTGGGCGGTTTTGGTAATGTGTTAAGCGCTGCTCCTTTTCTATGCTACCACGGCTTTTTGTTTACTGTTTTTAAATATTCTTTGGCTAAAAGGGCTGTTTTGGCAAACTCAACACCGTTTTCTTTCCTCAGCAGAATGCGAATTAATACTTCTGCAAGGCGGATTGAAAAAAACATCCTTTGCACATATTCTTCCCCGTCTACTAACCGAAAGCTCCGCTAGGCGTGTAAGTGCTTTTTTACCATCACCGGGTAACAAAGATTGAAAATCCACCCTTAAAACCCTCTTGGTGCGCACCCTGCATGATATGTTGTAAGCATCTCGCCCTTGGTTGTTTGCTGTGAGGGACCAAAGAGGAGCGATAGTACCTTTTGATATAGTGTAGGCGCCTTTCTTCTTAGTATCAATTTAAATAGTCAAGAATATGAGTTTGCAGTATGCTGGGGGAAGATTAACTCTAAGAGGTCTCAGCTTGACGGATGTGAAGATATAAGAATGAATTCGAAAAGGTACGGTACGGGGAAAACGCGTTTGTTACGTAAAGCCCAAATGGAAGATCGTCGTATCCTTCCACTTTCAAAGTTTCCCGCACGGAGGCAGTCGATTTCCGGCTAATTTAAGCATATAACATAGGGTTAAAGCCATATAGGTGAATAGTAGAGTTTTCATTTGTTTGGTTATACCAGGAAATAGTGCAAGTTTCTCTGAGAAAGAGCTATTAGTTTTTGAGCCCCTCTTTCAAAGTAAATACAATTAGTTTCTTTTACATTCTCATTTGTTCATTGAAGAACTCTTATATCATTTTTTCTTGCACAAGATTAGGGAATAGGAGTTGAGAAAACTAAACCCATGCTGATAAAACCAACTCATCTACTGGGTCCATGTACGTGCAGGTATATTTTGGACCCCTATCTCAGGTGGAATATCAGGCACAACAAACACATCCTCGGTATATCATTCTTTTCTCGTCTACCACACTGCCCTGTTGTAACAAAATAGAAGAAATAGGCTTCAACGCAAATGTATTATTAATGATACGATCAGTAACAGAGTTGATAGCAGATTCTTGATCGATCATCGAAAATCGCTCTTTAGATCCGTATGTCTTCAGCAGATCTTTGAATGCTGCGATCCATCTTTCATTCAAATTCTTTAATTGTGACGAAGGAATCTATATTCCTTTTTTACTTACTGCTCCCAGGGAGGGGAGACTGTGTAGAAAGTTCTTGGCCTTGGTTTTGAAAAGGAAATATGAATGGGGATTGGGCATCCTACCTTCGGATAAACCCTAGCAGGAAAGGCAAATGGAACTGTTAAGCAGACGGGAAAGCGAAGACAGAAAGCTGTGGCCTGCCTTCCTCCGAGCTATCCAAAAATACCAATAGAACGAACCCCTCACCCAATTATTATCTCACTAAGGTGGGAGCAGGTGAACTTATTTATTGGGCACCCGGGGACGAGTACATCTATCTATCACAAAGTAACATATTGTAAAAAAAGAAAACACTTTTCTGCATAGTTGACCTCTTTGAACATGACTGGAGAGGTCCGCCTGGAAAGCAGTTTACAGAGTTCCACCCAGTGAGTAACCAAGATAAGAAGTGTCTACAGAGGTGGAATAGTTGTAGGATTATTGTTAAAAAATAGAAGTGCTGAATCTAGATTGGTATATAGTGGAACAGTTAAAAAAAACACTAAAGGGAAAGAAGAGTGGGAACGAGGGCTTCTTTCACTGTTTCCCTAAGTTCAAAAGTGAATGTGGAAACGCTGTCTGTCTATGGTCTGGTTATAGCATCCCCTTTCTCAATTCCTTTCTGGTCAATAAGGATGGTTATAGCCAGCTTAGAAGGGAATTCTAAATGGATGTAAGAAGTTGCTGGATGGTTTGCTCCAATGAAGAGGTACACCTAGGTAGGTAGGAGGGAGGGAGCTTTCCCACTTTGCAGCCGAGTAGTTCTGCCGCTCCGCGTTGGATAGGAAAGGGGTGGAGAAGGTTCATTTATCAGGAATCTACTTGTTGCATAATGCACATGCCACAAACGATAAAGTGGAAGCACACTCAGATGAAGAGGATGGTGAATTGATCAATAATCCCATGTCTTTTTTTGCTGAGAAATCTTGGATCAAGACATACAAGGCAGCATTGGTCAAACATAGGACTACCTAGGCTAGGTCATTCATTGCTTGGTCCGCTATATTCGTTTTGTCTTCTAGTTCTCCACAGGGACTTCCTACTACTCCGCCGAATCTCTCATCTGAGAAAGTAGGTCACCTGGGTCGGGTAAAGCAGCGTAGATAAGGCTGGAGGAACAAGTTGATGTCTACTAGGGCATTGACCGTACAAGCAGGTAAGTATAGGGCTCGGCTAGGAATTCGTTTATGCTTATATTTATAAGCTTTCTTCTCACTAGGTAGGGCGGGCAGTTGGTCTTATTGCCCTGCATCATATGAGAAGGAGTTCTTCCACGAAATAGAGGTCGTCTATGGTCTTTGTGGCATTGATGGATAGTACTGGTCTGTTGTCAACAAATAGACTGGCTAGGTCACAGTCTGCTAAGTCTACTAGTGGGATATGAATATGCATTAGTAGTAGTTATTGCTGCCGGATTGGTATTAACAGTTGGTCAAGTCTAACGTAACGTTTTTCAAGTAGAAGGATAGGGCATTAATTACCTGGGGTCGATAGGTACACCTTTATAATCAATTATTAGCACAAAGCTCTCATCTCACTTTTCATAGGTAGGCGAAAACTCTATAGTGATAGTGTAGTGTATATTGGCTTGGATTCTTTCTATTGTTATGGGAAAGGCATATCCCCACCCAGTTCTTCTTCGTCTTAATTAATAACTCCTTCCTGAACTTAAAAGTACGATAGAAACTTACTTATATCTCGTAGGAAAACTAGAGAATGAGCCATCTCCATCTCGTAGAGAAACTAGAGAGGTGCTGGGCGCAGCTGAAAGGAAATCCAAGAAGAGTCCATGAAAGGCTAGCACGATTAGGATCCTTTGTAGGGTTTATCTCGGAAGAGAAGGCTATGAAGCGCTCTTCTTTGGGAGAGAGGGGAAGATCTATGCAGGACACTTAACCCGTGCCGGAGGACTGCACACAGCTGGTACAACCTCGTGTGGTACATTTTACATGTTCTTACAAGTCCGATGGTACAGTTGACCTAGTATCGAATTATTATAGATTCCGTTGGCAGCCATTGCCCCCCTGCATGTCGTCTGACACGACCGAAACGAAACTTTACACCCCCTAGCAGCCCCCTGTCGGCATCGAAAACGGAGGGAAGTGCGCGTGCTGATGTTTAATCATGCGATGCCAATGATGTAAGCGCGGGCCCGCAGGTGCAGACAGGTTCGTCGGGGGTTATGCAAGCTTCAGAGGTGGGGGGTACGATTGTGGAAGATCGCGTGGAGGCAGGGGTTGGAGATGTGATGCAAGGGTGCGGGGAATTGGGTGGAAGGACAGTCGTTAATGTGGAGTCAGGTTTGACGGGCGTGAGGCAAGAAGTGGAGGGAAGTGGGATCTAGATTAGAAGAGATAAATACGATATTCCTGATCTGATACCCGCGGACGATCCCTAGCCTAGCTTGGCAATCCCTTGAAAATGCAATGCATTTTCCCTTGAGATGAAATTGCTTTTTCGGTCTCAAAAAAACTCTCAAATCAACTCACGCATATTCCCTTGCTTCTGTTAACTACGCATATCTCCTGTTTCTATACTTGCTAGCTAGCAACCTCTTATCACACAGAAAGCGTGACATGAATGCATACCCCCGTGTATACAACTCCTTACTATCTCTAATATACCGTTGCTTGTTCGGCGCATAGACCTATTATTATTATTGGTCAGGCTTTCCTTTTGGCAGGTGATTACTATATATAATATAGCGGGCTTTCCCTTATCCGTTCGCTTAGGTATCTGACTGTGTAGCGTAGTTCGCCGATTCCCGGGGCCGGCACGGCACAACCGGATCCCCATCCTTAGCCAAAGTCCGTACTTGACCCCGTTCCTGATCCCCAATGCCAGGGTTGAATAGTAGCCAGCCATGAGATCTATACTTTATCCATTGGTCAAGTAGCATAATTGTTTACCTGGTGGGCATCACTCTTTTGCTGGTGCACGATGATGCTGGTAAGTAATGAGACTCCAGCATGCTGATGAAATGGAAAATAAATAGAACATCTTTGGTAACATAACTTCCGAATGGTTTGCTCAAATGCAATTAAGTTGCAAAACATAGTTTTGGTTTTGGATCAATAATAAAACAAGGGCCCAATCCACCAAGCTCTGCCGTAGATTCTTTTCCAAACAATTAACCCTAAGTCATAGAAATGCTTATAGGATCTCCTTCTTTCTAGGGGCGCTTACTCAACCTTTGTTGATCTGAAAAGACTAGCTGGACCCGGACTTACTAATCGCTAAGAGCTCATCGCGGGAGAACTCGGGACGGGATTACTCGAAGTACGGCATTCAGAACGTATTTGTAAGCCAAGTTGGCACTTCCTCATTATCTGCTGTGATAAATCTTGTCGACTCTTAACTCTTTGATAAAACTTCAGTGAAGCTCTTGTTCCAATATCCCCGTTGCCACTGATAAGCACCTCTGCAACTCAACTCAAATAAAAAGAAGGAATCATTGGCCCTATATATGATAATCTTAAAATAGATAGGCAGTCGTGCCAATAACTAATGAGGTTTTTACCTTCTAGCTAAGTAACTCGTCTCTTTAAGAAAAAATAAAGTCTGCTAAATCAAGTTGCTGATATCTTCACTAAAGGGCTCCATTCAATTGGAGTCATCGCGTGTAAGGACTCTCCGAGAAATCTACGTGGATTCGATTAGGGAGGAGCACTAGCTTTCTTCGTTCGCAGTCGGATAGAGATCCGTGTTGTATCTGCTGTAAATTCTTTTGAGCCCTCTCTCTCTCTCTGCTTTTCGCGTGCGTACAGGATCAGATCATAACCAATTGGCCTTTTGTATAAAGATTGAAAGGGCGTGTCACAGACATCTTTCTGATTGGGCTCAGACAATACCCACTCAGACATCTAATTCCAATAGGCCTTTGTACTTGCGAGTTCGTCTTTTCAATACCAATTCAACCATGGTTATTGGTCATACTGTGAATTGGAATATTGCCATACTGGTCATGCTTTACCACTTTTATAAGCAAACCCGAGGACTGGGGAGTTCATTTTACAACTTTAAATGTTGATAAAATGCGGAGCGGAGCCTTCTTTCTACTGAGAAATTGCAATCCATAGGTTTTTTGATGATGTAAGAACAATGCAAGTAGGCATCATAAGTATTCGATGTAAATTTTTGTGTATAAACCAATAGTTTCACTTTGACAGATTCGAAACTGCTACTTGTTGATTCTAAGCTCGAGAAAAAGAACACCAAACATCCTCATGTCCTTTCCCGTTGGCTGATTGGAAAAGGAGCATGTTGGAACCACGAGCGAGGGTACTAGCGGGGAAGCGTGGCCTCTCCCTTTTTATAGCGCACCATGCATGCACCGATTAAAGAAGGACAGCAGATAAGCCCAATAGCGAGCGGATAAGCACAAGAGAAAGCTACAGCTCAATAGAAAGCTACAGACAGCTATAATAGGCAAGTAAGCTATCACCTGGAAGGAAAGAAAGGAAAGAGAGATAGCTTCTCTCCTTTCCTTCTATCTACGATATTTTTCAGGTATCCTATTTTTAGGTATGGTTAGCCTAATAGCTCATCAATATAGCTTAATAGCTCATCATTCCTCACTCTATTCTTTCAATTTATAGCAATGATATCTCCAGCGCTATTCAAAGGTATTTTAGTGGAATGAACTCATCTTAGCCTTGAACCGAAGAGAGCAATGCGAACAGTTCAGGAGGTCGCAAATCAAACCCTTAGTTCAGTGACGGGTTCATAAGTACTGATTGGTCAATCATATCATTTTCTAGACGGAATGGGGTGTAGGCACGCACGTTTATTGGAGCAGTTGGGAAGAACACACCGGCCAATTTTTGCAATCGTTAGAAAAAGGAGCTTGGTCAGCCATGTTCCCTACGTACCCTCTCGTTATTCCCAAGATTTACCGTTGTACCTACTCTCCGCAACCGTCGGTTCAGATCTATCTCGGGTACGGTCACTGCACTCCAATCGTAGTATCTCCAATCTCTGCCTTGGTTGGTGCACCTATGGTTCTTTTTGTTATTGATGCTAAGAAAGATAAATAAAGGAATACAATCTTCATTGCCCCTAGTTGCGAAGGTAGCAAAGCTACAGATTCGAGTGAAATGGTTGGTGGTAATGATGTGTGGTAAGGTCGCTGCTAATGAATGGTGGGTGCGTGGAGAATGCTATGGATTCGAGCTCTATTTTCCTCTCGGTACTTATATTTTTATCTAATCTCTCATTCCTGTTTCCTTTGTTCTGCCGACTACATTGATTGGATACCGTTGGGCCTGCCTGCGCACTAAGTATACCGATTATCCTTTAAAGCCATTGAATTGCCTTTGCTCGTCCCTTTGATTCAATCCTTCTTCTCCTCGAAAGCTACAACTAGAAAATATATTCTTATTTGCCGGTGCGAACCCTTCTTTTGAATAACAACCATTGGCAAGACCAGCTAAATCCGAATACTAATCCGAGGAAAGCCCATCCCTACTTCAAAATGCTGTAGTTCCTCGAAATCCTCTACTAGTCATTGGTTTCAAAGCAAAGGTATCCGGTATAGGGGGTCGTGGGCAGGTTAGTGTTTCATTTCGATAGGTGATAGTGGTATACCCAAACCATATGGTATAGGTCTTGGAAAGGAAAGTAAATCAAGTCCATCTTACAGGATTTCTTCACTTGCTTGGGCTTAAGCGGTACCAGTACCCGGAGAATAGTTCAATTCTCTTTCTCCATCCCTTGTGTTGTAAAACTAATGAATCCCTCTCCGCCCCTGCTCCTCAACCGGCCTGCTGTGTTGAAGATGAACCTTCTTAGGAATTCATTTTCCCAATCTGCCATTGCTATTCTTTTTTGTTTCTCGGGGGTGAGGCTTAGCACTTCCTCCTTCCCTGAAAGGTAGGCATGCGGACTAGAGCAGTTAGGTCAGCTCGCAAGGCTCATAACCTGTGAGTGCTGCCCCCCTTGTTAAGGGAACCGACCAGACGCTTCGCACCTACCTTTCTTCATGGGAACGAACCGTAGCACTATGAAATGAAATTGTTCCGTTAACGCTATCTCGGAGAGTAGTGCGTAGAGGAGGCTCTTTCCTTCTTTCCAGCCCTTCTCTTCTCTTCTTTCTTTTCGGACGTTGAGTATAAGAAAAGCTCCTTTTCTCAAGCAGTAGTTCCGAATCATTAATGTTACATCTCTCTAAATGAAACAATGCTCAACCTTTTCGATAAAGTACGCTATAAGGAATAACAAAAGATTGATGAATTCATTTCACATCTTTCCATTTCCACATTAGCACTATCGAAAGAAAGCTCCTTGCTTTTCTGATCTCACTGTCAGTAGTGATCATCTAGACATGACATAATAAGTCTATCTAATAAATATTGGAATTGCACGGGCAGACATCCAATGCATTTCGATCACATGAACACTACGAACCCAATGGATAGGGTCTACTCCAGTTGAGACTGATAACATGGATTCAAAACATTTCCCGAGTTGAACCAAGAAGACAGATAGATGAGAATTGATTCATTTCATTCACCGATGGCAATGAGTCAAGTCCTTGTCTGTCCACCTCTTTGTTTTCAACAGTCTTTGGAGCTTCTGGTACCACTGGTGTGATCTCATTCTTGAATGCTAACACCCTGGTGTCTCCTAACGCTACGCTTTCTAAGCAACCTGAGTGTTCTCTGAACTAGGTGAACAATCCAGGGCGATAGCGTGAAAGGGCCTCGTCATTGCTCATCCAGTGAACTACATTAGCCTGCTCGTGTGGAGCAGGATCTTGCATAACTCTTTCAAATTAAAGGGTTAACTCTTCCGCTTTGTATTTCTCCCCCACCCCAGTCCTTGAAGACCTAACAGTCTTCTATGGTATGGCCAAGTAGTCTAGATACGGAAAATAATTAGGGTTGTTAGAGTGCATTATATCGTCTGGTCTCTTACTATCCGAGCATTTCTTTCCATTTTTGAAAACATCTTTTAAAAAAAATATGCTACGCCCCTTCTCTTCGAGGTTTACTTCTCCTTTCTTCTAGTGTGGAGAGACTGGTCTTGGGCTGGGGCTGCTGCGACTAACCTTTCGCCCAGAGTTGGCGGAGCTGAGGTTGGCTGGCTGGGTGGCACTTTTCGTCGTTGGAAAGTTAGTGGTGCGTTGCATGGTCAATTTGGATTTGATCAACAACTTACCTTGACAATTCGCATTGCTCAACTGACCTGGCAAAGAAAAGAGTCAAAAATCTGGATCAAATCGTGAGAAACACGACTTGTCCCCTATTGAAAGGAATAGGATGATAGAAAGTGGGAGAGATAGAAAGTGCGGGGAAGTTGATTTATTAGTTTGGAGGATAAATAGATAGGCGTGAGAGTACTTTACTGGTTGAAAAATAGACTGGCATAAGGGATAGGCAAGGGTAAACTGGATAGCCAAGTTCAATGACTGAGAAGTAGAGGGCTAGCACGAGCTGTGACCATTGCCAAGAACGAGTGCATTCTATACCTAGCGATAGGTCAAGATCCTTTTTCCTATCTATTGAAGATGCAAAGAGAGGTGCTTCTTCCTCTTCAAGTTGGAAGTGCAAGAAGAAATGCGGTAAAGCGGTAAATAGGAGTTCCATCTACCACGCACTCGCCCCACACTCCAGTTCAGCATCCATACTCAGCTAGGAGGAAGGTGCCGGGGACACTATGAACACACATGTACTTGGTTGACTTCACGTCCCGTCTCACAACCGGGTAAGATCAAATAACAAACAGCTTGCAATCCCGGATTTCTTGAGCTTGAACTTCCTTTTGTAGCTCCGCTCACAGGGACTTCTTTTCATCCGCAATGAAGCTTATACCACCACTTGGCCAGTAAGGCAAAAAAAATCAATCAACCCCTTCCTACTCCCTCTTGGATGGAAAAGGGGGAACCCTTTCGCAGCCGCCCCTCCACTAAATTTATACCTATCCTTTCGCCTAAGATGATCACGAACGAAGACAGAGAATTGCGTAGATAGGAGGAGGAAACGAACCAACCCGGGGCCCCAAACAAACAAAAGGGAATGAGAGAAATGATCGGAACGATTGAGGAAAGAAAGAGAATGGCGGCCCCTTTCCTTTCGCCCAGGGGGCATCGTCGTCGGGGACAGGCTTCGAGGGTTCTTCCATATTTAGATATAGAGATAGATGATGATAGAGATCTAGATCTTTCTATAGATAGATCCTTTGATAAATTTCTATTGATCCGCTTTCAAGATCTATGAACAAGAGATAAAAAATATCCATGTAAAAAAAAGAGATGAATAGATAGGGCTGAGCCGATAGCAGGACTGGGTACGATGATGGGGCGAGAGAGGGAAAAAAACCTTCGGGATGGATCGGGAAAAGTGACCTCCGGCTCAGCCCACGACTCCCTTTCCCTTCCCTTCGCATAGCTCACTCAAAATCCCCCTTTTTTCCCAGAATGAATTCGCCCGACACGACGAATCCTGCCCTCCTGTCTTTCTTTCTCATTGAATGAACCACTGCCTGGGACGCCCCTATGCCTATGAATTCAATGATTTAAGGGAGGAAACTTCGGAAAGAAAGCCTACTGGTTGGTCTGGTTGTCCCCCCGGCGGTGCCCGGGCTCGGTTCCTGGCCGATTCCTAGACATTGTGAAAACGAAGGGGTAAGGCCAAGTGTTCTTAAAACTAAACTCTCAGTGCACTTCGGAGCACGGTCTTCCGTTAGGTCCTTTACGGACGACGAAAGCCCCTTGGCTATACTCTACTCTTCGCCTCCGGCTGTTCTTTTCTTTCCTTTTGGCTCGGCGGAGCTGAGCTGGGTTCCATTACACTCTGTAGGAAATGCATAGACAGTCCACGCAGCAAACCGAGGCCCTGCGTGCGCCGCCTACGAATAATAGGTAGCCCCACCCCAGGCAGAGTTTGTGAGCCGTGTAATAGGCGACCATTTCGCGCGGTTCGGGGGGCACTTGAATAAGCCGCCGGCACCCGGCTGCGTCTTTACCCCTATCCAATTTTTGGGCCAATTCCCCCTTCGTACTACCAAAAAATGAGATTCTTGCCGAATCCGAGTTTGCTGCTCCAACCATTACAAAACAAATACCTATTCTGTTTAGTACTTCAGGTGCTTCTCTAGCGTATAATGTCAATCTCGTAGCGGATCAATTCCAACGAGCCTTTCAAACTAGTACTTTTTGTAATCGACTCTATAGCTTCTTCAATAAACGCTGGTTCTTCGATCAAGTTTTGAATGACTTTCTAGTCAGATCGTTCCTGCGTTTCGGATATTCAGTCTCATTCGAAGCTTTAGACAAGGGTGCTATTGAGATATTGGGCCCTTATGGTATCTCGTACACATTCCGACGATTGGCCGAGCGAATAAGTAAACTTCAAAGTGGATCTGTTGTGCGAAGAGTGCGTTATGAACCGTGGCCGCCTACCTGCTTTGGTTGGTGGGGCGGCTCCTCCGTTGTGGGTAAACGGGAAACCCGACTCTACGAACCCGAGGAAAGGCTGCACAGCTTCCGTAGGGTCGTTAAGACCGGAGCTTTTTGTAGTGCTAGCAGGAATGCAAGTGAATGAATCCAATCCCATCCCCTTTCAAATCGGCGAGGTAATACCTTATTGAAGTAGGGCACGCTACGGCAACACAGGACTGACGGGGGGGGGCTTGCTGTCTACTTGGCGAGCCTTCACTGCCCCCTTCTGTAACTTCCCTTCTTTCGTCCGTCCACGAGGCAGTCAAAAGAAAGAGAGAAAGGGGCGGCTATAACGCAGGAGTCGTGGCGGTTGTATGCCACAAGGTCCCTATAGACAAGGGGACAAGTGAATCATCGCTTTTGGGCGCAGGCAGCCCTCTACCATCCATCCCATTGCATTCCTCTCATAGAGTACTGTACCGTCTCAGACCAGATACATCTATGGAAAGAAAGGATTTCATAGAAAATATTCATTTTTCTATTTTTTTGGATCCCCATGCATTCCGTTATTCCCGTAACTATGGATTGATTGTCCCTACCTAACTAAATGGTAGTGGTCTAGGGAGCGCAATTGCTAGAGCACGGGAGAATGAAGAGTAATGATTTAAGCAAGAGCAGCCGGACGGACTACTATAGTCAGTCTAGTGACTACTATAGTCTTTTCTTTCTTTGTAGTTAAGTAATAATGTTTGGTATAGCAGCCTTTCCGAGCGAGTCTCTGGGATCTCCTGTAAACCCCCATGATGTGGTAAAGGGAGGATATTAGGGGAAGCAGTGAGTGGAGATTCCCCTGCAGAGAGCCGGATGAGGGGAGACCCTCACGTCCGGTTCGGAGGGCGGGGATATCCCGACCCTACTATCATTATGCCTTTGCAATGTTACTTGGTTCAACTCCATTTGTGACCTTTTCTCGTATGTGGGACTCTCTATCTTCTTGGGTAGATTCTAGATCGTCTTTCATTTTGTTAGTGAGTAGTTTTCTTATTATAAGTCAAGTCAAGAATAATAAGAGAACTGTAGGAGCTTGCCAGGACGGCTTGGTAAGCAAGCTACCTGTTATGTAGGCGCCAACTCCCAGTTCTTTCTCTTCTTTCTTTTTTCTTTTTATTCTAGTTTTTTATACTATACGTATAATCACCTTTCCGGGGAAGGGGTAACAAAGACGGAGGAAGTTCGCTCCTGATAGATTGGATGCTATCAAAGAAGAGATGAAAAGGAATCCAGAAAAGTGTGTGTTCGGAGCAGTTTATGGAAAGTTTCCAGAAAGGGAGCTTCGAATTTATCCAATGGAAATCATGGATCGAAGGTGGGTCAAGAGTTTTCTTGAAAGAAGGCCTTCATCACTCTCGGGTTCTTAAGCTGTAGCTAAATAGCTGCTTCACAAAGAGGCCGGCCCAACGAACTACTTACTTCTTTTTCAATCAAAGGTCCGTCCAATGAGAATGAGTAGTGGCTTACATGCAAGTGAGAAGAGTAAAGATCGATCAGCTGACTGGACATGAATTATTAAGGCGGACACTCCCGTTTGTAGACGCCTTCATGCCTGGGCTCTTGATAGAAATTCTCCTTACAGAGCTTTCAATACATAGCCAGATCTAGCTAGTATTTTTCTATACTGTATGCTAGGACAGACCAGTAGGTGAGCACAAGCACAGCCAGCCTTCCACCTCTTTCTACTTATGTTTAGCAATGTACGAGGTCTTACTTCTTTTTTCTATCTCTTCTATTCCTATACACGGCTACCTAGTCAAGCACTGTTGCCACTTATGCTGCTACCGAGCATTGCCCTAAAAGGAAGGAACTTGATCTCAAGAGAATGAATGCTTAATTTAAGACTACTTTAATGCGGTGGACTTATATAGCAAAAGTAGGAATGCAATTAGTTAGTATAGGATTAAGTTTGCAATAACTGTCGACGAAGAGCTTTTCTTTCTGGTTAGTTACAAGCAGAGCTTTTCGGAAGTTGGCTTGTTTATTTATACAAAGGAAGTGCACTATGACCAAACTAATTCAAAGAGCAAAGCTTGGGCTTAGGCGAAGCCTAGTAGCTTACATAAATGTGGGGCTGGAAAAAGCCAGATGAGGCTGGTGCAAAGTTCAAATTGTACTTTTTGTGACCAATATCTTACCGAGAAATGATTTGCTTCCCCTTCCACCAGACTATGTATGCAATGATACTCTGGGTTTATGAAAACTAGAGTCTAAAGTAAAGGCGCGGAGCGTTGGTTGAGTTTCACAATTGAGAGTGGCACACAGGTGGATTGAAAGTAATTAAGAATGGTTTATGGGTCGATACCAAGCCTGTTCATATAACTGATATGTCTGGTGTATGTGAGCGTGGTAAATTAGTCATAGGTCGCCTAGAGGATAAAATCGATGGATGCGCCGTATTGATTTGAAAGGAGAAAAGTACTTCATTGATTGCGGAACATGAGATTTCGATCGGAGAATTCCTTCTTTTTAAGAACGATCTGTAGCAATAGCTCTTGTGGGGCAAGCTTCGCTGACAGTGCAAAGGAAGTTGGAATTGAAAAAAACTTGAAGTGATACAACAGGCGAGCAAGCAAGTGCCTTCTATCTATGCCAGGTTCCGGATAAGCTTCGCTGGAAACTGAAGTAGGATCAGCGTACGTACGGTCGGTCTGGATTGTTGACCAACTCGTAGTATTAGCGTCTAGTGTAGTTTCCTTTTTTGTGCATATTATCAGAAATAGCATAAAAAGACACCTGTAAGGGGGAAACATCCACCTGTTATTCCGTATCTCGTATCTGAGAAGATCAGATAGGCAAGATCACCTATGGTGATGCCGGGTAGAGACCATATACTTGGTAATAATAGGAACGGCACATTATGGCAAAAAAAAGTTTGATTCAGAGGGACGTACAAGCAACTTCCATCGATCTGCTTTCGAAAAGTAGCTGGGTCGGTTCCACGAAAAGCGATAGGCACATGTACTCGCTGGGAAGGAGTCTCGTTAGAACTATGTATTTGCCGTATAAAAAGTGAAGTGCTAGAAACAAAAGCGGAGCATAACCCCGGTGCAGATGACAGAAGACGAAAGCAATTGATGGAAAGACGAATAACCTAAGTTGAAATAAATACACACCACGGCAGGAAACGACTGAGTTCAACAGGGAAAAGGTGACGAAAACGCGCTCTAGCCAAAAAAGAGTTGCTTCGAAGGCTGGGCTCGGAAGCGTATCAACACGCCAAGCAGAAACGAGAACCCCGTGAACAACTATATATGAGATGAGATTAGTGGCCGTTATCATACGACCTTTAGCCAAGTAAACTCTTCTCTTTCCTATTCAATATGTATTGGGAGAAGCCAATCCCTTGGGCAAGAAAGAGAGTACATGTACGCTCCAGGTATCTGTTTAGAATAATGTAGTTTGAGTTCGAATATGCGCTGCTTGCTTTGTTTAAAAGATCTAGTAAAAAAGGGGGGTAAAGGGGCAAGACCAATTTCCCTTTCAAAACCAATTGGCCATAGATGCCCAAGTCTTCTTTTCTTGTATGGGAAAGGCGAAGCTATCAAGGCTTGCTGTGGAGGGAGGAAAAAGCACACCACAAGATTGATTATGTATAAGTTCAAATCAGAAATATCCAATAGGTTAGGTTTTGTACTGCTACAAAAGAAAGCTCGCTCGGAGACGAGCACAGTACCCAGCCCACAAGATGTTAGTCTCCTGGGCCCCATACCAAAGGAAAGTAAAGCTATTTCCATAAGAAGCTTTGAGGTATAGGAAAAATAGTAGTATTCCATTTAATACGAAGGAAGAAGTTTTTATTTATCCTTCAGACTCACTTTGCCATCATAAGAGGAGTGCTCCTACCTAAGAGTTCAGGACCGGCAAGTCAGGTATGTCTTCACCTAATCATATAAAGAAGTAAGGACAACTTAAGTAGACACTGGCGGAAAAGAAAAAGATAATTGGGTGACTTGTCAGAGTATTTCTTATCTTACCTGCCTGCCTTGTTCATTTATTTCGCACTGCAGAAAAAGGTGAGAGGCAGTTTCATCAGCAGCACCACATAAGGAGCAGTGTGATCCCCAATCCAACCCTCCCAAAACATATTATTTACGAAAAACACACACACAAACGACGAGACAATGAACTCTTTCATTCTATATGATCAAATGAAATCCGCTTGCGCCGGCTTGAAGCAGCTGAGTCACTAGCGAGCTAATAAAGAGCCATTGAAGAAACGAAAGCGATAACTTGATAAAGGAGATAACCAAGCCATGCATCGAATCATCCTCACTAGCATCATATAAGGGGCATTTCACTTAGCTATTAGAAGTGTTAAATTCTATGCTGAATGCATGAGATCATTCCTCACAATAGAGAAAGTTTGACTCTAATAGGCCCTGACGCGAGAAAGAAGAGTGCAACTTGGCGACAGGTGTGGCGGTCTGCGCTCAAGCCGAACCTGATATGCGAAGGGTTAGCGGAAACAGGAAATGTAGTAATTCGAGTAAGTCCAACCTTCAAGGAAGAAGGAATCCGTCGCTTGTTCGTTGCAAGTTCTTTCCTTTCCTCAGCTCCATCTCCATCCCCTGCTCTTAGATTAGAGTGAACCCCGAAACTAGTTTAGTGCCTGAACGAGATTGCTGGCACGCGAGAAAACAAACTCTTTCTTCTGTTTATGAAAAACTACATATCAAAAGCTAGTAGTGTACCCTTAGTGCCGTAGTGCCAATCTACTCCGAAAGAACAAGCTTCTTTGCAAAACTACTTCATACTATATTACTTGCCGGCATAGATAAGTACTTGATAGGCTGCTTTATCTTTCTATCTACTAGCAGGCTTGACCTACTATACTTGATTGTTTGCATGCCGAAAGAATATTCTATGAGCCTATATTCAAGCAATGCCAGTAAAGACAAAGCAAGTAGTGCTCCTATCCCACTGAAACAATAAGCAAGACAGGGCCCTGAAATCAATGGAAAGTCTTTCTAGAAAACTCTAGGTGAATGGCATAAGCAAGTACTTCACTTCAATCCAGCAAGATCAATTCTTTCGTTCGCGGTTTGATAGCTAGGAAAGCATAAGATAAGTGATATATTATTTTCTTTCCTTTGAATAGAACTGATTTAGGCTTTTGGCTTTTCAGGTATATCCCACCATTCACTTTAGTTTGGCAATTATCCTCCTTCGATCCTTATCCCCGATTATCTCGTCTTCGATTGATCTATCCGCTCCAATCGTTTCTTGCGTCCCCTCCACTCAATCTCTCTCGCCTCTCTCCATCTCTTTCGTTCCATCTTCCTCCCTAGTCTATGTCCATCTCTTTCACTTGCCCCTGCGCCTAAAGGAATGGCTCGTTTCATCAATTCCCCGACACCAGGCTAAGATGAGTTCATTCCACTCAAATACCTTTGAATAGCACAGTGGATATCATTGCTAGAATTGAAAGACTAGAGCATATTGTCGTCTAACGTGTGTGACTCTACTTACGAATTGTCATTTCAAACCAGACTTAGTCAATTTCCGGCTGGCCTGGCGGCTGCTTCTATGAGGTCATATTTCCTTTCACTTTGGGAGATACCACCTACCCGGCATGTTCTAATAGTAGTAGTGTTGGGCTTGTCCTAAATATAGTAGTTCATTGGATCTGATAGGTCCAGTTTATTACTATAATTGAAAGAATAGAGTGAGGAATGATGAGCTATTAGGCTAACCCTAAATTAGCCTATCTTCCATCAACAGGAATCACTCAAGAAGGGGAGTAAGCTGCAATTCCAGAGGCATTACAAGAAGAGGTTGTGTGACTGATGACTGTCCTGGATTCCTTTTATCTCTGATAGCCAATGAATCAATGAACAGAGATAAAGTTCAAGCAGCCTAAACTAGACCAATATCATATCACATGACTCCCCTTATGCCGAAGACCCCGTAGTTGCTAAGGAAGGGCATTGGCAAAGTTAGCATATGAAAGAACCGATAGTAAACTTCCCATACTGAAATCGCTTAGTACTCCAAGTACTCCAACGATAACTCGAACTTGCTCGAAGACAGAGGCCAGGCAGGAAAGACTCCTGTTTCCTATTCCATTTTCTCCTATCTAACTGGTGCAACTCCGGATGCTTATGCAATTGGCTAAGCAATTACAGCTTCTGGATGGCAGTAAACTGACACAGGCTGGATGGTAACTACTACCCTATCCGTACTCAATCCCCATCCTTCCTCAAACTCGATAAGTCAGAGAGAAGACTTTTATTTTTCTTAAGACTCGACTTTTTATAAATCCATTAGCAGTAGAGTTTTCATTCCGGAGAGGTAGATAAGAATGTACCGATGAAGTGTCACGATTCCCATCCATCACTGAATTCGATCGTTCCTTGGATTCTGCCTCACTATCTCTCAAACTTCAAAAACTCCCCATCCCTTCCTTGTGCCCGCTCCTTTCCGTGGGCTTTCTTTCTGCTTTGATTTGTTCCTTTTCTTGCTTCATGGCACATGCCTATTGTAAAACATACCTACCGGGAGAAAAGTACCAGTTTGATGCCATTCCCTTTCTTCGTGCACTCATTTACTAGATAGTCAGGAACCTTCTTTTGACTTGACCAGCTTACTTGTCTTGTATAGTAGAGTAGTAGGCCTTTGCTTCTGAACGACCTTACAAAATGGATCAACTAGAAATGAATCGGTGTCATAAACGAATTTAGCTAACCGTAGTAGTAAATAGCGTGACACCAAGCAATCGATCAAAGCCAACTCAAGTTGTATGGAAGGTGGACGGTCGAATTACCCAACTGAAATGAAGAAAGCAATCCGCATAGCCGGAGTCCAGTTGGATAGTTCAGGCTACGGAAGAAGGCATGATGGCCATTTCTCTTAGCGATACAGGCCCCTGAGCTATTAGTAGAAACTACCTTGAATTGCCCATCCTGAGCGCGTCACCCTAGCAAGCCCCTTAGCAAGGAACGGAATACTTATTTAGTTTGAGGAGGAACGATTGAGGAAAGAAAAAAGGAGTAGTTGTTCCCCGCCCAATGGTGTGTGCTGAATCTATTTCACTTTTCAAGTTCCTCTGAAAACGCGTATAGTAATCTCATTGGCCAAAGTCGATGGGACGCGGAAGTGTATGCGTTACTGTACTGGGAAGCTAGCATTTTTTTCTTGTCATGGAACTTCGAATTCGTTTTTCGTTGGAAAAACCAACGCCGACGTCAAGATCAGTCTCCTTTCTCTTTTGTTTTGGGAGCAGAGCTTCAAAAGATGGTAAATTCCAATGATTCTTCGTTCATTAGAATGTCAATTCCTCACAATCGCTCTTTGTGATGCTGCGGAACCATGGCAATTAGGATCTCAAGACGCAGCAACACCTATGATGCAAGGAATCATTGACTTACATCACGATATCTTTTCTTCCTCATTCTGATTTTGGTTTTCGTATCACGGATGTTGGTTCGCGCTTTATGGCATTTCAACGAGCAAACTAATCCAATCCCGCAAAGGATTGTTCATGGAACTACTATCGAAATTATTCGGACCATTTTTCCTAGTGTCATTCCATTGTTCATTGCTATACCATCGTTTGCTCTGTTATACTCAATGGACGGGGTATTAGTAGATCCAGCCATTACTATCAAAGCTATTGGACATCAATGGTATCGGAGTGCGCCTCTTAACGAGGGTGATTTAAGTGCAACGAAATGTACCGGTGGTTCGCGAAGCATCTGGCTTACCGGTCATCTCCCATTCCCGTCGTCGAGAGACTAAAAGAACTATAGCATGCCAGAAACGGGGAGTTGAGAAGACCTATACCCCGAAATGCTCCCAGCATAGGAGCCTATGGTTCCATTCTTGTTATTGCTGGAGGTACACATACCTCTTCTCGGTGTGGTGGAGCGATATACGAAAAATAGATGCTAAGCCTGCAATGTCCGATAACGGGGCTTCAGTAGTGAATCTATCGGCACCACAGCAGTGGCATACAACTTTGGACCTAAGGGCCGGCCCCGTTACCTTTCGGAATGGGGGATCCCCGTTGGCAACAACCACGGTAGTAGTTGCGGAACTACTGGGCCAAGAGAGGACAACCTGTTGTTCCTGCTCCTCCTTCTTCGCTTCGGGGACGGAGGTCCTACGGTAGGTAAGAGCACGCACAAGCACTTGACCGAAGGGGACCAGCGCTTCTACTCCTCCACCGAGGAGCCGTTCTTGCGAGAAGCAAGGGATGTCGGTGGGAGGTCAAAGAAAGAGAATTTACCTCTGAATACAGTGATCCTATGATCTAGATAGACTCCGTCCTTTTTTTTAGATAGGGTGACTCAAGAGGGGTGGGAATTCGAGGTCTCATGAACTAGTTTTTTTTCGTGGACAAACATACTTTCCGTCAGGCCTATGGAGGATCCTTTTAGATCTACGGGCCGGCCGTTCACATGAGCATAGGGAATCTATACTCGAGCCTTCGACTTGGCCCTGACAGGATAGGATAGATGAGGAATCACTCTGATCTGTGGGCCTACAACTTCGCCAAAGCCGACTAGCATCCCTTTCCACTGCGCATTTTTAGAACAAAGAAGACTACTAAAGGATCGAATTCGCTTTCCGTGGTGAACTGGCCGTCCCATACCTTCATTTTGTCTCATGTGTGTTGAACATTGTCTTCTCGGTTCCAGCTTCACTGATGTAGGTAGGGCTGGGCGAGAAAGGGTCCCCTCTTGCCTATTAGTAAGCGGGCCTTCGATTCCACCGGGGTCTTACGGTCTCATAGAGGGGGGAGAACTACCTAACTAAAGAAGAATCGCTCTTTCAAAATAAGAGTAGGCGTGGAGAGCTTTTTGCGGGGAAACTTGCAAGTAAAGTTTGGGGGGGAGCGGGCGTCGACCCAACCTTATGAGTATTCGGACTATAACAGTTCCGATGAACAGTCACTCACTTTTGACAGTTATACGATTCCAGAAGATTGATCCAGAATTGGGAATCACGTTTATTAGAAGTTGAAATAGAGTGGTTGTACCAGCCAAAACTCATCTACGTATGATTGTAAACCCGTGATGTATCCTCATAGTTGGGCTGTACCTTCCTCAGGTGTCAAATGTGATGCTGTACCTGGTCGTTCAAATCTTACCTCCATCTCGGTACAACGAGAAGGAGTTTACTATGGTCAGTGCAGTGAGATTTGTGGAACTAATCATGCCTTTACGCCTATCGTCGTAGAAGCAGTGACTTTGAAAGATTATGCGGATTGGGTATCCAATCAATTAATCCTCCAAACCAACTAAACCGGGGAAGCTGAAGCGGAAATGCAATTCTCGGGTGAGGGAAGGGGGAAGCTCCAGGAAGGCTTCGCTCGCTCGCTCAAAAAGCTCTAACGCTCGTTTACGAGTGGAGTGCATAAGCCCTTATTGAAGTAGGGCGAGGCCTTACTACACGAGCTCGTAAGTCAAGCACGGAACGAGCCTTGTCTACGAAGCTTCGCTTCATCATCTTGCTTGCTTCTGGCGAAGCTTAACGCACTATAACATAGGCATGCATGATGGTATGGTAGGAAGACTCCTTTTAAGGCCGACCACTACATAGGAGCGATAGGAAGCCAAGCCGTCAAATCAAAAGGAAAGGCGAGCAGCCCTTATTGCAATAGCAAACGGCCTACTTATAGCCCTATTTATACCCTTTCTCGGGGACGGGCCTTACAAGCTCAATAAATTGCAATTCTTCACCTTTTCCTCAGACAGTGGGAATGAATTTTCTTACTTGATTGACATTGACAGATATGTGTACCACACCGAACAAGCAATATGTCATATGCTTGATGTACCAGCCAAGCCAGCTCTTTTTTTCTCCGTTCCCTTATCCTTAGCGCTAAAGTAAAAAGAAAATGCAAGAGAGTTTGTATTTGCAAATGAAAATGAATATGGATCTAAAAAAATTATATAATCAATCAATAAATAATAATTGGAATAATATAAAATATATCCTTCGCCCCTTATGGTATTCGTTTATAATCTTGTTGACCCTACTCGCTTACTCCTATTTTCCTGCTTTCTTTTCCGCTCGCTGCCCGATGCGTTCTTTATTAAAGCCCAGCTATACGTGGAAGGATAGGTGGAAGGCACATGCTTCTCTTTACGACGTAAAGGAAAGACCTCTTTTAGAATTCTATACTAGTTCCTATGGCGTAAAGGAAAAGAGTTTCATTTCGGCTATTACATCTATGGGTCAACGAGTTTCTGGAGTCTCTTAAAGAGGGGATCGAAGCAAGGTCCAATCCCATTATTCTAAATTATTATAATACGAGTATCTCACAGATGAAGAAGTGAGCAAGCCTTTCTCCAATGGATTCTAACAGCGCAGACTAGGCATCTTTATCAGATTTCCATTTCTATATTATATTAGTAAAGCCCCTTGTTTCAAGGCTAGGGCTTCCCCAGGAACATTGTTTTATTGCTATTTGAATTTATCAGCATAGGCCGTAGAATCAAATATTGACGGTGAGTGACCACTAGATCTGTCGATCGAGACCTTGGTCTGCAGTGCTATAGGCTTTTGACTCTCTCTCTATGGGCTTCTGGCTAACGCCCTAGATCTTCCACAAAATCCTCCAACGGTGAGACTGAGTGTATTACTTTCTCTTAAGACTACAGAGGTACGTAAAGTAGAGGTCCCTCAATTCAACTATCTCTGAATACTTTTCTGGGTGACCAAGACATAGACTAAGATTCCTTTGTATCCGTGCGCTTACCTCGCTTGTTAGGGATCGATGCTTCGCCTCATCCGTGCTCATTGGAAACCTTGACTCTTCAATAGATTCATCTTAACTTAAGAAAAGTGGTACTTTCTGTTTGCCTTCCCGTCTTTTCTCAGCGGATCAGCCACATACTCCGAAGTAACGTTAGTGACGGGAACGTAGCTATCTTTTGGTCAGGTTTTCTTAGGGTTGGTTCCTCTACTAGAATAGGTTCCGAACGCCTCACTTCCATTCACCAGGAAAGCTTTCGGTGCTTATCTTCAATCATAAGATGGTCACCCGCCCTAAGCAACATCGGTTCACCATAGATATCTCGAGAACTTCTCTTCTTGACTAGGATAGCGCTCTTCCTTCCTTTGGTGATGAAGCCGTCTTTTTAACTCTCTCACTATCTTAACTTGGCTTGAGGGTAAAGTTAGTGTTACGGAAAACAAAGGTGGGGACGGGGCTAAGAAAAGAGAGTGCTTCTATCGAAGAGGCCCATGCTTCTTGTGTTGAAGTAAGTACACCGGTGACGTATTATAAGATCAATAGTCTTCCTCTTTCTTTCTTAAGAAGAAAGTTAGTCCTTCAAAGTCTAAAAGCTTGACAAATAAATATATTTAGTAAGATATAAAATAGTGTTGATCGAGATTTTGAGCTCTCATCCTTCCAGGGAGTTCTTAGTCTAGTCTATATTGTTTTTCTCGACAGTAAATCGAGTGTCGCCCCTCGATCTGACTTTAGGTGAGCTCGCATAATCGTAAGTATCTTAGTGCAACAATTGGTTTTTCGAGAATTCGCCTCGTTTGTGAATCTTTCTTTCTCCCATTTTCTGTTGGTCAACAACCAACCACAACTCACTATAGTGAAACACTACTTGTACCCACCTTCAACAATTCATATTCTTCGGCTGTGGGTTCAGGGTATGCTCAAGAAATCAATCCGCGAACTCGGAGTTCAAACTGTAAGCCTGAGAGATGGCCTGGCTTGAATGGCGGGGGAAGAAAAGCGAAGGCAAAGCAATGGCATGGGCATGAAAGGCTACGTAAATAAGTACTTCCCCGAAAGAAAGGGGGCAGTCTAAGGCGGGACCTATCCACTACTTGTGAAGTAATAGAAGAGAGGATTTCTCGTATCTAGCGGAAGTACCACTACCAATGCTAGGCTCCGTAGAAAGGACATCGGCTCCTACGCATTAGCGAACCTACGATAAATGAAATACGAATTATTAGCGCTATCAGGGACGAGCTCCTGCTTCCTCGGTTTCCTATCCGATCAGAAATCCTATCTTTGCTACAATCCAATCCATTTTCAAACAAAAGAAAAGAGCAAGCGAGGAACTACTAATGTTTCGAGCAAAATGCAAGCGAAGAGCTGCTTCCGAGAAATATTTTGATTCTTTTACCCCCTTTACGCCCTTCGGGGCTGCTAACAACGAGCTAATACACAGGAACGGCACGGCTCCTACACCGCTTAACTCCAATAACAGAACCTGGTCCCACATCCCTTGCATTTGATAATGAAACAATCAGAATTTGTTTAATTTCAATATCTTCAATCTCATTTCTTTTACGTGGTTTTGGCAACTATCAATTATCTCTTTCCTCGGCTTCCTACACGGGCCGTAAACGGTATCTAGTAGGCAACCTGGGAACTACATTAGCTTAGGGGATCGGGTAGCGAGCGCTCTCCTCGGCAAAGCACATGATTGAGATTGGAATTATTGTGAATAAAGGCATGAAAGGAATTCAATAGTAGTTAGGTATTAAAAAATATGAAGATCTAATTCAAGTGGTAGAGCAAGTATATAATGATGATAAAGTCCAGAGGAAAGGAAGATTGTTTCACGCCTGCATAGACAAGTAAGTCTACCACGAACCCCAGTCCCTGCCAAGTAGAAAGCTAGTAAGCAAGCAAGGTAGTAGTTGGATTGAAAGGAAGAAGTTGCTTTGTTTTCTGGGATAGGGGTTAGGAAAAAGGGATAGGATAGTTCTTTCTGGGCTGTAGAGGTCTCCCCTTTAACCTAGTACTCTTAGGAAGGCCGGGTTAACCCTAGAACTTTTCTCTACGAAATTGGAAAGTAGGGTCAACTTGCCTTAATATATAGCCCAACTTGATCCGTCTTAGAGTAGCCGCCTATGGAACCGCCCCCGAGTCAACAATGCACCCGATCGCGAGCCTTATATGAGTTTCATAGTCAGCCTGCTCTTTCAAGAACGTGCCTTCTAAACTCGTTGTTCCGCTTGCAGATTGGAGTTTCCTACTGACTATCCGGGTTCTTGATACCGCCGCTACTCATCACATGTGTCCACATCGATCATGAGGAGAAAGCAATGGTTGGGAAAGCAGGGTGCTCTCGGCCCGTAAAGCTATCCCGCCCTAACAAGGATCCAGCGCCCTTGCAGTTGGTCTATAACAGACAAGCTCAAACATATGGAAATAGGCCTCTCCTCCCTTCTTCCAATCTTCGGCCTTTACCTCGTTCCGTGGTCCTAGCTTCCGAGAAATCCGATTTAGCGCTGGAGGGCCGTACCTCTATTTACGATAATTGCTTTAGGAGCTGGTTTAGGATTAGGATTCGGACGTTGTTTCCGTAGAGGATTTCGCAGTGCCTGATACTAAGGTCATATACGCAGCAGTTGGATCCGAGGAGCAGTTTATCGAAGAAAGGGATCAGCCAGCTTCTCATTTCCCATGATGAACACATTGAATCTGTTCAAGTGGATAATCCCGATTCGGTTTTCGAGGTTTCGCTCGTCATTTATTCGTAGTAACGTCGTATTGCCTATGCAGCTAAATCGATAGGTATAGGATTTCTCAAAGGAAAGGGCGGGTGGACATACGTTGCGGGTGTCCAGTTGGCATGGGTCTGGGTTCGGCTCATCAACTCGAACGGTCAATGCTGGCCAGATACCAGCATCGTTATACGTCACAAGTTGGGTTTTGCCTGCCATGCTTCGCTTTGATGAACGATAGGAAGAGTCTGGACTCACTAGAACTTCTCTTGCTCTCTCTGGTGCTGTCCCCTACTAGCTTTCCATCACTAGCGATAGAAGGATGCAAAGGGATGTACTCATCTTCTAGTGAAGTCAGTGTGGCGTAGGCGTCTTTTCATAATAGGTAGGGTTTCTAGTATTGCTTTGATAAGCTAAAGTAGTGTAGTAAGGTTTAATCTCTCAATAAGAGAGGAAAAGAAGGTCTAGGATTCCCTAGTTAAGCAAGGACAATCACTTTCTTGAAATACGTTCTCATACCAGGAGGAGTTCCTGCTGATTAACTATCCATTTCAAGCTCTACAGAGCTAGTCTGTCGATGGACAACAACCCCATACTTCGAATGTTATGCTATGCCTATTACATCGAGGGTTAATCAGTCTAGAATGAGGGGTCTTACACTGCTAACTACTTCATCAGTAAGAGCTAGCCAAGGTAGTAAGCTGAAGACATGCTGGCTGTTGGTCTGAACTCCATCTCTCACTGCGGGATAGGGAGATTGCCTACCTTCCTAGTCTCAATTCATTACTAGTTGAAAGGCTTGCTTGGATGTGTAATAGAAATGAAGAGTAGATTTTAAATAAGTCTAGTACTTTTAGCGATAGGTTGGTCATCCTACTTTTTGTCATATCCGTTCTTTTTAATTAATGTTTTTTTCATGTTTACCTTCGCTGCAGAGCTATTTAATAGCAACAGTGAAGTCGGTTATTCAGTAGCTTATTCAGGAGCTAGCTATTGCCATGATTGACCAGGCACTGGCAGACGAAGGGGAGATCCGAGGTCTTATAGGATAGGAGTTGGCTTACCGCATCTACCTTCTCATCGCGGGATAAGGGCTGGGGCGTTAACTTAAGTACTAAAGCAGCTGGACCGGCTGCCTTCGTCCCACGAAGGAATCGGAATATCGCTACTTCCCCTTACTGTCCTAAGCAGGGGAGATGGATTAAAAACCTTGTGTGAAGGAAAGGCTGTAAATGTCGTTGACCATTAATCCGGTTGAAGGACAAATGGAATGGAGAGTAAAGGAAAATAAGGTGATTCTTCTGTCTAGCTTAATCAATTCCAGATATCGGAACAGAGACTGGATAAGGCTGGCTCCTCTTGCCTGAGAGAAAGGGACTTCTTTCTACAGCCGAAGCCAAGCGCAGACGGCATATGAAAACCCGTCTTTAAAAACCAGGAACTCACTCAATCATAAGATTTCCAATGAAAGGAACGCTCGCCAGAATGAAATACTTCAATTAGGATGAGCTACTACATATCGTTCTGAAAGGGGCCTGTGAAACTGAAGCAGTTCCTGCAACCATCAACGAAGTCAAGACATTACCTATAGCAAGAAAGACTACCGATAAAGAAGAGCCGAAGCCCTACCTTGTTCCTGCCATCCCTTCCCATTCATCTCCACTATACCCCTCGTCTTCTAATTCCTTCCATTCCACCACGGAATTCTCTAAAATAATTCGAAAATCCAAATCCGCTAATTGTTCTCTAATAGCACCCGCTCCTGTCGCAATTTCCCGATTTCGAAAGGTTGCAAAGCCTGGGGTAGAAAAAAAGGGAGAAATGCTGTGGTTACAAGATGAAATTTCATCTTCGAATAAACCCCGTAATCGTAAGAAAGTAGGTTTTTTAGCGCTGGGCCTAGCAAAAGAGAAATCGCCGTATACTAGGCCCTCCAATTTCTTAAGGGGTTTATTTAAAAGATTCGCGATATAACTAGGAAGACCTTTCAAATACCACACATGAGTCACTGGACATGCCAGTTTGATGTATCCCATTTGATATCTTCGTATCCGAGAATCAACAAATTAGACCCCGCATTTTTGGCAAAGACGAGAGTGAATTACTCTTACTCGGAATGGGGATAAATCCCTGACTGGAAAATACCCCGCTCAGAGTAGGTGAACGAAGCGATATCCGGGTGGATATAGCGAGAGAGCCGACCAAAAGCTAGGCTATGTGAGACAGCCCAAGAACCTCTTTTCTTTACTGCCCTCTCATCAAAGATGGACCTGATAAGGGCTTCATCCCATTGGCTTGTCTTGTCCTCCTGTTGCTTGCATCGCTCGTGCTCCCTATCGAGGCTCGCTCTTCACCCTATCCCTTTAGTGTAAAAACTATTTTAGGGGATAAAGAGCCCTCAATAACACGCTTGTCCAGGAGGGAGCTGATAGAGCCTCGGATATGGCTCCTTAACTGGTAGTACGCGCTAAAGACACCAGATCATTTTGATAGAAATGAGGTAGACTGGAAGCTGAAGCCAATAGACCAATGGAACTAATCAATCACTTGCTTTCCCGAACTGGACAGCAGGATTTTATCAGCACTGGACTTGAATCGCGTCGATGACTCTAATCTTTAGAGACAGAAGCAGATGGGAGAAGGTTGGATATGGATCATGATCAAGTCTACCTCGTAAGCCACTTAAAGATCTTTGAGCAGCTCGAGAGAGAAATCCGTCTTCATTGGTATTGGTAAAAAATAACCTTCGCCCCCCTTTTTTGTTATGGGATGGTGGTTCCTGTCTATCAACTAAGGTGATAAATTTCTTATATAAGAATCTAGTAGATCACGCACCTATTGTTTTAGTATTATCTTGTGTAAGGCAAGTAGAGTTAGATGACAGAGAGCTACTAGACTCCTTACGGATGTTAGGTTTTTCGAATCACCGATTCCATCGATCGAGAAGTAAGCAGCAGCAGAGCACGATAGACCGACTGATAGCAACGCGAATCAACGCCCGACCCGGCTCTTTTGTCCTTTTGTTCGCAGAAGGGAGATCCTGTGCGCTAGCTATATCAGTTATGGATGGAGCCCTCACTCAACCGACCTGCTACCTGGAAATCCCCAATGCACCAATGTACCAAACTAAAGGCGTACTGTACTTTGAATAGGGAACACTTCCTAATTAATAAAGTAGGAGCGAGTACGGAGGTACTAGACGGTGATTCTCTGGTCCTGATGCGGGCACCCCTCCTTGTTCGTTCCTTTACTTGGGAATAAGCGAGTGAATGTAGATTCAATTATCTAAAAAAAGCAAAAGAGATAGCATACATAATCTTGAAGCCACGGAGAAGGACAATCACCTTATTTGTGGTAATCGAAAATATGTAAAAAGGCATTTAAGGTAGACTGGTATCAACATCTTCACCTCAGGTTCTGGCTGGTATGATCTGGACTCTGAAGCTTTGTTAGCTCAGCGGAATATTTGTTCACCTCTTGCTTTGGGTGGTATGCTTCCTCACTGTTGCTATTCTGCCCTTTCCCGGTAGTCAACCACCAACGAACGTAGGCTAGGACCTGCATGTAATGTTACAGCCTTGCCAATACTTCCTTTTGATAATGAAATAGCCGAGTAAAGGCAGTTCAAAGCAAAGGGTTGACGGGTGGTGGAGTCCCAGGTTTAGTATATAGCACTAGTTCGAGATGCACTGACTTGCCTTGCCATTGCCTGCCGGTCATTATATGTCAATTCGGATCGCACACCGGAAGCAAAGCAAAGATCAGGGGATTGCCAACTTGAATGAATGTAATCCGGTTACGGTGTAGGGAGATTTGTCCAATAGGGACATAACTAGTTGCGACAACAAGCAGCAAAACAAAGACCTTCCTCTCAGGGCTTTGTAGGAGGTATCTTCATTATCAATACTTCTCCTGACATCTCAAGGTAACCTGAAAATAGACATCCCTGTAGGAAGAGAACATCAAACTGATTGAATTTCAGTAACCAAGTGAATCTTGATTCTTGAATTAGAAGATCAGCTAAGCCTTATTTGGTCACTTCAGGTACAAGCATTCATAGTCATTATGGGAAATTCTTTTCTAAAGGAGATGTGTATTAGTTCCTTTTCTATATGGAAAATGGAGGTCTAGCCACAAAAGGTCTTCCTCAAGTAGAATTATAGAAGTGCCTTCGATTGATTTAATATGATGGGTTGAAGGTTGGAACGAACCACTTGGAGTACCCTGGGTTTTCTTTATTGGAGCTGAGCTAACCATAGCCCAAGTCGTATTTCTTTGGTTAAGAATAAGATCCTAAAGGTTTCTCGATACCAGGGAGTACAGATCCATAATAGACAAATCGAGATTATTGTGCGTCAAGTAACATCAAAAGTTTTGGTTTCAGAAGATGGAATGTATCATGTTTTGGAACTAGAGAATTCATTGGATTACTACGAGCGGAAGGGGCAGGACGTGCTTATGACGAATCAATATTTTACAGGAATGTGGGACAAGAGCTTCTCTTAATACTCCAACCGAAGCAAGAAGTTTTCATCAAGAAAGGGCTCGAGAAAGCAGCTCTACATGGTCCGTATTGGTTGGTAGGCCTGAAAGAAAACGTTGTTGTATAAAGGATTAGTGGTATCCGATTGAAAAAAGTATGTGCATCCAAACAACTTGAATGGCGAAAACCTATTATAGTTAGAAATAAGAGATATTATGTTATACCATAATAAAAGAAATGATTCTGATGTGAGATGAGACAATTTCTGATTCTGATGAAACAACCATCTTTATGCAATTTCATGATTCTTAACTGAGAGTTCCCGTTCTTCCTTTAACTATCTTTCTTTTTTTCACTAAAGTAAAGGTTATGAATGTTTTAATAGATCGAGTCAGAATAAATCAAATCACTAATTCAAAAAAGTTTTTAAGGTTTGTGTCGTATATCAATTACCGGCACGGCAGAGGTTCTATCGGAACAATTAGTTATTTCAAAGTAACTCGTAGTTGGCAATAGGAGAATGAAAAAAAGATCTGGGATTGAAAGAAACAGATGGTTGAAGTCAGAGTTCATTTAGGTCATAGTGAAAAAAGAAGGAATCCTAGAATAACTCCTTACATCTTTACAGCAAAGGGCAAACACAAACGTAAAGGTATAAAGCCATCTCGCCCGCTCGTTATCAGAAGCTTGTGATTTACTTTTTCATGCAGCAAGTCAAGGAAAAAACATCTTAATGATACCTTCCCAGAAAGAGCAGCTCAGTAGCGTTAGCTGCAATAAGGGCTCGGTGTCATTCTTTGAATACAAAAAGGGTGGTATGTTATGGGTGGTCATTAGGCAAACAAAACTTCGTAAGTTAAGGTACTTAAAAGTCTAAGAAAAATAGGGCCAATTCCACTTCTTCTCTCTCGCAGCTGCAATCTTGAAGAAGAGAAATTATCTACTTTGCAAACATACCTCGGTGGAATCAAATATATGTGAGGGTTACCTGATATTGTGCTCATCATTGATCAGCAAAAATAATATATAGCTCTTCAAGAATGTCTTATTTTAGCCATTCCAACTATGATACAACAAATGGTGATCCGGATCCCGCAGCTATTCTCATTCCAGCCAATGATAACGATAAAGTTTCAATTCGATGGATGGCATGAAAAGGAAATGGTTTGATTAATTAATAAAATGGGCAACCATAGGCAAAGCACCACTCAACTAGATGCTAAACAAGATTGCATTTTCTTGTTAGCAAGTCCGTAAGTTAGCGTACCTAGCACTCCACAACCCATTAGTTGGAAGGCAATCACCAACTTAGCACACTAGAGCATACAACGACCTTTAGCAACCTTTTCTCGAGCGAGACTCTAGTAGGTCAAGCCTGCCGTAGTTGGGCAAGCCAACAGGGCGGGAATATTATATGTAATACACTACAGTAGGGCAAGCCAAAGTAGTCAAACAGTAGGCTGTATAGCAGGCTGTGGGCAGGCGCTAAGCGGTATAGCAGTAAGGTCAAGCGGCAGCCTTGAAGTGAAACTTCCATCCAGTCGAAGAATTACCTTTCCTTTCTATCCAGTCGACGAATTACTTACTATAAGATCGTTAGAGATGCTTATCCATGTCTATCCATAGCGATCATGTTTGCCGAAGATATGAGGTATCTTTCTTCTCCAGCTACTATCTAGTTTCTTCTCCTGCTACTCTAAAATAAATCACTTATCTACAGAAATTACTTATTATAAGCTACATGAATAAATAACTTATTCGAATATTTCCCGAGTGTTTAATCAATCCCCAGGCTACTTTTCCCATAAGGATCAGATGAGACCTGTATACAAAGATAGATGACGATGAAGAGGAATCGTAAATTTGTTCACAATCACAAGTTCATTCCTTTCAGGGAACTCACAAGGCCCATCGTGCTATGACACAAAACCCAGTCTTTAATGTTTCGCAATTGAAGAAAAGGGTGGGGAAGGTGTACAAGTCCTATCTGACATGCCGATTGTGGGGAAAGATGGAGAATAACTAGTGCAACCTGAAGCTATTTTAGAGAGGAAAATGAAACAGAAAGGAAATGAGACGGCTAACTCCCAACTCCCGATACATTCTTTAGAGTCGACCAAAGGAAAGGAGTCGTTGGTTTGGAGATATTTTCTTTGTTCCTCAACAATTTGCTCTATCCCTTTTTTCACTTAGTTTAGTTGGAATGGAAAGATAACTTCCTTCAGCCTTTTTGTTGCCTGGTTCGGTCTCTCTGAGTGGAATAAGTGGCAACACAAATTTCCTGAGTGATGAAGGTCGAAACTTAAGATCGAATCAAGCGGAGTCTGGATTCCTATGACTGAATTTACCATAAAATTGGACGGAAAAACAACTAAAAAGATCACAAGAAACCCAGCTCAAAGTGAATGGAGAGAGAACCCCATTCTACATGTCAATACCGACAACAATGAAATTTATAGTATATGATATAGTCGATCCGTCGACTTTCTAAATTGTGAGGTTTGTTTTTTTCCCTCTATCCCCAATAAAAAGCCCATTTGACTTCCTAACTATTGTACCAACCTCTATTTTTCATTAATGGTTCAAACAAGATTCACTATCTTTCTTATTCTACTCTTTCACAAACGGATCCGAACTTACTTCTTTGGATCTTATCCCATTCATACAAATGAACATATTATAGTATAGGCAAGTAATCCCTATTATTAAGTAAGTCATTCACAATCCATATCATTATCCTGACATTTACTAAGTCCAATTTTATAAGACTTTTTTCTTTTTTAGTCCCTTTAATTGACATAGATACAAGTACGTACTCTACTAGGATGATGCACAATAAATGGTCAGGATAGCTCAGTTGGTAGAGCAGAGGACTGAAAATCCTCGTGTCACCAGTTCAAATCTGGTTCCTGGCACAGAAAAAAGGATCTACCGAATAGGTATTGATAAAAATGACTCGAGATGGATTGGGATACATATTATAGAATAATATAGAAGGAGTATTATTTTTTCATCTAAGTAGATAAATCTCTAAATAGAGACACTTCTTTTTCTTTAGGGACTCGGGTTATTTTCTTTATGGTACAGAAGGAGGTGAGATTAGGTTCCCTTTCTTCATTTTTTAATTTCTTATTCTGCTATTCCGAATATTTTTATATTCTTGCTTATCTTATCTTACTTTCCTAGTTGTTCTAAGTAATGCGCGCGGTACAAAGTTCGTGGTAGGGAACTTCTTTGAGTCATCGTATTTTTCTGTTTATACGAAGGAAATGAATATGTGATTTTCCAAATTGGAGAATCGAAATGAAGCCCTTTTTTGCTCAGTCTATCTGGACCCTTTTGTATAATAGGAATGAATTCTAATAGAAATGAATTCTAATATAATAGGTATTCCGTTTCGTCTAGGAACAGAACGTCAAAATATTCCTTGACTTGAATCAAATCTGGAGTTGTGTTGTATAAGTGAGCATGAATTTATTATCATTCAATGAGCATCTTGTATTTCATAGAAATTGGGGGTTATATTATATAGTCCTTACGTAAAGGCCAGCCTATCCAACTTTCTGGCATTAGGATACGTTTAAGGCGTGGATAATTCTCATAAGAGTCCATATCATAAGATTCGCGTTCTTGAAAATCGGCACTTCTCCAAATCCAGAAGACAGACGGGATTCTAGGATTATCCTTTTGGGCAAAGACTTTTATGCAGCATACTTCTTCTGGGTTATCTATACCATACTGTATTCTCGTAAGATGATACACGCTAGCTAAAGAGCCATCTTTCCTGAAAATAAGCACATTGGGAACGTAAATAATTGTAACCATATACATATAAAATGACAGCAATGGAATCCCAATCCCCCGCTTTGATTTGTAAAGTCTCTATTCCTCGGTGAAGCGAAGCCCAAAGATCTATGAACCACGTCATGTTTGACTAGCCAATTAGATAACCAACCCTGCTGCATTGTCTTGATCTCTCCCCCTTTGTATAAATATTTAACATTTCGAATGCAGAAAGATTGCCCTGCTCTTTCTTTTTCTGCACAAAAGAGCCCTTCCTAATTCACTAATTTGTAGGAAGATACTGGACTTTTGGATTTGAAAAAAGTTTAAGAAGATATGTCTAAAGGTGATTGATAGAGCAATTCTTGCTCGTAAGTTCCAGTATGAGTACTGCGCCGAACATAAAGCTTGTGACTGGTAGTATCGATTTCTCTTTTGAGATAGACCTCAACTATTTCTCGCGATATCTTCTTACGAAGTTTTGTTAGGGCATCTATAACCGCCTCCGGTTTAGGTGGACAGCCCGGCAAGTAGACATCCACAGGAATGAACTTATCGACTCCCCGAACAGTACTATAGGAATCCGTACTGAACATTCCCCCTGTAATACTACAAGCTCCCATAGCAATGACGTATTTTGGTTCAGGCATTTGCTCATATAATCTCACTAAACTAAAGAAGGAGCCATTTTCATTGTTACCGTACCGGCTGTGAAAATTAGGTTTAGGTCCGCTTGCCTAGGACTTTATCTTCTTGGTACCAATCCATAATGATAAAAGTCGAATCGCAAGCCTGAAGCAAATTCAATGAAACAACAACCATATAGAATAGAAGGGGCCATAAACAGGAGAGTCTTGACCAATTCGAAAGATCATTTGGTGTAGTTGAAATAACGGAATTGGAAGGTCAAGTATAGGAAATTAATATAAGAATGAATAACTTTCTCAATTTTCTTGGAATCTTTTATTTATCTTAATATTCATTCCATTCAGGCCATTCCAATGCTCGCAAGCAAGCACGAAAAAGCTTCTATTTCTAAACGGAAACGCCCAATACATCGAAACTCATTACCCATGGATAAAGCAAAGCCAGTCGAGAAAAAAAATAAAACAAACATGGTTTAGCGGATTCGGAATTGTAACCAAGCATCCTGGGTTCTATACCCGATTCAACACTAGAGCATGCAGCCGATCCTGGATACAGAACTATAGAAAGTGTGCAGTGAGGGATCTTTATTGGTAGCCAGTCTTTCACTTCCGCCTCTCCACTCCCATGCCTTTCTTGGTCGGACCAACCCAACCGGCGATTTCCGACAAGTCTTTCTGCTTAGAGCAAGAAGCGGAACAAAAAAAAGAAAGCTTTCTTTATTTTCATTTATGGATAACCAATCCATTTTAAAATATAGTTGGGAGATTTTACCCAAGAAATGGGTACATAAAATGAAAAGATCGGAACATGGGAATAGATCTTATACCAATACTGACTACCCATTTCCATTGTTGTGCTTTCTAAAATGGCATACCTATACAAGGGTTCAAGTTTCGATCGATATTTGCGGAGTGGATCATCCCTCTCGAAAACGAAGATTTGAAGTTGTCCATAATTTACTGAGTACTCGGTATAACTCACGCATTCGTGTACAAACAAGTGCGGACGAAGTAACACGAATATCTCCGGTAGTCAGTCCATTTCCATCAGCCGGCCGGTGGGAGCGAGAAGTATGGGATATGTCTGGTGTTTCTTCCATCAATCATCCGGATTTACGCCGTATATCAACTGATTATGGTTTCGAGGGTCATCCATTACGAAAAGACTTTCCTCTGAGTGGATATGTGGAAGTACGCTATGATGATCCAGAGAAACGTGTGGTTTCTGAACCCATTGAGATGACCCAAGAATTTCGCTATTTTGATTTTGCTAGTCCTTGGGAACAGCGTAGCGACGGATAATTCCGAATCTACATAGGTCTAGTCCAGGGGACAAATCAATAGGAAATGCTATTTGCTTCTTAAGATAAGAAGAATAACTTTTTGAAATGAAAGAGCGGGCGTCGGATATCATTTCTTCAAATAAGGAAGAATAAGTGTTATCGAAGGATTTCCTTCCATTCTTCCTAGTATGGAAGAAGTCAAGAAAAAGTACTGCGTCTCGATCTATACGAAAGGGCACAGGTTTTTTCTTTCGGTTTCATTGATAGCAGAAGAGTACGCTAGCTAGCGGAGCCTGAAAACGCTTGCTTGCGCCCCACCCCACCCCTACGGAAACTATTGCCTATGCTTGCTGCTCGCTCAGTGTCAGTAGAAGGGAAGAAAAGATGGTCACTCCTTTTAGGAACATGGCGAGCCTTACTTACGACTGTTGCACTTCACTCGCAGCTCGTTCATTCACTTGCTCATGAACTCGCAGCTTCGCCAGAAGCGACTAGTCGCCTCCTTTCCTCCGCCGAAAGATGCTTAGCCAGAAGCGACGAAGGAGGGGAGCTGGGGAAGGCCGACGATGGCAATGAGGGGGACGTAGAAGCTTTGCCCCTTGCTTTACAGAAATTGTTATGAACTTACTAAATGACCTTATTTATTCTCCCGGAACGCTAGCAAATCTAATAGTTCCATCTGCTCTTCTTAACTTAAGAACGAAGGCCGCCATCCTTCTTATTCAGGAACCCTTTGTTTGAGGAGGGCGTATCCCAGGGAAGGGGAGAGTGGCCGAGCGGTCAAAAGCGACAGACTGTAAATCTGTTGAAGGTTTTCTACGTAGGTTCGAATCCTGCCTCTCCCACTTGTTGTAGACTTAAGAGAAGAGAAAGTAGGCATTTGAGAATAGGTCATGTCACGGTTTATGTGTGAGAAAAGTCTTTGGGTAAGCTAGTAGGTAGAGTAGAAATAAGTAAAGGGTTTTTTGGTCTAAAGATTAGTAGTTCCTCGGTCGGTTGCTATGCAATCATGAAATTCGATTAACCGATAATCAAAAGCAAAGGTCTATAATCTATACAGAGTAGGAGCCGTTGCATTGGATTTGATAGGAGGATATGTGGATACTGGTGATGTAGGATACCTTTTCATTTCTTCGAAGATGACATCGAAAACATTTACGTCAAATTGGACTATTTTAGCAAATAAATAGAATAGGCTTTTTAGGCTTGTGCATCCGGTGGAATAGACTGTTGTTACAAGGCAAGAAAAGAGTACTCTGAGTAGGTATGGTTGTCCCGTGCCAGCAGTAGTTTCTTCCCGGTACTAGTGGAATGCCTAGAAACAGCCAAGCCATCCGAGTAAGAAAAGAGGGATCCTTCTTGTATGTCCTCGAGAGGAGCCTCTAATGACCTTTCCACACCAGTTTGAGGGAATCCAATCCAGGTGGGAACTCCTAGAATGGGGTTATAACTTGTTTTTCTTCATAAATATGGGGAATCTGCCATCGAACTACCACTGGTATGATCCGTCTTCGATTGACCAGCATCAGGTATCGGCTAATGGCATTTTAGAAAGCTTCTCTTCCGGTTCCTACCGTTTACTAATAATAAGAGTAGTGGTGCCTTTAGATTTATTTTCTTGTCTGTCTTTGAATGAGAGATGCATAAACTAAAGAAAAGATATGCCCATCTGGATAAATAAATCAAGGTGCTATTATATTACTAGGGGCGATCCTCTTTTGGTGGGGCAAAGGGAACGAAGAGAAGAGGTTTAGTATAAGAACAGAGGAAGGGTTGGAAAAGATGAATCGGACTTGGCAGATTGAACTGAAGACTATAAAGAAGGAGGAAGAAAGCCCATAATTATCATGTATGACAAGGTTGTTCTTATCATGGTGAAACTGTTGGAAAAAGGTTACTGTGATTTTCTATCTATTAGTTGACTACGGAGCTTCTTCATCCCGACCTATCTATATGTGAAAAGCACTCCGCCAGAATCCTCGTAGTACTAAGTCGTGGCTTACAAGCTAGCCCCTACTCCTTGTTTGGGCAAGATCTATATGGTTTACCAACCTGGCATAGACACCAGATCCTTTTTATCAAGCGTGCAGGACCAGTGAAGAAAAAAGATTTGCAAAAACACACATGAAACATATTGAACTCCTAAGAAACACCTGACCTCAGGTGCTTTTTTTTTTGCCTTCTGGATGGTTCTGATGTAGTGAACAGCTTCCGACCATTATGACCTTTTATTTCATTTTTGATTTTCTATAGGAACTCACTACTGCTGCATTTCAAATGTGCCTGCCTATTGCCTTAATTTACAGACCTCTGCGATTCACATATAGCCACACTAATGTAAGACAGCTCAATCGAGTCTAGCCTGAGATATAAAATCACACTAGCCAATAAAAAAAGTAGCCAAACAAAGCCAGGTAGTTTTCATCCATAAGTACACAGGTGAACAAGTATAAAGAGCTTACTTGGTAGTGGGGAACTCTTGCATTATCTGAGTGTATATGCCTTTTCAAAACTAGCATCGTAGGAACTTTAAGAAAAGATATTGTTTTAGCAGCTCTTATTTCTATTTTACTGCTCAACTCGCTCTTAAACATAAAAAGGGCACTTACCCAGAAAGGTCAGTTTCTTACTAACCCACTTTAAAAGCCAGATCATATGCGGCGATATACTACGGCTGAAAGAAAACGAAGACAACAAAGCTTTCCCAGTGAGAAAACGGAGGACTTTACACACTTTTGCTTATTACCAAAGAAGCTGGTTTGAAAGCGCTCGCTTTGTGAAAACAAAGCAGAAGGAAGCGGAATGTCCCGTCCACCAATAGTATACAGAATTTGGATACGTCACTAACTATAGTGAAAAGGATCTTCGGAGTTTTTACGATGTTCCAATCAATGGGTAAGAAGATCCGCCCACAATATGTTCATCTCTTGCTTCAAAGACTAGTTCTTCCGAAGGAGAGAAAGGAAGAGTAGTTGTAAGATAACACCGAGAATAGTTACGAGCCATATGTGACTGTGCAAAAAGTACGATTTACCTAGCAAGCATTTCTTTTTTGAATTCATTAGCAACAAGCTGTTTGTGTATCACTTTGAACTGGGAATTCATTTATTGCTTTTTCACTGAAGTACTCTTGCTTTTGAACTCAGCGAATCCCTCCTTTTCCTCCACTCTCACCATTATACCTCCACCTGCTTGACAAGAAGGTAGCAGAGGGAGTGATGGTGATTGAGAAAAGATATGGTATTTGGGGGATGCAATACGAAACTATGTTATGTCAGATATGCGGAGGGCATACTAATAGGAATTCCGAAGATAAAAAGAATGGATAGATGTGGGTACCTGCTGCGAGATAAAGTAAGGAACCTTCTTCTTTCAGTATGCAAGAGTCTCGGTATTCGAATAAGATGGTCCAGGATGGAGGGCAACAAGCTGGGGGAAGAAACCGAGGAATACCAGTCCGGTACAGGGATTAGTACTCTCTTTATCCGATGAGGGCAAAGTCAGAGCTTACATTCCCATTACAAGGTGGAAAGAGAAACTCTCCTTTGACAACTTGAAAGATAAAAATGGGCGAAGAACAAAGAAAAGATGGCCTTCAAAGCATTTTCTTGCAAGGGCCTATCGCGCTCAAGCCAATACTTTTTAACGTAGTAGATCCTAGGAAACATACGTACGAGATATTTAGAGCCCTTCTTCGGCAAGGGTATCCGGTAAAAGGAGGACGGTTCCTAATCTTTTGATCGGCAAGGGTTCGATGCATTGATTTTCGCCTATGAACGAGTCAATCAGCTAGATCTACTTCCGTCAAGTACGTTTGATAGCTATCTATATGCTTTTCGCAAGTCGAACTATTAAAAAAAAAGGTTGGTAAAGTCTATCAGCCTTGCTCTAATGATTCGGTACTTCGATGGATTTTTGTTGCAAAGAAGGAGATGAAATTTCAGGTAATGGTAAGAGTGATGAAAACCAAACCGTACTATTAGTATCATACCCTTTACTGAGTAAGGCTTCGGTGAGAAAGGGAATACGAGGTCCTGAAGAAATACCTGATGAAATAAATACCAGACTGGCGCTCTTAGGTATGTTTCGATCTTCAAATTGCAATCAGTGCCCTATATATATTTCCATTTATCATAACTGTTTACCATGATTGCAGGGACTAGGGACGGGATTTCTACTAAGGAAGGGTCGACAGAGTCCGATAAGGTCGATTATGAAGGCTCAGACGGAGGCGGGATACAGCTTGATGCATTTGAAAATAAGCCACTAGAAAGAGCCCCAATCCTTAATAAGGCCACGGAGGGACAAAGGCTAAAGAGATTGATGCCGGAGGACGATGAGAGAATTCGGTCTAGTCCGCGAAGCTATCAGAAGCCAAAAGAGGTGAAGCGCCGGCGGGCAGAATGGTCAGAATCAATAGCATATACTCCTCCATTATTAGGAAATAGAGTAGAACTAGACTTATATGGAAGACATACTGAAGAAGGGGCTCAGAAAACAATTCTCTAGTTTGAATTTCTCCATACTAATTAATACCTTTTTCTTTTAGGCATGGAAAAAGAGTAAGGATTCCTTTTTACTTAAGATATTCTGTAAGAGGGTGACCTTCAGGATCACTTTAATACCGCTCGCTCGGGCTCTCATATTCATTTACTCTTATCCCGTGAAGCTACCTAATGGTACATTGCTCTCCATTTGGTCCTTCTACAAATGTTTTCTGTACTCTTTACGGTAGGTCCGAGAAATTATCATGTGTCATACCTGAAGAAAGTGTCAAAGCCTTAGTAGCATATCAAGAAACATAAGCCTTTCATCTAGGATTGACCCCTAACAGTCTTTACGCTGCCGCTTCCTAACAACTTGGCAGTGAAATCTTGTAGCTTGCTGATCGCTTTTCCTTTTATCCCCCATTGACTTTTCATAGCGTAAGTAAGTCTGGGCTCGCAGGTGTGCCTCCTCAAGAAAATGAAGCATTTTCATCTCGATATTGTTCCTTAATAAGCTTGCCTCTAAGGTATTCTTAGTAAGTTTATCCTCCCACTTCTTCATGGGTGGGTGGAGCGGCTTGTAGGTTCCCGTCCTCCTTGAGGGTTTCCAAGCACCCTACGGCGCCCCTTTTTGCTTCCTCTTATTAATGCTTCGCTCTTCAAGTGTAACCTGAGGCCCCTACTAACTAGCATAAAGCAGTTTTTTCCTGAGTTTATCCATCAAGCGATTGGTACTTAGGGGAGCTCCGCGGGGCAATCCAATAAGTATGTCATCGGCGTATCGCATATAATATATGGCTATATCCCAATCTCAATGTCGATTTGAGTGCACTACGTACAAGGCTTTCCAACCCAATTCCTTTCAGGAGTATTTTCTCGTAGAGTGGAGCGTTGAAGTTTATCATTTCTGCCAGTTTCCTGCCCGAACATAGTAGCTTCGAGGAATTCCTTTTCTTTGAAAGTGTTTACAGCGGAGCACAGTGCTTTATGCACGGGCTCGGAAGAAATCTCAACTCTACCTGAGGAGACATGAACACAACCTGTTAATAGCACTATTGAATTCTACTTCTGTTCTGTTTTACCTTACATTGAGATATTTCTCGAGGACAGTCTTATAACCCTATTCTTTCTTTCCTTCCTATTCCTAGCTTGCCTTCCTTATTTATTCTACCATCACTCCTAAATACTTTACAGCCATAGTGATAAACGATACATAAGATGACTCTAACTCTTCTCCTCTCTCCGCGGATGTTCAACATAATATTAAGAAGAAAAGTCACTATTGAATTCAACTGGCTAACCGCTCCTCGTCTAAGCAATTTGCTCTCTTACCGGTGTGGTTACTTAGTAAAGATCCGGTTAAACTACTGACTCAAGATAGCAAGCCAGTCCTGTTGTTGAGAAAGTTGACTTGAGAATTCCTAGGTCGAATACTAAACAACCTCTCCGCCTTTAAGCAACTCCCCTGGAAAGGAATAAAAGTAGGCGGCGCTACAACCAAGCGAAATGGTACGGAATAGCCCTTGCTAGAGCAGCTAGGACTAGAGCGAGGACAGTGTATTGGAAGTCGAGAATGGACGAGAATTGATGTATAATAAGTGGAACTACATTCCTATGCCTCATGCTTTCTCTCTGTCCCCGCGACCTGGGTCATGAGACGAATAAAGGCGCGCTGCGAAGGAGCGAAGCAGGTGGCGGGCCAATGTATAACTTCGAGTACCAAATGCAACATACTTGGATCTTCCCTGAAAATAGAGAGTCTGTCGGCAGCGATCAAAGTAGGTACGGCCCTGATTCCCTATCTCTTTTTTGATTTTCTAATCACGTGTGAGCTTCCCTACTTAAATAGAGGAGATCCCTCCCTTCAATAAGCCACGGTCACTAGGATAAATCTAGCTATTTCACTCCCTCAGCTCTTATCAGCACATCGACTAGAATAAGCACTCACCAGCGACTACACACATTAGAAGAGAAGACAATAGAGTACTGATAGATCAGAGAGCTCTCCCTGATAGACCCCTACTCAGTCACTGAATTCTTAGCACTCAGGGGGCTAGTTAGAACACGGTGTAGAGCTTTCCTTACGGCACACCCGGGTGCGTCTAGTGGTATTTAAGGAAAAACACCCGGCGCACTGTTGAGTCCTATATCAAAAGTCTCCCAAGGCGCGCCCGCCTTGTTGAATCAAGGCTGAGAAGGAAGCCCAGGAGATGATAGTAAGTAGTAATATGCATCTTCTATAACTTTTAGACTCTAGTGGATTTATACTCTAGTGGCGTTATACTCGCCGGGTGTTTATAATGTTTGAATGCGGGAAACTGCTGTAACAACTTGCTCTTATCTTAAGAGCTAACAAGGCAAAAATCTCTGTGCTAGCCTAGACCCTAATAGTAGGGTAATGCACCGGTTTTGTCTTCTGGCTTGATGCTTTTGAACATCTATATGAATCGCTAATTCCCATATATAATGGTATATAAACTTGACAGGTGCGGATCCATGAGTTTCGAGACTCAAATACTTTATGTTTTCAGGAGACAACTATCAAGTAATCTTATCAATTCAATATTGTGTAAGATTTATCATAATAGGTAAATTCCTAGGTTAACTCAAAACAAAAGTCTGTATGTTCGGATTCAGTTTCCGCTCTTCTCTTTGTGATCGCTTAACTCAAGTTACGCTCGCCAAAGCCACATAGGAAGTCCAGTCACTTGCGAAATCTCTATAAAATCTCTTCTTGCGGGCAGTGATCAAAAAGTTTGAAGTTTAGGTTTAGGATAAATACATGCACAGCAATATCCATGAACTGAACATAGCTGCCAAATGCAAGATGCAATTATCCCAGTTCAACCATGATGTGAAGTTCGAGCAAAGGAATCCTTCGGCCTGGTGCCTGTTTGGCATCTCTATGCCTAACCATGCTAGCTGGTACCATTAAGCACTTCTCCTAACTAATGTTTACTTGGGATTTCAGTCATTCATTCTGTGTAATGTATGCAGACAGCTGTAAGAAAGAGGGAAAACCCTTTTGTAGCATCCCCTCGCAAGTTAGATACTATGGGTTGACTTCCCTAATAGTAAACTGGTTCAAAGATGAATGGAATGACGGAATGAAACTTCAAGAATAAAAAATGAGACGAAAACTTTCTTTCGTGCAAACGCTACGCGCCAATGGATTACCCCCTTTATTTACTGAATGACTGACTTAGCGACCTAGCGGCCTCATCCAATTGACAGACCAAAGTGGACTACTTGGCTATTTCTATTGCTATTACTCTTTCTTTTTGCTTTATCGTAGCCAGGCACGAAGTGTTAGGCGAATGCAAAGATTTTTAGTTATTATAAATAGCTCATAGGCAAGGTAGAGCTAGGTGTAGCCAAAGTAGCTTGGTATACTTGGAATAGAAGAGTTGACAAGAGATGCACCGGTTTATGCAGATATATCTGTATAGGTTTTGAAAAATAGGTAAAGTAAAGTAGTTGACAAAGCAAGTAGGAATAGGTCATGTCACAGATAGGCAAGTATAGAAGCAGGAGAAGCTGATAGACATTTGTGAATAGCAAGGCCAAGCTGTATACATATAAGCATTTTAAGGAGTTGTTTGTTGGCATATGGTCACCACCAACAATTGTTGAGAAACATAAAAAGGTAGGCATATTGTAATAGGAATGAGCCATATCGGAAATACCCGGCAAGCTCCGCTAGGTAATCACACCTGGCAATCGTAGAAAAAAGAGATTGAATACCACAGGAAGGAATGAATGGAGAGAGACATACAACTAGAAAGATCAGATGAAGATTTCACCCAATTCCGCCTCTGGAAATAAAGAGGCGCTCCCTGGTGCAGCACGCGTATGGATAAACAGACGAGCCTCCACCCGTAGTTTTTCATAGATTGGATAGGTATTCATGTTAGTCAAGAGAGAGGGCCTTAGAAAACCCTTTTCTTCCAGACCTGCAACATTTTCTTGTTCACCGTAAAGTACTTATATTGTCAGGATTTGATAAGCGTACAATATCTAATAAAAGAATCCTTCTTCTTACTTTGAATCTTATATTCAAGTTATCATACTCGTGCCTTGTTAATAACTCGCTAGCTTGCATTAACTTCAAGCAAAAGGGTGAGACCTAATTTCAGAGTCTTGGGCCACGTAAGTGTGCTTCGCTTGCATTAAAAGTAGTTTATTTGGAAATAAGTCTAGCGCCTGCCTGCCTATCTGTTAAATAATGAGGAAAGAATTGCGGCTCGGGATTTAGTCACTCTCCTTGTGCTAATAGATGGGTTTAGCCCAGGTGGGTGGTCCTGGCAGTTAAACTATAGTTGATTTGCTGCTCTTAAGTTAGCCCACTCTAATACTCAAAGTAGGTAGGCCTGCCAGTTTGTTAATTTCCCTTTTTGGACATACTTTAGAGTACTGATAAGAGGAGGAGAGATTCACTAGCATTTTTTTAGTGACTTAGATAGAGAATTCCCAGCTGCTTTGACTCAGAGCCACTATTCTTCTAGCTGCTAGGACCTGCTTTCTTTCTGTACCAGGCTGAGAGAATTCCCTCAAGTGAGTGGTCCCGCTCAAAAAACATGTTCTTGGTAGGTACGATTTGAATAATGTAAGCATTGAAATACTACCCTGCTCCTTTGTTGAGAACGGGTTCAACTCATTATTAAGGCGCGTGCGAGCAACACATTTTTTCCTATTACCAACAGGGAGCTCTTGGGGACTCCTGGTACCTGGGGCCTGAGGTATGAATTTATGGAGTGGTGATGAGCTGTTCAGTGATAGGTACCACCAAAGATGAGTTTTTATTTCTACTAGTAAGTAGACTTACTCGCCTGCCCAGTGGTTGTTGGTTTAGCAGTCAAACGGGGTATCATCATAGTCGCTTGCGGCACAAGACCATCTTCCCTCTTTCCTTTCATACCATATACTTCCTTGTCTTGTTCATCGGCTTCGCTTATAAAAGTGCATCATCGCTACGCTTTCCTAAAGACTTGACCTGACTTAGTGTATTCACTTGACTTTGGAGGTCCTAACTGGAGACTCAGACTACTTTTTCTCTCTTTAGGGAAGGATTAGATTCTCTTTACCCTTCTTTTAAATATAAAGCTCAAGTGATTGATTCACGGAGTTCAGAGCCAGTTAACCAGTTGTAGATATGTGAAGGACAAGGACAACCTCAATGTGACGAATGGAAAGCTTGGTCCTCCTCGGTTGGGATGATGAATAATAAGCAGTTCTGGTACTCTAGAGATACAGATTTTATGGATGTTCAGCTATCAAGGGCACGGGTGGAATACCACTCCTTACACACAGCCTTTTTCCCTTAGAAACCCATCCATGGAGACTCTCCTCCTTTCAGGGATTTATTTTCACTGACTTCCTCGTTGACACGAGTTGAGTATCGGAAAGCGAGTACCCCTTACTTGGAAGTTTTAGTTACCTCAGACCCAGGAAGGAGCCAATACTTTTATTACAATTCGACTCGCCCAAGGATTTTCTAGAAAGGCTAGGCGCCGGGGGGGAAACGTTTGGAACAACCACTCACGGTTCACCTTCGCTATTTCCTTAACTGATCAAGCTCTTTCATACCGAGACACGATGTTGACGTTAAACCCAACAATTTGAAAAACCAGAATGAAAAGCGAAATCATTGAACCATCTGCCGAACCAAACTTGCCCAAGGGGGAGTTTGAAGCATTTGCAATCAGATTTCGGGGTCTGCCTTTTGCAGAGAGGGTTCCACACGAAGACCTGCGTCACGTTTGCTTGTGTCAGCGCCTTCGACGTTACCAGATCGTCCACCTAACTCCTCTCTCAACGACTTTGAATTTTTCAATTGCTCGGACCACTTCACCCCCGCACCCACAAAAAGAAACATACGCTTTGCATCTTTCTTCCACCTATCCCAAAAGCAACCTTCGGGAATGGAAGCGCCACCCTTCTAGATAAATTCCCTCTCTCTTCTCTTTCTTCCTCTGTCTCTTGCCTGCCCATCCATACTAGTTGCCAGGTCTATGCTATTAGCTCGAAAAAATAGGGAGTCTACCGCTCGCGTAATTGTGGCTCTATTCGAAAGCCATAGGAAAAGTCCTAAATACTTGCCTTCGGACGGGGATAAGAGATATGGTTGGTTGGCAGAATGGAAGGAATGCTATTCTAATGGGAAAAGAATGGTTCCCAATACAGGGCCCAAAGAAGAGAGACGAAAGGAACAAGAAGAAATCAAGTACGCGGATCAAAGTGAAAAATCACATAGCTACTAAGTCAAAACGTCCAATGAGAATGGAGATCAAGAAGGACATGAAATCCATTAGCTGCTCTATCAGTTATTTCATTATTGGCATTCCTTAACCAATAGAAAAAGAAAGAGATCACAAGCGTTATCAGTCTCCAGACGCATCTATCTATAAAAAGGAGTAACGCACCTGATATGAGATACATACTGGAGTCAAGGATTGAGACCACTAGTGATAAGGCAAAGAAATCGTTTTTATGTATCGGAAGGGAAAGAAGGACCATCCATTGGCAAGCACTTAAGGACAATGGCTGGATTAATGAACTGAACTCCTACAACTGCTTTCCCTTGCAGCACGTTGCCAACTAAGCTCTCTTACGTACCAACTGAGCCACTTATTTACAACGGAAAGGTAAGTCCGTTAGGCACAACTGCAAATGGAGTTTATTACCTTAGCATTCCCAACTGTAAGGGATTACCTTAGGACAACTGGAAATGGGACGGGAGAGGCTTTAGCAACTAATCTTTCAGCTTCATATGCCGCCGATCCGCCTCTATTCCGAGGCTAGCTTTCTTCCTTGTTTGGTGGGGCCCTCCGGTCATAGGATTAACGGATTAGCTGGCAAAGAAAACCTAGAACTAGGAAAGCTAGCTGTAGAGAAGATGGATTCCCAGGAAGCTCAGTGATGCGAAAAACTTCACAACTCAAGCTCTGTTTACTGGCGCCTTGGATCGCTTTACCATTCACTTCGTGGAACTCGCTTGTCTGTCGCGTCGTATTCCTGAACCAAACCTGGAATGAAGCTTTAGCAGGCTCCTTTCATGTCTTCCACGTCACCCAGCTACTAGTTCCCTCTTTACGCGCGTTCCAAGCTAGCTTGTGAATGAAGGACGCAGTCGGAATATTCAAATAAGCTATTGCTCGTTTGATGAAAAAGATTTGAAACGCAGACCTCTTAGCTTACATACAGACTTCGCCAAACCAGGCTGGCACTTCTTAGCTTGCTTTGCTCGCTTTCGGGTAGGTATCTTCCTCCTCGCCGGGAAACTAACCCAAAAGAACCTTCACATCGCAGGAGCGGATTCAACTGCCTTCCGCCGCCTTTCCTTTTCTGTAAACGAACATTGCATTTGATCCCTTTATTCAACCTGGTCTATCCAAGTTACCACCACGGAAAGGCACGTCTTGTCTACGATAATGGAAAGAGGAATACCTCGCTCTCTCTTGTCTTCTGCTCTATTATCCCTTCGTGATACCCATTAAGGGCATCACTCAGTGTCTTCTTGGATTCATGGCATCACTCAGTGTCTTCTCCCAGTGTCAGGTTCAACTCCAATAGTACGCATGCCAGGGTCAGAGTTTCAAGTGAGTAGTAAAGCACTGAAGGACGAAAGTTTTGAAGAAGCTCATTCCCAGAAAGTAAAAGAGACAAAAATCTAAGTGAATCCCCATTTATTTACTCTGGAATTTTGGTTATACAAAAACTTGTTGAGAAGGTGGTTTTTTTACTATCCTTTTTTTAGGAAATGTTGAAAAAAGAACTCTCTGCTATTATAATGAGTGTTTTTTTCTTATATAGTCTCTTTTGTGAATTGCATTTCTTGTCTTTCATTTTCTTATCTGGCGCTGGCGCCTTTACTTAACTTTCTACTACATGCCTACTTTCTGACAACTAATAAATAAAGGTTACTAGCTATCGCTCGCATATATGCTTACTTTGACTTATGACTGACCTCCTACTTTCGCTATTTGACGCGAAACGGTGCTTCTCACTTTCCAACTTGTAAATCAAGTTATCTTGCTAGCAACCAAACACCTATACGTTCATTTATTTCACACTACTATTTTGCTGGCCTGGCCGGTGCTTCAACCAAGTTTATCAGCGACCATGCCGCCCTATTTGAAACCATATGCCTAGCCTTAGTAGCTTACTGGTGCTTGGTTGGCTATCTATACCATTGCTGCACTATTCACAAAGGTCTGCCTCGTGCCTTAACAAACGTCTATTCAATGTCCAGGCACCCGGTGATAACAACTACCTGACCTATGCCGGCTATCCAGTTTCACCTTCTTGACCTAGTTTCCTTAAGCACTTAGCCCTAGCTATCCAGATGTGTCTTTCACAAAACCTAGCTCCTCCGAAGACCAGTAAGCTTTATCAGCCTATTCCAAGCTTGAAAGAAAAATTCACTTGGAAAAAGCTAGAGTGACTGAATAGCTGGGCAAAGGTTCTCCAAAAAGCAATGAGCAAAGACAGCTTAAAATTGGGATTTCTTTTGACTTCTTATCTGTCTCCTACAAGCCAATCACCGCTAGCTCTTGCGCCATATGTACTGAAGCCATTGTACTGCCTAAGTGCTAAGACGATGTATAGAAGCGATCGATCTAGCCATGATCAAAAGTCCCGTTGTAAAACCCATGCACTCACTATAAGTAAAGTAGCTCTCCCTTGCCTCCCGCTCGTACTGCTTTTCACTAGGAATACTACTTGAACTACGACTCTTTCGATAACTCTTCCTTCTTCTCGCTACTACAAATGAAGAAGCAAGGGATCCAGCTCATTCAGCTGCTGCTACTTACTTGATGCGTGTACTTCCATTCAACGGCACCATTGCCCGGCTCCTACCCGTCTAACAAAGCAAAAGCAAATTCCTGCTCACTCGTAGCATTCAATGGCTGGAGCTGCTTACTTGGCTGGTCCTGGGGCATCCGTTTTATAGCCTGGCGGGGCTTGGAATAAGGATCCAAAAAGCTGACTGGCTTACGTCGAAGGAGCTCTTTTTCTGCTGGTAAGCTTGTTGATTCTATTTCCTTACCCAGTATGATGATATTGAATTCAAAGAATAAATAAAAGACCACCCCAAAGCCAAGTCACTATGGTATCTCCTACTACTGGTATGGCGCTAGCTAAGCTTGTAATTACTGTTGCTCCCCAAAACCACCTGACCCTATTTCTGAACAACAGGATTTTACTTCCGCTTGACCCAAAAGCAAGAGCAATACGAGAGTGAAGCGAGCCATACGAAGTATGCTAGTTTATTGGACCAGACAGAAGAGCGAGTATCTTCCTCTTGGTAAGATCAATCATATTCATCCCTTACAGACTAGTTGGAGTATACGCCGCTAGTTGATAGATTAGGCGCGTGCTATAAAGAAAGGCTATTCATGGAATTCTCAACTTGGAACGATTACGCCGTAGATAAACGTATAGTGCGGGTACTCGATTTGCCGTAAGTGATTGTTATAGGTACAGTAGAATCCCCTTTTTTACTCTATTTGTTCATCGGGGAGTGAAGGCCAAAGCCATGTAAGTGGGGCTACAGGGATAGGAAAGACTCGTAACTAGGGGTATGACCCGGAAAGATTTAACATACTTCCTTTTCCTATTCAGAAATGTATGTCGTAAAGCTACTGGAATAAATTCTGTTTTTCTTCAACACTTCGTGCCTCCCTGGTTCACAGCGAAAAAGGAGACTGTGGATTACTTTTCTGCCCTGGTTGTCCAACAAAGAAAGATTTTAGCTATTTCCCCCAAGAAGATATCCCGGCTATTTGGCTCCGCCCTTATGCCCTGTGAGTTGGTGATACCAGCTAAACCTAAACTCAGTAAGGGTTGCCCAACTATATATAACTAGCCAATTCCTAGCGTGTAGTCTGATTAGCAGAATCTGGGAGTTGATTGGGGGAAACCGATACTTAAGGCTACAGGGGCAAAGCTACAAAGGAATGTCAATAGCTTTACTTAGAATTCTGTATCGGAATGACGAGGCCAAAGCAGCAAACAAAGCAAGCTTGGATGGAGCGCTTTGATCACTCCGACTACCTGTTAGATATAAAGCCCGTCTCTAGTCTAAAACTTTTCTACAGCTAGACACTGTATACGATTCTACTGTGGTATGTACTTCCTTAGCGGCCTCGCCTGGTGGCTTGGCTACGGTCCTACCAAGTACTTCATCCGAACTTGGTTCTATTGATGGATTTGTGGAGTTCCTGCCTATTATTTACCAGAACTTAAGATCTTTACTAACTTAACCTCACGCCATAAATGGAATTCCCTATCATGAGCGCAACTGTATTTACAAGTTCAGTAGCCAGAGTGAGCTTTCTCCTCAATATGGATGTGGTGATTGTTCCTCCATTCTAATCATACAGACTTATTATCAGTGCTCCAAGCTCCATGTGTTCTAGGGCTAAGACTACGTTGGTGTGGGCTCCCCTTATCCTTCTTCTGGCATTTGCTGATCGATTCTAAATGAGTGGAATTTCGATTCTCTAACTGCTCAAATAGCAATGGTTTCCAGTCCGCATTGACCATAGGATTGGCTTGGCAGGCAGCTTGGCTTAAAGAATATCATCTTGAAAATCCGGTGGTCATCTTCAAAATGAGACTGAGACCTACCTTTTCGAATTGTCAGAGGCTATGAGATCCACTTTCTTTTGGAAAGATAAATACATGTATTTAGGGAAGGTTCATTGGTAGAAATCAAAGGGGTAGCAAGCTCAGTGGCAGGGGAGCAGCGTGGTGTAGCTCCCCTTGGTTGCAAAGAAAAAACGTGTAGTTAAGTATGCGAGGAGTGAATCAATAAGGTTCCACGGTTCAGTACTCTAATTGATCAGTAATAGCAATTATAGACTCTCATCATCAGATAATAGTATTGTTTTTCTTTACCTGTGCCATGGCCACTCTCCTCCCGCCGAAAAATGAAGTTATGCTTTCACAACTGTAAAAATGCCAATACATTGCTTGCCCAATGACCTATTGGAAATTTCCTCTATCGCTGTGAGACTTTACCTTACTTTACACCTAAGGTTAGGTAAGAGCTGCTTTACCTAGTAATTCTTTCTACTTGACTACATCATTAGATCAAAGCAATAACCTATTCCTAAGCTTCACTACTTAATACTCCCAATTCCTACAGTCCTACTGTACACCTATAAGAACTCCTTTGAAAAAACATACTAATCCTAAACAATGAAACTACCTAAGCATAAGCAAGCCTTAGTCACAAGCCCTAGTCTGAATCTTCCTTGTGTCTAGTTGATAGGATGATCTGGTGCAAGCTGGTTGTGGAGCGGGTGCTTTCTATCTGATCAAGTAGAAGTTGTCTATTTTGTAGACATATAGGAGAAGAAATGCTTAGCATCTATGGCTACGTCGCCTATGTGCAGTAAAAAGAATCCCTCCTGGTATGACTTGGTTCTGATGCTCTAGATGTCCTATGATGAGAAAGATAAGTTCTGTAGACAATGAGTAAGAACAATAAAATCCTGCTATTGCTATATAGTCTAGTTGACAGCCAATATTGATAAGAGTTTTACGGGACAATTCTGCCTGATCCCTCTCTGGTCAAGCAGTGTAGAACAACCAATAGTTGAATATCTTCCCAAGAGGCAGTAGTTTCAAGTCAAGCACTGAACAAAGAAGAGTGTTTCAGATGGCTATCCTCTTTTCTCTAGTAGTAGAAGTTTACTTCCCATGAGTTTACGCTTTGACTGTCTCAGTCGGCTGGAGTCAATAAAGTGGTTCTTCTTCATTATTCAGAATTGAGTTAGGTTCACGGGTTTCGTAGAGTACTTTGTCATTTACTTTCTTCTACAATGAATTCAAGCGCCAAGCTCCAAAACTTATTTACCTTCTCCTTCCTGATAGTAGTAGAATGACTCAAGGCTCAAGAAGATTGACCCTAGCGCAGATGTACCCGATTCACTACTATTTGTAAGACACTTGCTTTTGATTTGCTTGATTTCTGTGCATATTCCTTTAACCGAGCAAGAAAACGTATGCGCGTGACTAACGCGCAACGGCTTTCGCGGTAGCTCGCCGTTGCTTGTTCTTGGCGAAAGAACTCCTTTCGTTAGCTACCGAACGGAAGGGTGGAGACAGATTAGATTGAAGTGTGGTTGATAGAAGCTAGCAAGAGTATTTCATCCTTAGTGAACTGAGAGATATCGCTCCGCGCCTTATTTACTTAAGATTCAGTCTAAATACGCTCCTTCGGGCATAATAAGCAGAGTCTGGGAGTTATAGAAAGTAGGTCAAGTAGTGAAGAAGTTGGGTCTTGGGTAAGCATGTTGGACTAGATAGAAAGACGCATTACTTCGGACTTGGGTAACTCTTGACGCCGATATAGATGTGTTTTCTTTTTGCCTATAAGAAATCCTCCTTTATGTATGACTGGGCTTGTGAGAAGTGGTCTAATACTATCTATTCAGATATGTCTCTCTCTTATGGATAAGCTAGGGAGGGCATAGGTAATTGGGGGGGCTAGTCAATGAAGAATTGAGTATCTAATAATAATTTATTGTGGGCAAGAGTAGGGTTGACTTGGTAGGTAGAACTATTCTTATGGCTAAGAAGCTAGGCCGATATGCTCATACTAAGTGCTGTAATCTCTCATTCATGCGCATTAAGGAAATTGTAAAGAAGAAAGTCAAACGCTCTACGCCTCGTCGAATAAGAGTGTTTCCGGATCATATCTATTCTTCTCGGGTACTCTTTCTTATGATAAAATCATAACTTGATCCGATCTTTATGTCGCACAGTGGTGTCCCAGGCTAGGGCTGCAGGTCCAGCATAAGAATCTAAACTCAAAAAGTATGTTTACGTGGTCCATAAATAATGGTGACAGAAATCCCTCCTACTGCGCCTCAACTTGGACTGGAGGGGTCTCTAGGTATTGAATTAAAGAACGGGTTTAGCTTTGCTTTGGGGGGAGTCCCGGTGGGGAGATATGCTAGCAGGTAATGGCTCAGCTTCTACTTAAAAAGCAAGCGGGTTTCCCTATTTATTTGCGGGTCTCTCGTACAAGATTCTATCAGTTACAGCGGATTCAAGGGATGGAGCCAGATCTACTATCCGCTTGCTGTCCCTAAGCTGATAATTGCCCGAGCCTATTTGTTTTTTTCCGGGGAGGGGCACATAGCGATAGATACTTTAGAAACCTATCACTAAGAAGCGGGCTCACTGAAAACCAAACTGTTCGTATTTCTTTAAAACGCTGCTGCCCTAGCCGGGGGTCTGTCTATAGAAGAAGGGAATCCAGAGGAAGAAGCAGCTCCCCGAAGGAATCCTTCTAACTACCACCTACCTACCTCCCGCTTTTGTTCGGACAAGGCGAGTTTCCTAAGATTCACCCACCGCGGATACACTAAGCGTTCTTCCCGTTGGTAAATCTGATTCTTGCAAATCTACATCTGACTTAGAAGCTTCATGGGGTCTGGTCTCGCCATTTGGCAATTTAAGCCAAACAAAATACAGTACAGAGGTTATAACCAATACAAAAGCAGGCGTGAACCAGTCAGAAATTCTAATGTGGAGAAGTAGACAAAGAAGAGGAGGGGACAGTATCGATAGCCGCCTTTTCACTTATTGCTAGGAGTGATTGTGAGAGAATACATAACATAGGTGAAAGCCAAAAGGCATATATGACCCGCTCAGCCCAATGGAAGTGATTTGAAACTGACGTTTCTTTAGAATTCGATTAAGAATAAGAACATAGACCGGCTTCTAGAAAAAGAGACGTGCCCTCTTCTCTATCTGTAGATTCAGGAGCAACATGCTGGTTCCTTTTGTCATAATACCTAACGGCTGTGGGCAGAATGAATGAAAAAGCAGATGAAAGACACTATACATACCAATAGAATGATAAATTTGGAATAAAGCTAGGTGACGTCACGGCATTTGAGAACCAATTGCTTCTTTTGCTTTTCACCAACCTTCATGTACAATCTTATTTCGTATTTATCGTAGGCCCAGCAAAGGCAAGACGGAAAGCAAGCATTAAGTGAAGAAGCAAGGTCCAAACAAAGTAGTGAAAGATTTACATTGAAAAGCTTCTCCATGTCTATATCTGTCCGATGGACCAAGTTCAAAGGAAACGGCTTCTCTACTGCATCAAAAAACCAATCCAAGCCTGAAAAGGAGAGTTGCGGTTAACGATTCCTATAAATTGAGAAAGAAGCATGTTCTTCATGCCCAAAAGCGGATGCGGATAAAGTAGATGGAACCTGTTCTCTAACCTTCTTTTTGTAGCAGATACTGCATAAAGTTTACCTGCCTTGTAAGGCTTTTGTAGGATTAATCAAATTTTATTTTTATCGTTCTATCTCAGAGTATCCATTCATTCGATCTTGCTATCCGCTCTCAATTTCATCCCTTCTCTGTTGTCGACAGGTGTGTCCGCATCAGGACCAGAATCCCAAGGTAAAATTGAATATGAAAAAGTTCGTCATTTCTCCTATTATTGTGTCAACTTTCATCGATCATGTTTTCTAAAGCACCCACTGATAGCGATGTTGTAGTGGAGATGGTAAGTTTGGATGTGCGAATGAAACAGCTGCCTCATTTTCGAAAGGGGATTTCCTTATTTACTTAAATTTCATTTAATAGAAGAGCTGCTCTTGAAGTGAATGATCGGAATTCAGAGAGGATAGAGAAAGATAGTCAATTTTTTGGAATTACTAAGAACAAAGCCCTTACCGTACAAGACGGCTTACCGGGTCTAGATAGAGTGTGAAAATAAAAAAGACTGAATCATTCGAAAAGGTATTGGCCAATCGGTTCGGTTTGAGCCCTGGCGAACCACTTCTGAGGCTAATCCACCACCCAGTCCTCTAGTCAATGTCAGGGGCTTGTGTTAAAGCCACTTCTACGCTCTCCAAAGAAGCTTCTTTCAGCATAGAAGGAAGCTAGGGAAAGAAAGGATGAGATGGCATCGGAAGAGAGGGCTCTATCTGCATTCCCTTTCTTTGATTGAGAGAAGGATAAAGCAGAAAAAAAGACTTTACTGAAATGCACTTTTTTTCCTTCCTGAGATATGGAATTTAAATTAAGTAGATGAGATGCCAAATATAGGCAGGAGTTATTTCGCCAAGCAAAGCAGTGTGTTCTGAAGGTAAAGAAAGACGGTAAAGCCCATTTAAAAGAGTGCCACGCAGCTCCTGTTTCACTCGATCTTTAACCAAACAACAAGAAGAGGTGAATTCCACTGGTTTAGCATTGCATTATCCTTGACCGATTGAACAACGCTCAACAAGTTATTGGTAATACCGGGCACATACATGGAGAATGTTGGTAAGAGAGAGTCTGAACCGGTGTCTGAATAAGAGATGAACCAGAGTGGAGAATTTTTAAACCTGTGTCCATATGGATTTTATCCGTCCAGTGTAGACAGAGGGAGTGAAAAGGTTATTGATGTCGGCCGTAACATGGGTAGAAGCTCCAGAATCAAAGAAGAAATCTGAAGTGGCACCTGGCTCGAGCGAATTGATGAAACGAGCCATTCCTTTAGAAAATAAATAATAAGTTCTCTAACGTGCATGTTGATCGCTTTTGTATTAGTGGCCCTATAGCCCTTTTTATAGCCCCCTAGGGGGACGGGTCTGTCAGTGAGGATTGTGAGAAGATGCAAGCTATGACACGGGATTTCTTTCAGAACTTGTATACGTCGGAGGGCACTGCTAATATGTCAGCGATACACTGGAATAGGTCCAGGTAAATGATTAGCCCGGAGCGAGGTAAAGGGTCAATCCCTGTACGAGATGAGGGGAGCTGATAGAAAATGACTACGGAGGAAAGCTATAGATTTGATTCTTTTTGGTGGGTATCGCGAACGGAGGAGAAGGCTGAAATGTATTTCCGGTTTTATTGGTCTCACTACGTTGGGTTCCAGTTGCATTCATTTCGATACTTGATTTATCACGGAAGTCTGATGTTACGGCTCGCACTAGGGAAAGAGTAAGGTTTGACTTGACTGAAAGATAAAGAGATAGTTGCTTCTGAAGAGAATAGATAGGTGCAGCTAGGAAGATAGGAGTTCTTGCTTTGTAGTTCCAGGGTAGCTAGTAGTTTCTTGTTCCTGGCTTTTTTTCTAGTTCCAGGAGTTGACTAGTTATTGTATGGAGCGAGGGATGGGTAAATCCCTTTCCGAGAGGAGCTAGGAAAACAGAATACAGGTATACTCTATTCCTGGAATTAGGCAAAACAACCCGGTGGGGTAAATAATAAGTCGTTCTCATGACAGCATGAGCTAGTCTTTTCTTTTCGAGGAGGGGACACAGGTTAGTGACTTATTTATGCGAAATCCTCAACTGAATATACGAGAAATACGAATATGCATTTTCTAACTAACAAAACAGTGTTCGATTATTTACCGGAGAAAAGATTGTCTCATAGTCTAATAGGTATTTCTGGATATACCAAATCAATGTTCAATTCGAGGAGTATCTTTGCCATTGGTAATTCGAGTCGTCCATTTTCATATTATATTGATGTGAATCGTGTAAAGCTGATATCCGCTATTGACTCTATCTATAACGAAGAAGAATGGAAGGTGAGGGGAGTACTGCCTTTCAGGAAGGAATATTTGCAACAAGAAATGATGATAAAGGATCACTACATGTTTAAAGCTATTGAATATTCTCAATATAAGAAATCGGATATTACATCTATGTATTATAACATGCTTATGATGGAAGAATCACTGGGGTATTTATGGTTGATTGAATGGGATTTTAATGGTGTTCAAATGATTAGTATCTATCAATGTAGCATTCCAGAGGATTTACTTCTTTTAAAGGCAATATCAAAGGTGTTATTATCTATCATAATTGTATATGAAGGTCTTCCTAACATTTCTCGATTAAATGAACTGCAGAATAAGCATTATGCTTTGTTGAATCAACAACATAATGTAGATAATCTAGTGAAGATAGATCTGACGTATTCACTGTATAAGATTGAGAAATCCCGTATCTTGAAATATCTGATTTGCTTTAAAAACGAAGGTATCATATTCAATCTTCTATTACAAATTATCTTTATTCCTATCTATAATAGAAATACAGATAAGGTAAAACATTTTTATGGAATCCCTCTTATAGGAGAAATAACTAACGTTATAATGCATCATATCTATCATATAATATTCGATATTAGGCTTGAGGAAAAGTATCCAGGAATAACATATTCGCGTTTTGGTCCGGAAGTCTTTATTGTGATAAAACAATCCGATTCATTCAATATCAAAGAATCTGATATTAATAATCTATTAGAGGAGCTCGATATAAAAGATTATAATCTAGAAACCATATATAGGGATGAATCAGACATGTTACCGGCTTGTAACGGAGAAAAAGCTATTATGCTCGATGAGTATGGGGATCTTGAGGTCTGGAAATACGAGGATTTGTAATAAGATTTGGAAGCACTAAATAAAAGCAATGGAGAGTTTCAAATAGGAGCCCGTAGTGCCTGTTTCCTTACCGGGGAGCTCAACCATATAGCCAAAGAGAAGGATTAGCTAGATGGGATTTACCCCCGTCTGTTCCCATAAGATAGGGATGGGGAAGATAAAGAGAGTTAGAAAAAATGATTGAAAGAAGATAATAAAATAGAGTGAGGGATGCCCCAAAGGGTATCAGGAACGGAGGAAAGGAGGGGGCTTGATTGGTGTCAGGATTACACCGATGTTGTAGGTTCTCTAGTAAGGATGTCTACTAGAGGGTTGATGAATATCGTATTGTAAAGAACATATCTTTATACAGTATTCTAAACCGAGGTATATACAGCATCTAAATAGAAAAACCTTTCGTATAATTAATTAAGTGTAATGTCAAATTATGAAATGGCTTCATAGCTTATCCTTAAGTTTTCGTGATTTAGTATCCGAAAATACAAAATATTTGAAGGTTCGTAATGAAACTATCTCTTCTCACGATGGATGGTTGAATAAAAACAAATTGCATTTTTTAGTTGATGAGAATGATCAAATGAGTATGGATCCATTTCTATACAAATGTTTGCGAGATCCGAAAATATTCAAATCGATTATAGAGGAAAATACTATAAAGAGTTATCAACACGGTTTTAGGGTTTACAGTCCAACTACCAAATCTATGACTGCTGAGTTAAGTAGAATTACGGAGATTGTACCTCTAGTAAAGTATAACTATCATTACATCCGGGACATGCTTAGTTTAAGGAATATATCTCCAATGAGATTTGGTGAAATCTCCATGGAAAGGAGATTATTTAGGAATTACAAAATGCTTGCTGATAATACATTAAGTATAATGTCCCGGAAATGGATGGAATGTTTAGTTAATATTCGTACATTTCACTCTAGAGATGATATAACATTTATTTATGGAAATATCTTTCTTCTTGTCAAATTGGGTTTTTATACCGTTGTATGGTTCAAGTTTACACCCGGCGTACCTCCCGTGGAAGATTATCCAACATCCTGTGATGTCTTTCTCAATGAAGGATCAAACGTACCTGGTTATAGTAAGATAATATTCCAGGAAACGAAGGATATTTCACAAACAGTGGTGACTGCCTTTAAAGAGGAGCCTTTTGATAAAATGGGTGTCAAGGTGTTGATTGACAACAATATTCCACTCAGTAAATTTCGGGTTGCAGTGGGTTTAGCAATAATGATTGGTTTCAGTTTATCGATTGGTGTGCTACCAGATTTGAACGAAGTATTACAATATTAATATAGCAGTGAGTTAAATACACAAAACACTACTTGATTGAGTAAAGTTTGAATTCTTGGAATAGCTTAAACTCGATGTCATCAAGTACATTCCTCGCGGCTACCCGCCAAAAAGAAAGGTAGGCAGCTTCGGGATCCGGGGGAAAGGAGTTGCTTTTTCTTCGTGAGTAAAGAAAAGAAGTTCGATCAGTTCATTCAATTAGGAAGCGTCAGACTAGGCCTTTCTTTCAACGAATGTCTCATTCTAATCTACCTACCTACCCGGATCCCTTGCTACTAAGCGAGCCAACTATCTATCGACAGACCCATCAGCTTTGCACTTAACTAACCCATTTATTTACTTTACAACAGTTTGACGCCCCGATGGTAATTCCTCGTTTTCCCACTTGTACTTCTATGCCTTGCCCCATAGAGAGGAGTCTTCTTTCTTCGGAAAAACGGCTGAATTCGATTAAGTATTCCCATAGATAAAAAAAGCCCACTAATAACTGGAGGTAGTAGCCCTTCCTCTTTGGTCTAGTTGACCGCAGCACCCATTGCCGAAAGCAGCTCATACCTCTAATCGGGGCCTTGGCCAACGCTTCTAGTAGGAGGCATATTCCTTTCTCCCGAGGGTGTGGTTTCTCACTTTTGCCTATGGCTGGCATAACCAAATCTAGAGCGGAGTGAGCCAATCCATTTGTAACCGTTTCAAAGTCTTCTGCGGCATCTTCTGGATCAGAATCTCCTGCTCAACCGAGAATGAATTCATTTTCATTGTATTATGTGGCAGTCCCACTACTTTCAACCATGGAAGCGAATCGATGATCCTGTCCAGAGTATCTTTATGAAGAATATCCTACATTGCTTTCTTTGTAAATGATCTCTCCTCTGCATCGCTGGAAAAGTTCTCAACCGGATTATCGGAGAACAACCGCACTCAACCAAGAACTTCCCCTTCCTTTTCTCCGATCATAAATAACCTGATCTCTTTCTTTGTCTTTTCATCAAATAAGTACAAGAATTGCATAGATGAGGATTCGGTATTGATCGCTAAAATGCGAGAAAAAGACCCACGTTTCTCTGTTCGTCCGCTGTCAGATCAAAACGGGTAGGGATCGGCCCAGCCTAGAACAACTCGCTTCTCATAAAAACGAATCCCTTTGTGCATGAAAGAAATGCAAAGGGCTGGGTCAGCGTAAAGAAAGCATGGGGCGGGTCTGCTGTTTTGTTATCTTATAGAAAGTGAACTGCGAATCGAAAGCAGCAGTCCAAGTTGAGTCTAAGTCGTAGGAGGGATTCCTTAATCTCAAGCAGCAGATTTATTTATTCCTCAAGTAAGTCCTCTATTCTCTGTTCCTGATACCCATTAAGGGCATCACGAACGGGGAAGAGGAACCTTGCCAGAGAGTCAAGTTCATCCTATTCTTGCCAATTCCTACCAGGAAGACAAGAGCGTATGGCTCAGAAGAATTGTTCTTTGGATACCTATCTAACGATAGAACACACTTTGAATACCAACCTAACGATATACCTTAGAATAGAGTTAAAACTCGCAGTAGACCAATTCTTATGCCATAGAAACCAACCTCTGAATAAGATAGAGTTTCAAGTGAGAGAAACGAAACGAAGAAAAGAAAGAATAGGGACTCTCCTCCGGGTATGATAGGTCTATTTCGGTGAGAATAGATAGGGATCAGGTTGTTGTTGAAGTTCAGTAAAGAGCAGGGCCAAGCCGAACCCACGGATTAGCAGGAATAGGTTGAACCCTCGGAAACGGATTAGTGGATTAGCGAAAAGAGCTGCTTCCTCCGCGGTGAAAGTGTTACATTTTATTGATGGAGGCCCCACTCGTGATTGATTTGCTCATTCATCCGGGAAGGTTAGGTAAGTTCTTGGCTTAACTCATTCCTACCTTGGCTTAACTCATTCACTTTCACGACTGGGTTATTAATCTTCCAAAATAAATACTAGCTAGGGTTTCCAATTTTGCTCCCAATGTATCCATAAATGAGACATTTGTTCAAGGAGGAACCCTTCCGGGAATGTAATGTAGAATAAATGGTCTATTTAAAAATTCTCTTGAGGGGATCAATGTGATAGATAGGGTACTCGCCTCCACCTAGCCAAAGTAATGCCTCGTCTACCGAAAGAACAACCTACCATCAACAGGCGACAATCCGATAGGCAACAGAGATAAAGTGGAAGAATAGCTTATTTTCTTTCTAACTAGGGGCCTTCTACATGCTATTATTATACCGATCATCCTTTCCCTAAATACATTTTTTTAGATTTCCAATTCACCTTCGTGTTCCCCTGCGGAGTATTCAACCAATCCATGAACTAATAAATAAAGCAAGACTGATAGTTCGAAAGCCCCTGAGAGTAGAAACTGCACCAATTGCAACGGATTGGATTCACAAGGGTCCCATCCCAGTTTATGAAAAATAAGGGAACATAGTCTATCTCAGATAGATAGGCCAATATCAGTCTTGTACCGAAAGATGGGGCCTCGCTAACTAGCTAATCACACGCGAGCCCATTTCTTCTCATTAGCTTTGACTCTTCCTAGTGCCCGGGCTTTGGATTGTCAAGTAGTTGCAATCGTCTCAAGTTGGTGTCTCCTATTAACTCAAAGTAAAAGTACTTCTCTTTGTTTGTCGAACCAGCCTGTGGGCTCAGCCCTATATTAGATGAGGGAACTACGTCCTTATCTTTCTTGTCTATTACTTGCTGCTGCGATGGAAGCTTGTTGACACGAATCCTCATGGTCCTCATATTGTCAAATGCGCTTTAGACAGGCTTTTGGATTAGGGGAAAGGGATGCTTACTTGGATCCTAAGCTCAAGTACCTCTCTCGTGAACTTCTTGTGTGCTTCCTGACTCCTCACTCGAATGAGAGGCGGAAGAAGCGCTGTTCTAGTGAATCGAGAAGTCTTTCACAGTATAGATAGTATTATTGAAGTGCACTTTCCGCAATAGCCGAGTTCACCGAAGGAGCAGAGGAGGGGAGAGGAGGAATCAGTCGCTACTGTAGTTGCTCTCATTTTTGTCTATCTCTGTAGGACGAGCGTATCGGTCCATTCCGTATTCCCGTTCTCTTATATTATAAAGAATGGGTCCCCTCCCCGGGCATTTTCGGATAGCAGATGCAAGAGAAAGACTATGTACTAGAGCCCTAACCATCAGGACAGATACAAGACTAATGTTGACCCGACCTTTCTTGATTCAAAACTGCTTAGCAAACTCTAGGCATCCACAGTCAGAGATCATAGACTTTCTTATGATATGATATGGTCACCCCACACTCCTCCATAACCTAAAGATATGACTTCGCGACAACAGGATCCGCGATGGCATTGTCATTGCCCTGTAGAGAATAATCCAAGAACTTAACCCCAGGACCTATCCTTCATGCAGCATACCACACCTGCATATGATGCGTGAGTGTGAAAACACAGGCCATGAACCGTCAAACCCTAGGGGCTTTCCTATATGGATTCCTTCTCCTTGCCGAGAACCCTAGAGATTCTATTTCTTATTTGTATGCTGCCTTCTCTCCTTCATCTGGATTGGCCTACCTACCTAATGGGCCTACCTATATAGCATAGTCAGTAGTGCATATTCACTGTTTAGTTGGTTATCTTTGTAACGAATGGAATTTTTCCCATTGACTCTCATTTCTGACAGTGTGTACTCCCATCCCACATTGATAAAAGAGGCCGCCTTCCTTCCTTTTGGGGGCCGGCCCTCTATTGTAATAGGGCAGGTAGCATATTGAACACGAATTGTAAGTTCTCGCTCGCCCAACTCTGACTTAAATGATTTTCCTACTAATTCATTTTGTTTCTAAAATAAAGATGTACCAATGAGTGCATTACCTGGCATTTCCAACTATCTAGTAGTACATACATACATATTAATTGACTTCGAGCGAGCGGCGAGGATGTGATTCTCCTTGTTAAGTAAATACCCAAACGGATAGACGTTATAGAAAGAAGTAGATTTTCCTCATTGCCTTCGTCTTTCATTTTCGAGTGAGTAGCGTGTTCCTTTCTCTTTACACAGTGAATTCCTTTCATGCCCAGACAGAGAGTCTTACCTAGAGTGAGTTTGTTCATTTGCTAGATATGCCTTTTCATTGAGCTGAAGAATGGATTGAACAACAAGAGAAAAGAAAAGAAGAAAGAATTCCGTAGTGTGTATCAACTTCATCTGCTTGCATTGCATCAACTTCATCTTCTCCACAACCTCACAGACCTTATCACTAGGGAAAGCCGATACAGCTGATCCCTCACCAGATGAGGCTGGTGACAAGTTCCAATTGTACTTTTGTTGACCAATATCTGACCGAGAAATGAGTTGATGAACCCTCATGGGTGGTCTTACCAGAGATAGGAATTTGGCCATTATTCGATGATCCAACGCGCTAAGGGAATGAATGTTCTCAGTATTGACCATTACCCTGGATTCTTTCCTACCCTCAATTGTGCCACCTTCTTGTTACTCGCTGGCCGAGTATAATCATTATTTTATTTCCAATTCTAGTAGTTTGATGAATATAGTTTATAACTGTAATCTGGGTTATAACTCAGTCTGTTTATTAAACGATTCTCGCCTTCCAGCAGCTTCAGGTAGCCTCCCTTAACCCTGCTGGATTCGAGGGAGTCGTCGAGCCTTCAATTCATCCGGCACTCGCTGGTAACTTCCAGGAGCCTCGAATGATTCCGACACCCTCTTCAGCGCTTCCGGACGGTTCTCAACTGAAAAGTAAACTCAATTCGTTAATAACCCGCTTTGCAATTTATTTTTCAAGTGCAAAAACGATGAAAGGATCAAGGTCCCTTTCTTTAACGATTGTGGCCTTTTTTTAACCAATTTGCGGACTTCTATCCGCGTAAATTTTGCTTTTAGCCTCATCTTCATATAGCTGGAAAATCAGTGCAAATAACTCCGCCATCAACGGTTCCTTCCTCGGCAAAGAATAATGCTATCCGGAATTGCAATTATATAGTTGTAGATAAGGTAAGGCCCTTCCCCTCTATCCAGTTCAAACCAATGGCATGAAATAGCACTAGCGAAAAGGCTAAGCACATTTGATAGAGGTATACCTCATCATTTCCACCTCACCAAAGCAAAGAAGAACAAAACCTGGGACGAGGACGGTCGCGAATGCAAATGCTTATGGTTCTAATCAAGTGAAGCCAATGCTAGGAGGTTGAAACTAGAGGTCACAAGGCATGACGCTGGAGAAAGAGAAGCGTGATGTTGTCAGCAATCAAATTATCGTAAATAGATAGTACGGTTGCGTTGTTTCAATTTATGTTCGTCGGTCCTTGGGTTACGAAGAAGAAGATGCACAAAGACTCCCATGTCTTTCTTTTGGTTGGAAAACCCAACCTGCGATTTCAGATAAGTCTTTCTGCTTAGAGCAAGAAGCGGAGCTACAATCATGCTTTCTTAAGTATGGAGAACAATATTTTACTTAGTTCATTTGAAACGTCAGTACTACTCTGTGCTATTTTGACTATTATTTTCGTAGGCACGGCCACGTGCAGAAGATTAAGGGGGAACAGACCTCACTTGGTAAACGACCGAGGGAAGATGAAATTCTTGACTTACCCCAAAAGCGAACACATTTTGAAACGGGGGAGTCATCATCCTCCGGTCAACCCGGACTCAACTAGAGGCGGGGACTCCAGTGGCTTCCCCCGTCCAAGTAGAAGAAGTGAAGCAAGAAGGACACCAGAAATGCAGGGACATAATTGGAATGAAAGATGAATCACGGTAAACACTTGTAGATCTTTCAGCTACACCATATGACCTAAAGTTATAATAACTATTCGTTCTGGTATCACCCCTCTAACATTCTTACTTTTTACCTTCTAACTTGGCATCGCATCTCGTGTCAGTCACTATTATTGTGAACCATAGTCCACTTGACGACTTTACCCCACCGGGTTGTTTTGCCTAATTCCAGAATAGAGTAGCATTCTCAGGCACTACCCTCAGTTGCAGCCTCAGTCCATATAAAACAGTCAATCTACCAGCAGCAGAGGCTGCAGATACATGTCCACCACCTGTTTATCTACTACCATAAGCGGGAGCAGTTGCAGGTAAAGAGTGTTGTGAGGGCTTTTATTGCGCGTTAAGGGCTGTTTCTGTTATAGCACTCGAAATCAGTGCCGTTAGTCCCTTCTCGAACAGCAGCAATTGAATCAGCTGTGTTCCTAATAGACTAGGCTGTTAGCAGGATTTGCAGGCGAGACAGATGAGGAGGCATGAGCAGCTAATGGAATTTATTTTATCACAGGGTTACCTAAATTGGAGGGTAAGGGGGTAATATTGGTAATAGAGGAAAGATTAACCAAGTATTGCCATCTCTTTGCCCTAGCTCACCCCTACACTAAGGCGTAGCACAAGTATTTTGAGATGGTGTTTAAAGGCTGCATGGCTTACACCCACTATGGTGACCAAAAAGATACCCAATAACCGTACTCCCCCAGCACAGGCTTAACTCATTCCCTTACCCCCAAGAAAACTTTGTAGAAAAAGGTTGTCATCGTAATAGGGATTGCACATCAACATGGCAGCCCTCAATTCTTCCAATTGTGACTTGTACTCTTCTAGGCTTCCTCTTTGCCTCAAGTGATTAAACTCATCAACTACACCAACCACATTTCTGACCTCAAACCTCTCTACAATCTCTTGAATTCACTCTTGCCAAGATACTTGTCCCCTATTCACTAAGAAACTGTTGTACCAGCTTTCAGCTCTCTTTTTCTTCATCAACAAGCTCAGCATTGAGGGGATCCATTTGGATCAAGTCTTGCTTGAATAGAATTTCATTTACTTTATTTCCGCATATCCTCACTCTGTCTCCAGTTTTTCCGAAAGATTGCTTATCCCATGCTTTGAGCGCTAGTTTGGTGTTCTTCAGTTTATTCTTTTTTGAAGAAACATTGGATTTCTCGTGACCGGGAGCTTTCTTCACTACATCAATAGGGGTGGGATTCCCACATGCGAAAGTACTTTCATGGCTTTGGTCCAGAGCTGACAGCCGGAATAAGACGAGGATCGGGCATGATCACTGCAGCCCGGCGTAAGATATTCCGCACAGGAAGCATGAAGCTTTTGGATCCACTCAGGATTAACTAAGGCTCGATCTAGTCTGCCGATGATGCGTCTGGCCCCACCGGATTGATTGCTCCAATAGAGTATGTGCCCCGAGGAACGAAGATCGGTCAGGTTCGCATTCTGCAGACAGTCAAGAAAAAAAAAAGGCTGGGCTCCTGTTAAAAAAGGAACGGAACTCTACCTCCCATTTTCGACGGACAGTATGAAAATCACCCGCTGCGAGCCATGGTCCTTGTATGCTAAGGCGGAGATTAATTAATTGCTGCCACAGCAGGCGCCTATCTGTAGACAGATTGGATCGATAAATCTAAAAAAAACTTGTCAAGCTTTGCAAGGTCCGTCCCCTTCTCAGAACAGCAGCAAGTCAGCACCAGGTCAAATTCTCCAATTACGGTAATATACCATAAACAATCATCCTTTAGGAGCTATATTATCCCTCTAGGGGAGCTAGTATAGTTGGCCATAAGGTCACACCCCTTCTTCATTCATCCATTTAGGTCAGAATGGATCCAGGGAACCTGGCTCGGGAACAGCCCTGAAAAAACACAGTAAGAGAGTCCAATCTCTGAAATATAGCATTTTTTCTCCTAACCTATAGTAAACCTAAGTAGTAGTAGAAGGCTTAGTATCTGACTTGATCCAATAGAGTAAGAACACACAGTAGATCCAGATTCCACACCTTGCTGTGGACTGGGGAGAGAGCAGCTCTGCGAAGCTGGGCGTTCTGTGTGATTATGGAGGAACTGTAGTACTCGCCCCAAAATGCAAGCCGGGATAGATACTTAAAGAAGGGGGAGCGGTGGGCCTTCAAAAAGGAGCGAGGGAGTGATGGGCAACCTTAGTCTATATGTTGCTCGTGAGCCGCCAAGTACCAGTCTCGCAACAGTACTGGCGTTAAAGGATCGGTCCTTCACTTGCGGATCGTTCGCGAGTCGAACTCGCTCTCTTGCCACGCCTTTGACTCACGAACTCGAGTCGGACTCATTCACTGCTGACTTTTGAGTTTTGAGGATCGTTCGTTCTTCACTCTCTTGCTATTACCCGCAGGGAGCGCAGCAACCGACGGTGCATATTATCATATAGAAAGAAGCGAAGCGTAGCGATTCGTACTACCGGAAAAGTGTGCTAGGCAATAGAGTCAGCTTACGGGGTGGGCGCAAGTAAGCGTAGCGAATCACATAGAGTTGCCCCTACCTGCCAGCGCGCAGATAGATAGGGCGGGCGAGCGCAGGGATGGATGTCTGAGCGGTTGAAAGAGTCGGTCTTGAAAACCGAAGTATTGATAGGAATACCGGGGGTTCGAATCCCTCTCCATCCGCGAGGGCATAAGTTCTCTCTTGCCTTATCTATAGATAAGAACGAATCTCCTCGACTCGACGGATATGATGGATGGAATGGGTAGAAGGTTTAGGTTATTGTGTGTTGATTTAGTTAGGACTTTTTGTCTCCCTTTCGTTATCTTCCGCCCCGGGGGATGACCTGTGGGAGGGAGCTAAGTCGAAGATCTCGGTGTCGCCGTGAGTGGTTGATAAACAGCGATTGCTGTTTGATTTAGGGAGTCCTAACCCTGTGAAGCTTAACAGACAAAGAAAACGATAGAGACTTCCGGGTATAGGGTGACGACCTTAATGAATCAAGTATTCAGGTGGCAGAGTTATTAGCTACATAAGCGCTCAAATTCCTGAATACTTATTGCCCTGGCTTCTATGATCAACCCCTGGCACATTTAGGTTTTGATCTGAGGCTATCCTGGTCTGCAGGACCCAACACAAGTATTCATCCTTTCCAATCTGAAAAAGGTGTTGCCGAAAGCTTACCCTCTTCCACACGGATGCTACAGCCGCTATCACTTTTGCAGGAGGGGAATTACAGAGTTCGCCTCTCGACATCTTGTTTGGTAAACGGAATTTTGACCCAGGCGCCCTAGTGTTGCCTAACCGTTCGGCCGGAGATGTCGGATGCGAGATCTTTAGCTACTTGTATCAATTTGCCACAGTGTGCTTAGATACAATGCGCTGGCAGCTGAGGCTTGGCAGGATGGGAGTGAATTAAGGTCGAGGGAGCAGGAAAGAGTTTGTTATTCGCTATTGGCTTAGTACGGCCTATACATAATAGGGCCATGACGGGCAAGGCCTTGAACTTCATATATCCCTTTTTGACTCAATCCAGAATACCGATAAAGTCAGATTGAATCATTTTATCGACCTTTCCTTTGGATTTATTATCATAGGTAGTGTTCGAGATCGCCTCTGTGCGGTGAACGCTCGAATGTAGATAAGTTTTGTCCTCGCGTGGTTGAAGGAGATGCTGCTGCTGGATGGAATGCTTCCGGGGCGCCATGATCCTTCTATCAGGAATAATCGAGGGCACTGACTGACTGCATCAATCATCGCTCAGTAAGCTTGCCGCCAATAGCGCTTCGCTTGCATGCAAGGCGGCTAATAAAAGCGCCAGGTAGACGCGCGGAGATGCATTTTTAGTACAGGTGGTACTGGACAAGCTCTAGGGGAATAATCTCTTTCTTATTTCTTTCTGATTTCTTTCCCATGACGACTAGGAACGGGCAAATCAAGAATTTCACTTCGAATTCCGGACCTCAACATCCTGCTGCTCATGGTGTTTCACGATCAGTATTGGAAATGAACGGAGAAGTGGTGGAACGTGCGGAACCACATATTGGATCACTCCAGTGCGGCACGAAGCCGCTGACGCTGAGTAGGCTCCTATGCCGCTAGCACGGTGGAGTAGCGCGTCATGAGCACCGGGCAAAGGGACGGTTGAGCAACTCAAGCGAACCGCTCTACCTGACTTTGGATAAAGATAGAAGGGAGAAGGTTGTGAAGGTGGCCTCGTTATCCACACATCTGGTCGGAGGACCGACCTGGGTTTTCACGAGCGTAGGCGGGTCCTGGAGTGCCCGTCAAGGGCGCTAGCGCATACCCCGGGGTGATCATCACCACCTGCACCTCACATCTCGGCACAGTGGAACGTGTAACCCGCCTGCTGTCCAAGTCAACCACTTAATTTCCTGTAATTCATAGCGCCTAACAGAACGTAGCAGCAAGGGACAACCCACCCATACAGACAGCCTGCGGGGAGGATGGCACTACTGGCAAAGACCGTCTGGCGAAAACGCCGCAGGCGCGAAGCGTGGTGGGCCTGCGCCGGGGGAGCATAGGGAGGAAAGGGAGCCCGGACGGTGGAAGAGCCAGGGGAAGCCGGGTCATTTGACGGAAATGGAAGGTCCGAGCAGCTCATTCATTCTTGGAAAAAGAGGGGGGGAGCGAGCCAATGTATCAATGAATAGATACAGTCAACGGTAGACAGACAGCGCTGCCTACACGCGAATTAGCTTCCGAACAAGCAAGGGATTGGATTGAGCAACTAGCGCGAAAGCCGTTGCGCATCCTCTTGCTGGTCGAGCGGTCTCAATTTAACTACAGGATTTTCGAATGAATGCTGGGCTGGGCCACCTCAAATGGCGTGAGCCGCATGCGGGGAGACCCGCACGTACGGTTTTCAGGGGGATCCGGCCGGCCGGCGCCCACCCGACTAGAGGGACTGAGAAATTAATCGAGTACAAAACTTATCTTCAAGCTTTACCTTATTTTGATCGTTCAGAGGGCGATCGCGGAGTCACTGAATGAAGTCCTCCCTCCCTTTCTTTCGGGGGTGCTGACCCGCTGCGAGGCAGATATGACTAAGTGACATATTGAATATGGCGACGACTACAGCATGTCGTAGAAGGAGATAAGAGGTGGAGCCAACGACCCACTAAGACTCACGTATCTACAACTACATTCCCGAGCGGCAGTCAAACGGAGGCGTGAATGCAAGATGCCAGCGGAATGATCGACCGGACAGAGGCTAGGGCTGCTTTCTTCCCACCACGTCCTTCCTTGTGTGTCGGAGATATAAAGCGAGTGCACCGGAAAAGAAGGGGAACAGAGTCGTCCATGGCGAAGCATCCGAAGCATAACTGCACACTCACACGATCTTTGCCGAGAGATAGGAGCATTCGGTGGAACCGGTGAACTACACTTGCTTCTTGATAGATGTGTGGGACAGAGGGCTCGTGGTACCTGCTGCCCACCCTTCCTCCGCTTTGATAACCGTGTGAACGGAGAGTGGGCAGAGCAAAAGGGAAGGAGGTCCTCATACGGAGTCGCACACTTGAGCAGTGCGGGAGACTGGAGAATGGGTCGAGTAAACTCCCTTAGGGCCGATTAAATCACAGACGAGGTTCTTTATTTTGTCTTTTATATTTGGAGAAAAAAAGAAAGGCAGAGGTAAATACTTCGAAGAGGCGGCTCGGTAGGGATGGAATGGTCAATCGTCAAGTCAAGGATGACTTCTTTGTTGGCGAAACGATGGGGGAGAGAAAGCACGCCAGTGATTCTCTGAGCCGGTCTTCATTTCCAACGCCTCGGGAAACAGGTCGAGATAGATGACAGCACCTTTTTATCCTCTTCCTTACCGGGAAGGCGCACTTCTCTTCTTCTTATGGCCTTCACCTCCTGCCCGGCCCGGAAATAGAACCCAGCCCCCTTTCTGATCCATTCATTTCTGCAAGCAGGCGGGATCCAGAGCTAAGCCCCCCTCCTATTTGAAGCCGGGTGTGGCCTCGCCCTTTTGCTCTTCCTTCGGTTTGGCTCCACGAAGGCGCCGCCTAGACTAGGAGCCCCACTCATATTCAAAAGGCGCCCAGCTTTCAAGACGATGATAATAAGTAGTTAGGCTGCCATTATTCCAATATCATGGAATAGCATGGCCCGGGGCTAAGGTAACTCCAGTGGGAGAGCCGTGTTATGGGTGACCTTATTGCACGGTTCAGAGAGCACTTGTGTATGTGATGCAAGTGAACGTGTACGAAAAAGCTGTCGTAAAGTTTCGTTGTTCGTTCCGTCGTTGACCCTATCTATGTTTCTACGATGGCCCAAGAACACGCTCATTCTTCAGCCGTAGAGAGACTTTTGAATTGTGAGGTACCATTACGAGCTCAATATATACGAGTGTTATTCTGTGAAATAACTCGAATTTCAAATCATTCACTTGCTTCAACTACTCATGCTATGGATGTGGGAGCATCAACTCCGTTCCTTTGGGCTTTTGAGGAGCGGGAGAAATTGTTGGAATTCTATGAAAGAGTCCCGGAGCCAGGATGCATGCCAGTTTCATACGACCTGGTGGAGTGGCACAAGATCTGCCTCTTGGCTTATGTCGAGATATTGATTCCTCCACACAACAATTTGCTTCTCGTATCGACGAATTAGAAGAGATGTCAACCGGCAACCGTATCTGGAAACAACGATTAGTGGATATTGGTACTGTCACTGCACAGCAAGCAAAGGATTGGGGATTCAGTGGTGTAATGTTAAGAGGTCGTGCGACATGAAGACATTGATAGCAATATGGGGGAAGTTCCCATCAGGCAACAACGGTTCTGCCCGACCCTACAAAAGCATGCATATGTTGTCAGTGAAGATTTTGTGTGAAGCCTTGGAGACGACGTACCCGGGGCTAGGGTGAGCTGAGGGGGGACAGCGTAAGTGAGCGAATGTGTGTAAGCCCAGTCAAAGATTCCTATTCTAGGCGGGGCGGGCCATCAACCTTCAAATGGTGTTGGTCCTACGGACCGTGAACGGATTCGCCTCTGGCCTCTGGGCACGTCGGAACCGCATGAGTTCACCGGGGTGGAGCACGGTCCGCCAAAATCGGCATAGGTTAGGTGCTATTGATGGAACATGGTAAGCCCATCTTTCTCCATATGAAAGTGCTGCGGGCACATAGAGATGTGGGTAGAGGAAGTCTCAAAAAGTGAAGGCCGAGCTGTAGGTCACGTGACCTGCACCGAAAAGGTGGCTGACTGGGCTTTCTCCTGGATCAAAGCAGATCAGCTCGCCAAATTCGTTGATCGAATCGGGCGCCCCGGAACGTCGAATGAAAATACGTGGTCTTTCTACAACCCTATTTATATGATAGGCCCGGCCCCTTTCCCCCTATCCCTCCCTTATGTTTAGGAGCGGGATCTGCCCAAGAACGACCTGTGGTGGTACGGAAGGTACGGACTCCGCAAGCGTCCCGCACCCTCTGAGAAAGAAACTCCTCAACCATCACAAGATAAAGAAGTATGACGCTCTGTGTCTGACTCTATTGGTCATAGTTCCTTGCTGTTGCGGCCGGTGCTCGTTTGCGCGCGTGTGAACCACCAGATCATAAGGAAAGATGCCTCTCGGGGCATCTGAGAATGATTCGAGCCGTATGAAGGGAAACTCCCACGTACAGTTTGTTTTGGGGGGGAAGGAGCCCGACAGGGTCCCCCCACTGACTTGGCCCGGGCCTAAGTGAAAGTGAAAAAGTGAAGTGGTGGGCCTACCCATCCCAACCTGGGGTATGCTGGGATTCGCGAAGAGCAGCACCTTACGATGTTCATGACCAATCGGATCTTGACGTACCAGTAGGTACCAGAGGAGATCGCTATGATCGTTACTGTATTCGTATCGAAGAGATGCGACAAAGTGTTCGGATCATTGTGCAATGTCCTAATCAAATGCCTAGTGGCATGATCAAAGCCGATGATCGTAAGCTATGTCCTCCATCACGATCTCGAATGAAACTATCCATGGAATCGTGCGCCGTGTGAAACGTAGATCATCGCCGTTCTTAACCGAGACTCAGGTTAAGCTCCGTCTCGGAACCGTCGTGGGGTTAGGAGTAAAGCATCCCGAGGTTGGCGCATCTCGTTGGGCGTGGAGAAGCATTGGGAACCCCAATATCTTTCTTCGGAGCAGTTTCTTTTCCCGTCCCCTCGCCCCGGCATAGCGCTTCGCTTCCGGTTCTTCGGAAGAATCAACTGACTTCTCCCTTCTTCATTGATCCGGGGGAAAGGGAACCGTCTACCAGTTGGGAAGCTAGACATCAAGGTTGTGGCTTGATGAGGATAACTAAGCTGACACGCCGGAGTTGGCTGCTGGCACAACAGGGTGGTGCCTTACCGCACCGCAGGCGCACGCGCGGTAGCGTTCGTGGTGGTGCTTCAGGATTCCAATGTACTGCGTCCAAGATCAGAACGAGCTTGCCGGCGGACCACTGCCGTCCCATTCTTTAGTGAGCTGGAGCGCTGCCATCTTATCCACGGAAAACGCGTCAAGCTATCGCTTCGGTCGAAGCACTAAAAAAAGAAAAGGACCGGGAAACGCGGCGGCATAGGAACCACGGGAACCCAGGAGGGAGAAAGACGATGTACGGGATACGGGATCCTCGTAGTAGGCTGGACCAAAATCCAGCCGAGAGAGGGCAGCCTTTAGAAGCAACAGGTTGGGAAACCAACTTCGCCTTTTATTATCTTCTTCCCGGCACAAAAGAGGGATTAGCATTATTGACCCCATGAGAAAGCACTAACACCTTCGGCTCCGCGCACTGGGAAAGGCTTCCGCGACAGGAAACCGGCTACTAGTTAGGAAGTGAACATAAGGTATCAAGAGGTCCCTCACAGTCAGGTGCGATGCAATTGCCCCCTATTAGTCAAGTACCCCTCTTCCTATTTTGTTTAGGGGTTAAAATGGCTTGATGAACCCTTCCGTTCACACGCACCGGCCCCATTCACTTGCAACTCGTAGAGGCTGTAAGTAAACAGTGCCCCACTAAATTAAAAGTGACGGTGGGGTTGAAAGACGAGAGTGCCTACCCCCGAGCCGAGAGTGCCCGCCCTTTCTGTCAAGTAGGCTACTTTTTCCGGAACGCAGTCCGGAATAAGCGTTCCTGTGTATATAGATATCTTCGATGCTGTCATTTCGAAATGTCCGCTTCCTCTTTCACCTCCCAAAAAGCAAAGTTGGCTTGACGAGCGCAGATGAGGAAGCGGGAGCAATAAAACCAAGAATCTCTTTCTTTTCCAAATACTTACTTTACTTTATTAAGATTAAGTTAAGGGGCAAAGAGAAGCGCTTTCGCTACTGAGAAAGCGAATGGTCAGCGCGAGGGTTCGACGACTTAGCCGAGCGTTAGCGAAGCGTCATTCTCATAGCGAGGCGCTTCGAGTTAGCGAAGCGCTGTAGTAGCGTCGGAGACTATGTGCTAGAATGCTGAACTAAGGACGTTCCGCCTTATCTATAGAAGCAGTCAACTGAGTTCTGAACGAATGGGATCCTTGGTGGGTAATGGCTCAATCAATCTATAGATGGAAAGCCTTATGATGGGAAACTACCACGTTAGGTTTGGAGAGAGATGGGACCTGTTATAGTTTAGGGGGAGCAGATGCAAGCTTTTTCTTTCCATAGCCGGCCAAATGACTACCGGATCATCGGTCTACTCTACCTCAATTCACCATTTCGAACTTTATACAGAAGGTTTTTCCGTACCAGCTCCTTCTACCTATACCGCAGTTGAAGCACCTAAAGGTGAATTTGGTGTCTTTCTTGTCAGTAATGGGAGTAATCGTCCCTACCGTTGTAAAATAAGAGCACCTGGCTTTGCCCATTCACAAGGACTCGATTCTATGTCCAAACATCACATGCCAGCAGATGTAGTCACCATCATAGGTACTCAAGATATTGTGTTTGGAGAGGTAGATAGATAGGACGTAGTCTTGCTCGATCAGGACCCTTGCTTTATTGCGAGCCAAAACAGCTGCGCTGCGCTATTCAGTTCTACATCTTTTTTAAAAGAAATGTGAAAATGTAGTTACAGATGTGAAAAAAGTAAATATCTCTCTGTCTTTCTTAATTCATTTACAAAGTTCTTTAAAAGAAGAAAACCGATCGACCATTCTCCGCGGAAGATAGGTAAACATTGACGAGCGAAAAAAAACACGTTCGAAAGACCGAAAAACCCATTCTCCCTAAATGGTTTACCTATACTGAATGGAAGGACATGGGAAGATTTTCAGAATATGAGCAAGGGTAAGGATTCATCACTTGCTGGGCTTTCAGGGAGTAATAGGAGGGGTTGGGAATTGATCGTTGAAATCATCCCACCAGAGCATATGAACTTGAGGTGGGGGCTCAATCTCGTCAGTCTCCTGGATTCCAGTCATGTCTCTACCATCGGTTTCTCCCTTTTCTCCGGCTGGCGTAATAAGGAGGGAGTCAGAGACTACCAACTCGACAATGTTGGCTCGATCATGTTTATATTGGCAGGAGGAGTACAGCATGCTTCTTAAGCTTATTTTCCAAGGCGCGGCTGAGAGTTATGCCGAACGGAGTTTAAAGTCCTGAGTGTCTTTGTTTTCCGTCAGACAAGATATTCACTTCACTGTTCTTGCCCCCCAGGGCTATCTTCTTTCCTTTGGGATCTGCCTCTTTGACCTGTGATCCATGAGTCCCATTGTAGATAGCATCTTCAATACGAGTGGCTGCTTCAATCAAAGAGCGTGGTCATCGCTTGGAAATCGAAATAGTCATGGTATTGCCTACTCATGTTATTCATCATCCGAACTTGTTCCTTTTCTGGGGAGAGATCAATCACTTGGGCTGCTTTGGCCTTCCAACGGCCAGGAAATTGGTCACAATCATAAAAGACCTGAACCGGAGGTGCTTGAGGTGCAGTAGAAGGAACAGACTTTGATTGATGAGAGATTTTTGATAAGAGTTCATAAAAGGCCTAGCCTGTTTTTCATGGTCAGGAAGGGAAAGGAAAGAGCTGGGTTTCTAACAAAAAAGGAAACGTTTCCGTAGGAAAAATATATCACATGGAAACAGCAACCATCGAGTAAATAGAAGTTTTTTTCAATCCCAATGGACGAGAGAAGAGCAAGTCAATTTCATAAATTGGAACATCAGCTTCATTCTTTTCGCATAGGGGTAGTTTTGTCAACTCGCCTGAAGACCACTGGAATCGTAACCAATACCCCTGGCCACACAATTCAAACCTACCAAACTATAGTACTTACATCCCTAACCATTATCCACCTTCTCTCATTCTCTCTCTGCGAATGAGCTAATGCTTTTTTTTTCGATCCCTGCCACACCCGGCATCGTGTTACCATTTGATGACTTCTTAGGGGGACACAGTTTAAGTAAGAGTAGGGATAGTTGAAAGAGTAGTTAGATGAGTCCTGACTCCTGCGTATTTGTACGAGATACCTTATAGCTTCAAAGTGACAAAGTCCGGTGTGAGGTTAATTGAACATATTTAAATATGGGTCCCCACACAAATAAAGTAAGAAACCAGATTTTCCTTAAGGAATTGGCTCTGAGGCCCGGCAACTCGAACTTTCCTAAGCAGGAAGGAAAGAGAAAATAAAGATCTTTCTTTATTATTGCATTCCTCTAGAACTCGATGAGAAAAGAATAGGCACGGCGTCCTCTGTAACATGGGCACTTTGACCTATTCCTATTCCAATTCTTCCCCGTGGAATTCCGATGTTCACTCAACCAAGAAAACGTATGCGCTTTAGCAACAAAGCGCATACGTTTTCTTGCTCCTTTGTATACACAATTCTCCACTGAACCCATTGACCTAGGTACCGATAGGAAGAAGAAAAAAAAAGCAAGGACGAGTGGAACGAAGGAGACTAGACTAGCGTTAGGAAGGACAAAGGAGACAGACAGAATTTACATCAGAAAAAGAAAAAAGGACTTTTTGAAAGTGAGGAACTTAAATTTCGGAGAATCGGCTGAAAAAACAACTACTCAAACTACAGACTTGTATTAGTAGACTTGATTGCTGAATTCCTCTTCTGTTGGAGAAAGTACTTTGCTTTTCGTATGAACAATACGTTTTCTTGCTGGAAAAGAAGCTAGGAAGAACTTCTCTACTTGATACTTTATCAACTACTCAAAATTGCTTGCTCGAAACATTAGTAGTTCCTCGCTCACTTATTCTCTCCTTTTCTTCGAAGTCTTGCTTCATTAAGTTACTTGCTCTCTCAGCCTCAGAATAATAATCAATATTAAAGTACTTTATGCTAAATTCTGTATAGCAATCAATGTCTGAGGGCATAGGCTTAGCTGCTCGCTCGGTGAAAGGCTTTCCTGGAAGAAAGTGGAAGACGACTTCTAAGGAACGTATCTCTCATCTTCCTTCTCTTCACTGTCACCTATTACTATGTTCATCTTCACCTTGCACTGATGACCAGGGTAGCTCAACACATGTCAAGCACAGGCCTAAGGCTCTTATTTCTTCCCATACTTCATTCCTATTCTGAGAGTTTCCATTTTCTGGCTTATGCTCTTTCATTTTTCCCTTGACCATAATTCCCTTATTCTGGCTAGGGTATGTCAGAAGGTTGTTAGGCTTGAAACTGCTTTTCTTTCTTTTCTTTTGATAAGAAATTCTCCATGTCTTTGGATAAAATGCATCAAGCTTACTGCCTTCATTGCCATGACAAGGTCTTTTATGTCTTCCCTCAACTCAAGCAGGCAGTGATAAAATAGTGCTCAGGTAAGTCAGGAGATTCCAAGCTAAGGCCCTTGATTTGACCCTTCTGTGTGGAATCTTGACCATTATGGACTTGGTACAATCTCTTCCATTCCTCAGCAGCAGTGAGGTGAGGCCGCTAGCATCTGGGAATACCCTCTGAACCAGTTCAATTAGATCAGGGGTGATCATGGGTCAGATTCTAGCCTCTATACCATGAACTGGCTTTCCCACTAAACTGCAACACTACCATATGGGTCTTGTTTGTATCAGGAACTGGGCAGAGAGAAAAGTAATGGTTACATTGAATCACCCACTCATCAGGATCTGTCCCCTCTTTCTTTGGAAAATCCAGTTTTGGTAAGGCTGATCTTGTTACTTGGTCTGGTACTGTGTGTCCTTTTTATTTATCAATCTCCACGCTTCGCGCCTCTACTAAAGCCCTATTGGATTCACGAGACTTACGAGCATCCTGAATGAATTGACTTACCACAACTGGTGTATCTAGTATTCCCTTGTAAGATTATTACCAATACTAGAGCTGCTAGCCTTATCTGATCCCGTATGTGTTCTAAGCACCTTCTCGTACTTAGTATCAAATCGAGTTATCCTTGAATCTATTTGGCGAGAAACCAACTCAAACTATCCCATTCGTGCCTACTGTGAATGTCTATACTTAGAAGCTATCCCGCGAAAAGCACAAGCTATTCCTCTTCTACTACCAACTAGCTAGCATATCTCGTCGTGCATAAACCTTACCTGCTTCTAAAACTTCTACTTACATCTGTGACTGCCTATTCCGGTCTTTCTCTAAAATAGCTATCTTCGAATTCCTACTTGTAAACAAACTAAACTAATAAATATGCCTAGCTAGCATCCGCCAATGCTTTTTACTATCCCGCGACAACAAAAACTTAGTCCCTTGCCACGCTCGCTTAAATGTGTCTTTCTTTGATAAATAAATACCAAAAGCAGAGCCTTTCTTCCCTTCCTCGACACAGTGGATTGCTTTTTTGCCAGGAAATGAGTTCCTAGACTTTGGGCTTGCATCCTTTTCTCTACTTCCTCTTCCTATATTGAAAGAGTGGACTACAGAGGCTGAGCGATCGATCAAATAGGATAGGATCCTAGCTGTCAATTTCTTGAGTAGAAAGGAAAAGAATTCGCCAAAAATGCTTGTTGGGGTAGGTCAAAGAGTATAGGTTTCACCCGGCGTAAGACAGAAATCCTAGTCTCGATAAAGCGTGTACCAAAGAGTTTTAAGGGAAAGAAGCAAGGGTAAGGGGCTTTGATGAAAAATAGGTGGTGGCTAAGCTAAAGACTTCCGCGATCCTTCACTTCCTTAGGGAACAGACTTTCTTTAATAAAATAAATAGGGAGAAGAGACAATAACTAGCTGACTTAGCGTCACCGATCACAGTTCTATATTCACTAAGTGAACGAAATGCTGATTGCTTGCTTGCAGCACTAGCCGCCCAACAATTATACCTTGATTGGGGAGAGCAAGGCTTTGTGCCCAAAACAAACAACCTAGCTTGCACTAGCTGATAGAAATAAGGCTCCTTTCTATCTTGACTCAGCGATATCAATAGGTTATTCCCCATCTTGCACTTCTCGGAAGAAATAGTGCCCCTCTCTAGGACTTCCTTCTCTCACTCTCGAGGAAGCAAAAGGGCGGGCCAGTCCTAACTGACACTGTACTATACTATAATTGGACAATAGCGGCTAGACGGAATGGACAATAGCATTGCTATCCTTAACTAACCGCTAAGCGAGACATCAACAGAAGTAAATAAAAGAGATACGCGGCCCTACATTGCAAAGGAATACCAAGCTCGGCTGGCCAGTGAAATGGGGCATACACCGGTATCGGCAGATCAACGAATTCAAACTAGCTTTTCAATCATCAAGAAAAGAAATAAGTATCCCTAGCTTTCGATCAATAAGACGGTAGAGATCTGGCTAGCGGGATGAGGCATATACTATTCACGATTAGGCAGAGCAAGGCATTCCAATCTCGATTCCAGATCAACACAAATGATAGATATACGAGGCGGATCAAGACATTCTTCCTATTAAGATATTGAATTGGGTCTTGGTCGTGGGGGAACGATGATCGATTCCGCTGGACGCAAATGTGCCGTCCTCTCCCTTTCTTTATCGATATACAAGAGCAGGGCTTGCCTATAATCAGGGGTTGACTACTAAGTAGTTTACCAATTAATAGAACCTTGCTGGGTACGATTCCAGCTGACTTCCACCGAACTTCGCAGAGCACGGTCAATATGCTATCCTTCTTCCTTCTTTTCCTATTCTTTCCTCAATCAAACCACCCCATCTCTTCTCCACAGGCACTCAATCCCTATTTGAGACAGCAAGACTGACCTATTATTTATTTGCACTTCCCGATATCAAGAGGTTCTTACTTACCTTTGACCAGTAAGACACGAATGATCTACTCATCAAGGGATGTGATGGCCCATCAGGATCTTACGACGAGTGGATCATCCCTATACTTAACTCAGCCCTGTGCTATACTCGAGAGTAGGTGGAAACATTAACGTATCTATCTTTTCGCTCCCCTCCTGCCTATCCCTATGGATTTGAATCCAGAAGCAAGGGCACCACTTCGCGTATCTATTTCGATTTCCTATTTTGATAGATAATGGAAGAATTCAAATAAGCAAAACTATTGGTTCTATTCTCGTGCAGGGTCGCCGATACTCGTCGGTACCCTCTTGTCCTGGAGCCGGTGGAAAAGGGTGGAATTTCCTAATCCCGTGTCCAACTACCGAAATCTGACCATGGCTAAACAGGGCTTTTATCTTGAGCTGCTTCAGCATACTACTACGATCAAGGCGGAAAGTCCAGTGCTTATTGATCAAAGAAGAAGCGATAGGGGTCTTCTTAAGATAAGAAGAGTTGCTTTGATGAAAGAGTGTAGCCATGATGGCAAGTCAAGGTGGGGCCCTGTTCAACAACTAGACATAATGTAATAACCTACTCTTTCTTCAAAGAATGTAGCATACCTAAGAAATGATTTATCTAACGTCCGTTGTGAAATAAAGAAATTCGCAGATCGCTTCTTCTACCCTTCTCTTATTCGCATTTCCTGCTTACTATTGAAAGAAAAGCTCATGGAATGCAAGGAGTGCAAATAGTGAGTTGACTGCTATAGTATGTAGTGCTTAATGGCTGGGATGTAAGGACAAGAGAGTATGGTCGATATAGTGCTTGTTACTCACTAGTATAAAAACGGTTTCCGTCATCCATTGATGATATATCGATCATTCGGACTAAACATTGGGTTAAGCAATTGCTTATTGATTGATATTTATAAATAATTGTTCTTTTATAGATAGGCCATAGGGTAGTCGAAGGATGGGTTGATAATGGTCTATATGAGAGTTGAAAGATAAACTGGTGCTAGGGTCGCTTTCGGAATGTAGGAGGACGCTTTATGAATATAGGAGGATACCGTGACTATGAGCTATAGAGGGTGGAAGTGAATTCTTCAGCTGAGTTGAGTGCCGCATGCTTTCAGGTAAGCAGTCAAGCTCAAAACCATCCGGACGATTCTCGGTATAGTAGCGGCCGAGGACTTGCATCTATTTCAACTAGACGTGAATACGGTCTTTCTCCACGGCAACAACGAGGAGGAGGAGATCTACATGGTGCAACCCGAGGAGGGGTTCGAAACTCGGGGAAAAGAAGGTCACATATGGTTGTTGAAGAAGAGCTTGTATGGGCTCCGAGGCAGTGGTCAAAGAAATTCGGCAAGTTCATGGTCGATCGATACCTTTCCATCCCTGTTGTGGGGGCAGATGAGCCTCCCTCTGTTCTTGCAGCTGCCTTAGGAGGTCTTTAGCAAGTCGGACTCTTCTGGTTAACATGTATTCACGATTCGCCAAAGCCGGAAGCTCGGGTAAGTAGGGCAAAGGAGGTGGGGTGTAGACGGCCCCTTTTTGAAGTGGGGTTCAAACCTATTTTCTCTCCAATTCCAGTAGGTAGGGGGCTATCCTCTAACCTTTACTTTTTTATGTTAAAAAGGTCCTAGCTTTCTAAGAAAAAAAGTAGGATCCGGCAAAAGTCCTAATCTCGCTACGTCCTCAGTAGGCCGATCCTGGAAATGAAAAAAAGAAGCTTTAACTGGTTAAGTCACTGGTGCCAGCGAATAGGCGGCAAATAAAGTAGGAGTTGGAAAATAAAACCAAGTTACTAGGTTTCTCCACGGAAAGAAGAAAAAGCGGCTGCTCACAAGGAAGTAGGCGCCGAAGTAAAAGCTAGACCAGCATCTTCTCCTATTGAAGGAGAGAAAGTCTGCCTCTAGTTTATAGTTCAAGAGAAAGATCTTTCCTTGATTCTTTCTTTTCTTCCCAATTCCTGGAATCCTGCTTGTTTTAAAAGATAAAGCCTGCTATTTGAATAGTTGGTTTGAGTATTTTTTTCAATAGTTGATACCCCTGTAGTGCTTCTATTAGAGTAGGTGGGTAGCAGATCACCATCATGTTTGATCAATTTAGTACCGGCATTGCTTTATCCATTCTTTCCTGGGCACCGGTAATCCCAAGAACGGAAATCCCAAGAACAGCTACCTAGCTTAGGGCTCCTTCCTTGCTACGAAAACGGATTACTCTACGGGATTCGGCTCCAATTGATCGGCCGAAGACACCTATTGTTTCGGATTTTATAGTTGCCATTGGAAAAAAAGGATTGCGCTAGTCTTGCGTCGGATAAACGGCTCCTCGGTGGAGTAACGGTTCTAAGGTAGCTAAATACGCCGCTACTGTGTTTGGTACAGTACTTTTCTTCCAATCCAAGTTTTCTGCTCGTAACGATTCCTTTGAGGAAAGGAGAGAGATTCGAGTTGCTTTAACCCTTGGGGTGGGGAGCATAGTTCAAGAACGAATACCGAGACAGCCGTTCCCTTGCCGGTCTACTGCCTGATGGCTTTACATCGCTAAAGAATCTGTAATGGACAGCAAGAACTCTGAATCAAGAAAAGTACCAAATCGATTGGAAATGTACGCTCCTGTGGGAGTCGAACCCACCGCATAGGTGCCTTGTTCTACCGAGAGATGAACTAAGGAGCGGCAACCCCTACATCAGTTCTTTGTACCAGGGCACGAGAGAAAAAACAAAACCAATAAAAGATCAGACGAGACGGAATTGGTAACGTGAACGTCTTTTCGTCTTCTTGCCTGAGTTTCATATAAAAAAACCTGGCTTTCCAAAAAAAGAAGTACTGATTGAGACAGGCTTCCCCTTTTCTGATGGCTATCCCTAGTCTCTTACTTACAGTACAGAATTTCTTGTCTACTGGCTGGAAACTTGAAAGGCTTACCACTGGATCGAAGGCAGAAGAACTTTTAGGATTGGCTAGAGGGGAACTATGAACTACTCCCCCAATCCCATTGGCTGCACGGGAACCCTATGTTATTAGAAAGTCTTCATTCATTCTTAATCTTTTAGAATATCGCTTATTACTTTAAAATTGGTTTCCATTTACTATATATGTATCTTTCCATATGAGCTATTTCCTTTGCTTTCAATCTGTCTTGTGCCACTCCAGCTTTCACTCAAGCCATTCTTTGCCTGTCGACCCTCACTCTTCCTCTTGCTTCCTTAGTCTCGAGCATAAAGAAGGCACCGAAAAACTGGTGGGAAAGGAAAGGTATACTTTTCACAGCCGGCAAGCTTTCATTTAAGCCCTAAAGAACTAGCTTCCTGGCGGACTTACTCACTCGATCACCGGCTTTCAGAGGATTCCCCCACTTAAGAATAAAGGGGCATAGACTACGAAAGGGCTACGTTCACTTGATGAACGGTAAAAGGTATTCTATTACATAACGAGAGCATACGAGCGGAATACGATACTATAGAGCTTTCCGAAAGTTTGAGCTGAAGGGTAATAGCGCCATTTACTCTATCAAGCTATTGGAATTGGCTGGAACTTTCTATACCAAAAAGGGACGGGCTAGGGGGAGGTTTGATGCAATAGAGATCTTTCATAGATGGATACCGATATGATCTTATTGATACGAGAATTCCGACTGCCTCAAAGGGCTTTGAGACTGAGACTGATGCATGCACTCTTTTCTTTATCCGTGGAATGATTACACAAGCATCAATCCGCCTTCTTTCGGCTCCTGTTTATGAAAGCTGAGTTTGGAGAGCTATTGGATGAACGAATTCTATAGGAAAGAAAGAAGAGTTCTGAGATTGGATCACAGACATAGTGGGCGGTTCTATTCTAAAAGGAAACCCCATTTCATTGATATACGCACTGGTACGAGAAAGCACGAAAAGGTAATGACGAGCGTAGAAGCGAAAGAACAACCTGGTTTGAAACGGAAATCTTTTAGCAGGGGAAGGAGTTCGGCAAGACGACCAAGAATAAGAAAGGGCTTTTTCCTTTACGCGGGGGTGATTTTGAAAGACTTCTATCCTCTTTATTTCGATCACCTCTTGGGGCGCATTCCAATCTTCTTCCATCTATCCAGGAAGTAACTACCTTTGTGATTCGATTTTGGCATCTTTTTCTCGTCTTGTAGTTGTAGCAGTTATAGTCAAAAAATAACAAGATTGCACAACCATCTTGTCTTGGCAGCATTGGAAATTGTTCGTTCATAAGAACAACCCTCCTCTAACGAATAAGAAAGAACCCTTTTCTATCGAGTTCACCACCTGATAACTTAAAAGTTACACTTACTTGTTCGACACTGGATTTCTATCCCTTATAAAGGGAACATCAGCTCTCACAATCCCGTATCCGTCTAACAAAACAAAACAAAAAGTTTGAGGCACATGCATTCCTTCTAAATCTCTCAAGATAGGATGTCCTAACCACCCGGACAGCTATGAAATCTCCGTTGTCCATTGATCCCGCTCTGAAGAATCCTCCCTTCGCCGGATTATTAGCGATGCGAAAAAACTTGTTTCTCGGTTTAGACCAAGCTTCCGATAAACTAAGATTTTCGGCTAACCCATCGCTAACTCTTCGATATATTTCTTGCTGAAAGTATCCCTGATCCCACTGATAACGAGTAGGCCAAAATAATTCGATTGGGGTAGTTGCTGATCCATACCACATAGTTCCGGCAACTACGAAAGCAGCAAAAAAAACGCAGCGATACTACTGGAAAGTACAGTTTAAATGATTGCCCATACGTAACCCTTTGTATAGACGTTGAGGCGGACGGACACTTAGATGGAATAGGCCCGCTAATATGCCCGCAGCAATATGATGCGAAGCTATTCCTCCCGGAACGAAAGGATCCTTCTGCACTCCATGCAGGATTTACAGCTTGTACTTTTCCAGTTAGTCCGTAAGGATCGGACACCCATATCCCAGGGCCATATAAACCCGTTACATGAAATGCACCAAAGCCAAAACAAGCCACCCCTGCAAGAAATACAAGAAAGATTCTTACATGAGTATGGAAGCCCTTTGCTAAGATTTCAGAAAAGGTAAACCCTATCAGGCGCGGGAATAGATAAAGAGAAGTGTTTGGAACTGGCTCGTTCAATCACTCGCTATAGGCTTGCTCCATCGTGGCTGGAGCTCGCTGGGTTTTGAGAAACAAGAAGGGTACTCTTTTACTGTACCAGTCTGGTACATGTTCTTAAACTGGCCACAGAAACCAGATACAGATCTGTCCTCAAACCTTTGGTACAGTGCTCCCACAAAGTTAAGCCAAGGTCTTGTACCATGCTCTAACTGGAACCCATAATACCAATTATATTATATGCTTCACCTACCAGATTCATTGAGGCCAGCTCAGTTCTCAGATTGTCAGGTACCAGATTCATTGTGAAGTAGGTCTCACATTTTCGTTCCCAATTCCTGGGACCAGGAAACACTGGTAATTCAGACCTATAGTTAGGTCTCGGCCCATGATTAGCCACTGGTCGCAATTCATTTCCCGGATTTTTCCAACGAATTCTTCTCTCAGTTAACCCCTCTACAGGTCTCACAGTATCCGGATTCACTTTCAAGGAGTTGCACAGTGTTTCAGTCATTTTCTCTAACAACGCTAATCTTTCATCACGTTTTTTAGTTCTGGTATCGATTGAATCAATTTGTTTACCTCTTCAGTCCTGACTGAGTGTCGAATTGTGCATTGGTTCTGGCTATGAATTCATTCGAGCTCGCCTGGTTAGACTTCATTAGAATTGTCAGAGCTTGCATTTTTTCTTCCACTGAGCGAGGTGTAGATAGCCTGCCTTTTCTCTGGAAGCCTTAAAAAAAACCCTGTCTTATTTTCTCGAACTGCGTATCATATATAAGGACCTCACTCATTTGGTGGTTCACTTGAATAAGTTGATTTGGACATAGGAATAGATTTATTTAGAGATTTACTCTTTTAGAATAATTCCTTCCTTTTGTGGTTATTGCTTTACACTTATACGGCACTTCCCCGAATAGTTGAGTATATTTCATATCCATGTTGTTCTGCTCCTTCGATTGCTTCGAAACTTCTTTCTTTTGAATTTCATTTAATTTAAATAGTAGAGTGCTTCCTCATTGGCATTGTTGAGTGGCGCCCGTTTTGAAATAAACTCATAGATTGTTTGATTTCTTTATTTCTTCCTTTTCTCGAAGGAATATGGGCTCCAACTCTGAAATCAGAATAGTGCTTTATAGGCGGCAATCTTTTCCCAACAAAGGATCCACGTATGAAGATGGAAGCTTGCTTGGGCCTTCCACATCTGAAGACTAAGAAGAAGGGGGAAATAAATAAATTTTGCAACTTCTCATCAAAGGCTTTACCGAAAGGTCTTGGTAGACCTAAAGAAATGGATAATGCCCAAGTCCCTCAGTGCACTAAGTATGGTAACCCTTTCTGCTCAAGGCATCTGCCACAACATTTGCTTTACCAGGATAGGATGGTAATGAATCTCTAGATCATAATCTTTGATCAATTCTAACCATCTTCGCTGTCTCATATTCAACTCATTCTGCGTGAAGAAATACTTGAGACTCTTGTGATCGGTGTAGATGTCACACTTGTTGCTGATCAACTCCAAATCTTGAGAGCATGAACAACTGCAGCTAACTCAAGATCATGTGTGGGGTAGTTCTTCTCGTGATCCCTTAGCTGTCGTGAAGCATACGCGATCACTCTGTCATTCTGCATGAGAACACATCCTAACCCTTGCTTGGAAGCATCACAATATACCACGAAATTCTGATGAATATCGGGTAAGGCAAGGATTGGAGTGGTCGTGAGTCTTCTCTTAAGCTCTTGGAAGCTCTTCTCACGTGCCTCATTCCAAACAAATGGAGCATTCTTCTGTAGTAGCTCTGTCATTGGCTTCGCGATCTTGGAAAAGTTCTCAATGAATCGGCGATAATATCCAGCCAATCCTAGGAAACTCCTGATGTCGGTGGCACTCTGAGGTTGCTTCCATTCTGAGACTGCCTCAATCTTGGCGGGGTCTACTGCAACACCATCTGCTGTCAACACATGCCCAAGGAAAGCAACTCTCTCAAGCCAGAACTCGCATTTCTCGAACTTGGCATACAACTGATTCTGCCTTAGCTTCTCAAGTACAACTCTGAGGCTCATGTTCCTCAGCTGTTTCTGAATAGATCAAGATGTGGTCAATGAAAACTACGCAAAACTTGTCTAATTCTTCCATGAAGACCTTGTTCATCATGTTCATGAAGTAGGCGGGTGCATTAGTCAACCCGAAAGAAACTACCATGAACTCATATTGCCCATATCTGGTGACAAAAGCAGTCTTTGCAACATCTTCAGGTTTGATCTTCATCTGATGGTAGCCAGATCTCAAGTCAATCTTGGAGAAGTACTTGGCCTTTCTCAATTGATCAAGTAGGTCATCAATGCGAGGCAATGGGTACTTGTTCTTGATCGTGACCGCATTCAGACTACGGTAATCAACACACATGCGCATTGATCCATCTTTCTTCTTTACAAAGAGAACGGGTGATCCCCAAGGTGATGCACTAGGCCTGAGAAAACCCTTATCCGTTAGCTCTTGCAACTGCTTCTTGAGCTCTACTAGTTCATCGGCTGCCATTCTATACGGACGCTTGGCTATGGGTCCAGTTCCGGGAACTAAGTCAATCACAAACTCAATGTCCCGATCAGGTGGCATTCCTGGCAACTCATCTGGAAAGACATCTGGATACTCACAGACTACTGGCATACTCTCTAGTGTCTTCTCTGTCAGAGCATGAAGTTCAGCTTTCTTCTCATCCTCCGATCTGAGCTCAATATCAACTTGCACTCGCATGCCACTTGGGTGCTCTAGATTGACTGATCTAGGGAAGCAAGATATCAAACCCTTGTGTTTGGTCAGCCAATCCATTCCCAATATCACATCAATGTCACCATCTGACTTCAGCACTATCAGGTCTGCAAGAAATTCTTCTCCTGCTATCAAGATCCTGATATTCTTACACTCTAGGGTGCAGCTGACATCTCCAATGGGAGAGCTAGTGATCAACTACTCTCCTTCGTCCTTCGCAGGGAGACGTTGTTGCAGCACGAACTTCGAAGAATGTAGTAGAGTAGGTCCGAGTCAAAAGGACTATAGCTGGGGCTCCTTCTACATCTAGCTTTCCAAGCAGAACTTCCGGTGATTCCATTGCTTTCTCTGTTGTCACATGATTGAGCCTTCCATGGTCTCTGATTGGTACCACTTGCAAGCTTTGGGTCGATGATCGGCTCTCAAGTAGTCCCAACTGAGCAGGTTGATGTTGAGGACATACATGTGCCTTGTGACCGATCCTGTGACATGTCTGGCAAACCACAACAGCTTGCTTCTTCTTCTTCTTGCTTCTGATGCACTTGGCATGGCTTTCCGTGCTTGGCTCAGAAATAGCACAGGATAATGATGATCGACCACCTGTGGTAGATAGCAAGGCTGTCCCTGAACTTGTTGTGGAAGGGGTCCTGGTAGCGTTCTATCTACAAGCTTGAGCCTCTGAGCGCTTGAACTCACGGAATTTGGTTGGATACTCTTAAATGCTAAATCTGTACCACTGTTGTTCCTTTTGTTTTACCTTTATTCTAACATGTTCTAACAAAGGAGCACTTTGATACAGGTCAAGAGCCAAAGCATACTCCTTCTAGTTTTTAATAGCTCTACTAAATGCTTTTGCGTGAGGGTACTGTGCACCTACTTACATCTTAGGGTCATCCTTGTACTGCGCCGGGTGCTTTGCTCACTATGCTGGTCAAAAGCTTCCATATAAGGAATGACTCAGCTACGCTTCCTTCTTCCGTACCAGTAGCTTATAAGTCAAAATAAGGTTATTTCCTGGTCAATCGATCACATGATTACTTCTTCCAGAACTCTTTGACCCTAACTATGTATGCATCTGCTTCGCCAAGAATTCTATTTCCAAGCATTCCAGGCGGCTCCTTTTATAGGCTATGTAAGAGGTGAGACTAAAAAAAAGTTTTGAATTGATAAATAAAATAAAAGCAAAGAGATTTGAGCCATATGCATCAAGCTGAAACTTCCTTCTTGCATACGAGCAGAAGCACAATAAATTCTTAGAGGTAAGGATTGATTACTAGCATATTCAATTAGATGGGTTCTTTTTTCACCCATTACCGATCCCAACAGAAAATGCATAACCGCAAGTGCTACAGGGATACCGTTGAGTTGACCTTGAATAGCTTAAGTCAAAGCTCTTTCTCTTTGGATTTTCATCCACCCCACCCATGTAAGTAAAGTATCTCTTTTGCTGAATAAACAGATTTTGATAAGCATATTAAGCAAGGTGTTTGTTAGTGCTTCCCTTTCTTTATCTAGCAAGATATCAATACAGGCAGGCTGATGGCTAACCAGAGAATCATTGCCATAGCATAGGGTTCTCGAGAGTCAACCCTGTCTGGCCTACAAGCTTTTGGAGTTAGAGAATACTCTATGAGGTGTAAACTGATGTAGAGGATCCAGACAAACAATACCCTTGAAGAGTTTTATGAGCATAGTCATTTCACTATACTATTAGGTTTGTCATCTTCCCTCTAACTGAGTTCAAAAGACTATTTTGAAGAATGAATCAGGGTTTTTGCGCTCCTTGGAATCAGGCCTATACGTAGTGTAAGCCGCCTGCTGCTGCTAAAGCAAGGTATGAGGGTTAAAGTAAGCGATGCACATCTTGATATACTCAATTAAGTAAGACTATCTTATCTAGTTCTGTTTATGCGTCTAGTGAGCATTGAACTCCTTTGACAAGCGCAATGCTTCTTTATCGATCAGTTAGACGCTTTATACCAGGTTAAAGCTGAAGTGACGATACCAGTGCCTGCTTCCAAGCCCTCAAATATCGAGGATATGGTGTGCCCCGTTACCTTATTTCTAGGTGTAATAAAGGCTCTCCCCCGACTAGAAGGATCCAGGGACAACGGCTATTTCCTCCTAAAATATTGGCAGTAGCCGAAACGACTGGAAACCCAGGTAGCGGTCCGGAAAGGGCAAAAGGGCAAGGTGAGTAGTGAAAGCAAGAACGTTCTTTCGCATATAGAGCGACTGCCCAAGCCCTGATTCAGGGTTACTGGTCCACACCAACTGATCAGGTATCGGATAATAGGGAATATTTGTTTCAGCCGTGGTCCAGTCCAGCAGCCTCTTTTCGATCCAAGAGTCGCATGAGAAGAAAGCTTCCGGTTAGCTTCAGTTAGTGTTAGTTAAATAGAACGGGAACCTCGTAACTATGCCAAGCCCGATCTTGGTTCCAATGCTGCAGAGAAAGGTTATGGGTAAAAAGAAGGTCTTTATCCTGGTGCTGCGGAGACCGGTGTTGCTGATCGAACTCATTTTCTTTCGAGGAGATCGAAAATCTCTGAATTTCTGCGAAACGAATTTACATATTTATTGCGAGGGAAAAGCGAAAGGATGAAGACTGATTTTAGATCCTCTGAAAGCGCAGGAAGTTAAAACTCCCTTTTGAGCTTTTTCTCCACCCACCTCTGAGCATCCTGTTGGAATGGTCCTAGGAAAGACTA